>CAJQZP010000644.1:0-676250 GCA_907164705.1 Parnassius apollo | reverse complement strand
ATATAGTTGAACGCTGGTGTCTGTCTGTCATTCATTCGTTCAATATACCAATGCACACGTCACTGTACAAAATGGATTTGCTTGAACACGGTAGCGATGTTGCCATCTATGGAATTTGAGAAATTCTTGTTCTCTTAATTAAAGATATTGCTGAGAACATGGTCAAGCATTTAATTAAAAATTATACTTTAGAAGAGTAAAAACTGACTTCAGAACTAAAAAGAATAAAATTATTTCAAAAGTAAGTTCGGATTTAGGGGTTAAAGTCCTAGGAAAACGACAACTTTGAGACGCCGAATAACATTTCAAGGCAAAACTATTCTTAAAACGTTTTAGTAATTGATTAAACTTAATTTATATTCTCGACGTTCCGAGTATATTTAACAACACCCATGGTCACGGGTGGACCGAGGTGTTCAACGTTCCAATGTCATAATTAAATACGGCTACCTTCAGGAATATTAAAAATTAATTAAATGCGATAAGATCCGTAAAAAATGTTTAGTTCAATGTGTAGTATTCGCACAAATATAAGAAATTGTGTTTTAGTAATTTATTTCAACACAATTCCAATTCATTGAATGAATATAAGTAGTACCTATACGTGAGTGTAATGTGGTCGGTTAACATGGTCACTTTCTTATAACTCAAAAACTACAGTTTTGTTTGCGTCGATGGTTGTGTGATACGGTAGCTCGTCGACGGTCAATCAAATAATAAACAGTCAAAAGGGCTCTGCTTTGTCGAAGCCCTTTTGACAGTTGACATTATAGTAAATATTTTAGTCGATTTCAGTATGGTGTAGACACTGACCTCTACATATACAAGTATATATAGAGGTCAGTGGGTGTAGTGTAGTTAGTTTTTTTGAAGGTGATTTTTTAAAGTGTTCCCAATATTGCCAAAGCCCTCTTGATTTTTTTTTCTTTATATATTAGTTGTAGTATACGACTTTTTATTTTTGTTTTTGTTCTCCTCCTACTTTTGGTTTTAGAGGGCAACAAAGCTTAAGGTGAGCGTATTACCCTCACGTATCTTATAATATTATCTACATATGTATGCATCGCAAATCCAAGAAGTAAACAAAATTAAAATTTATCTTTATGAAAATAGAGCATTACCTACGAGCAGTTCTCGGCCTAATTCATAGCACTTATCATTGTTAAGTAGTCTACTTTCACAAATAGTTTTGTCTCATTGTAGTTTATTCTTTCACATTTTACTTATCATTCGTCAGCCATTTTTACCACATGTATTGGGTAGGTTTTTACCCAATACTACCATATCTACTTCGTTTGTTGTTCATAATATTTGATACAGCTACAACACGAAAGTAGAACCCGCAACAAATTACTTTGATTTTAAGCCTAAAGAGGATTATAGGAACCAACTGCACGTGTTAGCTACAGTAAATATTTATAGAGTAAGGGCGACAAATAAGTACACAGTCCACATGATAGAAGGTGGATGCACCTTAAGAATTAAGAGGATGTGAACAAAAAATCAAAAGAAGAACAAAACGAAAACACAAAGACTAAGATATGTGAAAAGAGATAACAAGATGAGATATCGATATTAGATTGTCTAGCTGGTAGGATAACTTTTATGCCCCGGAGTCCGCCTGGTTGGATACCATCCTCATAAATTTCTGCTGACAGCAGCACTGCGTGTACTGCTGTGCTCCAGCCTGAATGGTGATATCTGAGGCTATGAGGCATTCTATTTCAGTCCTTAGATGTGACGACGCATTTGAAACCTTCTTAGTTTGAAGTTGGTCGCAGATGTCAATAGGCTTCAGTTGCTCCTTACCATCAAGTAGGCTGTAAGTTCGTATGCCGCTTCAGTTTTAATTAAAAAAAAAAACATATTTTGTTCTAGAATTTGTGTATACACACAAACATAGTGTGTTGATTATGTCAACTATTCTAAGTTTGCTCCAAATAATTGCAACTAAATGTTATTTGCAATTATAAAGAACATGGAATATTACCGCCATCTTGTCTGACATTAAAGTCATGTCAGAGGAGCATGGGATTTCTTTTCCCCTTGATAACATCTGCGTGGTTTCGCGTCCGTCGGTATGTCCGACCGTCTTCACGCAGCGTGAGCCTATCGATTGATTCCAATTGAGATGTTTGATTGAAATCTGTACCTGTATCAAACTGAATTAGTTTATTTGGGCTCTGTCAATGGAGAAGGTTGTTGGGGGTTATTAGATGTCTATTATTAAAGGTGTGTGTTGCAAGGTTTAGAAAGGCTTGTCTGTTTAGTGGAATTACTTAACATATTCGTAAACTTGACGATTAAAATTTACAAGTTGATTGAATTACTAATATTTTATTGAATTACATTTAATTGGGATAGTCCATAGTATACTATAATAACCAATAGAATGGCTGTCAGCCTTATTTTGTACGACGATAGGCGTCGCCGGGAGCACACATACAAGCAATAACGTTGTATTATCACTGCTACAAACCCCATTCGCTGTGTTGACAGACAGATTTTAAATACATATTTATTTGTAAATAGCGTGCAATTTGGCATTTTCAAAATAATTTGCATGCGAAATTTGGAAACGATTGTAACGTCAAAACACATCTCGTGTTGACATTTAGACGTGTGAATTGACGTGTTAGTGACATTTTCGTGGCTACACGGACTCCGCCCACCCCACCCCCCTTTTATTATGTATGTATTATAGTATTCTATAGGATAGTCCATTTTGGTTACACTGAACTAGCCTTAATAAGCTAATTTTGATTTGTAAAATTAAATATTTAATATGAAATTATTTTATTGAACAGATATGCGAAGGTAAGCGGTATAGTGGCTGTGTAAGTATATCCACTTCCCCATATCGTCCCGTGGGTGTCGTCAGAGGTGGCAAAGGGCATCTGAAACAGGAGATGAGCAGCAGCGTCTTGCTGAGAACAATTCAAATAATAAAAACGTTGCGGTTGCCAATCCGCCTGCCAAGCGTGGCAATTATGACAAAATCCCGCTGATAAGTCTTTAGGGGAAGCCTATGGCCAGCAGTGAATTTTTGGGCTGTAATGGATGGTATGCAAAAGATATATAATTGCGCCAGTACCTAAATGCTATAAATGCTGGTTGTTTATCAATACAGTGTTAATTTTTGTACATTTATTCTATATAAAAATAAGTTAATGTATAGATAAACATTGTTTTTTTATCGATACATTAACTTATTTTTTTCATTTGATGGTACAAGTTACTGACAGATTGACTCAAAAAGCTGTGCGTTATAATGATTATAATATACCTTTTGAAGCTGGTTTTCGAATTTCAACGGATATGAAACCGTCTATCGTGGCTGTCTCTGACATCGAAACGTCTGTTAACTAGAAAATTAAATACAGATCGCACGATAAGCTGTTAGAAACCCAGCTCTTGCTGTGTGAGTTCACTTTGACCTTTAACTACACCGATGTGTAAAAAGGTTCAATTCTTTCCAAGGCAACATATTTTTTTAAAACATATTTTTTTACATTTTAAGCCAATGCCCGACAACTATGTCACTTGATATAGCCAAAAATTAACACTTAATGGTGATCTTGACAAACTAAATCAACTTCATTGTTGTATACATTACAAATAACGGAGCAAACCGTTTGTTTCAAATTTGTGGTATTGACAATAAAGGCGCGGAGACTGGCCTAGCGTCTGGTTGTCTGATGGTGTAAGGGAGAGGGAGAAATTAATTCATGCGATTCCAGCGCATACTCTTAACTATTTTTGATAAACTATTTTGACGATTCAAAACTAGTGTTCGGTATTGGATGATTCATCATCATTACAGCCTTTCCTTTTTGTCCACTCCTGAACATAGGCCTCCCCCAAGTAATGCCACAAAGCACGGTCCTGAGCCACCAGCATCCATCGACTTCATGCATGACTTACCAGGTCATCACTCCGTCTAGTGGGGGGTCGCCCTACACCACGCCTACCGGTACGAGGCTGCTTCTTCGAGCTATATGGCCGGCCCACTTGCCACTTCAGCTTACTAATTCGTTGGGCTATGTCGGTCACTCTGGTTTTATTGCGGATATGGTCACTTCTGAGTCTATCACGCAGAGAAACTCCGAGCATAGCCCTCTCCATAGCTCGCTGAGCGACCTTGAGCGTCCTCATACGGCCAACAGTGAAGGACCACGTCTCGGATCCGTAAGTCATCACTGGCAACAATGATGATTGGTCAATAGTAATTTAAAAGTTAAAAAAAGTTCAACGGATTCCACAGCGTTCGGAAGATCACGACGCATCTTCTCGTCAGGCATACCTCATACGTTGTCCTTCACTCCTGGCCATATGAGGAAGCTCAAGGCTGCGCAGTGAGCTTCGGAGAGGGCTATGCTCGGGGTTTCTCTGATAAACTTAGGAATGAGTACATCCGCAGTAGAACCGCGACATAGCCCAACGGATTAGTAAGCTGAAGTGACAATGGGCCGGTTATATAGCTCAAAGAACTGATAACCGATGAGGAAAAAGGGTTCTCGAGTGGCAGCCTCGTACCGGCAAGCGAAGTGTAGGGCATCCTCTCACCACATGGAGTGACAACTTGGTAACATGAAGGAAGTCGATGGATGCAGGTGGCTCAGTGACAAAACGCGGTCCTGATTGGAGGCCTATGTTCAGCAGTGGACTTATGAAGGGCTGTAATGAAGATGATGTTAAAACTGCGTATTAAAATCTATCAAAACGTCCCGGCTTCGCCTCGGTAGGATCTATCTATATGTCGTTATTTAATTCAAGGTAATGATTAAAGACCATGTATTTTAACGTAACAAAATTCTGATGAATTGTTACCACAGAGTACTAAGATGAATTGCCTGTTTACCTGCAAAAAGAATCTTCGGTTCTTGATCCTCACTATATGAGAAACACAGCAGCATAAGCTACTAATTAACGCCATGACTTTGAAGATATTTGATTCAACTAAATCAAAATTTTATTAAATTGATTAAAGAAAACAAATATCTTTATTAATGATTTAAACAAAGCACTTACAAACGTCAACATATCATAATAATATTTGTTATAATAATATAATAATAATAATTGTTCATAATATCTGGACCTGGCTCACGAGGTATTTTTTGTATTTATTTTATTTTAATGATATTTTATGTATAGTTATCTTTTCATTTTAATTTATAATTATATATTTATAGAACCCAACCAGATGAGAAAACTATATCTATATAGTTTTCTCCCCAACCCAAATAATTGTTACTTAGTAATATTTACTACAGTATGGTACAGTACACACTATATGTAGAGACACGCTGCAGCTATATTATGGTTGTTCCACGAATGGGTCGGCTCGACCGGGGAAGGACCACGTTCTCACAGAATACCAACGTGAAATAGTAGCATAATGCTGCTGTGTTTCGTATGGTGAGTCTAGAGAACCGGAGACCCTTTTTACTGGAAACCATTTTTACTGTATTCCATCTTAGTCCTCATGGGTGACAACGCATCAGCGTTTTGATTCTTAATCGAGGTTAAATGTACTTAGATGCTTAGGAGCCATAGCATCCTCTTAACATCAGATGGGCTGCTTGCCCGTTTGTCACTTTTATTCTACAAAAAAAAAAAAAAAAAAGTAGCAACAACTTTCGGCGATTGACGTCTTTTGTGAATTTATGTACCGTATAACTTATTAAATTTTTCAACGTTAAACCGAAAGACATTGAGACCAAGCATCGTTAACTATAAGGTATTGATTGTGGAATATGCTGTCTCTCTTAGTGACCCTTTCACATATTTTTTAAAAATATTTAAAGGTAAGTTTACTTTCTCTATCTCATTGGAAAAGTGCACACATTGTCCGGCAAAGGAGTTACATACCTTCTTCAGTCTTAAGGAAGGAATCACTAATTTGCCTAATTTTCTGTGTGTCATTTTTTAATAATTCGTACTGCAGCGTCACTCTACCATTCAAATTAGAGAACTGCTAATGTGGACTCTGGTTGAGCATCCCGGTGGTAGAACTCTTATTTGGTGAACTGGCTGCCAAGAATATTGGAAGTGCAAAGTTATGAAGCAAGCCTATACAATAAAGTCTTATTACTAACTTTTTTTATAAAATAAGGGTGACAAACGAGCACACAGTCCACCTGATGGTAAGTGGTTGCTGCGGCCCCTAGAAATCTAAACTTATCCTCGACTGAGAATCAAAATGCAGATGCATTGCCACATCTGAGGACTAAGATGGAATGCCTCGTTTCTAATAAAAATGGTTTCCGGTTCTCTATACTCACCATACGAAATACAACAGCTACTATTTTACGCTGGTATTCTGTGAGAGCGTGGTAATTTGTGGCCCATTGCTCTACCACGTAACTTACGAATCAATTGGGCTTTGTTAGTGTCAAATTTTAGTGTCTAATCATTCAAGCAAAAATAATGACATTGTTTTAGAAACTTTTAAATTTAGGAATAGTATCTATAATTAAATTTAAAGGTTGCGCAAGTAAACGTATAGCATTTTCATATTATAAATATACTCATAGACAAAATTTGGAGAAACCCAAAAATGTGTGTACAAAATAAAATATCATTTATATTTGTGACTAAGTTTATTATTTACATTTAACTTATTACTTGTTAATTTAATATTGAAAACGGCGAAAAAAAAACTACAAATGACAAAAATTACCCAAATAATTATGAAAAAAAAATTACGGGAAGGAAACATTTTTGTACTTAACATTTTTTTCATAAATGGTTAAGAAAGGCTATAACGTGTGTTGCCTAGACTAGCTCTTCGAAATGTTTCCAGTCTCCTAGGCACACTCCTAAACAAGTTATCAATAAAATCTTGAGAGAGGAAATAATAATACCATAATTATAAGCAAGCACATCTCATTATATGTACCTAATTATGCCTCGTTATAGTCAAATAACGATAATTATCTCGATAGTTACATACTATATATTTATTTTATGGACCATATTTAAGTCTTCCATTATTACAAACAGCGCAATTTGATCGATTAAGTGCCGACAAATCCGGTAATTGTCAGCGGCGCCAATTTTGTAAGCGGCCATCTTAGCGTGGTATCGCCTTACTTAAAATGGCGGAACAAGTTTTTACAAACACATTCCATTGGCTGCTTTTAGATCTGCCGTGGATAAATAATTTAATAATAGCAAGAGACTCGTTTATTACCAATTTAATGCCTCAAAGTTTCATAAAAATTTATGGAAGGTTCAAGGAATAAAACACAAAGTTAAAAACAGTTTATCACTTTTAATACTACAAACGTATAAAAGTTTTTTATTCACAAAATTAAAGTACAAAGCGAACTAATAATGCAAGGGCGCAGGAGTGCTGCAGTACTTCGCGCCAGGGTAGTTTCTTACCTTATATTAAGCTCAAGACCGTTCGTGCATGGAGTACTGCTGTCACATATATAAGACACTGCGATTTATCTTCTATATCTAGGACTTCATCACCACTTACCTCCAGGTGGAGCTGTAGTCAAGAACTGGCTTATAATAAATAAATAAAAATTGTCAACCTGTGGGTAAATGACACCTCCAAACAACTTTAAACACAGAAGGCTATACATGCGTGGTGACCACTGCGGATTAAAATGAAATTCTTATGAATTGTCAACACAGAGTACTAAGATACCTCTCAGCCTGTGATTATACACGCATTGTTATTTTGTGGCAGAAATAAGTAAAGAGAAAGTTACTGGACGGACAGACTTATAGGCAGATGTGTGAGATGTCCTACCATCTTGTAAAAAACATTCCCCTAACAAAAAAAATCTTCATAATTAGTCAAGATTCGTGCGAGGCATGTCATCTAAAGGCTAGCCGCAGTATTAAAAACCTTTAGTCACTCACTTCTTTGTGTCAGTTCTCGAACTCATTTTTTTATAAGGCGTTCAAATAAAACATAAGAACTGTCACATTTACATGCTATAAGACTAAACGCACGTCTACATTTCTGAGTTACAGACGGAATCCCATTTCTTGAAGACTCATCTGTCCGATACCTCATAACAAATCATAAGACGTCTCAATACCCGTCGCGAGACGGCAAGATCGATCGGCGAGACGTCCTACAAAAAACACCCACGTCATCTCACAACGCGGGGTTAAAAAACCAGTATATCTGTAACACGATCTCCCGATATTAAACTTACAATACAAACAATGCTATGTTGATTGAAACGTCAGAGCGATTGATTCAAACAGACTATTGTACTTATTAACCTCGTAATTACGGGCCGATGTTACTATTTATTTTGAATCTCCCCCGAATTTATAATCGAGACATCGATAAAAAAGTCGATCGGACGGCGATGATTCAGGACTTTATCAGGCAATGTTTTAATATCGATTTCCATATAGAGTCGTATCGGTGATGTGGAAAAAAGTTTGTTTGTTTTTTCTCTTGAATTAATCAGGCACAGGTTGTTTTGTTTAATAGAATGTTTTAGTTGTTGATAAAAAATTAATAGACTTTCTGGTTTGGTTTCCAGCTAAAAATGTATTTCCAATGTAGTAAGTTAAGAATAGAGATTCAAAACGCTCTTTTTATTGCGTTTATAGTAATTAAATAAGCTTCTAAAATACGAAAAACTTAAGTTCAGGCCCAAGTTTTTGTAAACTACCAGATCTAGTCCCGCTTCCCGCACAATAGCGCCACCTACCGGGTCCAATAGTGAACCCAAACCACACAGAGACCCATTCCAACACACAAAAAATTTCATCACAATTGGTCGAGCCATTTTTGTGAGACTAACACACGGGAATTCATTTTATATACAGGATGTTAGTGTAAACACCGTTTTCCTTGAAACCAGTGGTTTGGTTTCACTTATAGAACGTAAATTAAATGAATTTTAAAAAAAACACTATTTTCTTTCATAAAATTTAAAAAGTTTCTGTCTGACACCGTCCGTAAATTCATGGATACCCTATGCGCCCGAGTGACGTAATCACTGTAAAGATTACCGCCTGCGCTAGCTACCTACACTACATTCCAATAAAAACACAATAGGTACACATAACCTGGGATGTAACTTTTCCTTCATACTTTCATCCTGGCTTAGTACAGGCAAAAATTGAGGAATTAAGGGAAAATGAGATTTTACTAAAAAAAATTGTATTTATTTTTCATTGAATTTACGTTCTATAAGTGAAACCAAACCACTGGTTTCAAGGATAACGGTGTTTACACTAACACCCTACAGAATAGCGCTGCTGTGCATTGCACTGTCTTGTTTTAGTCTGAAAGTTTCCCGGGAGCGCACACAACAACTCACCAAATTTTCATCGTAATCGATATAGGAACATTTATTTTATATGTATTTGTTACACACACACACACATATATACTTATATATATACGGCCTCCTTGGCAAGAAAGTGCTTCTGTGTTTCGTATGGTGAGTGTAGAGAACCGGACACCCCTTTTTACTTGAATCGAGGCATTCCATCTAATTCCTCAAGGGTGACAACGCTTCTGCATTTTGATTCTTATCGAGGTTAAATGTAGATGTCTTCATTACCATCAGGTGGACTGTGTGTGCCCGTTTGTCACCCATATTCTATAAAAAATTAGTATACAGAAGCCACGTATCATCAGGTAGTCTGCAAGTATATTTTATCACTTCAATTTTATAAAAAAAAATTATGAATCTTTTTATGAGCCTTTACAGCCATATTTACACAAGCTTTCTTACCTTTCAAAATAGAACGCAGCACATAAGAAGCGGTACATTTACCTACAAAGCTTTTTATCAGTTGGATCAGGTAAGGCTGAGCTGTCCAAATTTGGATTAATAGCAAATCGGACAATTACTTACAATTCCTGAGTTGCTAAAAGTGTAATGTAGGGTAGTAGGTTAAGACTGATTATATAGGTGGCGGGTAAATTAAGATAATACAGGGAATTCATTATGGAATAAACTGTTATAGATTGCGTTACGTTCTTTGTGTTCTCTCCGGCTTTTATATACATCACATTGGCGACGAGGATAAAAACGTAGTTTTATTGTGTTTTTAATCGTTGTGAGTAAAAGTTTACAAGTTAATTCGAGGACAATGTCGATTGGAAAAGTGAACGAGTTCGATGTAAAAACCGGGGTGTGGTCGTCGTATGTCGATAGACTTGAGATGTATTTTACGGCAAATAAAATAAGTAGTGATCTCAAGTTGCCCACGCTAATAGCGGTCATGGGCGATGAGGCCTACGAGTTGCTAGTGAACCTGGCTAGCCCCGTGAATCCGTCGGAATTAAAATACGACGCCGCCATTAGTCTATTGCGCAACCACTTACAGCCGGCACCATCCGCGTTAGCGGAAAGGTATCGTTTTAGACAAAGGAGGCAAGCAGCGGATGAGAATATAGCAGAGTACGTAGCAGAGTTAAAAAAATTAACACGTCACTGCAAACTGGGCGACGGTCTTAGTGAAAGTCTACGGGATCAATTTGTCTGCGGATTAAGGAGCGATGTTATTCGGCAGAGGCTGTTTGCGGAGGATGACACATTAAGTTTCACCAATGCGATAAAGATTGCCAGCTCGTTAGAGGCCGCGGAGCGGAACGCTGCGGCGGTAGATGCAACCGAGTCAGCAACATCAGGAAGAGATATGGCGGGGGGTGCACTCGCTGGTGATGGGGAAAAATGGATCGCGGAGAACGTTGGGGGAGGCGGGCGCGGAATGCGCGGAGACCGCCAGCCACAACACAATCGGCCGGGATCGTCTACAGCTGTAAGGAGGCCCGATGCAATTAGCAGTCAAAATTGCAGCGGATGCGGAGGGACAGGCCACGGTTATGAGGATTGTCGGTTCCGGGAATACGTGTGCAGCAGGTGCAAGCGCACGGGTCACCTACGACGCGTGTGTCCGGGACAGGGCGCGGCATGTGTTCGCACAACCAGGCATACCGCTTGTCATCAGGCAGACGTGGCACGGCATGATGAAGACGGGGGTCAATTAGAGGAGTTTCATCACCTATGTTTAGGTGACTATAAGGCGGTGAGTTTGCCAGTGACTGTAAATAATAAAGTCATCAATATGGAGGTTGATACGGGAACGGCAGTGTCATGCATTAGCGAACAAACTTATAAGCTATATTTTAGTACCATTAAGTTAGATAACACAAGTGTTAGTTTGAAGTTCTATGACGGTTCGTCACTTAGACCTTTAGGGTTAATCACACCGGAAGTTTGTTACGGTGGAGAGAAAAAAAGATTAGAATTGTTTGTTGTCAAAGGAGGAACCACGTCCTTGTTGGGCAGGCAGTGGTTATCTGAATTAAAAATAAAATTACCATTATTTACCAACTGCCATAACTTGCAGAGTAACCGAGGTAAATTAGATGATCCATTGAAAAATTTGTTTTCCAGATATAAAGAATTGTTTAATGGAGGGCTGGGACGGTACACGGGCGGCAAGGCGACGTTAAGAATCCGCGAGGGGGCAGCGCCGGTGTTTCACCGCGCGCGGCCAATACCGTATGCGCTGCGCGAGCGCGTCGACGCCGAGCTGGACGCGATGCTGCGCGACGGCGTCATCGAGCCCGTCGACTGCTCCGACTGGGCCTCGCCGCTGGTACCGGTAAACAAAGCTGACGGTTCGTTGAGAATTTGTGCTGACTATAAGGCGACGATAAACCTTGTTTTGTTAGTTGATCGATATCCCTTACCTAGAGTTGAGGATTTAATTGTTAGGTAGACGACTGCGCACTAAGTTAGATATTTTAAAACCAGACAGGGAAAACAGGATTTATAAGGTGCAACGACACCAGAAAGACTTAGCCAAAGGAGGAGACAGGAAACTGAATCCTTCGGAAGATGTTTGGTATAGACAATACTTGAAAGGGGAAAAGTGGGGCAGTGGTCAAGTAGTAGACGTTAGGGGTCCTAATAGCTATACAATTAAGGGAAAAGGTGGCGAAATAATTCATAGACATATAGACCAATTAAAAAGGAGATCTTTAAGGGCATCTATGACATGTCCTTACAATGATCCTCAGTCAGGTTGCAGCACAAATTCAACCAACGAGCCGACGGTGACACCAGAGGTGGGAAAGGCTCAGCCGGGTCCGTCGGCGGATCGGGATGACCGGGGGGTGGTAGAAACCTCAGAGGCTGAAATCGGCTTAAAGGAGTCGGCAAGGGAGACGACCAGTGAGAACCCGGGTTCACAGGCGTATCAGGATACCTTGCCAAACGTTGTACCGCCCACAAAGCCTCGGAGTCGCCCTATAAGGCAATGTAGACTCAAAAACCTTAATATTGATTAAGCGCTGATACAATAATGTTAAGTAATTAAGTTATATTTAAGATTAGCATAATAATAAATAAGTGTAGAGGAGTGTAATGTAGGGTAGTAGGTTAAGACTGATTATATAGGTGGCGGGTAAATTAAGATAATACAGGGAATTCATTATGGAATAAACTGTTATAGATTGCGTTACGTTCTTTGTGTTCTCTCCGGCTTTTATATACATCACAAAAAGGTACTTAAGAAAGTTTTTCTTTCGTGATTTTAAATGTTGGAGAAAGTGTGAGAGTAGATTTATTTGTAAATTGGTCAAGGTTGGTTTGACCCGGCCCTGTGAGTAGAGTGAAGGTAAATAAATACTACATAACGTTACTTAGCATCAGGATGCATTCATATATTCAAAGCAGATCCACTTATAGGTAACCAGTTATATTTATATTCTTGATACAAATATATTTTTATTAACATTGGGTACATCTGTCGTAGTTCTGGGGCTACGAACTCGCTATTTTTTCCAAAAAGCGAACCGTCCGGGCTTGATCCCTGCCGGCAACTATAAAATAGTTAATTGCAATTTGTAAGTGCTAAACGTGTGGTAATTTCTTAATCACCGAGAGAAGGGATGCATTGTGGGTGAACCTGCATGTAGAAATAAAATAATTCGAGGTCATGTGAAGTCCGTCAACTCGTATTGCAGCAACTCGTCGAAATAATTCATCCATAACCCTCAGGAATGAGAAGAAGTCCAACTTCTGGTAAGCCCATATAAACGCTGTAATTTAACTTTTATTGGAGCACGGTAAGAAGCCGTGGAAGCCAAAGCTCAACCTGCGACGGCGACACTACAATTGCTTATCTCAGTAATTTTAAATGCTGATGTACCACGTGCACGGAGGTGAAAGACAACAATATGACGATACGTTTATTTGTTGATAATCTAATATACAAATTAATATTTTTGTTGGTAGTATTCCATGCGCTGCCATACCGTGCATCAGATTGCGGTAAAACTTTGTCAACATATTGCTTGTACTTACGCTAAGGTTATAGGCATACTTGAAACCGGTAGGTGGCGCTGTTGTAGAATTCAGATATCACCGCGAAGCCGGGGCAGATTGCTAGTAATATATAAACATTTATGTTTGTTTGTTCGTATTTTATGCGCTGCCATACCGATCACCAGATTGCGGTAAAACTTTGTCAACATAGTGCTTGTACTTACGCTAAGGTTATAGGCATACTTGGACCCGGTAGGTGGCGCTGTTGTAGAATTCAGATATCACCCCGAAGCCGGGGCAGATTGCTAGTAATATATAAACATTTATGTTTGTTTGTTCGTATTTTATGCGCTGCCATACCGTTCACCAGATTGCGGTAAAACTTTGTCAACATAGTGCTTGTACTTACGCTAAGGTTATAGGCATACTTGGACCCGGTAGGTGGCGCTGTTGTAGAATTCAGATATCACCCCGAAGCCGGGGCAGATTGCTAGTAATATATAAACATTTATGTTTGTTTGTTCGTATTTTATGCGCTGCCATACCGTTCGTCAGATTGCGGTAAAACTTTGTCAACATAGTGCTTGTACTTACGCTAAGGTTATAGGCATAGTTGGACCCGGTAGGTGGCGCTGTTGTAGAATTCAGATATCACCCCGAAGCCGGGGCAGATTGCTAGTAATATATAAAGATTTATTTTTGTTTGTTCGTATTTTATGCGCTGCCATACCGTTCATCAGATTGCGGTAAAACTTTGTCAACATAGTGCTTGTACTTACGCGAAGGTTATAGTGATAGTTGGACCCGGTAGGTGGCGCTGTTGTAGAATTCAGATATCACCCCGAAGCCGGGGCAGATTGCTAGTAATATATAAACATTTATGTTTGTTTGTTCGTATTCCATGCGCTGCCATACCGTTCATCAGATTGCGGTAAAACTTCGTCAACATAGTGCTTGTACTTACGCTAAGGTTATAGGCATACTTGAACCCGGTAGGTGGCGCCGTTGTAGAATTCAGATATCACCCCGAAGCCGGGGTAGATTGCTAGTAATATATAAACATTTATGTTTGTTTGTTCGTATTTTATGCGCTGCCATACCGTTCATCAGATTGCGGTAAAACTTTGTCAACATAGTGCTTGTACTTACGCTAAGGTTATAGGCATAGTTGGACCCGGTAGGTGGCGCTGTTGTAGAATTCAGATATCACCCCGAAGCCGGGGCAGATTGCTAGTAATATATAAACATTTATGTTTGTTTGTTCGTATTTTATGCGCTGCCATACCGTTCATCAGATTGCGGTAAAACTTTGTCAACATAGTGCTTGTACTTACGCTAAGGTTATAGGCATACTTGAACCCGGTAGGTGGCGCTGTTGTAGAATTCAGATATCACCCCGAAGCCGGGGCAGATTGCTAGTAATATATAAACATTTATGTTTGTTTGTTCGTATTTTATGCGCTGCCATACCGTTCATCAGATTGCGGTAAAACTTTGTCAACATAGTGCTTGTACTTACGCTAAGGTTATAGGCATAGTTGGACCCGGTAGGTGGCGCTGTTGTAGAATTCAGATATCACCCCGAAGCCGGGGCAGATTGCTAGTAATATATAAACATTTATGTTTGTTTGTTCGTATTTTATGCGCTGCCATACCGTTCATCAGATTGCGGTAAAACTTTGTCAACATAGTGCTTGTACTTACGTTAAGGTTATAGGCATAGTTGGACCCGGTAGGTGGCGCTGTTGTAGAATTCAGATATCACCCCGAAGCCGGGGCAGATTGCTAGTAATGTATAAACATTTATGTTTGTTTGTTCGTATTTTATGCGCTGCCATACCGTTCATCAGATTGCGGTAAAACTTTGTCAACATAGTGCTTGTACTTACGCTAAGGTTATAGGCATAGTTGGACCCGGTAGGTGGCGCTGTTGTAGAATTCAGATATCACCCCGAAGCCGGGGCAGATTGCTAGTAATATATAAACATTTATGTTTGTTTGTTCGTATTTTATGCGCTGCCATACCGTTCATCAGATTGCGGTAAAACTTTGTCAACATAGTGCTTGTACTTACGCTAAGGTTATAGGCATACTTGAACCCGGTAGGTGGCGCTGTTGTAGAATTCAGATATCACCCCGAAGCCGGGGCAGATTGCTAGTAATATATAAACATTTATGTTTGTTTGTTCGTATTTTATGCGCTGCCATACCGTTCATCAGATTGCGGTAAAACTTTGTCAACATAGTGCTTGTACTTACGCTAAGGTTATAGGCATAGTTGGACCCGGTAGGTGGCGCTGTTGTAGAATTCAGATATCACCCCGAAGCCGGGGCAGATTGATAGTAATATATAAACATTTATGTTTGTTTGTTCGTATTTTATGCGCTGCCATACCGTTCATCAGATTGCGGTAAAACTTTGTCAACATAGTGCTTGTACTTACGTTAAGGTTATAGGCATAGTTGGACCCGGTAGGTGGCGCTGTTGTAGAATTCAGATATCACCCCCGAAGCCGGGGCAGATTGCTAGTAATGTATAAACATTTATGTTTGTTTGTTCGTATTTTATGCGCTGACATACCGTTCATCAGATTGCGGTAAAACTTTGTCAACATAGTGCTTGTACTTACGCTAAGGTTATAGGCATACTTGAACCCGGTAGGTGGCGCTGTTGTAGAATTCAGATATCACCCTGAAGCCGGGGCAGATTGCTAGTAATATATAAACATTTATGTTTGTTTGTTCGTATTTTATGCGCTGCCATACCGTTCATCAGATTGCGGTAAAACTTTGTCAACATAGTGCTTGTACTTACGCTAAGGTTATAGGCATAGTTGGACCCGGTAGGTGGCGCTGTTGTAGAATTCAGATATCACCCCGAAGCCGGGGCAGATTGCTAGTAATATATAAACATTTATGTTTGTTTGTTCGTATTTTATGCGCTGCCATACCGTTCATCAGATTGCGGTAAAACTTTGTCAACATAGTGCTTGTACTTACGCTAAGGTTATAGGCATAGTTGGACCCGGTAGGTGGCGCTGTTGTAGAATTCAGATATCACCCCGAAGCCGGGGCAGATTGATAGTAATATATAAACATTTATGTTTGTTTGTTCGTATTTTATGCGCTGCCATACCGTTCATCAGATTGCGGTAAAACTTTGTCAACATAGTGCTTGTACTTACGCTAAGGTTATAGGCATAGTTGAACCCGGTAGGTGGCGCTATTGTAGAATTCAGATATCACCCCGAAGCCGGGGCAGATTGCTAGTAATATATAAACATTTATGTTTGTTTGTTCGTATTTTATGCGCTGCCATACCGTTCATCAGATTGCGGTAAAACTTTGTCAACATAGTGCTTGTACTTACGCTAAGGTTATAGGCATAGTTGGACCCGGTAGGTGGCGCTGTTGTAGAATTCAGATATCACCCCGAAGCCGGGGCAGATTGATAGTAATATATAAACATTTATGTTTGTTTGTTCGTATTTTATGCGCTGCCATACCGTTCATCAGATTGCGGTAAAACTTTGTCAACATAGTGCTTGTACTTACGCTAAGGTTATAGGCATAGTTGAACCCGGTAGGTGGCGCTATTGTAGAATTCAGATATCACCCCGAAGCCGGGGGCAGATTGCTAGTAATATATAAACATTTATGTTTGTTTGTTCGTATTTTATGCGCTGCCATACCGTTCATCAGATTGCGGTAAAACTTTGTCAACATATTGCTTGCAGTTCCGCGAAGGTTATAGGCATAGCTGGACCCGAAAGGTGGCGCTGTTGTGGGATCCAGATATCACCCGTGCGAAGACGGGGCAGATCGCTAGTAAAAAAAGATTCATCTTTATTTATTAACTTATATTAATATCTAAAAAAAATTTCAATGCCAAACTCCCATATTGCAATCTTGGAGAACTCTACCTTGCTCTATAATCAATTCGATACTGACAGGTAGCAACAATAATCTGACGTAATATATTGTGGACAGTTTCTTATCTTGTAGGGGATAATTAGCTCGAGTAAATGGGCATTATTTATTTATTTAATTATTCAATATCATAGACACCTAAAACTGAGTGAAAGTGTCTGGGTAGAAATATGAAATAAGTTACCGAGCGTATTCGTGCAATGCTAGAGCGTGTTGTGAGCGCGTGTGGGAATGCTTGATTTTATAATAGAGCTACCCCATATACCACATAGTCATACATATATAAATGTGGTGGTCGACCGCAACTGACGACCGAAATACTGTTGCAGAATGTAATAGTCCCATATTAAATACTTATGATAGTCCAATTTGATGACTTTCGTTCTTGCATTTGCATTCAATTGCATTCTGGGGGGCTTAGAAATTGCGGCAGGTGCTACCAGTGTTATAAAAATAATAATATTCGTAATGTCATCCAGTCTGATTTGTAGTAACCTCATCCAGTCTCAATGAAGAATAGCCATCTGTGCTGATTATATTGCACTGATGCATTATCTATACGTTTACATAGGATGCAATAAAAATAAACATATAAACGGATATACAAAGTTAGTATGCTTGTGGAATAAAGGGTGGCAAACGAGCTCATCTGACGGTAAGAGGATGCTGCGGCCCATAGAGATCTACATCTTCCAGGAATTAAAAAATAAAATACAGATGCTTTGTCACAACTGACGACTGAGACAGAATTTTATTTTTCTGGTATAAAGGGTTTATATTTCTAGTATAAAGAGTCTCCGGTCTCTATATTCACTATACGAGTGCTAGCGTGATTCTACTCCGGTTGTGTCGACCCCTTCGTACTGCAGCTATATTATAACTTAGTGCAACTGCAGCGTGGCCCTAACTCGTATATCTAAAATGAAAGCACTATAATATCAGAGCAGTATGGTCAGCATATGGTAGAGTCAGAACAATAAATAAAGCAAGTGGGTAAAAACATGTTACGTTCGTAACACGAAGGTTTAATCTTATAGTTCGAAAATTAGTTTTAATTTCATTTCATACTAAAAGAGCAACTCATATAAAAACTGTTAAGTTGTGGAATACAACTCTTAAGACTATTTTAGGTCGACGAAATGCTTTTTAAACATATTTGCTAGTATAACTGTAAGGAACAGGCGACATGGAGCCTTATTAAATTTTTATATAACGTAAAAATCTCCTGCATTATAATAGGATTTTCCGTAACGCCACGGTCTGAGTATTGGGTATTTTAAGTCTGACGATGACGAGGTAATATACAGCCTTCAATCGACCTTTTAGGACACCCACGAGACGAAATATAGTGATACCACTGCGATATTTTTACATTATTAAAAATATCGTGGTGACAACTTCAAATTTCGAACCGAATATTAAATTTTTATTTACATTGAACACCTGACAGCGTTAAACCCTCAAAAAGTGACCGTAAAAAAACATCGACCGTTATGAATTACATTCTAATGACTCCTTCGATTCCCAAGAAGGAATAAAATTAAAAAAAAAATACACGCGCGTTTCAATTCCGAAGTCGCCACATGTCGGCGGTGACTTGCGGAATTTTGCGGCGAAACATACGTAGCCCTCCTCCATCCATGTAAATGTTTACACCATGGTACTAAGAAATACTTCTATTAAACATAATTTATTAACAATTTATTACTACTTATAATTTATTCAAAACGAATCAAAATTATCGAAGATCTCATGGTCTTCGGAAAATGTTTGTGTATATAAAAAAATTTTATATTTCAGAAATATACGCATTTGTGTTTGGTAGACAACTCTAAATAAAAATCAAGTTGGTTTAAAAAAAAACTAAAATGTTCTGATGCGGTGGATCTTCACGCCCCAGTCTCACTACTGGGTACAAACCTAATCTAATATCTGAGATAGTTATGGAGTAATTTATCCGTTTTGCTGCTCTATTTAATATTTTATCACACAGGCATAAAGGTTTCCTTAATATGTTTTCCTTCACCACAAAGCAAGTGGTAAATCAGCACATTGAATAACAATTCCATGCATACCGGCGAGAATTGAACCCGCGCTGCTTGCGTACTGTAAACATGGACGTAATTTCTATTCCTTTATTTTGATGGTGGCGGGCAGCAGTGATAAAAAAACTTCCACCGTCGGCGCAATTACCTACCTACGTAAGCTTAATTACAATTTTTGTTAGCCCTCGGTATTGACTATTCATTACTACTCCGAAATTGTCATAGCATATGCAGGACAAATTGCTAGATGGAAGCAAAGACACTATAGAACATTTGTACGGGGTTATTTTTTTAGATATAAGGATTTGCATGCGTGTTGTCAACTGCAGTTTTTTATAATTTCCAGCTGTTATCAGATAGCTACTGTCTATCTTATTTTTTTATAGAATAATGGTGGCAAGTGACCACAAAGTCCACTTCATGGTAAGTGGATGCTGTGGCCCACAGACATCTACATTTATCCTCGATTAAGAATCAAAACTCAGATGCGTTGTCACCCCTGAGGACTAAGATGGAATGCCTCGTTTCCAGTAAAAAAGGGTCTCCGGATCTCTACAATCACTATACGAAACACAGCAGTATTAAACTGCTATTTTATTTGGTGTTCTATGAGATCGTGGTCCTTCCCCGGTCGAGCCGACCCATTCGTGCTACAACCATAACATAGCTGCAGCGTGGCTCTACCACGTATAAAGTTTCAGTTTCAGTTTTCCTCTGATGCCACATCGCTCTGATAAGACTCTCTATGGGGAGAACCACAGCGACCCTTTTACCACCAGGTGCTCGTTTGTGACACTTATTAGTAAAAGAAAAAGATGTGTGTTCTCCAAACGCGGTAAAAGTAAAACATTCACAAAACTAAATTTCAACAGATTAAGATGATTACACAGTATCAGGAGTTAGATAATTGTAGATTTTCACACACACACACATACGCACGCACGCACGCGCGCGCTCACACACACACACACACACACACACACACACACACACACACACACACACACAGTGGCTTCCTGTAACCTCAAAACGTCAAGATTTGATGAAAACCCAATTTTTGAAAAACGGGGTAAAAACAATAACTTCCTGATTTTTGAAAATTTTCAATTTTCTTAGCGGGAACTTAAAAAAACAGTTCACTATCATAATGTTACACATGCATGATGCTATTTTCAATGGCCACAGGAAAACGTTAAAGCAAAATTAAAGCTTATTCTTATAGTTTAATTTTGTTCTTTAGATAACAATTAATAACCTTTCAACATAGACCTTATAAAGAATTAATAATACTATTCACCTTTTGATACATCGTAATTACACCAACTCATTTTTTATTCGCGGTTTTTACAAAAGCGATACTGAATTCAAAATGTTTTTGTTTGGCAAAACTCCAGTATCAACTCATCAGAAAGGGTACGCAAAAAAAACTTTAAGTGATTATTCAGCAATAACAAACTCATAATGCGTCCAGGAGTCCTCGTGTTGTAACAAAACGCGTGAGATATGTGGAAACATCTTTCAAACGTCTCAAAGCTTTGTGTTGGATGTCTTTAACCACTCAACCCTTTACAATTTCGAGATGCTCTTGAAAAGCAGAAATCAGCGACTGGGTTCCAATGGTTTGTATCAAGATTTATGTGGTATATGATATAGAATGTTTTTGCTATAGTTTGGCCACCTATATTACATCATAGGCCTCGCCTCTTGCATGACTCGCTTAGTCTCGTAAAAATTAGCCTTAAATCAAGGATTTCTTTAAGTCCATGCCTCGAATATAAACTAAACAGTAGAGGTATAGTTTTTTTTTATTTAAAACAGAAGTGACAAATGAAATTACTGTCCAGCTGATGGTAAGTGGCTACTGCAGTTCATGCTGCAGCCAACTTCAAGCAAAGAAAACTACAGATGCGTTGTCACCTTAGAGGAGTACGATGGAAGGCTTCACAGCCTGTCACTATACCGACTTTCTATGACCTTCAGACTGGAATACAGCAGTTCAAGTAATGTTATTTGGCGTCGGAATGCAAGAAGTAAACTATTTCTGTGGCAAGGGTTAGTAAACTATTTAGTAATTTGTGGCAAGGGATCTTTTTGACACGCTTTTATCAGCTTCGCGTGTATCTATTTATCTATTTAGTGGAATCTTTTAATGTAATTTTCACCAACTTGTAGACGGCTGATCATTGAGCTATTATGTACTACGTACTAGAGGCGACACTGCATTCAGCTACTCTGTTCCACTCAACTGCAGTGCATACACCGCACTTTTATCAGTCACTAGCTAGGCGCTTGTAGAGTTGTCACGTGTTGTGTTGATTTAAAAAAAATCGCTTGATAAAAGTATGCCTTCGTGTGTACTTAGATATTGCACAAATAATTCAAGAAATGTTAGTAAAAACCAAGGAATTACTTTTCATCGGTTAATAAGATACTTAATCAATAAAAAAATTATAAATTAATAATTAAACAAATTATTCCTAAGACGCTATTTCGTGTCATGGAATATAGATTATGAAATTAATATGTTCAGATGCGACATTTCTGTGGGTACTTAAGTATAGGACGAATATATTAATATACACATTTTTTTTTGTAGAAACATATATAAGTTATTATTATTAGGCTAAATTTTTCATGTTTAAATCTGCTTATTATTCTTTTATTTTATTTTTAGGTTTCCACTTCAAAGTCAAAGTGGAATAAATTCGACCATTTTTAACTCTTTCGTGCCCAGCATTTATGAACGACTCTTATTCTAATTTAAATAAATGTATTTGTAATTACGGATTAGTAAGCTGAAGTGGCAATGGGCCGGCCATATAGCTTGAAGAACCGATAACCGATGGGGAAGAAAGGTTCTCGAGTGGCAGCCTCGTACCGGTAGGCGTAGTGTAGGGCGACCCCCCACTAGATGGAGTGACGACCTGGTAAGACATGCAGGAAGTAGATGGATGCAGGTGGCTCAGGACCGTGCTTTGTGGCGTTACTTGGGGGAGGCCTATGTTCAGCAGTGGACTTGTGAAGGGCTGTAATGATGATGACGTTAAACAGACAGTTAGTATGTTTTTTTTTATATTTGACATAGATATCTTTTAAAATATTCAGATAAAATATCATTAAAACGTAATTGTGCTATAATATTATGTAATATTATATTAAATAAGCAAATATAATATACAAAATAAATGACAAAATTTAAATATTGTTCTCGATATAATTTACCTGTTTAACAATACAATCTAGGTACTATGTATTACCTACGGATCATTCTACCTATGTTTATTCTATGATAAAAAACAACCGCGCGAACACAGAGTAGCGCACATTTTTTGTTTGAGATAGCTGTTCTAGTACGTAAGTACATATTACTACAATGCGGCTGATTGACTTGGAAATTTGCACTCGTATCAACGACTGATGACAATACAGTAATTTAAGAACTATATCCTAATACCCTGAACAGGATTATCAGAATATAACAAAATGATTATCATCACAGCTCATGCTCAATGCGTGTTATTTAAGTTTTGTTAAACTCTTATTTTATTCGTTTCCCCCTCCTGTTGTGCTAGACCCAAAAGCTGAATCTTTTGACTCTGAGACGTCGCTTGCATCTGCACACCTTTTTGTTTTTGTTGTTCTGCTGTTTTGTTGCTGCTATAAGAGGTTGATATCTAGGCAAACGGATTCTTAGGCAGAACAAGAGTGCCTACCTAGTACCAGTCACTCTTGAGGAGTGCGATAGAATTTATCGTCACAATTAAAAAGGTTCTTCGGTTTTTATCAATAATTATAATAACACAGCAGTATAACGCTGCTATTTTGGGCTGAGATTCTCTGAAAATGCGGTATTTCCTAGAACAAGCCGACTCATTCGTGCTTCAGTAGTCCTGCCAATATTAAAATGGCCTCTGTTAAATAAACTAAAGGATTTTTCATAGGAATTTATGGGTAAAGAAAGTGAATAGTGTTTTATTCATATAATAGAGGTAATTATCGCAAATCAATATTTATAATGATAATTATCATCACGGTCTGTTTCCTTTTAACTTCGCAGCTGTAAGTACTTAATAAGTTCTTGTAATGAGTACAATGTCGCGAACTTCCACATAAGACATAGACATATTTTTTTATAGAATAAGGGTGGCAAACGAGCACACAGTCCACATCTACGTTTGTTCTTGATTAAAAATCAGAATGCAGATGCGTTGTCACCCCGGAGAACTAAGATGGAATGCCTCGTTTCCAGTAAAAAAGGTCTCGGGTTCTGATATTCTGTGAGACCCCGGTCGAGCCGACCTATTCGTGCTGCAACCATAATGAATGAATGAATGAATAGATACTTTATTGTACGCCACAAACAAATTTACAAAGAACATAACAAAGAGCAGATTACATGTACAATTTGGCGTCCTTATCGCTATATAGCGATCTCTTTTTTTTTGGTAGGTTTGACTACCTCGTTGATCTAGTGGTCGTAACCTTGAATGCAGATTTTGAGGTATCGGGTTCAAATCCCGGGTGGACCAAAATCAATGTGCTTTTCAGTCAAGGATTTCTCAGTAGTAGTCCGGAGTTTTACCCTTGTGCCTCAAAAGGCACGTAAAGCCTCGTCTTGCACCTGATCTCTCTTAATTAAAGATAAATGTAGACGTCTCTGCGCCACAACATCCACTTACCATCAGATGGACCATGTGCTCGTTTGTCACCCTTATTCTATAAAAAAACCTACACTGCTAACCTAATTATTTTAAAAACTAAACACGAAAATGAAACCCAGCTTCACTTTCAACTAGGTCCCGAATCTGTGAAGTCAACAGTGTATGAATAATGCCTCGGGACGTGCAAATGGCCGCGCTCCGCTGTGCACTTTGTTACTCCCGGCTCGGGGTAGCAGCACTCGATGTTTCACGCAGTTCTGCTCCGCTGTAGGATCGAATTTCTTGGCGAAAAAAAAAAAAGAATGAGTGAATCTCTTTTCTGTCTTTTGCACATTTTATATGAATAGGTGATTTTTTACGGGTATTTTGATATAATTCAAATTTAGGTGCGTTTCTTTTAAAACTAGTAGGTATTTTATAGTTCTCTTTTTTCAACTCTTGAAATTATAGAAATATTTTAAAAACTGGAGGAATATTTTCTGTATTTGGCCATTAGGAATGATGTTTATTTTTTATGTTTAAAAAGTTGCACTGAATAAACTGGCCTTTTCCCTTGGAAATAAAAACTGCAATGAAATGTTTTTGTAAAAAGTGTGCACTGATTACTGGCATACATTAATTTGAATATCCACGCTGTTTTCATTTCTGTATGATAAATAACAATTTTAGGCGTACCGCTTACCGGCGTATTTTTTTACATGGTAGAGCCATGCTGCAGCAATTTAGTGATATATCGGTCAGCTTGATCGGAGAAAGACCATTCTCTCACAAAATAACAGCGTAAAATAGTGGCTCGACGCTGCTGTGTTTCGTATGGTGAGTGTAGAGAACCGGAGAACCATTTTACTGGAAACGAGGCATTCCATCTGAGTCACCGTTAGATTCGTAATCGAGAATAAATGTAGATGAGAGCCTATGGGTCCCCCACAAACGGGTTCCCGCCTTGTCGTGGCGGGTGGACTTAGTAGCCGTGGCTTGATCACCGGCGGTGAACAAAGAGGAACCCACAATGCTGGCTCGAGGTGGCCACTCCTAGTGGGCTTGGAGAGCCCCCTTCGGATGTGTGCTGGTGGTCTGTGGCGAGAGAGCTGTCCTCTCCACCTACCGCTGCAGCCGAGGTGGAGTCGCGGAGGTAGAGGAGTGTTGGTATGGTGATGCGCCACTCGCCCTATCCTCCGAAACTCAAAGAGCAGCCCCGTTTGAGTTCACCGGTGATGTGATGGTGGCGGGGCTGCGGGGGGAGAGGAGTGTCGATATTACGAGGTGCCGCTCACCCTACCCTCCGCAGCCGAATCTTGGTTGGCGGCGGAGCCATAGACTAGATCCACCGCTGGGGTCAGGAAAGCTAGTGCTTCTGAGTGCTCATTTTTCCTGGCCTCATGGTCTTCGCATATCGGACACGGGGGCTTTTTTTTTTTTTTTTTTTTTTATAGAAGAGGGGGCAAACGAGCATGTGGCTCACCTGATGTTAAGTGACTACCGCCGCCCATGATCAACCGCAACACCAGGGGAATTGCAGGTGCGTTGCCGGCCCTTTAGAAAGGAGTAAGCTCTTTTCTTGAAGGTCCCCAGGTCGTATCGGTCCGGAAAAATCACCGGTGGTAAATTATTCCACAGAGAGGTTGTACGCGGAAGAAAACTCCTTTTGAAACGTACAGTGGTGGACCGCCAAGCATCCAGATGGTGTGGATGGTATCGGGACGTTTGCCGTGTAGTGCGTTCACGAAATTTGGCGGCTGGGATTAATCCGAACAATTCCTCAGAGCACTCCCCCGTGATAGATGCGATAAAATACGCAAAGAGATGCAACATCTCTTCGCAGCGCCAGTGAATCGAGCCGATCGGAAAGCACTCGGTCGTCAACGATTCGAGCCGCTCTGCGCTGGATGCGGTCAAGTGGAAGGAGCTGGTACTGGGGAGCCCCAGCCCAGAGATGGGAACAGTATTCCATGAGCGGCCGAACCTGCGCCTTGTAAAGTTGCAGGCGGTGTGCCGGCATGAAATACTGTCCCGCTCTGCTGAGCACGCCAAGCTTTTTAGAGGCCAATTTGGCCTTCCCTTCCAAGTGACCACGAAACTGCACGTCACTCGATATGTCGACGCCGAGGATTCCGATACTGGCTGAGGCAACAAGGGGAGTGCCTTGAAACTGAGGGGATACGACAAAGGGGTTCTTTTTAGCGGTTAACGCGCAAACTTGTGTCTTCTGGGGGTTAAACTGGACTAGATTTAGTCGCCCCCAATCCGAGACTCTGTCCAGCAGAGACTCGACTTCAGACACAAGTTTGTCCCGGCACTCAAAGACGTTTTCCCGAGAAATATTGGCTCGGCCGGTGTAAAGAGCATCACCAGTGCTGTCATCTGCATAGCAATGAATGCTACGGGTTTGCAACATATCATTGATATGCAGAAGAAACAGCGTTGGCGATAGCACGCAGCCCTGTGGAACACCAGCATTAATAAGCTTGCAATCGGAGCTTGCACCGTCTACAACGACCTTGATGCTCCGATCTGCAAGAAAACTGGTGATCCAATCGCACAATTTCTCGGGAAGCCCATAGGAAGGGAGCTTCGAAAGAAGCGCTTTGTGCCAAACCCGATCGAAGGCCTTCGCAATGTCCAAACCAACGGCCAATGCCTCCCCCTTGGACTCTACTGCCTCCGCCCATCTGTGAGTTAGGTAGACCAGAAGATCACCAGCTGACCTACCACGGCGAAAACCGTATTGGCGGTCACTAATCAGCTGGTGATCCTCAAGGTACCTCATGAGCTGGCAGTTTACAATGGACTCCATTGTTTTGGAGAACAAGGAGGTGATGGCGATAGGCCGGTAGTTGGACGGGTCTGAGCGGTCGCCTTTTTTAGGGATCGGGTGGACGAAAGCCGTCTTCCATGATTTTGGGACTACGCCTAGGGAGTAGGAGTACCGGAAAAGACGCGTTAAAACCGGTGCCAACTCTGGAGCACACGTCCTCAGCACAATTGGGGGGATTCCATCAGGCCCACTCGACTTATGGATGTCCAGGGAGAGGAGTGCTTTGCGAACCGAGCGCTGAGTGAACTGCACTTCCGGCATGGAGCACTCACACCGCGGGATGGTCGGCGGCGTACTCCCCCCGTCATCGAGAGTCGAGTTAGACGCAAAGAAAGAGCCTAGAAGATCGGCTTTCTCCTTTGCGGTGTGGGCCAGTGAGTCGTCCTCCCTGTGCAGAGATGGAAGAGATGGCTGACAGAAATTCCCTTGGACAGCCTTGGCGAGAGACCAGAATGCACGGGTTCCAGAAGGAAGACGAACTAGTCTCTCGCCAATTCTGCCTATGTGCTCTGACTTTGCCTTGGCAATGACTCTTTTGAAGGACCTAGAGGCGGAATTATACTTCTTTTTTTAGAGCGCTGGTGTTTACATCCCTGGACGCTGATGCGTCAGCCCAGGCTCGGTAGCACTCCTGCTTATAGCATGATGCTATTTTACAGGAGCGACCAAACCATGGCTGAGATTTGCCTCTAATGGGCACACAGAGGAAGGAATAAAAAGTTCCATACCCTGAAGTACCACATCAGCGACAGAATCCGCAACAACGTTGGGATCATCCGGCGAGAAGCAAACCCGCCCCCAAGGGTAGGATGCAAAGAAAGACCGCATCCCATCCCAATCGGCTGACCTATAGTGCCAAACACGGCGGCAGCCTGCAGAATGCAACCGCGGTTTCAGCGTGAGTGGCACCACACTCCGGACAAGACAATGGTCCGAGGAGCCTAAAGGGGCGTCAACGGAAATCTGATATCCGTCCGGGTGAGAGGTCAGCAGAAGGTCCAACAGGGAAGGTGCATGATCCTCCACATCTGGAATCCGCGTAGGCGAAGTAACCAGTTGTGTCAGACCATATGCCAAGGCAAAATCATGAACAGATCTCCCCGCATGATCGGTTAAACGTGAACCAAGCCATTCGGCGTGATGGGCGTTAAAGTCGCCGAGGATCACGATCTCTGCGGAGGGGATCTGCTGTAGCAACGAATCTGCAGCCATTTGGACGTGGTCGAAGAGTCGGTCTGTTTCGGCATTACCGCTATGGGACCTATAGAGGCACCCGTAGACGCGCGGATGGTCGTCGCTGTCTACGCGTAGCCAAAGGATGGACAGGTCCGAACCTTCAAGTCTGCCGAGGCGTCGAGAACAGATGTCCTCTCTGACGTAAACGCAAACTCCAGCCCGAGGCACAAAGGAGTGTTCCAGTTTGTACCCCGGGCAGGAGAGATACGAGACATCAGCCGGAGAGGACACCTGCGTCTCGGTCAGAAAGAGCAGAGCCGGCCTCGCCGTCTCGAGATGGTAGTGGACGGCGTTTAGGTTAGAGTGAAGTCCCCTGATATTGCAGAAATTCACGGACAGCGTGGCAGGGGTCGCCTTGGTCTTGCTGCTCCGTTTGCCCCGAGCAGTTTTAGTCTTGAGCGGAATATTGCCCCCCCCAGAATACGCGGGGCAGCCTGAGCACCCACGCTCAGAAGTGGAGAAACATGGTCGTGGATGCTCAGCGAGGGATTCTCCAGGGGTGCTGGTACCCTCCTGGGGTAGTCTATCATTTAATTCCGCTACCATGTTGATGGGGGGGGGGGGGATTTGGGCCTCCGGCCACCTGCACTCACCAGACGAAACGCGGAAGCAGAGCTTCCACTTCACGCCGGTAGTCTGTGAGGTCGTGGTACCACCCCGGTTTGAGCCGGCCCATACGTGCGACAGCAAAGCTGCCGCGTGGCTCTACCACTGTTTATCCTTCCTTTCCTCAGTGCGCTTCAGCTTCCTATGCGCAGTGTAGTTGGAGGCCGTAGAGGAAGACGCACCATGTCTTCTGGTGCCTTAGGTACTTGAGAAAGAGAAACGGAAGAAGTAGTCCTCTTCCGAGGAGGCGCCACCATGGGGCGGCCGGCGCTGGTGGGGCCAATATGCGACGAAGGTGGGGTTTTAGTCGGTGCGAGTCCAACATGACCCGTCCTTTACCCCGCGAGGCGGGTATGCGTAGGCATTTCCCGATGTAAAAAAAAGATTCCTATGGGTCACAGCATCCACTTACCATCAGGTGGACTGTGTGCTAGTTTGTCGCCCTTATCCTATAAAAAAATACGCTATTTATATAAAGTTTATTCAGAATCTGATACGTTTCAACGTAATAAAAAACAACTAATAAAAGAATGCCATAAACGTAAGTTTTATTTATTTAACAAGAATATAAAAGTGGCATTAAGACCTGTAAACGAGCTAAATTTAAACAAAAAAAGACTTGTTTATGAAAGGGGATTTAGCTCTCTAACAAAACGCACCCACAAACACAATATGTATTCTCCAGCCTCAATTAACATCAACACAAGGGGGACATTCCAGCTGATTGAACATCCATACGTCAAATACGTGGCTCCAGCATTATGGATACATACTAAAATCACCCCTAAACCAATGGTACAAAGCGTAGGTTGGTCCCCATCGATCAGGGATGTCAAAACTCTGGGACAAATTAAAATAAATGACGGGCGCTATCTCATCCCGCGACCAATCGTGTCACGCGCTCAAGTGTGTTCAGTTTAAAAAATTAAAACGCAATTTGTGGGGCGTAAACAGCGCCCGCTTCTCAATCTGTCAGTGTAAACACTAATGTTTGTATTTCGGCTCCCGATGCTCGATCGTTTAATTAGTTTGTCTGAGACGACAGCGGAGTGTACTCGTATAGAGACAAAAAGCAGTGGGCTTACTTCGCCTACTACTTTTTTGGATTCAATATTATTAATATTAGACTGATGCTACGGTAACACAGCAAAAACCTGAATCGTAAATCCTCTTAATCTTCAAGGATATGCCATACTGTTCATATAGCATGCTGGTTCGGTAGTATGTTTTACGCCCATGCCCCGGCTCTGATTTCAAACACTAGTCTACTACATTTGAGTTAGCGTTTCAGGATGGAATTTTCACTGTTAGGTCGTTACCATATTATTTTACATTTACGTTTATATTTCTCCAGGTAAGATTCATGGCAGCTGAGAGGTAAAACGCTCGTTGTCCCAGGTTCGATCCCCACCGGCATCAATTAGTTAATTTTGTACGTAGTTGCCCTACTGCCTGTTTATGCTGTGGCTGCTCTTTGTCACAGTACGCTCATCTAAAGCGTACGTAATTGCGTGCGACGTCGCTTACTCGTTGGAGATAATTCCCTAAATAGGATCTGGACAGACACTCTTGTCTACAATTTGTTTGTATTGACGTTCGTTTCATTTTTTATTAATCGCATTGTCAACTTGTTTTAGAGTGACGTTATGATAAATTAGATCCGATTGTTCACTTTTTGTTGAGTAGACGGGAATCTTTAGTTGATGGAAGTTTTAACTTTTTTATTGTACACTACCGACCAGCACCGACTTCGCCTGGGTTTTTTTTAATGTCTAAGTTTTTCGGATAAAATATAATCTAGAACACTCCTTGTATTGCTCTCTACATGTCCATGGAGGTTCACCCAATCACTAGATAAGTCTCGACAGATACACAAAACATATTTAGAATGCAACCCCCTCAGCTCAATATAAGGCAGTTATTTCGATTTTACTCACAGACGTATCACAGAATATCTTTTTTTATACAATTAGGGTGACAATTGAGCACAAGTCCACTTGAGGGTAAGTGGATGCTGTGGCCCATTGACATCTACACGTAACCTCGATTAAGAATCAAAATGCAGATGCGTCGTCACCTCTGAAGACTAAGATGGAATGCTTCGATTCCAGTAATTCGGGTATCCATTTCTCTACACTCAACATATGAAACACAGCAGCTTCAAGCTGCTATTTTACGCTGGTATTCTGTGAAAACGTGGTCCTTCCCCGGTTGAGCCGACCCATTAGTGCTACAACCATAATATAGCTGCTGCGTGGCTCTACTACATATGACTAGCATAAAATAGCAGCTTAATGCTGCTGTGTTTCGTATGCTGAGTGTAGAGAACCGGCGACATTTTTTACTGTGAACGAGGTATTCCATCTCAGTCCTCAACAACATGGTGACAGCGCATCTGCATTTTTTAAGGAGAAATGTAGTTGCCTATGGGATACAGTTTCCACTTATCATCACGTGGACAGTATGCTCGTTTATCACCTTTATCCTATTAACAAACAAAGACACTTTAATTTTATTTATATGTATTATGTTATTTCATTAGGTAATAGAACTTTATTTCTGGCTTGGAATTCGTCTTCAATTCAACGTGACCAATTCTTACAAATATCTGATCTGCGCAGAAATAGAAAATTTCGAAATTCACAAACATCTTTTTATAAAATGTAAGTTATATGGAGTCAAGTCACATCAATTACCATAATGAAGGTAATGTTAAATGCCTGTTTCGTTTTTTTTACCCAACTATATGTTTTTTGAGTGTAATTATGTATTTTTGTATGTCTATTTCTTTAGCACAAGAAGCCTACACGAATTGATGCATTTTAACATAAAGGGTGTAGTTAGATTTGGATTATTAAATTAAACTAATCTTACGAATTTCATCGCGTCTAATTTCAACTTTTTAATTCTCGACGTTTCGAGTGCTTCGCAGCATCTATAGTCACGGTAGGTACTGGGGTGTTTGACTTCATAGTTAGTCCAGCTATATTTGAATATTAAGTTTTGGTCCGATCTACGCAAAACGAGCTTACAGTTACCGTTACTGTTACAGCCTACTTAAAAACTACTGCTGGAAATAGGCCATAATAATAATAATAATAGACATTACCATATCTACATTACCATTCCGTATGACGAGAACCTCGTGAAAGCCGAAACAGAGAAACGAACAAAATATCTGGACCTGGCTCACGAGGTGACCGACATGTGGGGTGGTCTGCCGACCGAAATTATCCCTGTAGTCGTCTCTGCGAACGGGCTAATCCCAGTCAGCCTCTCGGGTCATCTGAGGCGACTGGGACTCCGTGACGGACCGCTCCAGGCTCAAATGCAGAAGGCGGTGCTCCTCGATACCGCCCGCATCGTCCGCCGGTTTCTTTCCCTTTCCCCCTAACCCTCGGCCGTTTGGTCTCCCCTGCCGAGGGCTCCCATCTGGTTGGATCTTATTTATTTATGTAGTTTTTGTGTTTATTTTATTTTATTGATATTTATGTATATTTATCTTTTCATTTTAATTTATAATTTTATATTTATAGAACCCAACCAGGTGAGATAATAGATTGCCACATGGGGGCGGATATTTTACATAGTTGCCACACTTGCGAGTTGCCAACTGCAGTTTTTGGTTTTAGACGTTATTAAGAAGACACTGCTGCCCATCTTTTGACTTATTTCCCTCTGTCGGCTCTTACGACACCCACGGGATGGTATGGGGTAGTCGATATTCTTAGACCGCCACTACACAGTAAGAGCTTACAGTATCTTTAAAAAAAATCAATTTTATTAAATGTGTAGTATTCGCGTAAATAGAAGGAATTATTCGATTCATATTAACTGTGAAACTAATATAACAACGAACGTTAACGAAGTTTGAAACGTTCCTCTTTCAGTAAACATTTAATCTGTCATGTTTTTTAAATTACTGTTTTAAACATTTGTCTTATTTAATCTCAAACGTATAATATTTAGCATGACATTTACTTCGCCGGGATTTTTCCGGACCGATACGACCTGGGGACCTTCAAGAATAGAGCTTACTCCTTTCTAAAGGCCCGGCAACGCACCTGCAATTCCCCTGGTGTTGCGGTTGATCATGGGCGGTGGTAGTCACTTAACATCAGGTGAGCCGCATGCTCGTTTGCCCCCTCTTCTATAAAAAAAACTTCACAAAAAACAGAATATCCTTTAAAAAAAGTCCTTTTAAAATGGGACACTTATCTAGCTTTTAACAGCTCAACACTAGTAGCCTAAAAACCCAGTACCCTAAAGTCATGTATGTATATTAGCGACCGGGGCCAGATGCGTCAGCCCCGGTGGCTTCGTAGAGCAGCGATGCGCGTAACACGACGCGTCTGCAAACGATACGGGGCTGATATTGGATATACTTGCAATTTCTACACCCAGGGCAAAAAATACGCGCGAAAGCTTTTTATTATGATGTAAAACTTTATCTAACTAAATACTTTTAGTTATTATAGAGTCTTTTTTCACGTGGTAAACAATGCTGCATCTACTGGGTGATTTTTTTCTATAATGGATGACCTTTTTACCGTCTGGAATAAATACATGTGAACGGAATAAAAGCATAGGCACTGATATCTTACAATTTTTTTATTTATTTAACATTAAGGTATTATGAAATTGATCTATCAATAAACACTACTAATTTGAAATAAACTTTCGGTACTGAAAATATAACAACAAAATTTTTGAACTGCATAAATAAATCAATTAAAAACTATCGAAATTAAAACAATACGTACCCAATTAGTAGATAGTACATAAACATAAACACTCACGCCTGTCACCCAGAGGGGTAGGCAGAGACTACGGACTTCCATTTGACACGATCCTGATATACCTCTTTCGCCTCCTTTACATCCATATATCTACGCATACATGCTCTTAGGTTAAGGGTACTTCTAACATGGCCCATTTTCAAAATATCGCCAATTTGGTCGATAAACTTTTTTCTAGGGCGTCCCTTCCCGACTCTGCCGTTCACATCTGCCATATAAATTTGCTTTGTCACTCTTTCCTCATTCATTCTTTCTACATGACCAAACCACCGAAGCATTCCTTTCTTAATCCTGATCACAACATCATCCTGCATACCACATTTATCTCTTATCACGCAATTTCTCACCCTGTCATACAGATTCAACCCTAGCATACTCCTTAAAGACCGCATTTCTACAGCTGCCACACCCAGCTTTCACTACCATACATTAAAGTAGGGACTAACACAGCATTATGAATTACCATACGTACCTTTTTTGACACATTCTGGTTTTTCATAATAGTGTAGTGCCCCATTCACTCTATTCCCTGCATTTACTCGTCGTTCTATATCCTTATCATATCTACCATCCCTGCTATATACACATCCCAAATACACAAACGCATCCACTTTCCTTCTATTCTTATTTCACATACCGTTTTGCTTTCTTCTCTTTCAAAAACCATCACTTTCGTCTTACTTGCGTTCACTTTCATTCCCCTTTCTTTTAATTCCCAATTTATTAATGTAACCATCAATTGCAACTCAGCCGCCGATGACGCATATTTAGTAGATAGTATAATATTGATAAGTCAATTTTATATTATGTTAACATAAAATAAAAAAAATGTTAAATACCTCACATACATCCTATTTTTTCCAGACGGTAAAAATCAGTCACTATATATGGTTGTAACACGAATTTTTCGAGCACGAAACATTCCAACTTAGTTCTGAAGGGTGACAACACATCTGCTTATTGATTCTTAAGAGGGTAGACGGTCCGCGCGGGAATTGAAAAATAGGTATTTGAAAAAACTATTGCCGTCCCTCACATCTGGTCTCCACCAGAGGAGTGCGATAGGGATAACTGCAGCTCAAAACGATTTTACCTACAAAAACCATAACTCGTATTCACCTGTTTTCTCCTCTAAAACTAAGCCAATAAAATTATTTTTGGTATCAAAATTTAAGAGAAGAATAGATCTGCTGCTTCTATCATTTGCTTTTATCTGAAAAACTTTTCAGATTTCTTTGGTTTAGGAAAAGATTTTTTTTTTTGGAAGGTCATATTTATTTTTCTAATAATTTTTTTGAAAAAAAGTAAATGACATGCATGCAGGCATGCCTTCAATAGATCTAGATTTTTATAGACAAAAACGATTACTCTAAAGGCATTATTCAAGAAGAAAATAGGGGAATACATTTGTATGAAAAAAAATGCAGCCCGTCTACCTTCTTAACCAAGGATGGATGTAGATGTCTATGGGCTACAGCATCCACTTATCACCAGATGTTTTCGTTTACAGCCCTCCTTGTATAAGTTAGAGTAGTGTTAGGGGTAGTTGATTCGAGTATAGTATTAATCGTTCTAGTGATAGCAGTGATAGCTTTCGCGATTACCTTATTTTTTTACCATAGTATAGTACGTGAGGGTCATATGGTCATCCGGTTAATATCGTTACTTTCTTATAACTAAAACTACAGCCTTGCTTACAAAGGTGCTTTATGATACTATAGCCCTTCATCGGTCAATCAAATAATAAAGGATCAAAAGGGCGCTGCTTTATCGACGCCCTTTAGGTTGTTGATTGTATTATATGATTATAGTAAATATTTTGGTCGATTTTAGTATGGTGTAGTGTAGTTAGTTTTTTTAAGTTGATTTTTCGAAGTGTTCCTAATTATTATCAAGGCTTGTTGGCAATTTTTTTCTTAATATATTAGTTATAGTATATAGGATGTGTTTTTGTCTCGGCCTTCCTCCTAGTTTTTTTTTGCCGGCAAATCTTAAGGACCATATTACCTTTCTCTAACCTTAAAATTAACATCTGCATGGGATCACCCGATTTCTTTCCTTATCCCACAACTGACGATCGTAGTACTAGACGTCTCGCACCTTAGAGTATACGTAAGCAATCCTATAACTCTAAGTATATAATAAATCAATGCTCTAAGACTCTGCTCGGATTCTATCAATTTAATTATAGTATGTGAGTTTAATATGGTCATTTGGTTGAAATGGTCATTTTCTTATAACTTAAAAACAACAGCCTTGTTTGCATGGATGGCTCTGTGATACGATAGCTCTTCATTTATTCAATCGAATAATAAAGGTTCAAAAGGACGCTGTTTTATTCAAGCCATTTGACAGTAGACATTCTAGTAAATATTTTAGTCGATTTTAGTATTGTGTATGTAGTGCAGTTAACTTTTTTAAATTTATTTTTCGAAGTATTCCTAATTATTGCCAAAGCTTGTTTGCTATTTTTTTTTTCTTAAAATATTAGTTATAGTATACGACTTTGTGTTTTTGTCTCTGTCCTTCTCCTAGTTATGGTTTTATAGAGCGGCAAAGCTTAAGTTGACAATATTACCCTCACGTAAAATATTTTAATTTTTTGCAAGTAAGTGTATTAAACCTTTCACAAATTATGTGTGACACGTAAAAATCACAGCGTATCCTTGCAGACCGGCGTGTGGTTGGGTCACGTTACTATCTAATGGGGCGTGAACTGGACTCGATCGCCTTACGGTGCGGTGTCCTTTCTGCTCACTATGTAACCGCCAAATACAAAATCGAATATTTGTTACCCAGACGGTAGACGTGAAACCTTAACTTGGAACCTAACCGCTTTATTAACAAGTTTAAAGTTTGAAGCAAAGTTTTAATTTAGGTCATAATACTGTTATCCTATGAGGTTCAGCTAACTTTAGAAATTATTGGCGTGTCCCTTTACAAAAGTGGTTTATTGATAGTCTCTGGCTTAAAATATGGTATAAGAAGAGTCCTTCTAACAAAACAAATTCCTTAGTCACGGCGCAATAGTAGCGCGAAATTTGACATTTACTGTCAAACTCCATACTTTACATTTTAGTTCGCATTTTTTCTTGGGACTTCTTTTGTGAAAGTGATTACACTTTAAACCTGAGAGTCAGTATAAAACTACTTTTTAAAATGAATTTTTTTTAGAATCGTAATGTTTTGAAATACAATTAAATGAAAAACTACACTTTTGTTAGGATGAGGGTGACAACGAGCACACAGTTCACCTGATGGTAAGTAGTTGCTGTGGCCCATAGACATCTACATCTATCCTCGACTATGAATCAAATCGCAGATGCGTTGGTCCCCGAAAGGATTAAGATGGAACGCCTTGTTTTCAATAAAAGGGGTCTCCGGTGCTCTACACTCACCATACGAAACACAGCAGCAATAAACTGCTATTTTACGCTTTATTCTGTGAGAGCATGGCCCTTCCTCGGTCGAGGTGACTCATCAATGCTACACTTATACTACTAATATAGCTGCACCATGGCTCTACCACTTAAAAACCTCTACTTGTCCTTATTTCCGATTTCGATAGAGTTTACATATACCTGATGAGGTTTTTATGACGTAGTATAATATTCTTCCATTCATCAGTGATTGCTATTCGTAGCTCCGAAGATGAAGACTTATTTTTAAAGTTAAGATATAAGTGCAAATGTCAGCTCTTACTACACCCACGGGATGATGTAGAGGCTGTGTGTGAGAATTCTCTTAAGCTGCCACAGGAGATAGATAGCAGCATCTTTCTGGTAAAAACTCTAAATGATAAACATCTTGGGTTGCCAACGCGTCTTTCAAGTGAGGCAATGATGGCGAATGTTACTATTCCCACCTCTATGCAACAAGGGGAACGCTTTTGAGATGAATATTCATATATGCATTCATAACAAATGTATGATACGATATTCAGCATTTTTGGTACAAGTTTTTTGTTCTTTTTTTTTAAATTAGAGACTTTGTTTTTAATATATAATATTAATAAAAATAAAGAAAAACTGTGTAACATAATATTTAGAGAATTTAAAAAAGCCATAGTGTTTTGGTGCCGACGTGCGGTACAATAGGATATGGCTTTATGATGCAAAAACCTTCGCCTAATTCCATACAACTATTAAAATACATATACGATATCTTTTTCATTGAAGCACAAAGAACACAATACCGTTTAACTAAATTTCGTTATTTTAACCGATATTATAATTATTGTAATCGATACTATTCTTTAAGGTACAGATAATAAAATTATATCCGAAAAATTGGCGAAGCGTTTTTCACGAAGCATTGGTTTTGTTGCAAAAAAGGACATTGGAATTGGCTAATGAGACGTGAAATTGGGCTCTGGATGTAACTAAGGCCAGAGCTATGTATCGCATTACACGGATGCAAAGTGAAAAGCGAAGCGGATTGCAGAGGCGGAGCGAACGTAATATTAACAAACAAATATCATTACAGGGTCACACAGTAGACAAAATGCGAATAAAATGCCTAAGTCATTACAAAGAGTGTTTAAGTTTAAATATCTTGGTTATATTCTGACTTCAAACTTCAAAGATGATGATGATAATGAGGGGGAATAGAGGGCGTTGTCAGTAAGAATGAACATAGCTCGCAGATTTGCACGCTGTTCAAGGGAAGTTAAAATAATCCTATTCAGAGCTTTCTGCACGTCATTTTACAGGTGCAACCTTTCGGCTAGATATTTTCAAAAGGCTTATAACGCCCCCTAAGTACAATAACAGAGTATAATAACAACGCGTTTAGAGTGCTGCTGAGGCTGCCTCGCTTCTGTATTGCATCAGGGATGTTCGCGAAAGCGCGTGTGGACAGCTGTGATAGATGCACAGTGTGTTGGGGAGCAACAATAGCATCCTGAAAATGACCGTGCGCAGACTGGACTGATTTTACATGTCTCATTGTAGTGTCATATCGGGTGAATTGGTGCGAAAATGGCACATATAAATGTAATTTTCTTTGTTACAAATACTGTAATAAATAATATTATGTCTACTAATCTAGTTCTAAGTTTAGTTATAAGTAATTCTAACAAAATATAAGCATTGGTTGCTTGATTAAATTTCTTCTTTTTCTTCTGTTGGTTAAGATTGTTGCCATCTTAAAGTCAAATGTGCGAGACGTCTAGTACTGTGATAACCATTCCCCTTTCCAAGCGTGATTTAAATGACTAATCCTAAATAAAATTAAAATGGGAGAGAACGACATCCGACAGTGGACTGTTACGGCATAATTAAAAAATTGCTATCTCGAGACAATACTTTAAACGATACAGTTCTTTATTCTATGTTTCTATTCCAAATATTGTTGAATATTTTTCGGTCGAAAATGACAATTTTTTATAGGATACGGTGACAAACGAGCACACAGTCCACCTAATGGTAAGTGGTTGCTGTGGCCCACAGACATCTACATCTATCCTCGATTACGAATCAAAATTCAGATGCGTTGTCACCCGTGAGAACTTCGATGGAATGCCTCAATTCCAGTAAAAAGGGTCTCCGGTTCTCTACACTCACCATATAAAACGCAGCAGCATCAAGTTACTATTTGACGCTGGTATTCTGTGAGATCAGGTTCCTTCCCCGGTCGAGCCGACCCATTCGTGCTACAACGGCGTGGATCGAACTCGGCTGGATTGCTTGCGTGCTGTGAAATTTACAGCGAGCGCTCACCATTTGAGCCACCACGGCTCCATGTAAGGGTTTATGGTATTGTTTTGTTATATATTTATATACTTTAATTTAAATTTCTGTCTTTTTAACGTTTCACACACCTACTTCATATTTTATCTCTGCATCACCCAAAGTTTGACTGTTTGCGATTGCCCCAGGCATTAATTCCACCTATACGTCATGTAGTATGGAGTTTAAATAAAAAAAATAAAATGAAACAGAAGCACTGGAGATAAAAAAAATTAGATCTTTTTATACTTCAATTACTCTAGATTCACGTTTGCGCCACACAACATTTGACCAACATTATTAACACGTTTTACCGCGAAACGGTATGCGTATTGGTCACAGACATCTTTTTTCAACTGATAGTAACCCGATACTTGTATTGTGGGTAGCCATTATTGACTATTTAATTATAAGATGAAGATTCAATAAATGACTGCTTTACGATTTCCTTTTCGGTTTTTTTGATATTTGTGCATTGCGCTATGATCTACAGAGACAGATAAAGGATGTTACATGACATTAATGCTATTTTCTTTGATTGTGAATTTTCTAAGATTATTGAGATCTCTGTCATTATTTTCCGTTTATTAAGGAAAAGTAAATAAATCTTTTCTTACCCCCGCTAGAGCTAGCTGAGCTCGATCGATCGTTTCGATTTTCGTCGGCACTAATGAAAGGGTAAATTGTAATTTTTACGTGGTAAAACCATGCTGCAACTATATTATGAGTGTAACACATATTATGGGACGGCATCAACGACACTATACATACATCAAATGGGATAAGCACTAATATAATAACGGATTAGGCGCGTCACACCCGTAGACGCGTTCCAGCACACCCACGTACACACCGTACACTCACATACCTGGGCGGTTCTCATCACCCAGAACATTGACCAACACGAGCTGAGCAGTCAGAGGCGGGGTCCGCACTCCCACACTCGGAAAGCGGTTAGATAGCTCAAAAGATAAGAAAAGATAGACCAAAGAGGGGACATGATGATTGTTAACAATACCAAATCATAAACCATCATCATCATCATTATCCTCATCTTCATTGCCTTTCCCTTTTTAATCAACCCTGAGTTGGCTGAAGTAGTAAGAGCCGCATAAGATAACAACACTTACATCACAGAATTTTTATACGTGGTAGAGCCATGCTGCAGAAATATTAGTAGTATAGTTGTAGCACGAATAGGTCGGCTCGACTGGGAAAGGACCACGCTCTTACACTCTCTCCACGGTATTCACCAGCGTAAAATAGTAGCTTAATGCTGCTGTGTTTCGTATGGAGAGTGAAGACAACCGGAGACCCTTTTTACTGGAAGCGAGGCACTCCATCTTAGTCCTTACGAGTGACAACGCATCTGCGTTTTAGTTCTTAATTGAGGGTAAATGTAGATGTCTATGGGCTACAGCATCCACTTACCATCAGGTGGACTGTGTGTTCGTTTGTCACCCTTATTCTATAAAAAATAAAAATAAAGAATTTTTTTTGGTAAAAAATGATTTTTGATTATTTTCTCGTAAATCTGATGGTAAGTGGTTGCTGTGGCCCATAGCCATCTACATCTATCCTCGATTACGAATCAAAATGCAGATGCGTTGTCACCCGTGGGGACTAAGATGGAATGCCTCGTTTCGAGTAAAAATGGTCTCCGGTTCTCTACATTCACCAAACGAAACACAGTAGCATTAAGCTACTATTTTACGCTGGTATTCCGTGAGAGCGTGGTCCTTCCCCGGTCGAGCCGACCCATTCGTATTACAACTATACTACTAATATATAACTGCATCAAGGGTAGACCCTTGTTGCAGTTATATATTAGTAGTATAAATCTACCACGTATTTGTAGTATTCTTTGCTTGAAATCCGGCTATAAGTGTCCACAGACTGCTATAACTTATCATAAGATGCACTATAAATTCGTTTGTCAATTCTGTTAAAAAAAACGTATCGAAAAATTAATACGAAATAGAACTTTAGCAGATTTGAGCCTTAAAATCATTTCCCCGTACGTAACAGGAAAATTTCAATGAACATAATATTTTAAAAATAACAAAAGCGTGATTTTCCAGTACACGGAAATATGTCAGTGTGGCAGAGTCACCCAGGTAGTCCTCGCAATTTGATACTTTAGTCACATGATACATGCAAACTGCCACCTGGCCGTTGCGAAATTTTAAACCGCTATTAGATCGATCGGGATGGCGGGCTTTTGAGCGCGTAATATTGTCTATGATATTCAACTTCTATTTTACGCTTATAATTTTTTACTATCGCCATCGATCTCCTGATTAAAATTTTCTTCGTGTTGTTTAAAACATAATTTAATTTCCGATGACAAAATCTTTCCATTCGTTACAACCTATAACAGTTAACTACGGAATATAGACGTCTCGTATAGATTGCCTCATAAGTTTTGTAATTTTGGGTTGTTACCAGGAAGATGGTGCTGGTGTGTGCCATCTCCCTGTTACAGTTACCCTTTTATTTTAAAGTACGCAAGGCTAATATGGTCTCCCTAAAGTTTGCCACCTTATAAAACCTAGAAACTATAGAAACTAGGATGATGACAGAGACAAAACACAAAGTCTTATACTATAACTAATACATTACAAAAAATGTACTTAAAATAAAAACTAACTACACCACCATACTAAAATATATAATATTTACAATAATATATATAATGTCTTCCGGACCGAATTCCGGCCACGGCGGCCTGCCTCAACGGAGGCTAGCCATCGGCGCAGGACAGGATTATAGTGCCCAAGTGTATGCGCAAGCACAGGTGCACTCTCTATTCCCTCACTCTCATAATCCGATGGGACGGTAAATCGACACAACCGGAGAGAGATCAGGCGCAAGACCAACGGCTTTACGTGCTTTCCGAGGCACGGGGGTGAGACACCGCCAACTTCCTGACTTCGGGCATATATATGTATTTATATGGATAGATATTTATTGAAATCAAGATATGTGCTAATCTCAAAAGGACAAAGCTGTAGTTTTTGAATTATAAGAAAGTAACCATATTAAAACGGATAACCATATTACCAACCTCACGTACCACTACAGTCTATAGAATTTAGGAATTGATTATATACCTCCATCGATCTGCAGGAAGCATGTGCAAATTAGATTGAAATTTAAGAAAAAGCTACAAAACAAGACGAGAAAAGTTAGAATCAAATTTTTATAGATAATAAAAATGTATTATAATGAAATGCTCCTTATATATCTTAGCCGATACGTTCTACTTAAAAATATAATTAAACTTTCATTTCGGAAAGTGACTGACAAGGCATATTTGCACTAGGTCCGATCCAACGCCAGCTTATCAAAATCTAGCTAATAATTAACGCAGGCGTTATCTTATTTCGTGATATGACAAATCGAATAATAGCATTTTGTTTAAATTTAATTGCAAACTAGGATTGTCTTCGTTATCGTAATGTTTGTTTGACACCTTATTTAACGGCAAATTAATTGCATTGAACAAGAAACTATGCGATAAAAATTGAGTTATTTCTCAACACAATTTTTCTTGCAGGCAGGTGTTGCAGTCATATTTTAATTACGCAGACTTCGCTTCGATTAATTCTTAATTTAAAATACAAATAAATACGTAAGTCGTATAGTCGGAATAATTGCGAGGTCTTGATAGAGTAACCATTAATGTCGGACAATATTGAAGGTGAAATAAGAGTGAATAGGCTTTTGATACGCCAAGACAGTGCAATTTACCATCTGGAGCTATATTACCACTTACCAGCTGCATCACCAGCCGAAGATGGTAGAACGCATTGGGTTAGCTCAACAAAAGCCTATTAACTTTGCTTGAAGACACAAATTATAATCGAATGAAAAGAACGATGCTGGGTTATCATTTCACTCCTTTGCTGTACGCATTCTTGGAATCCAAGAAGATTTCATACATGGGAAGTGTAAGGCGCCTGGAACTGCAGTTGTCAATAGGCTAACTAAGCGTGTCCTTTAATTGATTACCAAACACTCTCTACAAAAGGTTATGTCCATTTTTAGTACTAAGTAGACCTTTACGGCTGACAAAAAACAAGGCTGAGACCGTTCGTCACATTATACATATTTAGTATTTTTTATATAGGGGATGGGAGAAACGAGCATACGGCTTACCTGAGGTAAGTGATTACCGCCGTTCATGAACAACTGCAACACCAGGAGAATTGCAGATGCGTTGCCGGCCTTTTAAAAAGGAGTAGGCTCTTTTTTTGAAGGTCCTTGAGTCGTATCAGTCCGGAAAAATCTCTGGTGGTAGTCGATTCCACAAGGAAGATGTGCGAGGAAGAAAACTTCTTTTAAATCGCACAGTGGTGGATCGTCAGTTATCCAGATGGTATGGATGATATCGCGAGTTTTGTCGCGATGTGCGATGGTGAAATTCATCATCATTATCATTACAGCCCTTCACAAGTCCACTCTGAACATAGGCCTCCCCCAAGTAATGCCACAAAGCACGGTCCTGAGCCACCTGCATCCATCGACTTCCTGCATGTCTTACCAGGTCGTCACTCCATCTAGTGGGGGGGTCGCCCTACACTACGCCTACCGGTACGAGGCTGCCACTCGAGAATCTTTCTTCCCCATCGGTTATCGGTTCTTCGAGCTATATGGCCGGCCCATTGCCACTTCAGCTTACTAATCCGTTGGGCTATGTCGGTCACTCTGGTTTTACTGCGGATATCCTCATTTCTGAGTCTATCACGCAGAGAAACTCCGAGCATAGCCCTCTCCATAGCTCGCTGAGTGACCTTAAGCGTCCTCATACGGCCAGCAGTGAAGGACCACGTCTCAGATCCGTAAGTCATCACAGGCAACACGCACTGGTTGTACAATCTAGTTTTTAGAGATTGAGGTATACCTGACGAAAAGATATGCCGTAATTTCCCGAACGCTGCCCAGCCGAGTTTAATCCGTCGATTGACCTCTCGGTCGAAGTTGGACTTACCTAGTCGGACTATTTGTCCCAGGTAAACGTATTCGTCAACAACTTCGAGCATAGTGCTCCCAACAACTACCGGCATAGGTGTGACATGGACATTGAACATGATCTTTGTTTTGTCCATGTTCATCTTAAGACCTATCCGTTGGGAGGCACTATTGAGGTCATTGAGCATAGTGCTTAAGTCCTCCAGCGATTCTGCCATAAGGACTATATCGTCGGCAAATCGAAGGTGAGTGATGTACTCGCCATTGATGTCAATACCGTATCCTTTCCAGTCCAGTAGCTTGAAAACGTCTTCCAATGCAGCGGTGAAGAGTTTCGGGGATATAACGTCACCCTGTCTTACACCTCTCTGCAGTTGGATAGGTTTCGAGCTCTGGTTCTGTACTCGGATAGCCATCGTAGCCCTACTGTACAAACACTTCAGCACTTCGATATACCGACAGTCAACTTGGCACCGCTGAAGGGACTGTAGCACCGCCCAAATTTCGACGGAATCAAAGGCTTTCTCATAGTCCACATACGCCAGGCAAAGTGGCAGATTGTACTCTTCAGTCTTCTGTACAATCTGCCGCAGGGTATGTATGTGGTCTATGGTACTGAAGCCTTTTCGGAAACCGGCTTGTTCGGGAGGCTGGAAGTCGTCAAGTCTGCGTGCGAGACGATTCGTAATGACTCTCGAAAACAGCACGTAGACGCGGCTCAGAAGGGAAATCGGTCTGTAGTTCTTTAAGAGAGCGTTGTCGCCTTTCTTAAAGAACAAGACCACCCACTTCTGCTCCACGCCTCTGGAGTAGTGCCACCATGGAGGACGGAATTGAAGAGCTTCTGAAGGACTTCAAGTACCGGTGTTCCACCCGCTTTCAGAAGCTCCGCTGTAATTCCATCCTCGCCTGGGGCCCTGCCGTTTTTAAGGTGCTGGAGAGCCATTCTAATCTCGCTTAGACTGACGTCCGGGATATCATCGGAATAGTGTCGGATAAGACTTGCTCTTGGATCGTTACTCACACTTGCGTGTGGCTCCAACGATGATGTGTACAGCTGCCCATAGAACCTCTCAATCTCACTCAAAATCTCAGGTGTCCCGGAAACGATGTTGCCACACTCAGTCTTCAGCCTTGACAGTTGGCTCTTTCTGGCAGACAGATCTCTGGCAAAGACTTTGGAGCCCTGTTTCCGCTCGATCGCTTCTTTAATACGAGAAGTATTAAAGTTGCGTAAGTCTCGCCGTATGCATTTGGAGATCTGTCTGTTCAGTTGCCTGTATGCTGTCAAATCTGTTGACGATTGCAGCCTCATCTCCCGTCTAACAGCCATGAGATTAAGAGTGTGATTGGAGAGTTTTTGTGTTCTTCTGCGGCGGGTCTTGCAGAACTTAGCTCCGACCGCATGGACAGTTTCCACGAGCTTGTCGTTCATATCGTCCACTGCATTGCAATCTTCTAGGCACTGGAAGCGGTTACGTAACTCGAGCTGAAAGGTTTCGGGATTCTGGATTAGAGCACGAGGGGGGACGGAGCGTTGACTTCATTAGACGAGACCTCTCCAACTTAACGTTTAGGTTCAGTGTGCCTCTAGCCATTCGGTGATCGCTGCCAGTTTTCACCCTTGCGATCACTGAGACATCACTGAACAGTTGGCGTCTGGTCGTCATAATGAAGTCAATCTCATTTTTTGTCGAACCGTCGGGGCTCGACCAGGTCCACTTCCTGTGGGGCCGCTTCTGGAAGAAAGAGTTCATCATAAAGAGTCCCTCTTTCTCCATAAAGTCGGCCAGCTGCTGGCCCCTTCGGTTCCGTTGCCCTACTCCAAATTTCCCTACCTTCAGCTCACCGCTTTCTCTTGTGCCCAGTTTTGCGTTGAAGTCTCCCATCAACACCGTGTAGTAGGTTTTGGAGGAATGTATGGCTCTGGAAATATCCTCATACATTTCCTCCACCTCCTCATCGGGATGTGCCGAGGTTGGTGCGTAAACCTGAAAGACCTTCAGCGAATACCGTTTGGTGATTCTGAGTATCAGGTACGCGACCCTCGTCGACACACTCCCAATCTTTACAACGTTGTTGACGAGAGATTTGTGGACGATAAATCCGACACCTCCTTGGGACAGATGGTCGCCCTCCCGGTGATAGAACAAGTTGCCGGACTCGAGGATTGCCGTGTCCTCCCCCTCTCTTCGGACCTCGGATAATCCAATAATATGCCAGCGCAACTTGTCTACCTCTTCTTCCAGCTCCAGTATCTTCTCGTCAGTCCTCAGGGTGCGTGCGTTATATGTTGCCAGGTCGAGTCGTCGTAGGTGGCAACCGAACCTCCACCGGAGATTCTTAGCACCCCCTGCCCCGCCGTTACCATGGTCGCCACCGTAGCCAGGAATAGCGGGGCCGCCGGGGACTGGGGGCCGTCTGTTTGTGTATTTATTCATTGGGGGGTATTTGCCATAGTTGCCACGCTTGGCGAGCGGGTTGGCAACCGCAGTTTTTTATTACGTCACAGTTGTCATCAGGAAGACGCTGCTGCCCATCTCCTGCCTGTCTCCCTCTGTCGCCTCTTACGACACCCACGGGAAGATATGGGGTAGTGGATATTCTTAACCGCCACTACACGGTGAAATTGAGCGGCTGGAATTAATCCGAACAATTCCTCAGAGCACTACCCGTAGTAAATGCGATAAAATACGCAAAGCGATGCAACATCTCTTCGCGGTGCCAATGAGTCAGGCCGATAGGATAGAAATTAAGAAGTTTTGTTAAGAAAAATCTATTTTGGTATATTCATTACATCACTCAAAAAGGACTAAAAATTAAACTTATAATTAAAAGGGGAGAGATTGCCAAAAGGCATTAAATCCGCTCTTTGTAATCCTTTAATAAGGTGTACAGTAAAGTGTAAATAAATAAAATGCATTCAAAGAACTTAACACTTCTGGAGTCGAAGCTATAATTTTTCGATACGCTGTCTAAACACAGGCTTCGCAAGCTATTATGTGGACATCATGTTAAACATTTTTATTTTTAATATTTTAAAGTTATTTGGAATAAAGTATCAGTAAATTAAATATAAATATTTTAGCTAGACATTAAATATTGACACTGGCGATGGCGGGTAGACGTGGCCTTCTACGTCCGGTACCACGAATGTTGGTCCGTCTGCCAAGTGTATATTGTTTCGCGGCATAATTAATGCCTGGTACATGGCGAGTTATCACTAGCGCCATCTAGTATCGATTATCAGAACTAGGAGAGTCAAGATCTTTCTAGAAATATCCGTGCCAAAATTTTCTACACCTAGCCAGTCAGGACCGGTATGTATTTGAAAATTCTAGATGTTTCTGTAGAAGAGGTCCTATATAAGGCCGGTGTAGACCGCGACCCGCGTCAGTTTCGAATTGGCAATTCAAGCGAATACTTCGAAGCGATATAACTACGAATTAAAGTGAAAAGTAGTACAATTGTGTTTTATTATTAGTGTGTTTTAAGTTGTAATTGGTTTTCGATAGTTAAAGTGTCAATTTTGATAATTCAATCTGCAGTGTTTACTGTCACGAACCCCAAGCTCGTAACAATATATTAAGCTAGCCGTGAACTTTTTTTCTAAATGGCTACATCAGTCCATGGACACCTGCAGCCAAGTTCAAATGAAGAAGGCTACTAATGCGGAGCCACTGGTATAAGAGTGGCTCCTTTTCTCCTGTAGGCTAGAACACTGCAGTGCAAACACTGCTGTTTGGGGGCAGAAATACGTGAAAAAATGCTAGTTAAACAGACGAACTTCTGGGCAGAAAGTCCCTCAATTAGTAAGAAGAGTCTGTACGAGGAAATGCGCGTGTTATGATTAATAATGCACTACTTAATTATGCCTGATTGTCCCGCAATTTGACTCTCAGAAGGTGCCTATCGGCTTCAGTAAATTAATTTACGAATGTCACTGAGGCTTGTATTCAAATTTACAATTTTACAGATGGATATTGCTATTGGCGATATAATAATATTTCCTACTTGGTAGCGGCCTAGCGTGGGCAGTGACGCGGAACTGCCGTTCGCCGTCGAGCGCACTTCGGACACAAGTGAAGTGTCATTTCAGCATAATGTATGTAACTACTGTGTCCCTACAATTCCTTCTACCTATTGAAAAACTTCTGATGAAGAAGTACAGTTTAATAATAACTTCGCTTCTCCTAACTGTCGCTGGACAGTCCTGCGTACTCTCGTCTTATTGTCAATATATTCTTGTAAATTAGCCGAAATGCGGGGCAGGTTAAAGTCCAACGACAAGGTCCGACAAGGTTGGTATATATGCAGCCAAATGATTGATGAGTTGTTCACACCAGTGACATGTTAATCAATACGAGAAAATTTAATTGTATTGCGCAAGCATCCGACGAGTATCATAACTACTGCTATACCTAAAATGGGTTCAAATGGTCGTTTCTGCTTTATAAATTTATTCATTCATTTTTTCGTTCCAAATATACTGGAAAATAGCGAAGACCTTTAAAATCCTAAAGCACGAGAAATTGCGTTTATTTTCTATGATAATTTAGTTGTCTATTATTGTTCTGCTTCACTTTTTTTTAAATGCTAATAATGCCTTTGCTGACAGCTCCGTGGCACAGTGGCTTAGCAATGAGTAGCAGCGTTAAGGGCCGCGGGTTCGAATCTCGCGCGGAATAAGTATTTGTATGGTACAAATAATTGTTCCAGGTCTAGATGTTTGTTCTGCCTCGTTGATCTAGTGGTTGTAGCAGTGCGACTGCCGATCATGGGTCCCGGGTTCGAATCCCGGATCGGGCCAAAAAACTAGTTATTGAGTTTTCCGTCAATAAATTCTCAGTAGCTGCCCGGAGTCAGGAAGTTGGCGGTGTCTTACCCCCGCGCCTCGGAAAGCACGTAAAGCCGTTGGTCCTGCGCCTGATCTCTCTCCGGTCGTATCGGTTTACCATCCCATCGGATTATGAGAGTGAGGGAATAGAGAGTGCACCTGTGCTTGCGCGTACACATGGGCACTATAATCCTGTCCTGTGCCGATGGCTGGTCTCCGTCGAGGCTTGCCGCCGTGACAGAAATACGGTCTGGAGGACATTATTATTATCTTAGTTCTCAGCGGTTAGAACACAAATGAAAGCCCTCTTTGTTCAAAGTTGGTTGCGAGTGTCTTTGGACAGCAGTAGATACTTATTTCTTTAAGGTGGATAGTTAGTTCGCGTGCCATTTTAATTTTAATTTAAAGAAAACCGTTGAATATTTTTCTTTAAACTCAATGCTTTGAACTTTCTTGATAGGTAAGAGTATCTAATGCATACTTAGGCACTTATTTATTTATTTAATATTTATTACGTACACACCTTAAAGAAAAAGCCGTGGTAGCTCAGGTGTTAGCGCTCGCTGTAAAGTCACATTACGTGAGCAACCCAGGTACGATCCACGCCGGCACCAATGAAATTGTTAGTTGCAATTTTAAGTGCTTAATTACCACGTGCTCGGCGGTGAAGGAAATCATCGTGAGGAAACCTGCATATCTGAGAAAAAAAGAATATTTCCAAGACATGTAAGTTCGCCAACACGTATTGGGGCAGCGCGGCGGACATTTCCTTGCCCTAAAATCCTCTCAGAAAAGAGAGGAGGTCTATGCCCAGTAATGGAACGTATATAGGCTGTAACTTTATATGTACTTTATATTTTTTATAGTATTAGTGTGGCAAACTAGCACACAGTCCACCTGATATTAAGTGGATGCTGTGGCCCGTAGACACCTACATTTACCTTAAATTAAAAATCAAAATGCAGATGCGTTGCCAGCCCTGAAAACTAAGATGGAATGCCCCGTTTCCAGTAAAAAGGGTGTCCAGTTCTCTACACTCACCATACGAAACACAGCAGCATTAAGCTGCTATTTTACGCCCGTATTATAGAGAGTGTGATCCCACCCCGGTCGAGCTGACCCACTCGTATTACAACCACAATATAGCTGTAGCATGGCTCTAACACGTAATATATATTGTTCTCTACCATTAGGAGGTAATCTGTGTCTACCAGTTAACCTTGGATGATTTTTACTTATTTAGTCATTCATTATTTCATTATACTGGATACAGAGAAGAGCTGCTGTGACATTCCTTAAAATCTGACAGCATGTTAAATGAATATATTATCATTGTCTTTGATTTTTTTTTAATTTATTATACTCCTTTATTTTCAGTAATTGTTAGTTATCTTCTTTTTGGTCATGATACCACTAACTACATTCCGTTTACTATTGAGTATAGGCCTTAACCATTGTCTGATTTACATTTGATTTATATTTGGTAAACTTCGTAGTATCAGATATCACGTTCTTTCACAAGCGCGACTGCAGGTCATGTATTCCTGGTTTCAAATTCACAGGTCAGGACAAAATTGTTCTGACAAGGAATTCTCAGTAACAGCCTTGAGTCAAAAAGTTGGCATTGTTTCACGCCCGTGTCTCGGAAAGCACGTCAAGCCATTCTACGCCTGATCTTACTCCGGTCGTATCGAATTGTGTGAGAGTGGACCGGTGTGGTCGAAAAGTCGGTCTGAAAGACTATATTCAAAACTTTACACCTGCTATATACGTTGATCAGTATTACTTACTTACTTCATTTTACAACCAGTTTACGTCCTATTGCTGGATACAGGTAGGAGACCCAATTTCTGAGAGAGATATGGAGCAATGAATTCCCCGCGCTGCTCCAGGGTATTCAAGGTATTTACAGCTGAAAAAAAATTACTAAGAGAACGTTTATATACGTGGTAGAGTCATGCTGCAGTTATATTTGTTTTATTTATATTTATATTTTTATTTTTACTTTTTTATTCTTGATACGTGTGCTTCATCAATTGCCTAGGATCCTGTATGAATTATGCGCAAAGGCTGTGGCAGAATAGCAGTAGTAATGGGTTTCCGGTTACAACTGAGTCACAGACCGTTTTGTCACAACTTTATTAAGCTCTCTTTCTAAATTTTAACATTGTATTTTTGTGTGACAAATAAATACTTTTTATTTATTTATTTATTTATATTAGTAGTATACTTGTAGAACGAATGGGTCGGCTCGACCGAGGAAAGTCCACGCCCTTACAGAATACCAGTGTAAAACTGTGTTTCGTATGGTGAGTATAGAAAACCGGAGACCCTTTTTCTCGGAAACGAGGCATTTGATCTTAGTCCTCACGGGTGATAACGCATCTGCATTTTGATGTGTAAGCAAGGATAGATGTAGATGTTTATGGGCCGCAGCAACCACTTACCATCAGGCGGACTGCGTGTTCGTTTGTCACCCTATCCTATAAAAAATATCACGAAGAAGAACTATTGTTAAAAGCATTTCATTGCAGCCCTCAGGGGTGACAACATGTCTGTATCTTTCTTTGTATGAACGTAGCTGCAGTTGTCCATGGAATACAGTAGCCTCTTAGTCTCAGGTCTCTCCTCACTTCAGTAAAAAAAAGACAGACAATGAGGTGAATCCAAATTTCGGCATGAAATACTAATGGTGCTGGTAAAGCGAAGTTCACGCGAGAAAAGCCGCAGGAAAAGCTAGTGCTATATAGAATACGGTACGTAAGTAATTCGATCAGTTTGTTAATAAACCTTTTGTGGTGCCGACACAGTGGAGCGAGCGGCGGATGAAGACGTCCCGCTAATTAATGAAGACTGGTCACCCGCGGTGCGCCGCCATATTGTAACGCAAGCCGCTGACTGTGGTAGGTGCTTCTGAATAAATACTCTTGTGCAAGATTACACCGAAACGTACATTAAAAAGATATCTTTTTTTAATCTGTGTTGTTCAAGTTGGCCGGCAGTCCTCTAGCTTCTTCAGATGATATTAAATAAAAATAAAAACACAAATAATAATAATAATGTCCTACAGACCGAATTTCTGTCACGACGGCCGGTCTCAACGACGACTAATCATCGGCGGAGGACAGGATTATAGTGCCCAAGTGTATGCGCAAGCACAGGTGCACACTCTATTCCCTCACTCTGATAGTCCGATGGAACAGTAAACCGTCACAATCGGAGAGAGATCGGGCGCTGGGCCTACGGCTTAACGTGAATTCCGAGGTACGGGGGTGAGACACCGCCAACTTACTGACTCAGGGTAGCTACTGAGGATTTCTTGACGGAAAAACTGATTTTTGGCCCGACCCGGTTTTCGAACCCAAGACCTCATGATCATCAGTCGCACTATTTCAACAATTAGACCAACGGGGCAGTCAAAAACACAAATAATGTAAATGCATATAAGTAAACATTGTATAAAATGTTAAACGAGAGCTGTGGTAGCTCAGACGGTTAGCGCCCGCTGTAAATTTCAGAATACGCGAGCAAACCGGGTTCGATCCCCGTCGGCACCAATGAAATTGTTAATTGCAATAAATAGTGCTGATTTACCACGTGGTCGGCGGTGAAAGAAAATATCGTGAGGAAACCTGCATGTCTAAGAAATAAGAAAAAAAAATATTTCGAAGACATGTGAAATTCGCTAACACGCATTAGGGCAGCGCGGCGAACTATTTCTTGCCCTAAAACCCTCTCAAAAATGAGAGGAGGCCTGTGCCCAGGAGTGGGACGTATATAGGCTGTAACTATATATATATATATATATATATATATATATATATATATATATATATATATATATATATATATATTGTAGTATGTATGCATGTATATTTATTTACAATATATGTCTATTCATTTTAATATTTTTAGCACCTACCAACTATTACATGTCGAATTCTCCCAGTTTTGACTGGTAGAGAATGCCATAAGGCATTAAGTCCGCCCATTGTAACCCTTAGATTAAGGTGTAAAACAATAATGATTAAAAAAAATCGTAAATAAAGAATCTTGGTATCTGTCCATAGTTTAACCTGGCGATCATCGTTCATTAACTACCACGTATGAGCTTACTGGTAATTACAATCTAATGATAGTAAACGTTTTAAAAGAAATGGTTGGTAATTAACATGTGACGGTTGGTTGCTTAAAAAGCTAACGTTTTCTTTAACACGATAATTAGCTTATTTAGACGTAAGGTCACTGGTTCTACTTATGGTCTGGTCACTGGTATATTTAGCCTACCTTTTGAATGTCTCGTTGGTTTAGGGTTTAGTGATCGTAAACGCGGTTGTTGATCATGAAGTCCCAGGTTCAAATCCCTGGTCGTACATAAGATAGGGTGACTAACGAGCACACAGACCACCTGATGGTAAGTGGTTGCTGTGGCTCATAGACATTGACATCTATCCTCGATTACGATTCAAAATACAGATGCGTTGTCAACCGTGAGTACTTAGAGTAACCATTAAAAAGGGTCTCCGGTTCTCTACACTCACCATACGAAACACAGCGGCTATTTGACGCTGGTATTTTGTGAGAGCGTGGTCCTTCCCCAGTCGAACCGACCCATTAGTGCTACAACTATACTCGTACTACTAATATAACTGCAGCATGGCTCTACCACGTAAAATTGGTCCTGCAGCTGCTCTCTCCGGTCGTGTTGCTTGCTCTCCCATCTGACTATGATAGTGAGGGAATAGAAAGTGCACCCGTGCTTATAATGCATTGCGCCGATGGCTAGCCTCCGTTGAGCCTGGACACCGTGACTGTAATCGGTCTGTAGAATATTATATATATCTACATAACTTCCATATTTGAGCTACAAAAGTGGTAGAGTCATGCTGCAGCAGTATTATAGCTGCAACATAAATGAATTGGATTGAACCATGAAAGTTGCAAAATTCCAGCGAAAAATAGTAACATAAAGCTACCGTGTTTCTGTAGCAGACGCGGTGGTGGGTAAAATAAATTAAATAAATAAATAAATAATAAACTTTATTTGACATAAAATATTACAATAAATATTTCAGTGAATCCATAGGCTCCTAAACTAGTGTAAAACTGTGTTTCAGGAGCCAGTGGCTTCTCCCATAACATTGCATTATTAATTTATGCCATAAGATAAGGTACATTGTAAGTTATTCAGCAGAACTACTTAAATCAAGAAAACAAAAATTAGTAAAGAACGGGCTACTCACTAGCGCATATCTGTTATGTATGTAGTTGTATTAATGTGTGCGTGTGTGTGTGTGTGTGTGTGTGTGTGTGTGTGTGTGTGTGTGTGTGTGTGTGTGTGTGTGTGTGTGTGTGTGTGTGTGTGTGTGCGTGTGTGTGTGTGTTTTTGTCAGTAATAAAAACCAGTTAACATGTTTTCTACATCGTCATAATCAAGGTTTTTAAGCCATAAAAAAATATACTTCTTAATAACATTATTATTGTACTTTTTTACATTATACTCCTTATTCAGTCTGTTATATAGGTGTGGAACAATAAAATCAAACTGCTTTTGGGCGAATCTTGTTTTTACTTTGGGAATAGGACAACGGTCAAGCCTCGAAGATGCATAAAAGATACATAAAATGCAATGTAACTATGGTAAAATTATTTTTAAATTTAATTTTTAAACCATTAACTATCATTTTTAAGCTATCAAAATCTAGGAGAAACACAGGTTTAGCAGTGTATGGTTTACGGGGTCATGAAGACACATGTGCCTTTATTAGTGAATAAAACGAGCACATGTTATACGTGGTAGAGTCACGCTGCAGCTAACTAGTCTGGCCATAAATAACGTTACATAAAATCTTTTCTTTTTTTCAATCTTTTATTGATTTTGAATTTGGAACGCGTTCATTATTTTTAAAAGTTCTTTCTATTTCAGGCCATTTCACATATTTTTTCGTGTTCATTATCAAATTACAATATGGAATGGGGTGTTAAAGAAAATAGGATTGCGGTGATCGCCTTGCACAAAACCGTCGGTCATATTCCATACACTTCAAAAGCTTGATATCATCCGTATGTTCGTATATCGTACTATCAACGGATACAAGAATACTTCCTCCATCGAAGACCATAAAAGGTTGGGGCGGTCGCGTACTGTTAGAACTACAAAGGCTGTTAATGCTGTTAAAGCCAGAATTCTTCGAAATCCCATTAGGAAGCAAAAATCTTATCGCGAGAAATGAAGATTCCCGCTAGGACTCTGTCGCGAATTTTAAAACAAGACCTGAAGCTCAGTGCTTATCATCGATATACAGGACATGCCTTAAATCAAGATTTACAATTAAAGAGAGTGGATCGATCAAAACGCCTTCTGTCGCGATACGCAGGTGAAGAGCACAGATATATCCTCTTTACCGATGCAAAAATTTTCACGGTTGAAGAGCACTGCAATAAGCAAAATGATAAAGTGTACGCTCGTAGTTCTAAAGAAGCTGCTCAATTGGTCGGAAAGGTACAACCTGGTCATGATCCTGCGCCTGCCTGGTTTGGTGGGGTGCGTTTTATCAAGGGGTCACAAAGTTACATTTTTGTGAAAAAGAATTCACTTCTTCAAGAATTAACTTCAGCCAAAGTGTATCAAGAGACAATCTTGGATCGTGTTATGAAACCTCTCAGCAATACACTTTTTTTAAATGTACCGTGGACTTTCCAACAGGACTCTGCACATGGTCACAAAGCACGAACTACCCTAGCCTAGCTTGAAACCAACTTTCCGGACTTTATAAGAGCTGACAGACTGGCCCTATGGTCAGATTTGACGGGACATTGATTGCTCTAAAATAATCTTGGAGCAAGCAGTGGCGAAATTTCCCATGGAAATGGTGCGTAAATCCATAGATTCGTGGCCTGACAGATTAAAGGCCTGTATGAAAGCCAAAGGTGGCCATTTAGAATAGAATATTATTTATTTTTTGCTAAAACTTTAATAAATATGTTTATATAAGTTTTAGTATTATAACCTTTTTTTACTGGAAACGAGGCATTCCAACTTAGTCCTCAGGGATGACAACGCATCTGCGTTTTAATTCTTATTCGAGGATAAATGTAGATGCCTATGGGCCACAGCATTCACTTACCATCAGGTGGACTATCTACTCGATTATTACCCTTATTCTATATTTAAAGAAAACACAGTCCAATTGATCGTAAGTTGATGCTGTGGTCGATAGATATCTAAATCTAACATCTATTGAAAATCAAAATGCAAATACATTGTCATTTCTGAAAACTCATATGGATCTCCTTATTAACGAAACTAAAACACAAAACACAGTAACAATATAAAAAAACACTTTCCCGAACTGTCAAACTTAGGCGATACAGTCTGACGACTAACTGTGATCACGGGAAATCTACTGTCACACCTGATTGTAAGTGGTGATTGGTTTAGCTTAATAAAAGCCAATTTATTCTTTACTATGGATGTGATTGGATGAGAGGACTATAACTTTCCATCTGATTCATCATTTCCAATCACAGACGGTTCGCAATTTCTTCCACATATCGTGGTTATTACGATTAACTTGATGATTTCTGGTCGTATTCCAAAAGTTGCCTGTGTAATGAATAATATCATTACAATTATTTTGCGGGTAAGCACATAATCCATATTCTTTCACACTCTTGGATTCCAGATTCTTGGAATACTTCTGTAGTATTCGAAGAATGTGAAGGATATTAGAGGTTTCATCATGCAGGTCATTAGAGTATCTTGGCCCGTATTCAACCGAGAACTCGGTGTCTTAGCCGTAACAAATGTGCTACCCCACAAAGAACGTTTAAACGTTTTTCCCAAAGTCGTTATTAGTGATAGAGATTGGTGCAAGTCAAATGAACAAGCGGCTAAAATTATTAAGTACATGTTAAATTCAATGTGATGGTTTATAATAGGCTTTATTAAGTCATATTACCATAGGAGTGATAATCATCACCATAATCATCATCAAACCTATGATTTTGCAAATTTTGCATTACGTACGGTAACAAAAGCAGGCTTTTGTAATACTTTCGTTCACGTAATTTTATCGTTTCATCTTGCATCTGACATTCCGCTCTCCATACTTTTTTCTCTTGATCATGCTATCTCGCTCTTAGTAAAACATCAGAGCTATGGCCGCAGTCTGTTTATTTTTAGTAATTAATTCAGTTGCTTAAGTTTATAATGGATTTGTAATATACTTATCAATATATTATCCACTCTTATGCCATATAATGGCGCCGTAAGAGAATCCACTGGCCCATATCATCCCTTGGGTGTCATAAAAGGCGACAGGAAAACAATTAATCAATACAGACAGAAGATGAACTGCAAAATTGTTCTGTTATCAACTCAATAATATAATCTGGGGTTGCCAACACGCCTTGCAGGCAGGGTAACGATGACAAATATCCCCCCTATCAATCTATGGGGGAGGCCTATGTTGTGTAGTGGTTTATGATAGGCGCTAATGATATTAACGATGACTGTATTCGCTAAATTCTTTTATTTTAGACCCAACCCTATTCGCCTAAACTTTTTACCGCCGTCTTGTAACGAGATCGTGTATTAAATTTGACGCATCGGTGTCGCGTCTGCGCCGTATTCTCACCGCGGCTGGACAAATCGTCCGTCCATAATGTATATAAATGATAACCGACTCACTGCGGACATCTGATGGATGTCGGAATATGTTCGTGAACAAGTCCTAAGTATTTCTAATACTATTCTGCCATGTGAAGATCTGGATCTTTGAATGTTAAAATGAATTCGGTTCATAATGCTTCTTCTATTTTCAAATGTGGTAGAGCCATGTTGCAGATATTTTATGGTTTTAATGGGTCAACTCAACCGGGAAAGAATCACGCTATCACATAAGAGCAGCGTGAAGTAGCAGTTTAATGCTGCTGTGTTTCATATGTTGTGTGTAGAGAACCGGAGACTCTTTTCTTAGTTTCAACTTTCAAGGGTGACAACGCATCTGTATTTTGATGTTTATTGATAGATGTTGATGTCTATGGGTCACAGCAACCACTTACTATCATAGAATACTATAATACACAATAGAATGGCTGTCAACCTTATTTTGTACGAGGGTCGGCGTCGCCGGGAGCAGACATATAAGCAATTACGTCGTATTATCACTACTACAAACCCGTTTCACTGTGTTGAGAGACTGAGTAATTTTAAACATTTTAGACTTTTGATTAATGGTCAAGATCATCATTAAAAAAATCCTTTAAATTTGAATACATATTTACTTGTAAATAGTGTGCATTTTGGCATTTTCTAAATAATTTGCATGCGAAATTTGGAAACTATTGTAACGTCAAAATACATCGCGAGATGACATTTTAGTGGCTACACGGGCTTCGCCCACTCCTCCGTTCTATTATGTATGTATTATAGTATTCTATGCTTACTATACACCAAGTGGAGAGTGTTCTCGTTTGTCACGATACACAAATCCAGCTTACGGTACTGGTTGGCCCAGCAAACGTTTTCCTGCTCTTTCCGGTATGTAGCGTGATGTGTTTTATTTCGAGTTCATACTGGACTTTTTACAATGTACTCGTATATAAAAAATTATTAATAACTTGACAATAACGCCACGCTTAACTTCAGATTTAGTGATTTTTCTTCTTGACACTAAACCACCATAAATTATGTTTTATAGGATAAGGATAACAAACGAGCACACATACCACTCGATTAAGCATCAAAATACAGATGCGTTGTCACCCCTGAGAACTTTGGTGGAATGCCTCGTTTCCAGTGAAAACGGTTACCGGTTCTCCACATTCACCATACGAAACACAGCAGTATTAAGCTGCTATTTTACGCCGGTATTCTGTGAGAGCATGGTCCTTGACCGATCGAGCCGAGCCACTCGTGCCACAACCATAATATAGATACAGCGTTGCTCTACCACGTCTCTCTTCAACGAAAGTGAACCATGCCCAGCCGTGGGCTATAAAAGGCTGATGAATATAAAGAAAGTAGGTTATAACAACGATTCAACAAAGTGTTCAGGATTAAAAAGTACATTTATAAAGAAGTGGTAAAATTAAACCTTTTCTTACAACCGACTCCAATAGGTATAAATAAAATGGGAACATCATCAATATATTCGAAGTCAAATAAAGACATTATAAAAGATAAGTCAAAAAGTACTGGTCAGATCTTGATCAATGTATACGACTATAGGAAATTAGAGCAAAATCTTGTGGCTTCTATATATAGTGTTATAGTCATTTTATTTAAATCAGTCCTTAAATTCCCAGACGGACACCAGCGTTAAAGGTAATCACATGCATACATGCATTTTATGACATTTTGTGCCAACTCACTACATCATGCTAGAACTATGTTATAGCTGGAACGTGGCTCTATCACGTAGGGACATATTCCGCCCCTATAATATGTATATGCACGTGTTCATTCCTTTCGGTTATTTTGGCCTATAGATATAGAATTTGCTAATAACTTCAAAGCGCCACCTATCCTAGTCCTAATAGAAATACTGCGATCTTCAATTTTCCTGCCGCATTGCTATTATGACGTGACAATTTAAACTCCTACAATGTGAGAGGTCCGAGTACGGCAATGGATTTTTACTGGCTCGTAAAGAAATAGTTTGCTGCATCTAACTGCCTACAAAACAAATAAAAAATAAATTAGTGAAAAATAAAAGAAAATGGTAGGACTCATTAAGCGATATAGCTCATTAGAATTAGTAATCTGACTACTAAAAACAGTAAAAAATAGAATTACGAAAAAAAAACGGGTCTTTTCGATCTCAATCATTTGATTACAATATTAAGAGATTATTGTGACAAAATAACTGCAAAATACATAAAAACAACTGCACTTATTACCTACAGTCGATAAAAATCTCGCACATTTCAATCCGACTTCTGACAGCGCACTCATTACAGACGCCGAAAAAAGTTCATTTACGAGCGAGCTCCTAATCTAAATTGAAATCGGAAGTGCCTGCTGAAGACGCATCAGCCAACCCTTAACGTATCAATTTTTACCCTTAATTACGGCAAAGGGCGAAAGGACCGCCGCGACGACACTAAGTGTTATTGATGTTTGGACCGGATCAGCACCGCGGGCTAATTGAACTCCGCTATCACGCAGGTGTCAAAAGCTTTCCCGAAGTAGGGCAAAAAAGGTCATCAGCTATAAAACGCGGAGACGGTGAATCGTTGCCACAGATTATATTAATATAGATAAGACACTACAGATAATAAAAACTTCGAATAGCGCGAGTGGTAAACATCTTAAAAAATATGCTAGGAGAATCATGACGATGCAGGAATTATTCTCGCTCGTATACATTTCTCTTCTGAATTACAGTAATCACGTTTTGCAAGCGTATTTAATAATTAAGATAAAAGATAATTAATTAAGATAATTACCCCGGTGAATGAAGTGACTCCCAAACTATTTATAATTTGTTTTGTGTTGTAAATTATGTATAACATTTAAGATTATAAGCTGTTATTTTTTTAAAACCCGCTGGTTTTCTTGCTGGTTCTTTCCAGGACGGTGGCTTTTTTCAAACCAGTTATTAAACAGAAAAATGACATGCAATAAGTACTATTTATAATAGATATTGAATAAAAAAGTTTCTGTTTCTGATTCTATTAGTGTTTCAGTATTAAACGTCTCTCATCTTTGAAACTGCTTCAGGACTTTTATTTCCTTCTGGTATAATTAGTATGGAATGGATGTTATTGAGCCTTATTGGCTTTTCCTTAAGTCACCTCTTACGTTAACCACAGGATGCTGTTTGAACAAAATCTTTGCGCCTATACTAATATTTTTACATGTATCATGGAGGCATTTAGCAAATATTAGTTTGATCGATATGAAAATCTAACTCGAAACAGTTTAGATTACCAACCCAGATTATGAACCCTCGGGTCCGAAGCGCCTCAGCTTAATGCTTAGTTACTATATTACCGAACTTGATGAGATGGTGGTGGTATTATTAAGCCGGACCACTTGGCCCTGCTATATAATCTGTGACGATAACCTTCTTCTTCCTCGTCGTCAGCGTGTTGAAACCCACTGCTGGACATCGGCCTTTTCCACGGCAGCTGTTAGCAGCTACTAAAATGTTTGGTAATCGGAGACGTGGTCGGCAGTCCTATTCACTAACTTCATTGACATCAATATGATAGCTAATTTGTAGTATATTGCAGTGTATGTTCTATGAGCTGTGGTAACTTTTATATAAAAGCGAAATAGGCCTGCAGATTCGCCAAAGGTTTTAAAATTAAAAGTGTACTGAAATTGCGTGTAGGCATTATTTTGTGATAATATATAGTCTGGTTCTGCTAAATCTGTGGCGCGGTTGCTTTAACGCGCGTTTTTATTATAACGACAATATTAAATAAAGAGGCGGGCGGCGACGCGGCTGAGATGATTTATTGGCACCTTGTTGCTCGCTCCGGCTGAGAACGACAGCGTTTGCGCAGTTTACGTGCTTTAGATGACCGCCACATGTTTAAGTAGATATAGTCGATAGTAAGTTGAAGTTTAGTTCAAATCCAAGTGGGCCAATATAAAACGCTGGTCTGGACGAGTTATCATTGTCCTCGTGTCTTATTGGTGATGGGGCTGACGTCGTTCTTTTTATTTATGTAATATACGGGCACATTTATTTATTAATTCTATATTCCCAGAAGCGAGAGGAAACCTGTGCCCAGCTGTTGGACTTATATAGGCTGTAACTTCACTTTTAGTTTTATTTATTGCACCAACATTTTGTACAAAAGGCGAGCATAAGGTTATATAAAATTCACTATCAGATAACCTTGAATAGAATAGAGAGTGCGTTGATTTTTATTTCATGAGATTTATATCAAATGATAGGAATCGTTCTTTGGATATAAGTAGGTCTGGGTAAGTTTAACCACTTAACTATTACCGTCGCTAAACATCAGTACGTACCCTGCTGTATGCTGATCTGAAGTGAATATAGAGGCTTAATAAACCTTCCTCGACTATTTGACTGGTTTAGTAGTCATAAGCTTGACTACTGATCATGTGGTCCCCTGTTATTAAAAAAAGTCATTAATAAGTAGCCATTTAAGATCAGGTGGACTACACGTTTTTTTTTCGCTTTAATTCTATAAAAATATCAAAATAAATAGACAAAGTGGTTTAGTAGCCAAATTAAAGGGTAGCGGGTTCAACCTCCCATCTTATTACATGAGTGATACCAAGTGATTACTAAGTGACATTGCTCACGAATTAATTATTCGAATTAAAAAGGCCGAATTTATCCTTTGAAAATTTACAAAACTGAAGTCACAAGGCACACGAATGCACATCGCGTCATAATTCACGATACCATCCACACCATCTAGACGCTTGGCGGTCCACCACTGTGTGTTTTACTAGGAGTTTTCTTTCTCATATAACTTCTCTGTGTAATTGTTTACCGGCGATTTTTCTGGATTGATACGACTTAGGAACCTTCAAGAAAAGAGCTTAATCCCTTCTAAAAGGCCAACAACACAACAACACACATGTAATTCCCCTGATGTTGCGGTTCTTCATGGGCGGCGATAGTCACTTACCATCATGTGAGCCGCATGGTCGTTTGCCCCCCTTCTATATAAAAAAAAAAACAAATAACCTTACAGTCCACTAGATGGTAGGTGCCTTGGACACCTGCAGCCAAATTCAAACAGAGAAGGCGTCAGTTGTGTTACCTCTAAAAACGAAGATTGAATTCTTAACAGGATTTAATATACAGAAATGCGTGTATACCGGCTTTTTATACCCTTCAGACTGGAACATTGTAGCACATGAACTGTTGTTTGTTGCCAGAAATAGGAAAGAAGTTGGTAACTTATCCCAGGTGGTAGGTTGGAAACCCGGGTATAAAAGGAATCCTACCATCTAGGTAATACAAAATGAAGTAATGATAAACAAAACTATTGGCGAAGAAAATTATTCACCAGACGTATGTAATGTCACTAAAAGCAATAAAAACTAACTTCATACTGGAAACTCAATTAAGTTCATATAGGCCTAGTACTTCCCGACGTCTAATGCACAAGCGGAAGCGTTTCTGAGCATAAATAAATTATTTTGTCTACAATTCCACGTCTGAAACAAACTATTTTCAGATTTGTGTCTATGTTCACGTAGACTTCAAATTTTTTTAAAGTATCAAGAAATTTTATTTCATAGATTCTAGGGTAGCAGACGAGCCCATACTTACATACATACATACTTGATGGTAAGTGAATAATGTAGTAGAGGTACAAGTCAATGAATATGTTGTGTGTGTCACCCCTAATGAGTACGACGACCTCATTATAGTCATAATGTAGGGAAATGAAGATTATTTAAATGTATTTACTATACGAAGCACAGCAGCGATATGCTGGTATTCATTGCGAACTTAGACCTTCCCCTGTCGAGCCGACCTTTGAAGGGTTACGCTATGATAGAACCACACTATGGAGGTATTTAAGGCTACAGAAGGGTAGGCTCGACCGGGAAGAAAGTTCTGTTCTGTTCTAATTTGCTATACCCGACAGGGTCCATATTGTGAAAATTGAATATTATTAATTTCTACATTATGGAATGCAAATAAATATATTGTATTATATTGTATTGTATTGAAAGAACGTTCTCACAGTTGAGTGTAAAATAGCAGTATAATGATGTATCATTTCGTATGGTGAGTTAAAATAAAGTTGCTGATTGTAATATTATATAATATATACAATCAGCAACTTTATTTTATTATATTATAATATAGCTGAGCTGTGAGCTGTTGAGCAGATTTAATATTAATCTACCTCGGAGACTTCCTCGCAACCCATGACTCCTTTCTTTAAGACTGAGAGCACTCGAACAAAACTTGGATAGAATTCTCCAATAACACGTATATCACGCGACATTGGTTGTGACGAGCTCACACTTTTTATGAAAAAATGTAACGACTGTTTAGAAAATTAATTATTCACTAACTTTATGCTAAACTTAAATTTTACTTATGTTACAAAACCTATTAACTATCTTTTGTTCGTAAAACTTATTTTTGTTCCAACTACCATTAAAATAGGCAAATTATAAACAATGCTATTGTTTTAAAACGATTTGTTCTCCTATAATTGGTAGTACATAGTAATTTATAGATGTAAAGCATGTGTTAGAAAATTTAATATGTACTGTTGAAGATTCATACAGATAAATAAATATAGGACCGTGCTTTGTGGCATTACTTGGCGGAGGCTTATGTTCAGCAGTGGACTTGTGAAGGGCTGTAATGATGATGATGATAATGATATATAAATAAAACCGATTTTACGGATTTCATGGCGCTTAATTGTGACTTTAAACCTATTTAACTAACACCGTTAAATATGACATCAGGACATCTAACAACTTTGTGCTCCCGCCCCCTCTACCGGTAACCATGTTTTCTAAAAGCGCCAGAAACGTCGAGAATTAAAGAAGTTAAAATTAAACGCAATAAATTCCGTAATATTAGTTTTATTCCATGTATAGTATTCACGTAAATATTAAATTCATTATGTATTATTTTCAAATCCACGATGATCAAGATTTTCCTAATTTTCTTAAAAATTCTCTTTTTCTTATCAAATAGACTGCTTGGTCAGTAGTAGAAGGTTGAAGGCGGTATCGTTTGAAGTTGCGCCCGGCAAATGACTCCGCTGGTGTCACCACAGTTGACGTATGCGATAGTGCCATAATCTTGAATGGTTAGGGCTAATGTTGAAGTAATTTTAACGGTAAAGCGTTTGTGTTTACCTTGTTTTGATCAATTTATGGTATTTATATACATTTTTGTATATTTATGCACAAAATAATTATTAATTTTTCTTATTAATTTTAAGTCTTGGTTGTTGTCAGTGTTTTCTAATTAAGTCTTAGCTACGAGAAAATGTTCTCTATACTGTTTAAAGGTTGTTATGTTTCTAATTTTGTTTAATTTGAGCTCGTACAATTTAAAAATGTAGTCTCCTATCTAAGGTAGACATCATACAAATAAAAATCAACTAGCAAATATTAAAATATTTGCTAGTCTGAGATGCAAGAACAAAAACCGTGACACCATAGACCTAGACTATACTGGCGTACGTTACACGCAGTATCGCAGCCAAACGCCACCTCACAAGTATGCAAGAAGTTGATATACTCGTACATTTTTATTTTATTAAAATATACTTTATTGTACACCAATAAACAAGTAAAGCACCGACGGGACGATATGGGGTTAAGAATACAAACTGCAAATCTTAAAATATTGTGAACCACTCCTAGCATCATCATTACCGAGAGTAGGTCTATTGGCAGCGGTAACAACACAGCACAAAAATGCATGAAATTAACTTGGATTTCTGAATAAAAATGAATGCACCAACTACTTATAGCTTTCAAATGCTAACAAAACCCCACAATCGTATTATTCAACATAATCTACAGGTCATGAAAGTTTTATATATTGTCAAATACGGTTTAAACATTTAAACTTGTATTAAAAAGTTTAACGCCACCCGCAAGGCTTTAATTTTCTAACGTCAAACACAGTTTTCATCTTTCAATATTTATAATCTATTTTAGAATTATGAGAGAAAACATAGTTCGAAAAAAATAAGAAAAGCACATGTTTCATTTGAGGTTTATTATATTTTCGGCTACTATAATAACTCGACAATGGTACAAAGCCCAATTTCTCAAGAAACATTTCCACGTCAATCGCCATTCACATTTCTTTGATTTCTCACCCAATTATCAAGAAAAACAGCGGGTGTTAATCTTCTAAATAATGCGGGACACTGACGTATTATTTCGATTTGGCGCCTAGAATAATAACACAATGTCTATAGTTTTTTTTTCCGTTAACATATAAACGTATAATCCAATTATACCGCAAGCTAAACTAAACTTTAATGTATGATATTAGATCACGTTTTAAAATATTATATTAGGTATATATGACGTTTTTATTAGAGACCTTCGCACAAACAGTAGGAGGCTTATTACGGTCAAACTCGGGCGCCGTGAGAAGCGAAAGTGTGTGTTTGACAACCGCTAGATGGAGCTGACCGCGTCGCTATTGTCCTGCTGATTGAGTAATGAACGCGTCATACAAGAACAGTTCTCATTCTTTAGTAATTCCTTTATTAAATACTAATCCACACGCAATCTTCTGTCTCCTTAAGAATGAGGACAATAACCATAGAATATAATATGAAAAGGAAATACTTGTAGGTATATTGGTACTATCGACTTTGCACAAGTTGATAGATATTTTATAATTGGGAGAGATTATTTACATGCTGCAACTGTAATACGATTTTAGCACGAAGGGGTTCATCAGCAAATTACTCGTCCAGGAAAGGACTGCGTTCTTACAGAATACCAATTTATAGCAGAGTATTGCTGATGTTTTCGTTTGGTAAGCGTAAAGTTCCGGAGACCATTTTTACAGGAAATGGGACATCTAAGTCCTCAGGGGTTACGACGAATCTGCATTTTACTTCTTAATCGATGATATAGATGTAATTATCTATAGGCCACAGCATCCACTTACCATCAAGTCGACTGTGTGCCCGTTTGTCAGCTACATTCTAAATAAAAAGTTTCATTAAATTCGTACATATAAATATACCTACATACAGGTCTAGCTAATAAATAAATAATGTTAGAGTTTAGAAAACTTTATCAACACACATTTATCACGATCTTAATGAGAATACAAGTTGTTAGTCCTGAAATTATTGTATTGTCCTCGGTTCCTAATACATCTGAAAATTCAGAAGTGGATGAAAACTCATCAAGAAGATTTCATTACATTCATACATACATACATAGCTGCAAGCTAAAATAAAGCATGTAAAAACATCATGTTAAGAAGCGTGTTTTATAAAATTGGTCAACCCTTTCCCCGTCTCGTGACCCACGTGTGGGTCATTGCTATTGTCTTAGTATTGTGTGTGCAAATCGAACAGTTACGGCCTATATACGTCCCATTGCTGAGCACAGGCCTCCTCTCACTTCTGAAAGGGTTTTAGGGCACGGAAATGTCCGTCGTGTTGTCCCAACGTATGACGGCGAACTTCACATGTCTTCGAAATGTTTTTTTGTTATTTCTCAGACATGCAGGTTCCCTCTTTGTGTTACTTCACCGCCGAGAAGGTGATAAATCGAACAGTGAAAGCGTTAAATTTTAGCAAATACAACTACTCAAACTTGAGCACAGTTAAGTAATGCTCGACCCAGATATATATACCTAATTTTCCCAGGTCTTTCATTACCGTGGCATTTTGATTGTCTTACACTTATTTGAATGGTACTGGAGGTGATCAAATTATACCCAGTCCATCTCAAAGTGTTAAATAATAAAATCCGTCCGACCTTGTCAACTCAGCAACGAAAAAGAAACGGCAATAAACAACTAATGAACATCCGATGCGTATTATTTTAGCCTCGTGTCGTGTTACCAGCATACGAATATCTGCGCACATTAGCTCGCTGCTTTCGCGTATCGGGTAACATTCGTTCACATGAAACCATTCATTCCGAATGAATGGAGGCGGTTTTCATTCGGAACAATGGTGGCGCGCGGGAGTATAAATAAAATAATTAGTATGAGTGTTGATTCATTTAGTATTACCCGCAATAATTGATATTTGAATACCGAGATATTTAAGACGTTCTCTTGGTATTGTTTGATGTCGGGTATACTCGGTTTAGTTTCCATTCGAGATGCTTAAACAAGATTAAAAGAAAACAAGGATAGTTCATTTAAATATTTAAAACTGAAACATTTCATTACATGACAATAAAAATCATACAATATTAAAAAACTATTACAAAAAAAAAACTAATAATTTAAAATATACAGTCCTACTCCCTGTGGTATCGCACTAAGAAAGCTGGCTGCGTTTTCTCGCTGAATGGCTATACTTAGCCTTTGAGTGAGAAAAGAACCAGCCCTCTTATCAGCAGCAACGACGACCACTCGCGGATAGAGTTCCTTTAGGAACTTCACCGCACGTAGCCCCATGATTCGATAGTACCTACAGCTAATGGCATAAATATGTAGTCATCTCTTAGAGACTCGTATTTGCGCCACTTACTCAATTCAGCTGTCTCTGACACCTCCCCGGCTCCCAAAGATGTACCCCGGAGATGAGAGGCTGCCAAAGTGTCTACGCAAGTAGCATCCCAAGCTAGGGCTTTACCTCTCTCTCAATAAAACCAATGTCATTTTTATAGGATACACACGAGCACAAACGCACAAAAGCACAAACGAGCACACAATCCACCTGATGGTAAGTGGTTGTTGCGGCCCATAGACATCTACATCTATCCTCGATTACAAATCAAAATTCAGATGCGTTGTCACCCTTGAGAACTAAGATGGAATGCCTCGTTTCCAGAAAAAAGGTATCCGGTTCTCTACACTCACCATACGAAAGCGATTAAGCTACTATTTTACGCTAGTATTCTGTGAGAGCGTGGTGCTTCCTCGGTCGAGCCGACCCATTCGTGGTACAACTATACTACTAATATAACTGCAGCATGGTCCCACCACGTATAAAAAACTGTATAAAAACTGCGATAGTTTCTTAATGAAAATGAATAATCCATCGAGAAAAACATTAGAAAAATACGCTTATTTTTCTTGAAGAAAACATACGTAAGTACTTTTCAAAGTTAGTTTAAAATGTTAAACTTAAATAGTTAAATTTATTATCAAACTTTAAGGATTAAAATTTCTCACAAACACTTAATCAATTCGACCAGGAAGAGGGAGCATTGTTGTGATAACTTAATTGAGATTTAAATGGCGTTGCTTAGTGCTAACAAGGCACTAAAACCTATCAAATAACACTCAGCGCGTCTTCGATGGTATTTGGTTTAGTGTTGTACACACTTCGATGTGAATACTGGTCGCGACTTAAAATTATTGATCTAAGACCAAAAGTCTGAAATATGTTTGCATTATGTCTTTTTATGAGAACATATTATATATATATATATATATATTTATATATACGTCGCAGTAAGATAGACAAATCCGTAATATCGTTATATCCCTAGGGACATAATTATATAACGTAACATAGTTATACGAAAGCAATTCTTTACTATCTCACTAGGAATATAGTTATAAAACGGTCCAAGTTTAGTGATATACTTATATTACTAGATTAAGTTTAGTGAAATAGCTTTCGGAGTGTGCGGCGCAGGCGGCGCACCGCCTCCCCCGCGGCGGGGGAGGGGTTGGTTGTGTTTACGCGCTCCCCACTCCGCAGTCAGTCGGCCGAGAACAGTTGTACGGCGTTCACGTCTAGTTTTCGTGCATGTCCATTTAATTATCGCTATCGTTTCCTTAAGATTTGTTATATATTCGTTTTATCATTGATAATTACTTGTGCCAGTTATGGATAAAGATGAAGAAATTAATGCAAGGCGACGTTTTGAACAGGAACTTCGTCTATTTTACAATGCGAGATACAAAAAACCAGAGTGGACGGCACGGCAGGGAATAAGTAACTTAGTAAGTTAACTTGCAAAAACCGTCATCTTCATCAGCAGATAAACCGCGACAGTGTTGCATCGTAACAACGCCAGCGCATATTGAAACCTGCGACCGTGACTTGCCTGTCGAGTCTGCTAACTTGCAACAATCGGCATCGGAAGTGCCAGCAGAACAAATTTTACTTTTATGTGTAGTTTGCGGCAAAGAATGTACAGGAGCACATTCATACTATTCGTGTGCACGAAATGTTGACGTAATTTGTGGAATAACGTCATGTGATGAAGGTTACGGATCGCAGCTATTATGCTCTTTATGCAACAGCGAAAAAAAACATTCAAGACCAAAGAGACAAAGCTGCCGAAAACTTAAGAAAATCCGCACAAAAAATGAAACCACACTCATCACAGAAATTTCTTGACATTGACGTGAGATCTTCAGTTCTTATAGAGATACCAAATATAGATCTTGGACCATTGGATCAAAAAAATGTATTAGGAAAAGTTTTAGAAAAGCGAAATGAAAGTCATAAAATTGGAACTTCAGTTGGTATCCTGAAAGATTGGTTACCCAGAAATGCAATACAGCTTTCAAACATTACTTTGAATGATCCTATACCAAATGAAAACTTGTCACTGAGAGAAATATGCCAAAAATTGTCGCGCTTTGGTGGCCAAGGTTATTTAAAATGTTCGTGTAAAAAATCGAATATACAGTGTTCTACTAAAATATGTGCCTGTAAGAAGCATTCAGTGCTATGTTATTCTAGATGTCATGATTCCTCTTCTTGTCTGAACAAAAATTAAAAAATACTTTTAAAGAAACCAAGAACTCAACTTGTTGATAAGAAATAAAGATATCTCAAACTTGTTTGACTTTAAAAGATTTTTAATGTTTGATTAGTTTTAATTGTATTGTTAATGTTTGAATTCCAAAAAATATGATCGTTTTAATTATCTTTACTTAAATACGTGTTATTTACTTTTTACGTATTACTTTATACGTGTTTACTTTAATACGTGCAAAGTATTGTAACTAACGGCAGGATACATAAAGTTGATTTATTAATAAATATAAAACCAATAAAATTTTGTTTTATTTAATTGTATATGGTAGATTTCTATTTCACTAGGCTTAATCAAGTAATGGGTCTGTCTGTAAAAAGTGGCACACTTTTGAAATTTTTTCAATTTTTCAAAAATGTTTGTCAAAAATACTTTAATATACTACAATGTGATGACAATATGACTTTTTTGAGACAAACCCTAATATATTTATAACACTGAACTTAATCTAGTAATATAAGTATATCACTAAACTTCGACGGTTTCATAACTATATATATATATATATATATATATATATATATATATATATATATATATATATAATTGATAAGCTGAGTGATATCTATTTAACGATCACCTCTTTAACGAAGTAGTAGCATAAGACAGGTAATAACAATTTAGCCGTGTAACTTATCAAAAATATATTGGTGAACATGATGCCAAAAATATATATGACCTTCGATAGATAGTAGATTTTAGGTTTTTATATCAAGAAAATCTCATTAGCAAACGAAACGGGGAGTTGGTGATGCGTTTCTCCGTACCTCGAAAAGCATGTAAAATTGTAGGCCCAGCGTCTCCTGCGATCGTGTCGGATTGCTGTCCTTTCGGATTCTAGGTATGAGAAGTTACAGAGTAAAACTGTGCTGGTGCACACACTCATTCATTTGTTCCCGTCCAGTGCAGTTAGCTAGTCTTCAGTTAGGGAAGATGGAAAGATTCGGCATGTAGTGGAGACGTAACAGAATCCACTACCTTATATCTTCGTTGTAAGAAGCGATTAATGGAAACTGAATCAAGATGGTAGCATCCTTTTAATAATAAGTCAAAATAATAAAAACTACGGTTGTTAACCCGCCTGTTAAGTGTGACAACTGTGGCAAATTTACATCTTAGTCCTAAGAGATGACAACGCATCCTTGGCACTGAAGCAGCCTTGATTGCTATTTACTTGAAATTAGCTAAGTCCATGAATTGCAGTAGCCATTTAGGGATTTAAGCAACCTAAATTATTAGATACGTGAGTATAATATGATCGCCGCAAGCTTTGTCACCCTATAAAAACAAAACTAGGAGGAGGACATAGACAAAACACAAAATCGTATACTATACTATAGTTAATATATTAAGAAAGTAATAGCAAACAAGCATTGGAAACAATTAGAAACACTTCGAAAAATCAATTAAAATACTAACTATAATACACTAATTCTAAAATCGGCTAAAATATTTACTATAATGTCAAAATGACGTCGATAAAGCAGCGCCCTTTTGACCCCTTATTATTTGGTTGACTGTTAAACAGCTATCATATCACAGATCCCTCTATGCAAACAAGACTAGTTTTTGCGTAATAGGAAAGTGACCATATTAACCTGATGACCATATTATCCTCACGTAATTATATTTAACTGCACCCAGGGTTGACTAGGAAAGAATGCCTAAAGGTATATTGCATGTCTATGTATGTATGTATTATACATATATATATATATATATATATCTGAGCTGTGGTAGCTCAAATGGTTAACGCTCGCTGTAAATATAACAGAACGCGAGTTACCCGGGTTCAAACCCCGTCGGCACCAACGAAATTGTTACTTGCAATTTTAAGTGCTGATATACCACGTGCTCTACGGTGAAGGAAAACATTATGAGGAAACCTGCATGTCTAAGGAATAAAAAAAAACAATATTTTGAAGACGTGTGAAGTTCGCCAACACGCGTTGGGGCAGCGCGGCGGACACTTCCTTGACCTAAAACCCTCTCAGAAATGAGGGGAGACCTGTGCCCAGCAGTGGGACGTATATAGGCTGTAACTTTATATATATATATATATATATATATATATATATATATATATATATATATATATATATGTATACCTTTCATTTAAGGTGATGACAATAAAGCATTAATGAATAAATAAATAAATTGAATAAAATTTTGGACATGATACCCTTTTCTCAATAAACACGGCAAAGAAGCTATGATTTTTGAACTGATGACGACGACTATATACTTTTGTTTTTAGTTATTAACACAATACAGTTCACAGTTGTGGAGATACAAGTTTCATAAAATTAAGTAATTAAGTATTAAACTGTAAGCCAAAATATGTGTTTATTAAGTACATTACAATGAGTTACTTCTACTAAAGTATAAATAATTTAATAAACAGTGGTTTTACAATCCCCCACCCAGCAGATAACAAGAGGCCTACTACAGATTCAAAGCTAGAATAAAAGTAAGTAGAAACATAAAACAGACGAGACCAATTATTTCAGACACTCAAACATCACGAATTGATGATGATACGCAAACGTCACGAATTGATGATGATACTCAAACGTCACGAATTGATGATGATACTCAAACGTCACGAATTGATGATGATACTCAAACGTCACGAACGTTAAAATACAAATTAATTGGTGTTTAAAGTCCAATCACACACATCACTATTCGAAAGACAACCGAACCAAAACGATCAGCCCAATCTTTCTTTTTGGCATTAGTCGACGTTGATAGATGCTCATTATGCTTTTTTGTTCATCTCTCGTCGTACACGCATTTGGTGAGCCAGTTAGAGATACTTAAAAGATTAGTCTGACTGAATGCAAAATAATTTAAAATTTAATTTAATTAGCCTTACGGGGGCGGCATGGGAGAGTCCATCACCGATCTTCCCGTAGATGTTATAAGGGGCGACTACCTTAATGCCAGAACTTCATGACGTCCGGTAGATGGCGCTATATACCGATGAGTGTAACAGCAAAAAAATTATAAAACTTCTAATGCCACAAGTGCCTATCAAGTGTAGCGACTTTGGTGGCATTTTCTTCGCGCCCAATTGCACCGAGGTCTAAATCACGCTATAAAAGTTCCGAAGTACTGCGGTATATAGAATAGCTATAATAATAATTTATTTTTCTTGACAAAACTTAAATGAAATACATAGTTGATTGGGATCTCCATTTAAGTAATAGCTCTGTACTATACGCAGCATTGGCCATACCCTGGGTTGAACACCCGCCCGGCGGGAGACCTCACCTTTTACTTCCACGACTTGATTTGAACTACAACGCAACATGCAACCTACGGAAACCTCAACTTTTCAAGCTTTCGTCATCAAGTACCTCCTCCATTTGCTCCCGAATAGATATCGTCTGCAGTCTGCAGATCCTGCAAGCCATGGCAAATATGGCATAACCTTTATTGGGCTAATAAATAAGGAAGAAAATGCTAAATGACATGATGCTAGGTGTAACCATATTGTAATAGATGTTGAAGATTGAGAGAGCAGTGGTAGCTTGAGGTGTACGTGAGCATTATATTTCAATCCCAGCTGTTGTAAATAATATTATAAGTCGTTATTTTTAGTGATGGCTTGTCATAGTTAACCTTATAGAGGCGGTCTGAAGTTCGCCAAAACACACATCGCAGCAGCCTCTTCTTTACTATAAAATCCAATATGAATTAAAAAGAGACCTGCTATGCAGATAATGCTTACGGCACTTAAAGTACACAAGTGGTAAAATTAAACATTTGGTGCAGCCAACTTCATTATAATTAAAATGTGAACAACAGTCAATTAAATACGCATTATTAAAGATGACTCAAAAACTACCGGTCAGATCTTTATTAAATTTATATGGGACCACACGAGAACTACCAGCTTTCAGATAATAAAAGAATCATCAAAATCGGTTCACCCAGATAAGAGTTCTGAGGTAACACACATAAAAAACATACAGTCGAATTGAGTACCTCCTCCATTTGAAGTCGGTAAAAATGGGATGATCCATTTTCTTAGGCCACCACCACATAAATGTCTCAGGTTATAACTAGGTATAACAGGACCCATAACCAGGTCCTATAACAGGGCCTCCCCCACCACTAGACCAATGAGTCAGTCATCAAATTGATTGATAATTATTTTATAACACACAAATTGTATTTCAGATGTTTTAATTTGTACTTGAAAGACTATTAAAAGGTTTCATAACATAATTCAGCAACAGTATTAACAGTACGTGCATACGAGATTTTAATCAAGGCGCAACAATGCTCACATAAAGCGCGCGCAATTAACATTTCGACAGCAAATGAGCACGGCGGCTCACCTGCGTCTGTCTCCGCTGTTACTATTAATCACTGCGATTCTTGCATGTGACAGTTAATATTGCAATGCGGTTGGTTTAAGGGATAAGCGGCAGCGGGCGCGTGAGCGAGAGCGTATAGTATTTTAGTCTCACGTCGCGTCGGCGCGTGGTCTTACTTGTATTGTAGGTAGGGTTGCCAACCATATTGTTAAAACAATACTATGCTTTATATCGTTCTTTAATACTGTTTCTGTTCTATTAAAATAAAAAAATATAAAATACTGATTTTATTCTCGCAAAAAATACATAAAAAATAAAACCTGAAATAGAGTTTCTATTAATTTAATAAAAAATGAGCTCCTCATATATTCAAATTTTGACTTAAAAATTGAAGATGCTCACGAACATTTTAAAAATGGAAACAAATTGTAAAATTGTGTAATAAACTTTGAAAAAATATGTTTTTAAAACTTCGACCTCAATATCCATATAATTTATAAAAAAAAGTTGGCAACCTAATTGCAAGTGCACAGTGCAAAAATTTGCAGTGATGTTAAGCAACAGAGTAAGGCTCACCCGCCTTCGTAAGATAGAACATTTTTAAAGTATAACGGGAACAGAAATATGTTGCAAATTATATCGAGCTGTTATATTTCTTGGACAAACATTAGTTCTGGTATAAAGACAAGGATGTGGATATCTTTAATAGTTTTTTTTTTGTAAAATTTAAATGAGGAAAGAACTTACAGTCCATACATTCATCTATACATTTCAGTCCTTCACAAGCACCGTCCTCAGCTACCTGAATCCATCAACTTACCAAGTCCTGCATATCTTATCAAGTCATCACTTTATTTAGTGGGAGGCCGTACATAAATGTTAAATTGCAGTCCACTTTATAGTAAATCTTACTTATATGTGGTAAAGTCACGTTTCAGTGATATTATAGAGTTATGCACCCTCTTGCCAATGGGAGTTTTATGAATGGCGTAGGCGAGATGATTATACCACCAACTTTCGAAGTCCATAACGCCTTTCCGGTATATCCTATAGTAACCTCTTACGACACCCACGAGACGAAATGGAGTGATGGTTTCTTTTACATCGTAATTTTTAGGCATGCATACATGAGGGTAATATGGTCCTTAAGCATCGCTACCTTATAAAACCAAAACTAAGAGGAGGATAGATACGATAGATACGAGTACAAATATCATATACTATAACTAATATATTTAAAAAAAAGCAAACAAGCCTTGGCAATAATTATGAACAATTTGAAAAATCAACTTAAAAGAAATTAACTACACAGCACCATATTAAAATCGACTAAAATATTTACTATAATATCAACTGTCAAAATGGCGTCGATAAAGCATTTTGGCAGTGGTAGATCCACGCGGCAGCCTTTGCTGTTGCACGTATTGGCCGGCTCAAACTGGGGTGGTACCACGACCTCACCGAAGACCAGCGTGAAATAAAAGCCTCGCTTCTGTATTTCGTCTGATATGTGCAGGTGGCCGGAGGCCCAATTCCCTCCCCCCCCTCCCTTAACACGGTAGCGGAGTTAAATATAATACTATCCCAGGAGGGTAGCACCCCCGGTGACGGAGAATCCCTCGCTGAGCATCTACGCCAAAACTCCCCTACTCTTCCTGAGCGTAGGTGCTCAGGCTGCCCCTCGTATTCTGGGGAGGGGGGAGGGGGCAATTCTAATCGAGACTAAACGTGCTCGGGGCAAACGGAGCAATAAGTCAAAGGCGCCCCCCTGCCACGCTATCCGTAAATTTCTGCAACATTAGACAACTTCATTCAAACCTTAACGCCGTTTGCTCTTTCTAACCGAGACACAGGTGTCCTCTCCAGCTGATACTTCATATCTCTTCTACCCGAGGTACAAATTAGAACACTCCTTTGCCCCGGGCTGGAGTTTGCGTGTACGTCAGACAGGACATCTATTTTCGACGCCTGGGCAGCCATGAAGGTACGGACTTGTCCATCTTATGGCTGCGCGTAGACCATCCCTGCGTTCACGGGTGCCTCTAGAGGTCCTATAGCGGTAATGCCGACACAGACCGACTGATTGACCACGTCCAGCTGGTTGCATACTCCGAGCTACAACAGGTCCCATCCGCAGAGATCGTGATACTTAGCGTTAATTTGCCTCTAAAATTAATTGGCCTCTAAAAAGTTTGAAGCACTCAGCAGAGCGGGACGTATTTCATGCCGGCTCACCGCCTGCAACTTTACAAGGTACAGGTTTGGCCGCACATGGAATACTGTTTCCATCTCTGGGCTGGGGCTTCCCAGTACCAGCTCCTTCCATTTCATCGCATCCAGCGCAGAATAATTCGAATCGTCGGCGACCGAGCCCTTTCAGATCGGCTTGACTCACTGGCACTGCGAAGATATGTTGCATTTCTTAGCGTATTTTGTCGCATCAACTACGGGGAGAGCTCTGAGGAATTCTTCGGACTAATTTCAGCCGCACAATTTCACCATTGCACATCGTGACAAAACTCGCGGTACCATCCATACCATATGGATAACTGGCGGTCCACCACTGTGCGATTTAAAAGAAGTTTTCTTCCTCGCATAACTTCTTTGTGGAATCAACTACCACTATAGATTTTTCCGGACCGATACGACTTAGGGAGCTCCAAGAAAAGAGCATATTCCTTCTTAAAAGGCCGGCAACGCATCTGCAATTCCTCTGGTGTTGCAGTTGTTCATAAGCGGCGGTAATCACTTCCCATCAGGTGAGCCGTACGCTCGTTTGCCTCCTCTCACTAAAGCGCCCTTTTGACCCTTTATGATTTGATTGACCAATGAAGGGATATCGTATTACAAAGCCATCTATGTAAACAAGGCTGTAGTTTGAGAGTTATAATAAAGTGACCATATTACCCTCAAGATTTTTTTTGTAAGTTCACACTATGAAAATTAAATATTTTCAAAAGTCGGAAGCTATAGATTTTTTGTACTCAAAAAACTGCGTCGAATGATGTCAAGTTAATCAAAATCGAACGAGGCGTGCAAATGTCATAACCATTTAAAATGTTCTTTTCAACGCAAAACTAGGCACAAGAGAAAGCGGTGAGCTGAAGTTAGGGAAATTTGGAGTAGGGCAACGGAACCGAAGGGGCCAGCAGCTGGCCGACATTATGGAGAAAGAGGGACTCTTTATGATGAACTCTTTCTTCCAGAAGCGGCCCCACAGGAAGTGGACCTGGTCGAGCCCCGACGGTTCGACAAAAAATGAGATTGACTTCATTATGACGACCAGACGCCAACTGTTCAGTGATGTCTCAGTGATCGCAAGGGTGAAAACTGGCAGCGATCACCGAATGGTTAGAGGCACACTGAACCTAAACGTTAAGTTGGAGAGGTCTCGTCTAATGAAGTCAACGCTCCGTCCCCCTCGTGCTCTGATCCAAAATCCCGAAAACTTTCAGCTCGAGTTACACAACCGCTTTCAGTGCCTACAAGATTGCAATGCAGTGGACGATATGAATGACAAGCTCGTGGAAACTGTCCATGCGGTCGGAGCTAAGTTCTGCAAGACCCGCCGCAGAAGAACACAAAAACTCTCCGATCACACTCTTAATCTCATGGCTGTTAGACGGGAGATGAGGCTGCAATCGTCAACAGATTTGACAGCATACAGGCAACTGAACAGACAGATCTCCAAATGCATGCGGCGAGACTTACGCAACTTTAATACTGCTCGTATTAAAGAAGCGATCGAGCGGAACCAGGGCTCCAAAGTCTTTGCCAGAGATCTATCTGCCAGAAAGAGCCAACTGTCAAGGCTGAAGACTGAGTGTGGCAGCATCGTTTCCGGGACACCTGAGATTTTGAGTGAGATTGAGAGGTTCTATGGGCAGCTGTACACATCATCGTTGGAGCCACACGCAAGTGTGAGTAACGATCCAAGAGCAAGTCTTATCCGACACTATTCCGATGATATCCCGGACGTCAGTCTAAGCGAGATTAGAATGGCTCTCCAGCACCTTAAAAACGGCAGGGCCCCAGGCGAGGATGGAATTACAGCGGAGCTTCTGAAAGCGGGTGGAACACCGGTACTTGAAGTCCTTCAGAAGCTCTTCAATTCCGTCCTCCATGGTGGCACTACTCCAGGGGCGTGGAGCAGAAGTGCGGTGGTCTTGTTCTTTAAGAAAGGCGACAACGCTCTCTTGAAGAACTACAGACCGATTTCCCTTCTGAGCCGCGTCTACGTGCTGTTTTCGAGAGTCATTACGAATCGTCTCGCACGCAGACTCGACGACTTCCAGCCTCCCGAACAAGCCGGTTTCCGAAAAGGCTTCAGTACCATAGACCACATACATACCCTGCGGCAGATTGTACAGAAGACTGAAGAGTACAATTTGCCACTTTGCCTGGCGTATGTGGACTATGAGAAAGCCTTTGATTCCGTCGAAATTTGGGCGGTGCTGCAGTCCCTTCAGCGGTGCCAAGTTGACTGTCGGTATATTGAAGTGCTGAAGTGTTTGTACAGTAGGGCTACGATGGCTATCCGAGTACAGAACCAGAGCTCGAAACCTATCCAACTGCAGAGAGGTGTAAGACAGGGTGACGTTATATCCCCGAAACTCTTCACCGCTGCTTTGGAAGACGTTTTCAAGCTACTGGACTGGAAAGGATACGGTATTAACATCAATGGCGAGTACATCACTCACCTTCGATTTGCCGACGATATAGTCCTTATGGCAGAATCGCTGGAGGACTTAAGCACTATGCTCAATGACCTCAATAGTGCCTCCCAACGGATAGGTCTTAAGATGAACATGGACAAAACAAAGATTATGTTTAATGTCCATGTCACACCTATGCCGGTAGTTGTTGGGAGCACTATGCTCGAAGTTGTTGACGAGTACGTTTACCTGGGACAAATAGTCCGACTAGGTAAGTCCAACTTCGACCGAGAGGTCAATCGACGGATTCAACTCGGCTGGGCAGCGTTCGGGAAATTACGACATATCTTCTCGTCAGGTATACCTCAATCTCTGAAAACTAAAGTGTACAACCAGTGCGTGTTGCCAGTGATGACTTACGGATCAGAGACGTGGTCCTTCACTGCTGGCCGTATGAGGACGCTCAAGGTCGCTCAGCGAGCTATGGAGAGGGCTATGCTCGGAGTTTCTCTGCGTGATAGACTCAGAAATGAGGATATCCGCAGTAAAACCAGATTGACCGACATAGCCCAACGGATTAGTAAGCTGAAGTGGCAATGGGCCGGCCATATAGCTCGAAGAACCGATAACCGATGGGGAAGAAAGGTTCTCGAGTGGCAGCCTCGTACCGGTAGGCGTAGTGTAGGGCGACCCCCCACTAGATGGAGTGACGACCTGGTAAGATATGCAGGAAGTCGATGGATGCAGGTGGCTCAGGACCGTGCTTTGTGGCATTACTTGGGGGAGGCCTATGTTCAGCAGTGGACTTGTGAAGGGCTGTGATGATGATGATGATGAACTCGTCGTGACAAAAAATGACGACTCCGTGGCGCAGTGGCTTAGCAATGAGTGGCTGCGCTGTGGGTCGCGGGTTCGAATCCCGCACGGAACAAGTATTTGTATGGCCTACAAATAATTGTTCCGGGTCTGGATGTTTGTCCTTGTGCAATTTATGTTTGTAAACTGCCCCCACGATACAGGAGAAAATCCTAGTGTAGGGGTAACGTTTTTTTTAAAGAAAAAAAAGAAAAAAAACTGTTTATCTGATATAAATTTTGAACTTTCGAGCTCGAAGAGCTCAAATATCAACCGATTGAAAATTTTTCGAGCGTATCAAGCTCGAAAAAAGTGGGAAGTTCCAGGGTCTTGTGCTATGTTGTATGTTAAAAATTAAAGATTCGCGTAATTTATATTTATACATATGCATTATGAGATTGATTTTGTGCAGTCGCTTATGCCTTGACCACTCACAGAATCTCAGTAAGTAAGCGCGCGGTCGCCACTTGACACCTGAATGGAGGGCCCATGAATACGCTGGTACGCTGTATCGGAATCGTTGCAGGTGGCGGTATTATGTGCCGGTGATTCCATCGCTCAATCTCGCCCGCTGCATTCAGCTCTGTGACGTAGGTATTAGCTCAGTGACATTTGCTTAATGATTCGCATAGCCTTTACGCTCTAGTCCTAGTATACTGAGGACTGTGCTACTAGGTATTTTATACAATTACTAGTAATTCTCCCCGTCTTCGCACGGGTGCTTTATGGATGTACTTTTAGAGAAACAATATATTGTGATGAAAATCTGTGTTATAAAAATAAGAATTTGGTCAAGTAGGGTAGGAATAGAGAGTACTTATTTTGTATTCCCGACGTTTTGAGCACTTTATAGTAGCCTATGTCACGGGGGAACTGAGGTGCTCGACATCCCAACGTCATAGTTAACCACGGCTACGTTCAGATTCAAATTATTAACTTTTGTTCCTATCTACGCAGTATCACAGAATAAATAATAGGCAGTATGAACTTTCTGAAGTTTGCAGTTGTGTGCTTGAGTTGGGATTTAATTTTATTAATTATAGGATTCCCAAGCAGATGATAACACCCAGCCATCTTCTCTATTGAATAGTAGAGTTAATAGTAATTAGGATGGTTTTTGATTTTAATAGCTTCGCGAATCATCCTTGGAAAGAATCGGTGTTCTTTACCGAGGATTTGTGGTCTATTAAATCTGATGTATCTGATATGACGGGGGCGATCTTGTACCTGTTCACAGACTGTAAACTTTTCGGAGCGTAGATTCTTAACATCTATGTGTTCTTTAACGCGGGTTTTTATTGATCTTTTTGCTTGTACCATGTAAGAGAGACCACATTCACAATTGAGCTTGTGCACTCCTGCATCTTGCAGAGGGACACGTGATTAATAGTAAAAACTGACTAATCTTCTTTGGCGGCTTGAAGTATGTTTTAATGGAGGCACGCGTCAAGATATAGCCAATCTTGTCAGTGACACCTCTTACATATGGCAGTACAGCAGGCAACCGTGTCTTGTTTACACTGTTAATTCAAAAAAAGTGGGGATAATATTGAAATCGCCACCGTTACCTTTACAGCCCCATAGATTGCCTCGTGGGGGGATATTTGCCATAGATGCCAGGCTTGGCAAGCTGGTTGGCAACTGCAGTTTTTGTTTTTAGTCGTTATTAGGAAAGAGCTGCTACTCATCTTCTGATTTATTTCTCTCTTTTCTCTCTTACTATGATATGAACTAGATCTGGCTCATAATATGTAAGAATATATTATATTCTAAATATATTTTTAAATTTATCTATTTCATCTTCATGTTCAGTGCTATTTAAGCTTTTCATTGACGTTCCATTCATCACAACAAACATAAAAAGAATCACAGTGTAATCCCGCCAAGTGTAACAAAAATCGATTAATCGGCCACGTTCACGCTTAGTTCGCGACCCTCGCCCTCCCTCCTACCTCTGTATTCGCTCAACACAAGAGTGCAAGCGATTCTACTCTCGATATTCAAAGAGAGAAGACATATCCACCACTTACTTGTGTAACGTTGTTTATATTGGTACAGGGTGGTGCACCCTATGTTTGGTTAAAGGGAAAATCCTTTAACACTTTATCACATATTATGGTTAAGTGGGACAAATGAAGTTCACTGTTGAATCTGATTGACTTCTCTGTTGATGATTTTTTTATTATATCGCTTAGTTTTTTTTTATCACAGTTATCTCGTTGTTCAAGTAGGCGCAAGTGCGACTGTTGAATTTATATATATATATATATATATATATATATATATATACAGTCCACCTGATGGTAAGGGGTTGCTGCAGCTCGCAGACATCTACATCTATACTCGATTACAAATCAAGATGCAGACGCGTTGTCACCCGTGAGGACTAAGATGGAATGCCTCGTTTCCAGTAAAAAGGATCTCCGGTTCTCTACACTCATCATACGAAACACAGCAGCATATTTATTATTTTACGCTGGTATTCCGTGAGAGCGTGGTCCTTCCCCGGTCGGCTTCCATTCGTGCTACAACTATACTACTAATATAACTACAGCATGGCTCTACCACATATATGAAGGTGACAACGCATCTGCATTTAGATTCTCAATTGAGGATAGATATAGATGTCTATGGTTCGCAGTATCCACTTACCATGAGGTGGATCGTGTGCTCGCTTGTCACCCTTTTCCTCTAAAAAAATATAGAGAGCCACTTCAGTTTTATAAAAAAATTTAAATTTTATATGTGACTTAAAGAATAGACTCGAGAAAATTCCCTTGCCATCAACTATAAACAACTAACTTATCCAAACAAAAACGTATCCGCAAAATTATGACAATCACTAGAGGACGCGCGAAAACAATGGAAAGTTTCAGCGCAAATATTTAGTGAAGGCGCCTTTCACAAAGGCACCACTTCACACCGGCATCAACATTTAGTACAAGTGCTCGAGAAATGTGCATCGCCATCCAAAAGGACATAGCCCATCATGCTTGAGTGGCGCTAAGACAATAGCCGATGAGAGCCCTCTCCCCTTCCAACACGCGGCCTATTTGCACAACTCTGGGCCCCCTATTTACATTCCATCAGTCTAGTCTAGTTAGTCATTTTTTATGTTTATATTACACAATTATAGTTTAAATTTTTTATGTTTGCAATTTTTTTATTCTTAAAATATTAAGATTCCTTTTTTGAAAGAAATACCGTGTTTCAATTTATAATTAAATACGTGATTTTTTTTTTAAATAAGTGATGGTAAAAAACAGCATACTGCCTACCTAATGGTTAGTGAATATTTTGGCTTATAGACACTTACATCTATCCTCGATTAAGAATCAAAATGTTGATGCGTTATCTTACCTGACGATGAAATGTCTCGTTTCTACTTAAAAAATAAGTGGTCGAGTCGACCCATTCGTACTATAACCATAATATTTTTTTTAAATACGAGCACGCAGTACACCTGATGGTAATTGAATCCTGTGGCTCATAGACATCTACATCTGTTCTCGTTGAAAGTCAAAATGCAGATGCGCTGTCAACCCTGAGCAATGATATGTATTTATATAAATAGGAAATATCATTTCTTCTGAGGAGCAGGATCTCTCGTTTCCAGTAAAAAAAGCCTCCGTTTCATTGTACGAAATACAGCAACATTAAACTGCCATTTCACGCTGGTATTCTATGCGAACGTGGTTTTTTCCGGTCGAGCTGACCCATTTGTGCTACAACCATAAAACAGCTGCAGCAATATTTTGTAAGGATTGGTCAAGAATCATCCTTAATAATATATTTAATATACGTATTTAATTATAAATTGAAATACGGCGCAAGATTTCAAAAACGGAAACTCATTAACGCGGATCTACTAACATTTTGAAATATTTATAAGTAGACGAACCCTCGCCGACCCAATATCAAGTGAAGTCCACTCCGCCGTCAGCTTAGGGATACAAGCCTTTCTTTATGTCATTCTCTATCCCTATCTAACAACAGTAAAACTGCATTGGGGCGAAAGAGGAAGAAAAAGTCTTAGAGCAGTTTATTAGAGGAGTCTCTTTGTAAACAAAATTGAATATTCAGTAAGGTGTTACCAAAATCTCGGCTATTCCGCTTTGATGGACTCGGACTAGACTCTGATCTATTACGTATGCTTTTACATGGAAATTTGGTTGTATTTAATTATGTTATTTTGCTAACAGAGCCGTGGTAGCTCAGTTAGCGCTCGCTGTAAAGTCACATTACGCGAGCAACTCAGGGACTTCCTTTCTGTGTATTGTATGTAATGAACAAAATATTAGTCCATAAAATTGTTGAAAACAAAATAAAAATACGAAAAATAACTTGCTATGAGCAAAAGAGAAAAAAATATGCGCGCACTGCTCTCTCTTGCTTATATCCCCCACTCAACTCGCATTCGCCTCGCCCGATCACACTTTTCGTACCGCTGTCGTTACGCGTTCGCCAGCTTACTTCCCAAGTCAAACGTGCGTAAAGAAGTTTTACTTCAAAAAGAGTGTGTTAAAAGGAAACTCATTGCCAGCTAGAAGTGCATAACAACGTCTGCCGGGTCAGCTCGCATTAATTTCAATACAGAACTTAGCATAGAGTTAGTTAGCTAGATTAATGTACATAATATTTAATTTATACTAATGATCTGAACCGGCTGCACGGGTGATTTCTGGACCTCGACAACAACGCCACCTAACGGGTCCGATTGAGTTTTAAGTTATCCAGGGGGTCACTGGATACTTACCCCCTGGATAACTTAAAACTCAATCGGACCGAACGAAACCAACGGACTCAAATACACAAAAAAATCATGAAAATCGGTCGGTAGTTTTAGCGAGACTAACCAACAGCAATTGATTTTTATATATAAGACATGAATATATATATATATATATATATATATATATATATATATATATATATATATATATATATGTATATATATATATATATATATATATTTAAATTGAATGGTAGCTTTGCTTTAGTACTTAGTGATTATAAGTTACAAAATAAGTACTACATTACGTCCAGCGATTGTTTGCGAGTCAAAGTAGGTATGTGTCTCCGACAGAATAACAGCGCTGCGGAAACGCTGTATTCTGTGAGAGCGTGGTCCTTCCCGGTCGAGTCAATCCATTCCTGCTGCAACCACAATATAGCTGCAGCATGACTCTATTACGCAATGGATGGATGTGGCTCGTAATCGTGCTTTGTGACATTCCTTGGGGGAGGCCTATGTTCTGCAGTGGACCTGTGAAGGGCTGTAATATTGAAAAGCAAGTTACAGCAATAAATAAATATATTCTTCATTTTCTTTTCCTTATAGTACATTGAGTCGTTATCTAGCTTTTCTATAAGCGCTACCACAGCTCATAAAACATACGATGCAATGTACTACAAAGCGGCTATCATTTGATTTTTTTAGAGCATTGGGTGACAAACGAGCACACAGTCATGATTAAGTGGTGCGGGCATAGACATGCACATTTATCCTCAATTATGAATCAAAATGTAAATGCGTTGTCACCTCTGAGGACTACGATGGAATGCCTTGGTTCCAGTAAAAAGGGTCTCCAGTTCTCTACACTCAACATACGAAACACAGCAGCATTAAACTGCTATTTTACGCTGGTATACTGTGAGAGCGTGGGCCTACTCCGGTCGAGCCGACGCATTCATGCTACAACTATAATATACATAGCTGCAGCGTGACTCTACCACGTAAAAAATAAAGTAAAATGAGTGAATTCATGAATCACGATAACATAGAGCTCCATCATAGATTGCCATATAGGTGGGTTTTGGCCATTTTTTCCATGATTAGCAGGCAAGTTATTATCAATCTCATGTTTCAATTTCCCTCTGTGGCCTGCTACGACACCCATGGAACGATATGGGGTAGTGGGTATCCTGACACCGCCACTACACGGTTAAGTTAGGGGATAGGCCTGCAGAAAGACATAATTCCGATAGATGATCCATCAAAACTTAAAATAATTGCCCATACTTACCACGTGAGGGTATATCTGCACTGTAATCATTACTACTCTGGTCCACTGCTGAACATAGCCCTCCCCTAGGAGTACCATAAAACACGATACTAAGCCTCCATCTATAGAATTCCTGCGTCTCTTATTCGACACTTCATTTATTGTCTACACTTGCGGATGTTGAAATTAAACTCCAGATGTCACCAGTAGTTAAACAATTTATTTGCATAATAATTCTAAGACCCTATACGGTTTGCCGTGAACGAAAAGATAACGAGTTGTAATTCGACGCTAGCGACATCTCTTGACATTTTTCAGTACTAAATACTAAGGTTAGAGTAGAACTATTATAACTAAAATTAAATGTTTTTAAACATCCCGTCCACCAAAGGACTCCGTCCTTTCATAAAAGAAATTTATACAAACCAAAATTAAGGTCTATAAAGTAACACAAACAATATAGAAACTCGTAATGGAAAATATAGAAATAAATTAGGCTTTGGGCTTACATACACCGCCCACTATGAGATCACACTCAAAGAAAAGGAATAAATTAAAATACTTAAAAAATACATATAAATTTGTACTCAACTTTAAGAGAAAAACTTAAAATTAACATCAAACTAACCCTGTCGTTACAACTTAAACAAATTTTTAAACTTAGTATACAGACTTAGGTAGAAAATATAATTTGTTACACGGCCGTTTACAGTATCCGTTCTTAGTTTTAAGCGTTACAACACGTGTAATCTGATCTTTACCGACATGTTTTTCAACAACTCTACCTAACAACCATTTTGCAGGGGGTAAGTTATGATCTTTAATTATAACAACATCATTAATCTCTGGCTCAGTTTTTTTCATTGTCCATTTATAGCGTTGATTTAAAGTTACTAAATATTCTTTAGACCACTTTTTCCAAAAATCGTTAACCATTTTTTGAGTATATTTCCATCTCTGAAGACCAGTTACATTTTTACTAGTACAATAAGTGGCTCCCCAACTAAAAAATGACCACGCGTTAATGGTAAGGGATCATCAGGATTATCACTGAGATAAGAAAGTGGACGAGAATTGAGACATGCCTCAAATTGAGTTAAGACAGTCGAAAGCTCTTATACGCGAGCGTAGAATCTCCTATCACTCGCTTTAAATGCGTTTTAGTGGATCGAACTCCGGCCTCCCACAAGCCTCCGAAGTTGGGGGCATGTGGAGGTATGAAATTCCATGTCGTACCTTCGCTAGCAAGTAAGTGGCTAATTTCGTCTGGCAGCTGACGCGATTAAAACTCTCTCTCAACTCTTTATCAGCGCCGACGAAATTATGGCAGATTGGACGCCAGCAATGCATATCGCCATTGTCGCTGAACAAGGTCTTACAATGTCCTCTCCTTGAAACAAATCTGCGAAAGGCTGCGATAAAGCCTTTAGCAGTCATATCGGTCACTGCTTCTAAATGTACCGCCTTTGAAAACATGCAGATAAAAACGCAGATATAGCCTTTGTAAGACTATTCTCCTCATCCAGGTGAAAAACGAATATTAATATGACCCGTAAAATCAACTCCTGAGACCCTGAAGGGTCTCGTTGGTTTTAAACGATCCTCGGGAATTTGGCCCATCAGCTGATTGTTGTTTTGTTTCGAATACCTTATGTATTTCACACATATTCTATACTGCTTCTTCACCAAGTCTCGCGATCGAATGATCCAGTATTTTGATCTTAAGAAATTAAGCATCAACTGTGGCCCGCCATGAAGCGTTGTAAGGTGAGCATCCGCAACTATGAGCTTTGTAAGATGACTCTCACTAGGCATAATTATTGGATGACGAGTGTCATAGTCAACCTTGGCTTCATTAATGCGTCCACCTACTCGTAACACACCATTCTCATCGAGAACCGGGTTCAGTATAGTATGTAAACGGCTCCTCTTTGCGACCCAGTTGTGGGCTTTTAAATGCTTGATCTCTTCTTCAAAATATAAACTCTGTGTCTCCTTTATACAATGTCTCATCACCGTGCTCATTTCGTCGGCTGTTACCGTCTTCGATAGGGTGGGTCTTTGTTTCTTTGGTAGTTTTAAATTCAAAAATCTTTTGCAGTAGGACATCACGCGTAACAACCTTGGTAATGAAGAAAATCTCGTCCAAAGGAAAGCCTCTTTTGGTTGTATCATAGTCACCAAAGACTTGACAGGCTTTTCTTCTTCTGCAGTCTCAAATTCTTGACAGCCTTGGCTCTCATACATTTTGTTGTCCCTTAGCCATGTGGGTCCGTGCCACCACAACTCGTGATCAACCAACTCTTCACTGCTTATGCCTCGGCATGCACAATCCGCCGGATTATGCTTTGTGTTTACATGTCTCCATTGACTTCTATCCAGTATCGTAAGTATCTCTGATACTCTGTTGCTCATAAAAGTCACCCAACGATGAGGTTCTCCTGCAATCTATGCCAGCACTACGGTGCTATCCAACCAGGCGTATAATTTTTCCTTTGGTATTTTCATAACTTGGGAAACTTCATGTATCAATTTTGCGGCAAGAAGTGCAGCACACAACTCTAAGCGAGGTATGGATATCTCTTTTTGAACTGGCGCCACCTTATTTTTGGATGTAACCAGATTTATAGCAACTTTACCATCCTTGACTTCAGTGTTTAGGTAAATAACTGCAGCATATCCAGCTTGGGAAGCATCTGCAAAGGTGTGTATCTCAACATTATCCTCTCTTTTTGTTTGCAGCAATCTTGGAACAATAAGCCTAGGAACATTTACCAAATCATCTCTAAATTTACACCATTCGCGAAGGAATTCCGACGACAAGTTTTCATCCCAATCAAGACCAGACTTCCAAAGTTTTTGGATGAAGACTTTACCCACAAATATCACAGGCGCGATCCACCCGATTGGATTGTAAAGTCTTGATTGCAATGTCAGATAACACAGATCTCTTAGTTACCGTCTCATTCTTCATAGGAAGTTGTAAATTGTATTCGAAATTGTCAGTGCTCTTGTTCCAAGATATACCCAGTACTTTGACCATGTGATTAAATTTGAAACCAATAGTTCCATCCGTACGCAAATTCTAGTCTTAATGTGCTCAAGTAACTGATCATTGTTGCTACACCACTTTTGTAGTTCGAAACCTCCGGCTCTCATTAGGTTCGTCATCTGCTCATAAATCTCTATAGATTCCTCATAAGTCTCGCATCCCGATAACAAATCGTCCATGTAATAGTCCTCAAGTGTGATCTGAGATGCCACAGGATACTTTGCAAACTCATCCATTGCCAGCGTTTGCAGAGACTTAACCGCTAAATACGGCGCTGACGCCGTACCGCAAGCCAGTCGTTTCATTCGAAAATGCTGTACTGGCTATTTGGGATCTGATCTCCATAAAATGCGCTGTAAGTGAGTATCTGGCTTCCTGGACTATTACCTGGCGATACATCTGCTTAATATCCGCCACAATGCAGATCGGATGTCGTCTCCATCTCATTAAGATATGGCGTAATTCCTGCTGTATCTTGGGACCGACGAGCAGTTCTTCATTTAAGGAAACATTGTTCTTTCCTTTGCACGAAAAATCAAAGACCAATCTCGTTTTGGTCGTCTCTTTATCTTCTCGCACAACTGCGTGGTGAGGAGCATACACTACTGTCGGATCTTTCACTTGTTCTTCCTCAATGATAGGAGCCATATGGTCCTGAATCAAATAGTCATCGATAGCTTTTGTATACTCTTCACGTAAAGATGGATTTCTCAAAAGCTTCTTTTCTAAGTAGGTAAACCTCTTTAGCGCAATCTCTCTCGTATTGCCATGTAAACACTCTGGGTTTGCACTTTTGAAGGGTAGTTTCACCATGTAACGTGTCATGTCTCTCATTGTGGTCCTTTATATATTTCTTCGCACCTCATTTCTTCTTCTGTCATCTTTTTCTCGATTTTGTCTGGCTCTCTCACTATCTCCCAGAACTTTTTGAGAAGCTCATCTTCATTAACTTGGATATGAAGACTGATGGGAAAAGAACATGCTTCAGGGAGCTCGTTGTTGACTTTACCGGACAAAATCCAACCAAGTTCAGTATTTTGAGCAAGTGGACCACCTGGCTCTGCAGAAGGATGTTTAATAAGACCCTCTTTAATTATCCCACTATGAACATCTACTCCTAAAATGACATCTATTTTACCAGGAGATCTATATTGTGGATCAGCTAGTGAAAGATGTAGGCCTGATTGCAGGTTTGCGCGAAGGCAGTAATGGAGTCAAACTCTTCAACACATAGGCGTCGCTTACTGGAAATGAAAACTCAGGATTAAGTAGACTCAATATTAAAACATACCATGCTCCTGGTTCTTGTTTCACCTTCACCTACACCGGAAACTATACATTTAATACGAGTTCGGTCAAGACCTAACAACTGAACGGTTGCCTCAGTGATCAAAGAACCCTGATCAATTAACGCTCGGGCTAATTGGGAGTAGCCATTTGATGAAACAATTTTTACCAGGGCGGTTGCTAACAATTTACTCTGATTGCCCTGATAACTTTCTTTAGCAAAATGAGCTACTACTCTCGACTCGGTATGATTATTATGTTGTTGACTCAAAGTTTGTGGATTCTTCTTCTCAGACGGTTGCTGATTCTATGACAGCACCGTAGGTGAAGTAGCTAGCGGTAGGATCGGAACCGCAGCAGCCACTTGTTGATCTCTCTCGTAATGTAGTGTAGTGTGATGACGTCGTACACACCGACGACAACTCATAGACTGATGACATCCTCTCACAGAATGACTCGATGATAAGCAGTTGAAGCACAAGCGGTTTTGTTTGCACATACTCAGTCCTCTTCACTGGGGACAGCCTCTCATATTGCTTACATTGGTATAGTGAGTGTCCTCCTGAACACATCACGCAAGTATTGATTGACACTTTCTTCTCGTTGTTGTTAACAGTGGAGTGAAATGAGTTGTGTTTAATTATTTGTTTCGAAGTATGGTTCTGTGTAGTCTTTGGTGTATATTTTTGGCCATTCAGGATCTCTAATGTTCGAAATCTAGTCTCCAAAAAACTCGCAAGTTGATTCCCAAGATGGTAAGGTGTTAGGCTTAACATTCTGACTCACATACATTTCCCATTGCTTGCGTGATTCGATATCAAGCTTAGATACTACCAGATAGTTCATGATAGGATCCCAAGTGTCAGTGTTGATATCAAGATTCTGTAGTGACTTGAGACACGCAGATGTATTATCTAGAAGTTGCTGCGTAGAGGTCGCTGACTCAGCAGCAATAGCCTTTTGGGAAAACAGACGCTTCATTACCTCGTTGCAATTGAATCTCTTGTTTGTGTACCGTTGCGTCAGTTTTGTCCAAGCATCTTGCATAATTTGCATCAGTCACTGCTAGGTTTCTCAGAAGCAGCTCAAGTTCTCCAGACAGGCTACTTTTCAGATAGTGGAGCTTTTGAACATCTTTTAAACTGCAATTATTGTGGACTATCGTAGTTCCCGGTAAACTTTGGCAACTCTATTCTCGGTAGCTTCAAGTCAGGTTGCGGCTTTCCAGTGTTTCCTGAACTTGTCTCCGAATTATTACCAGAGTTGCTCGATTTAGCAGCTGGGCTGGTTGGAACAAGCTTCTCTAACTGCTCTAGCAGCATATTCTTAAATGTCAAATATGTATCTTCACAACAGTCATACGCATCCTCGAGTAAGTACGCCAACAGCTTCTGATCGTCTGGTGAGGTGGCAGCAACAATCTCATAATAGTTGGTGTTGATTAGGTCCCAATTTGCCTTTAGGGTTTCTTCTCTAATTCGGATGTACGGCACCGTAATTCTATCCTTCGGAGATTTTTTAAAGTTCTTAAATGCCTTTGAAATACGCTGACTAATCTCAGTTTGTTTGAGAATAATTGAGTTTATCTCCTTCCATGTTGATGCAAAAAATATGTCCAAATAACTATAAAATTCACTGATAAATGCTCTACTAATATTCACCAAACGCTCCAGCGACTATGTCCTAAACACTTTAAGCAATTCGCAAATTCTGGAGACTATGTCCAAACATGTAAAAGCTGAGAATGCCCAACCACTTGTAAAATGCTCCAGAGACTATGTCCAAACACTAAAATGTCCAGAGACATGTCAAACACTAAAATACTAAAGAAAGTTCCACTGATCGAAAATTTTCTAAGTCCTATAATCAGTAAATTTTCTAAGTTCCAACACGAGTTAAATTTTTCTAAGTCTTTGGGACTCTGACAAATTAGAAGTGGGTGTTGAATCAATAAACTGTTTTTTTCAACGGCTTTTCATTCGTCAATGTGTTAACTGTTATTCATTAATGAAAAAATAGGTTGAAAATATTAGCTTTTAATTTACGTAATTTTTTTCAATATTATGTTGAATTTAGTATTTTCGGAAATATACAATAATATTTTGGACGCGGTCTTGTGGGTGCGTGTGTGAGCGTGAGCAAGTAAAGAAAGTTAATTTGTTATTTTTTTAAGATTTAGTATATGTAAACAATCCGTGAGCTTCGTTCAAGGCTAAAATTCGTTGCGATTCTTTAGTTTGCATTACGTGGTCGAGGACATGTGATTTTAAGTTTAGTTTATTTTTTAAATTTAAGTTTTACTGGTTGGGATTTTACGTGAATATTATTCTGTGACAAAGCTTGGACATTATGTCAGTGGCACGTAGAAACAAAAGTTTACTCTGCCAAAGACAAATAGACAGTATAAAACGAATTGTGACTCACATAAAAAAGCTCGCAGAGAAAGACTAAGACGCTAGCAGACAAAGTTTTGTCGACCATCACTTCGAAAGAATGGACCACCTACCAACAGTTATGTCAGGTGTTGGAACCATTCGAAGAGTGGCCATAAATATTTGACGGCGTGTTATCTTATAATGACGACACGATGCATGATAGAATCTTATAATAAAATATGAGAGAAAGGAAATCGATCTTCAAACGTCCACGATATAGTTTCATTTTTGAAATCAGGGTTATCAGACAGATTCAAAGGTATAGAGCAAAGTGGCACATTTAGTTTGTGTACTTTCTTGGACCCTTGATTTAAGATGCAGGAATTTTCAGACCACGCTGAAACTGTCAAAACAAAAGATAGATAGTACGAATGAAAATCAAAAACAAAAGATAGATAGTACGAATGAAATGAAACATCCAAAATTGATTTATTTTGGCCCAAACTTCAAATCAAAATGAATTTACAAGAGCTTAGTATGAATTCAGTCCACGGGATATTTTTGATCAAATAATATGGGCACCTCCCACCACAGGCACTGCGTTATCAAAAGCCATAAAAGAAGTGGACATCTATTTGGCCGACGACTTATTACCATGAACAAATACTACTGGTGACTGGAAGAATTCTTTGGAATGATGGAGAACTCACAATTTTTTTATCCAAACTTAGCCAAAATTTACATTGAAAAACGTACTACGACAAGCAATATCAGTGCTATGCGAAAGAACGTTCTCCAAATCGGGGTTAATTTTAAATCAAAGAAGAACAAGACTAACTACTAGCAAAATAGGGAAACTGCTATTTTGAAACGTTAACTTACACTGAGGCCGTTTTGCAAGTTATGGGCTTTGATATGTTATTGTAAATAGAACAAAGGAAAAAAATGATGAATAATGTATATACCCAACCAGTCCTAAGCCTGGAAAAAGTACGAAGAATGGTAATTGAAGTTCAATAAACATAAAAGTAATCTTTAGATACAAATTATCTATATAATAATAATCTTTAACTTAATTTTCCACAAAATTGTTATTGATCGAAAACGTTGAAATATTAAATTGACGATTAACGCTAACAAATGAAGTTTCCAAACCTGTTATTTATTTAACAGCTTTTAAACCTGTTGACCATTAATGATTAACAGTTAAATAACATTAACTAAAAAACCGTCAATGACCAATGCTTACTGACAATTTTTCACTGCACACGAAATATTCTAAGTTCTAAACACTTTGTCAATTTTAAAGTTCACTCACAATTATTCTAAGTCTTTCACACTTGCAATTTTTTCGTCACTTTACTCACTGTTACACTTATGTCCTTCTTCCCCCGGCTTTCGGCACCACTTTATGTCTAAACTTGCGGATGTTGAAATTAACCTCCAGATGTCACCAGAAGTTAAACAATTTATTTGCATAATAATTCTAAGACCCTATACGGTTTGCCGTGAACGAAAAGATAACGAGTTGTATTTCGACGCTAGCGACATCTCTTGACATTTTTCAGTACTAAATACTAAGGTTAGAGTAGAACTATTAGATCTGAAATTAAATGTTTTTAAACATTTATAAAACCATAGGAAACAAAATTCCAACACGTAATAGAAGCATTTTCAAAGCGTCTTGTCAGTCATAGAAAATTAAATTCGCCCGGACGCCGCCGCGCCGTGGAGATGACAGCGTTTATTTTTCCGCACTCCTGTCCGGACTCGTCCGGCAGCCGACGATGTAATGAATTGACTTTTTTCCTCCCGCCATCCCTTTGTAAATTGAGTGTCTAGCAGCGGCGCGTGTCTCCATTTTCTATTTACGTAGTCCGGTCGTGAAGGATACGTTGCGTTTTTACATTTTAATACGTTTTTAAGAACATAGCTGGTAGTATAATTGTATCTTGAAGAACCGACAATTTCTGGGGAAGAAAGGTTCTCAAGTAGTACTGGTAAGTGATGTGGAGGGCGGCCCGCTATTAGAGGGAGTGACGACTTTGTGGTGACTTATGACCGTATTTTGTGGAATACCTATGAAAGGCACGTACATGCGCGTGAGCGTGTACGTGTGTGTGTGTGTGCTGTGCGTGTGTGTGTGTGTGTGTGTGTGTGTGTGTGTGTGTGTGTGCGTATGTGCGTGTGCGTGTGCGTGCGTGCGTGCGTGCGTGCGTGCGTGCGTGCGTGTGTGCGTGCTGCGTGGTGCGTGGCGTGCGTGTGCGTGCGTGCGTGTGCGTGCGTGCGTGCGTGCGTGCGTGCGTGCGTGCGTGCGTGCGTGCGTGCGTGCGGGCGGCGTGCGGCGTGCGTGGGCTGCGTTGTGCGTGCTGCGCGCGTGCGTGCGTGCGTGCGTGCGTGCGTGCGTGCGTGTGCGTGTGGGTTTTGTTGCTTTCTTCTTTTCATAAAATTATATACACAAAATTTTTTATCTCCCCACACAATCGTAACCAAACTCATTCGCACCCTTGTCAAATCAATTTAGTTTTCAATTTCATGTCATTCCATAAATATGATAGATGCACTGTGACCCCCAATTCGTGCAGTTATATTTTAACCTGTTTAAAGAGATCAATGGAATAAATATCAGGTGTACTTCACCTGGAGGGGATATTGTAAACTAAAGCATCTTCTGTATTGCATTATGAACTCATAGAAACACTTTTGCCAGTGTCACATTTAAAATATTATTTTTAATATTTCGTTTAAAAAAACTTTAGAATATGCTAATGCGTCAAGAAGGCAGGGCTTAAGGTATATTTTAACTATAACATAAGCCACCGCACAGTCAATGACGACAGTATCTCAAGATCTTTAAGGTGGTTAAATGGACAAAAAACTTTAGGTTTATATCTCACGTGGTAGAGTCACGCTGCAGCTATGGATAGGCTTGCTAGCTACACATGCATCGATACATCCAGCACGAATAAGTCAATTCAACCGGGGTAGAACCACGCTCTTACAGAATAGTAGCCTATTTTGTGCAAGTTTGTTACTCGTATTCTATATACTGGGTGATTTATTTACCTAGTAGTATTTATTGATAGATAAATTTCATAATACATTAGAGTAAAATTAAAAAAAATTGTAAAATATCAGTGGGCTTCTTTTCCCTTCACATGTTACACTCAATTTTTTTTCAGACGGTGAAAATATCACTCAGTATAAATCAACATCGAAGCATTTGTTACATTGTTTACATATTTCTGTCTGCGGAAAATAATAAAAAATCCTGTTCAAACTATTATTTAAATGATAAAATAGTTATCGTCCACCAGCGGTTTAATTTCCAACAAAACTCTAGAGGTCTAAAACTACTTTTCATCTTCCTCTTTAACGTTTTCAAATTCTCCTTTTCTTGTAGTGGCGGTGTCAGAATATCCTCTACCCCAGATCGTCCCGTGGGTGTCGTAAGAAGCTGCAGAGGGAAACTGAAACAGGAAATCGGCAGCAGTGGCTTCCTGACAACAATTCAAAATAAAAACCTCGGTCGCCATAGCGCCTGCCAAACGGAACTACTATGGCAAAATATCTCTTCGACTTTTATAGACCAAGGTTAAGGTTAGATAGAATTCTTCTTTCGTTTTTACCAGTTTCTTTTTAACTAATGTTTGTCTTAATTTATTATAGGTTATGGGTGACAAACGAGCACACAATTAACCTGATGGTATGTGAATACTGTGGCTCATGGACATCTACAAATATCCCTGATTAAGAACCGAAATGCCGTTTCAAATAAAAAGGGTCTCCGGATTTTTACTCACTATATGAAACACAAGCGGCTTTAAGCTAGTATTTTACGCTGGTATTCTGTGAGAGTGCGGCGTGGCTCTACCACGTACATATTTACGTACACTCTTTCTTCTAATGTACCCAATTATTATTATTGAAACAGTGTAAATGTAAGTTACTAAATATATAAGTATCTACTGACTATTGTCTATATATAGAAAAAAAAAAGTCAATATAAACTTTCCGAAAACGCGTTTAGTAGAATGCATTAGTTTACCCACTCAATTCATTGAAACTTTGTAAGCGAAGCCGTCAGGCCGATCATACTATAAAATGCCCGTACCTTTTACATGCCTCAGTCTATTCTGCTTCTGAATAACGTGTCCTAGGTTCGAATTCCAAATAATTGCACAAGAAATATTTATATTATATCTAAAATAAATTAATCGTTAGGCTCTGGCAATAAGGTCGTAAATTGTATGTGCTGGTCATTCAAGCAAGACGGTTTTTAGTCTCAGTTTATGCGTTTCACTCTGCAGAAATACAGCCACATAAGCCAATTAATCCGTCTTTTTTTGCTTCATCCAACGTATTAATACCAACACAAACAAACTGGTTACTTTGTAAATAATTACAGTAACTTAGACTCTACACGCGCACGGCGCATTATAAACCTATTAAATCTTGAATTTTATAAAACAATACCGATTAAATACAATTCAACATCTTTATTTCAGGCACCAATGTCTTAAAAAAGACCTTGACCTAAAAATAGATTAAAATGTAATAATAGTATTAAAGTGAGGTACTTTTGTTTACAAGAAAGACGTCAATGCTCTATTGAACAAGTCCTTAAATAAAAAGTTTTGCACAACCAACTTCAATATATGTATATAAAATTAGAACATCATCAATGTTTTTTCGTTTCGTTTCGAAGTGAATTAAACACTCCTTATTAATGGTAACTCGAAACTACTGGTCAGATTTTAATCAAATTTATATGGCACCAGAAAAGCGCAAACTTTCAAGTAAAAAAACATACACATAACATAGGTGTACATATAAAATAGTCTGAGGCAACACACATAAACCATATACAGTCGAATTGAGTACCTCCTCCTTTTTTAACTCGGTTAAAACCTACAGACTAATTTTCCAACAGAGCCGCGTCCAAGTGCTTTTTTCAAGAGTCATTACGAATCGTCTCGCATGCACAAGCACAAGCCGGTTTCCGAACAGACTATGGAGTGTAGATGTAAGGAGTACTAACTCCCATAGTAGAATAGTTGAAAAAGTGGTCATCTATAAGCAGTAAATAACAGCTCAAAACAGCGCACAACAGCGCTGGAGTAGCTACTGGGATGAAATGAACTTAGCAGTTGACGCCGGTTTAAGTGTGCTGCTAAATTGATTAGTAGCTCTAAATTCTAAAATAATTTTATTTAGTAAATATAACCTCGAAAAAGTCGTCTATCCCACAAATATTTTTCGGTGCATTCTTTAAATTTAGCCCGTAGTTATAGTGGCGACACCCTTATTTAACGGTTTTCTATGGACACTTTTTAATACACACTCTGTACTCCTTACTTCTATACTCCATAGAACAGACTTTATAGTACCATAGACTATATACCACTACCCTTCGGCAAATTGTAACGAATACCGAAGTGTACAATCTACCACTTTGTTTGCACGATAGACTATGAGAAGGCCTTAGATTTCGTCGAAACTTGAGCGGTGCTTTAGTCGCTTACCATAATGACTTATGATCTGAGGCGTGGTACTTCACTGCCGGCTGTACGAGGAAGCTTAAGGTTGCTCAGCGAGCCATGGAGAGGCAGTAGACATCCGCGGTAGAATCAGAAAAACCGATATAGCCCAACATATTAGTAAGCTGAAGTGGCAATGGCGGAGCATATTGCTCGACAGTGGCGGCCCTAGGAAAATTTTTAGGTGATGCGAGATCTCATAGCGGCGCCCCTCTAAATACAAAACCTTAATGTTCCTTGCATAGCAACACTTTAAGTCTGGTGTATCAGACCAGACCTTAAGTCATTTATTGTGATAAAGAGTTTCAAGGGTCAATCGGGCTAGGTTTTTTGAGATTCCACAAAATGGCTCGGTTCCAAATTGTGTGCTCTTTATATCCTCTCGTGCGAGCTCATTGCCAAGTTCATTGCCTACAATACTCGCGAGGCAACCCATATTAAAACTGCACTGTTGTTACATCCCAAGGCGCTTAGACGGTTCACGCAGTCTCCAACTAACTTCCAGTTCGCAGCAGTGCTGTTTGACTATCAGAGTTTATATAGATTATATAATTGACGTAGGGTTTTTGCAGATTGATTTCCGCACACTGAATTATGACGAAAGTTTCTGCATGGAAGATAAAGGTAAATCTACCTTAATTGACACTGAGTTTAAATTTGGGGCATTTCTCATAAATTTCAAAGCCTACGTCGAGGCCCATTTTTGATACGTCGGTGTAGCATATAAGGCTACCAACCTCACAGATAACCTGTCCATTCAACCAGACTTCTCTGGAGGGTAGTTGTACTATATACTTTTTATTAAAAGTGTGTAGTGGACGCATGATATCATAGATCGTGCATAAGACCCGTGTTTCCCTGATTGAGTCGAGCATGGATATTAATTTTTAGGAAATCAAGCGCTGACCGCCCTAGGCATTACTCCTATACAAACTAGCCCTCACCTCCTGGTCGAAATAAAGATCAAAGTGCGTTAGGCACAGAAGTGTATTAAGAGCTGCTTCAGGAGATGATCGTATCGCACCAGTTGCCATTAAGCAGGCAGTCCTTTGTAGACTATTTAGTCTGTCCGCAGTCATCTTTTGGTTGGCTTTATTACACCAGATAATGAAGACGTAGGTGATAATCGGCCTCACTATGCTGCTGTACAACCATAGGATCAAACTAGGACTCAAGCCCCAGTTTTTCCCAACATACTCGTACGTTACTCATACGTCGCTCAAAGACTAAACTTTTTCAATATTTAAAAGAATCAGGTGCGGAAATCCATTATAATGAAGTTGTTGAAGAACCATTATGTTAAAGAAGTTAATTTGCTCATTTCCGCGTAATGAAATACAATGATGTGTCCTGCCCAGTCTGAAGAGCACCTACCTCCCACCCTCCCTCAGTTGCGTTCACTGTCCCCTTCACCACCACTTCCCCCACCACCCCTCCCAGCACCACCACACTAGGAACGACATACCACCCTTGATAATACGACATGTGTTTCGCCTCTAGACGAGGCATCCTCAGATGTAGTAGACTCTGCGGAGGCTGACACTATCTTCGTCACCACTAAATCCCTTTACCACCACTCCTAGCACTCTCTCTGCTCTCCACACGCTGCTATTAATACAACTCGTTGATCAGCGAGCTGTATAAATAGCAACTGTTTCGGCTTGCCGCTGGGGTCGCTTCCGATACGGCAAAAAGGCCATAACAGGTCAAAGCCAGTCTCTGATTTGTTAGGTTTCTCAGTGAGTCCCCATAACTACGCAGCCGGCGACGTGGTATACTTAGATCATTCACCACCTCTCTCCCACGCTTCCCGGAGGGTAGCCCTTTATTTTTGCTTCTGGGCGCAAAAGCAAAATAACTCACCACTCACTTAACCTTCAGCCACCGCAGAGACTGCTTCACCCCACACCCAACACCATCACGGTGATCACACCACTGGGAGTGGTGGCTACGGGGCAAGTGCGTGCAATTGAGGGGGGGGGGTCGGAAGTGCTCTTCAGACTGATCAGGACACATCTTTTTATTTTATTACGCTAATATGAGAGTATTATAATATGAGTATATATGATTCTAATAACATCAATCACATGGATTGAAAAACGCCCGAGAATATTGAGTCAAGTTCTGTTTTGAACACCTTTGATTTTCCTGTCATGTCGGCACTATTATTGCTGTACCCTTCATGTCTAAGTCAAACACCTGTACAGTTGCATCAAGAAAGAGGCCAGTAAGTCCTTTTTCCTGGTCCTTTTCCTTACTGGCTTGTAAGCAACAAAATACTCGTGCTTTGACTTCCTAATCAGCGTCAACAAAACGGAATGTTACTCGTAGTAATAAGAGTGAGTGAATTGGTGACCGATGCCCGGTGGTAGCGTTTCGGCCCCCCCCCGATGACGGCGCCCGGTGCGGTGGCACCGCTCGCACCGCCCTGGGGCCGCCACTGTTGCTCGAAGAACTGACATTCGATGGGAAAGAAAGATTTTCAATCCTAAAGCTTAGGATTGAAAATCTTTCTCCTACATGATGGTGTGACGTCCTGGTAAGATCCAGGTCAATGAAAGCATGTGGCTCAGGACCGTGCTTTATGCGTGACCGTGGTTAAGGCGTGAGCAGTGGTCCTTTTGGAAAGCTGTAATGACGATGACAAATATTGGCTTTGAGTGAGGTTGGAACCCGAGACTTGCAAGGTAGCTGGGCTTTTGCTTGTCGATTTGGGTATTATTCATATATATATGAAATAAGTTTTCTTTTTCTTATTTATATTGTACCTCATTATTAATCTCTACATTATAAAACATGGTCGCTTCATGTCGTTTGTACGCCTAGATCTTTTAAACAATGCAACGGATTTTGATGCGGTGTTCATTAATAGAAAAAATGATTCAAGAAAAAGATTTAAATGTATAAAATACATGCATATTATAGCAGAGAGTTATAAAAGTAAAAATCAATTGCCGCATGTATTAGAGATCATCACTTGAGTGCGAATGGACTGATCTTGATGAAATGTTTTGTATGTGTTTGGGTAGGCTCCTGGATGGTGTGCATTCACAATCAGACCCGATAGGTGGCGCTGTTATCGAGATCTAGAAATCACTCGGATCACTTATACTACTGCGTAATTATAAGACTGTTCAGTTCAGTAATTCATTCTTGGGGCAATGTATACGCTATTCTTGTATCTCTCTACAGTTTAAATATTTAATTAAACAAAAACTGTATAAAAAGGGTTATTATGATATAAATGAACACATGGTTGATAATAACTCCTGGGAATTAGGTGGTCGCTTCCAAGCTGTTCTAAAATAAATTTTGTAAATATTCTATGACCCTTGACTTTGTAAAATTTATTTTTAAAAAAAGTCCCGCTGGGTTTCTTGCTGGTTCTTCCCAGGACAGAGGTTTTTTTCGAACCTACCACCGGTACGAAAAAAAGCTCGTAAAAAAAAACGTAAAATATTGACTTTGAATAAGAATTACTTGTAATCTATATTGAATAAAAACTTACTTTATTTTTATTTTCTACATATTCATATAACATTATATGTATTATATTGTTATATTCACGTGGTAACGCCGTGCTATAGCTGTATTTTTGTTGTAGTACAAATGGATTAGCTCGGCTGGGGAAGGATCACGTTCTCACAGAATACCAGCGTAAAATACCAGCTTCATGCTGCTGTGTTTTTAATGGTTATTATAGAGAACCGGGGACGCTTTTTAATAGATACGAGACATTCCATCTTCCTTAGACGCTTTGTCATCCCTGGTCCATGGTATTGGGAGTGGTGATGCTGGGATTAGTGGTGACGAGATTAGTGCATGCAATTGAGGGAGGGCGGAAGGTGCTCTTCAAACTAGGTAAGACACATTATTTTATTTTATTGAGTAGATGGTTGCAAAGTAACTATTAATATTTTTATTATAATGGATTTCTGCAAAGTAACGCCTGATTCTATTAATTAAATCAATCATGTACTACCTGTGCGATAAAAGAAAAAAAGGAAGAGAGGAATAAGGTGTTCAGTAAGTTATTTCAATTTTTCCAGTCCGTATTCCTGATCTACGACGCGTTCCTTGAGTTTTCTTCATAATTATTGTTGATTTTGTTTGTTAACCATTTTTAACATTTTCATTTGTCTTTTTGTCCAAGCTCATCTTTGAAATGGTTGAACTGATTCTAATAAACCCTCATAAACAAATAGAGATATATACAGGATAAATACCAGAGTAATCTAGATTAAATTGTATCCGAAAATTTTAGAGATTTTATTAAAATAAAATATGGATAAGATAAAATAAATGGTCTTTAATGATTATCTTATGTCGTCAATGATATTCCACCTAAGCGAAAGCAATTTCATGCTTCTGTGTTTCGTATAGTGAGTATACCTTCGATCAACATTGATCGAAGGAGTGTGCTGACTTTTTACTAGAAACGATGCATTTTATCTTAGCCCTCAGGGGTGACAACGTACCTGCATTTTAATTCGTAAGTGAGGATTATGCAATTGTCTATAGATCACAGCATCCCTTTACCATTAGGTGGACCGTTTGCTCGTCATTTAAATTCGACAATCTTATCAGTAAATATGTCTATGTTTTCCTTTAATAAATTCAAACCTTTAGAGTTTCCGTTTATGGGAAGAAATAGGTACACAATAACACTTTTACAATACAATGTCATTACAATAAGTTGACAGACAGATAAAAAGATGTTCTCACGCAAACTCCATTGAATAAACTGATTTGAACTATCGATACAATAATTATCGATGCTGTAATTAATAGATTCTTAACCGCGCACATTAATCACGTTGACAGCACACAATTTAATTGTTTTTACTTAAAGTCCGTTGAGAATTTATAATCAAACTAGCTTTTAACCCGCGGCTTCACTTGCGTGATCTTCAATATAGCAACATCAAAGTTCAAAAATGTTATTAAACTAAGTTTGTATAAAAAGGGTTATTATAATATTAAGAAATTTATGGATGATAATAACCCCTGGGAAGGGTAATCGCTACCAAGCTAATTCTAATTTGTCTTGTGTTGTTAATTGTAAACATGATTGTAAGCTATTATTTGAAAAATAAATAGTCCCGCTGGGTTTCATGCTGGTTCTACCCAGGACAGAGGTTTTTTTAAGAACCAGTGGTAAATGAAAAAAGTGACTTTCAGTAAGTATTGTTTATAATCTACATTGAATAAAAAAGTTTCTGTTTCTGTTTCTGTTAATAAATATTGTTCCGTACCATATCTAGTAAAATTCGATTACTATCAGAGTCACCTCTGCGTCCTGTGTCTCTATGTCTGTTTGCTAAAGATTTTTTTTTGAATTCTCAAGAACTATTGGACGTAGATGATTGATATTTGGCGCAGATATAATATGTTAGAGAAACAGGTGAATAAGTAAGTTTTTTACAATTTCCATAATATCTTATGTCTATATACACCTAATATTTTTTTATATCAGGTGTGTCTTCCAATGTAACTATATATGAAAAAGGTCAATTGTCTTGGAATCAAAATTGCGAAATGATGAAAGAATGTAAAATGTAAATGTTTTACACTTTACATTATTTTATCATCAAGGTTAAATTAGTTTTAACAAAACAATGATGAATTTCATTGTCGTCCATTAATTTACGACATGATGTATATTTGATTCATATCATTGGTCCCATTTAATATTTTTATAATTTTCTATTATTTCATTTAATATTTATACATTTATATATTATTTTTACGCTTGTGTATAAATAAAGTTCTATAATAATTTCTTACATTTACGCGAATAAAATTAAATAAAATTAAATTTACGAATTTTATCGCTTTTAATTTTACCTTTTTTACGTGGATTTTTATCTTTGTTTTTTGTTTATATTTTTATCTTTGGGTGAAAGATCCATAAAAACCCGCGTAAAAGAACATATAGCTGATGTGAAGCACCGACGTTCCGGGAGGTGTGTTCAGTGTCGTCTCAACAATTATATCAGATCTGATAAAACATAAACCCTCGCCAAAGAACCGCAATTTCTACGAGTACCAAGGATAATTTGCAAGGCTAAGTTCAATAGCGAACATGTCAGGGTGCTACCATCCGCTTGGGGTCCCATAATTAATAAAATAAAATTCGAACCCAAGCTTATTACTGCAAGATATAACCTTCGTTAACTATGACATCAGAACGTCAAACACTTCAGTCCCCCCCCCCCTCCTCCGTGACCATGGGTGCTGTAAAGCATTAAAAAAGTTAAAATTAAACGCGATAAAACTCTTAAAATTAGTTTAATTCTAAATGAAGATAAATTCTCAGTGAAAGAGTGGGAAGAACCACACTCCTGAACAGGAGTAGAAAAATGTTCGCCTTGTTTTGGCGGCGAAAGGGTATCCACCACCTCGTCACAGTAAATATCCAGCCTGTGGACTTTTGATAGGCTGTAATGATGACGACGGTGAGTTCTACGCATAGATAATTGCCCCATTAAAAGTAAAAAAGAAGCAACCTAAATCTCGTCATAATCAATATTGGGCACAGGCTGCAAACAAATTTTGGCCAAAAAAGTTTTCGCTGCGCAGACCCCAACACGGTATGACCAACTGGAGAACAAGATATGAAGGTTTCGTCGCGATGTTTTCGATGTTGATGTTTACGTGGTAAATTCAAATTGCAACAAACTTCAAATTGCAATTAAAATACTTTTTGACTACTCAGACATCTAAGTTTTCCCACGAAGTTATCCCACTTCACCAGACACGTGATAAGTCAGCACGTGCAATTTCCTGTAACAGATTTATTTGTCCTCGAAGGAATCGTACACGTTATGCTCCCGTGCCGTGATGAAATTTCACGGCCTGCCCTGCTACACGGCTCTCGTATTTACTTGAATAAAATTCATAAAAACTGAAACAAAGCTTTTGCATTATTAAGCTACTCTACTCTATCTACCTAGTAATTAGATATGCAACGATGTCACGAAATATTCTATCAATTAGAGTTAAACATTGCATTTAATTTTCATTCATTTACGGCATACATATATACATTTATTTAAGTTGTTGAAATTAAAGCTATGCCGATAGTCATTCAATATATTTAACTAAAGAGCTTTCCACATAATCACAGTTTTCTGTACATGGTATTAAACATAACAGTATCGTTAGTCATTTTGCCACACTTGCAGTTAATCATCACGTTGATGGCAACCGGTCTGGGTATTTATTATTTATTATTTAAAGTTTTGATTCTAAACGAATAAGTATTATGTAGCCTCTATTATTTAATTTTATCAGTGACTCATCATTAGTTTATTTAGCAGTAAGGAGATGGCGGGTGCTATTACTAGATGAAATAATGAAAGCCAAAACTATGCTATTTTAGTAATATCAGAGATAGAAGTTTGAGGTGCGACTGGAAAGCCGCGAACATTTATTTATCATTTAGATAAGGTATATAGTAACGTTGATTCTGCTAAAAACTCTGTGTTAAAAATTGTTTGGTTTATTTAAATCTTTTTGATTGAACTAGGATAAGGATAATTTTGTAATAATTGCAGGCAGATCGAATTAAATTAGTTTATTTATACATAAATAATTAAACTAAAAACCATATAAATTTCTAGTCGATTAACTTACTATTTCTTTTTTGAAATAACGAAAAAGTTAGAAAAAAACGTTAGGATGTTTAAATAATTTTATTTATCTTATTATGTTAACATATAATGTAAGGCAAAATGTACTTTTTCTATTTGATAACAGATCGTCGGCGTAGTTTCAAATTATTAAACAAAAGTTAAAACTAATTTTAAACTTAATTTATAAATATGCTATTTATTTGAAAAAATACCAGTCATCCTTCATATACCTACATGAACAGACAGAATCACAATAGAAAATTAACATCTAAAAGAAGGAAAAATATTTAACCCTCTTTTTTGAAATTCCGTAATCGGATAAAAAGTAGCCCCGGATTACTAACTACCTACGTACAAAATTTGATGGATATCGGTCCAATTGTTTTTGCGTGAATCGTGAATACGCAGACAGACATATAAACATTCTAAAAACCACTAACTTGGCTTCAGCACGCTTTACTTAGTCCCCTGGACTTGTTTTTTCAAGAATATATTAGAATTACTTTCTTGTGTATGTTTGTATGTGTGTAATATTGATCAGTGGCGAATTTACTAGCAGACTGAATATGCTGGAACTTAGGACGGCAGTTTTTAAGGGCAGCAAATTTGTATCAATTTTTATATGTCTTACAGAAATTAAAAAGATTCATATTTATATACCTAAATGTTATTGGGCCCACACGAACAATCCAACATGTAATACTTGTTTAAGTTCTTTTACAATTTGCTTCTTACAATTTTCATTTCTGGTCCTCATTGATAGACTCGTATCTGAATTAGAAAAACGAACAGGTTCCGCGAAAAGATTTAATTTTTGCCAAAAATGTTGTGAATTGTCATCATCAACTCTTACGGAAAAGGCCTTTTCTGAGAAGAAATATATTCAATGCCATCTTTCTTCTAAAAGAATTTTGGTGAAACCAGATTCTAGATCATCAAAAAGTTTTTGCTACGTTCCTATGAAAAGAGACTTTGCAAAACTTTAATCCCAACGTGGATATATCAGTTCGCATGTCTCTATGTACACCAGCGACAAACTTTTAGAGTGAGAAAAGTTTGTCTTGCTTAAAACGGACGAAAAATTATCTAAGACTATCTATTGTTATTATTAAATAATAATTATTTTAATACTCAAGCCTATAAAAGTTAAAAATGCCTTAGATCTCTTGTGCATAGAGTCAGAATTACAAGATTTCATACGACGATATAATTGATGATTTTGCGAATAGAAAATCGCGCAAAAAGGTATTGTCAAACTGTCATAACTTAAATTATAAATATTGTTTTTAAACAGTAAGTAAGTGCAACTAAAATAATTTTATTATGTATACCGAATGTACATTATTGTGTAACAAGTAGTTATACGTGGTAGTGCCATGCCGCAGCTATATTAGTAGTATAGCTGTAGCACGAATCTGTCGGCTCGACGGGGGAAGGAACATATTCTGACAAAATACCAGCGTAAAATAGCAGCTTAACGCTGTTGTATTTCGAATAGTGAGTGTAGAGAACTGGAGACCCCTTTTACTGAAAACCTGGCATTCTATCTTAGTTCACATGGTTCAAACGCATCTTGCATTTTTATTCGTAGTCGAGTATAAATGTAGATGTCTATAAACCACAGCAACTACTTCAGTAGGACTGTGTACTCGTTTCTTATCCTTGTCCTACAAAAAAAGAAAAAATATTATAAAGGAAGTCCTTATCCCGCTTTAGCAAAATTCCCTGAGGGTTATCTTTGGGAGAGGCCTATGCTTATATCTTTTTAGGCTCTAATGAGTATTCATTACATTTATTTACTATCTTTATACAGTATAGTTCGTAAGGATAAAGAATGGGATAAGAAATGTCAACTCATCAAGACCGTACCGTCAACACGCACAGTACCAATAGCGAAAACCCGCTAATAACGGTATATCGTTATAACATTATTATATTATATTATAATAATTAGCCACCCGTTTAGCTTCGCTTGGGTGGAATATCATTGACGACATAAGATAATCATTAAAGACCATTTATTTTATCTTATCTATATTTTATTTTAATAAAATCTCGAAATTTTTGGGATACAATTTCATCTAGATCACTCCGGTATTTACTTTGTACTTGTTCGAAAGGTTTATTAGAATCGGTTCAACCATTTCAAAGATGAGCTTGGATAAACAGACAAATGAAAATTTTAAAAATGGTTAACAAACAAAATCAACAATAATTATGAAGAAAACTCAAAGAACGTGTCATAGCTCGCGAATTCGGACTGGAAAAATTGAAATACCTTACTGAATTCCTTATTCCCCTCTTCCTATTTTTCTTTTATCGCACGGGTAGTACATGATCAATCATCAATTCAAAATCAATTTAATTAATAGAATCAGGCGTTACTTTGCGGAAATCCATTATAATAAAGATATTAGTAGTTACTTTGCAAGCTCAATAAAATAAAATTATCATATTTTATTTTAATAAAATTCTGAATTCTGAAAGAGGTAGTGCCACGCTGCATGCATGCATGTAGCCGAATTGGGCCGGCACGACCGGGGAAGTACCTTTCGCTTACACAATACCGGCGTAAAGTGGCAGCTGAGCTGTCGCGTTTCGTGCGGTGTGTAAGTATCCTGTGGCCCTTGGGGTGGGGAGGGGAAAGGAGGGCAACGTATCTGTATAACATCCAGACAGATGTCTATGGGCATCGGTAGTCATGAAAATGGCTGCGACTGCTCGTTTTCCCCCTTATAATATAAAAAATAAAAAATAAAAAAATCTCTAAAGTTTTCGGATACAATTTCATCTAGATCACTCCGGTATTTACTTTGTACTTGTTCGAAAGGTTTATTAGAATCAGTTCAACCATTTCAAAGACGAGCTTTGATAGACAGATAAATGAAAATTTTAAAAATGGTTAACAAACAAAATCAACAACAATTATGAAGAAAACTCAAAGAACGCGTCGTAGCACGCGAATTCGAACAGGAAAAATTGAAATACCTTACTGAATTCCTTATTCCCCTCTTCCTTTGTTTCTTTTATCGCACGGGTAGTACACGATCAATCATCAATTCAAAATCAATTTAATTAATAGAATCAGGCGTTACTTTGCGGTTTACTTTGGTTGCAAAGTAACTATTAATATCTTTATTGAAATCCATTATAATAAAGATATTAGTAGTTACTTTGCAAGCTCAATAAAATAAAATGATGTGTCTTACCTAGTTCAATTCAAATCAATTCAATTCAATTTATTTGCTATTCTTGTTGTACACATATTATAGTCTTAATTATAAAAATAGTTCCAAACAAAAACTCTGTAAGGGCACTGCAAATATTGACAATCATTATTATTGTTATTACATTTACATTATGGTATTATTAATAAAGTTATCAAGTATTGAATATTTAAAATAACTTAAATATTAACAAGGTCATACTATATTATATATTCCTATTTCCTACTAAATCACCAAAAAAAAAACTCCTGCAACGAGTAATAATAATTTTTGTTAAATACGTATTTGCTTCCTTTTTGAACCTTTTTAGGCTTTTAATGATTCTGATATATTCTGGTATTTTATTATATATTTTTATAGACATTGCACAGTTTTAAGAGCACCTCCCGGCTCCCCTTAATTGCGTGCACTAATCCCGTCACCACTAATCCCAGCATCACTACTCCCAACACCACTATTCTAGGACTTAGCGGTCAGCCGCCGTAGAGTCTACATCACCTGAAGATGCCTCGTGTAGAGGCGAAACACGTATTGTATTATCGACGATAATGTGTCTTTCATAGAATAGTGGTGTTGGGAATAGTGGTGCTGGGATTAGTGGTGGTGGGATTAATGCACGCAATTGAGGGAGGGCGGGAGGTAAGTCTTCAAACTAGGTAAGACACACTATTTTATTTTATTGAGCGGATAGTTGCAAAGTAACTATTAATATATTTATCATGATTGATTTATTAGCTCAGATATGTGACAACGCGTCTAAGGACTAAGATGGAATGTCTCATATCCAGTAAAAAGCGTCTCCGGTTCTCTATACTAACCATTAGAAACACAGCAGCATGAAGCTGCTATTTTACGCTGGTATTCTGTGAGAGCGTGGTCCAACCAGGTCGTGCTGACCCATTCGTGCTACAACCATAATGCAACTGCAGCGTGGCTCTATCACGTCTGTGCAATATTAACTAAATCTTTGGGTAATTGTGAACTAGGGTATTGAATTGTAGAAGTTGGCATTGGTGGCAAAATTTGCATAGCCTACTGGCAGTAAATATGTAAATCCGTCACTGATATTGACAATGTCCTCCAGATCGCATTTCGGTCACGGCGCAAGCATAAGCACAGGTGCACTCTCTATTCCCTCACTCTCATAATCCGATGGGCCGGTAAACCGACACGACCGGAATGTTAACGTAAACGCGCGCTTGTGTGTGTGTGTGTGTGTGTGTGTGTGTGTGTGTGTGTTCGCGCGCGTGCGTGTGCTTGTGCATGTGCGTTTCCATGTGGGTGTACGAGTGCGAGTGCGTGTGCGTGTGCGTGTGCGTGTGCGTGTGCGTGTGCGTGTGCGTGTGCATGTGCGTGTGCATGTGCGTGTGCATGTGCGTGTGCGTGTATGTGTGCGTGCGTGTGTGTGCTAGTGATGAGCGTATGCGTGTGCATAATAACCAAATCTTTGGACAAATATACAGACAGACAGGTGTACGGACAAATATACAGACAGACAGATATACGGACAAATATACAGACAGACAGATATACGGACAAATATACAGACAGACAGATATACGGACAAAAATTTAAAAAACGTTTTTTCTTTATAAGTACCGTATACACCTACTTTCATATGCATTTAGTAAAAATCTGTTATTTTGACATTACAAAGAGACGTTTCAATTTTATTTATTTGTATAATTAGGAAATCCTTATGTATGTAATCCAAAAATAATTTTATAACACAAATCGTTAGTCATAACTTACATGCACGGATCTAAGGCTGTCAGTAGCCTATAAATTGTGTTATCTTGAGTCGGCGCTGCATCGCACTGTCGCAAAGGTGCCGCCAGGTAATGAAGCACCTCGCCATATTCGTCGCATCCTTGTCTATGATCGCTTCGCAGAGCGGCCATGTTAATTGTTAGCAGTGTCCGTGCAAGACATTCTGCATATACATAATACACATACAGGCTTTACGTTCGTGAAACACTAGAATATTAACTTTTCTATGAGTATTCTTAATTATGCTAGCCAGCAAAAGTACACCGCTTAACATCAGTCTCTCACATTGTAGGGTAGACAGACGCGTGATAGATCCATGCTGCAGCTATATTATACGTGGCAGAGCCACGCTGCAGCTATATTATGGTTGTGGCATGAATGGGTCGACTCGACCGGGGAAGGACCACGCTCTCGCAGAATACCAGCGTAAAATAGCAGCTTAATACTGCTGTATTTCGTATGATGAGTGCAGAGATTCGGAGACCCTTTTTATTTATTTATTTATTTGGTTCACCAACAAATGTTACACTAATACATTTTGTATCGATAAACGTTAAAAGAGTCGTGGTGAATATCTACTACATTATTATAAGTATTTAAAAGTCTACAAAGTCTGGGTATTGGGGAATTAGATCCTAGTACAGTTCTACGAAGGGGCGGCGAAAGAGAAGTAATGTTCTTACGAGGATATCTAATTGGGATACGAAAATTAAATTTACTTAGTAATAAAGGAGAATCTAACTTATTTCTAAATATTTTATATAAAAGTTGCAAATCCAGAATATTTCGGCGTTTAGACAGTGAGACCCTTTTAAATGTCTTTAATCTGTCAACATATGATGCATTTTTATATGATTTTCGTTTTGAAAAGGCAAGATGCCAAAAAATCTTTTTTGTATGCGCTCAAGCCGTAGGGTATGGGTAGAATAATGGGGACGCCAGACTGTGCTACAATATTCTAATATACTTCTAACAATTGAGAAGTATAAAAGTTTTTTTGTGGTAACATTACGGAATTCTTTACTGTTTCTTATAAGAAAACCTAATGATTGAGATGATCTTTTAATAACACTTTCTAGTTGTGGTATAAATGTAAGTTTTTTATCGAATACTACACCTAGGTCCTTAACAGTTTCCACTTCTTGGATAACTACTCCATTGAGGGTATAAACCGATGGAAAAATATTATTTTTGCGCGTGAATTTAACGTGTACACATTTTTTTAGATTAAGATTCATTCCATTAAGATCGCACCATTTGGAAAGTCTAATTAAATCCTCCTGAAGAAGTGTCATGTCTGACGATTTATTAACGATTTTGCAGAATTTTAAATCGTCAGCGTACATAAAACAATTGGAATGTAAGAAACAATTAGGAATATCGTTAATAAACATGTTAAATAAAATTGGCCTCAAATGTGATCCTTGGGGAACTCCGGATGTGATGGGAAATACATCAGAACTGAACCCATTAACAACAACAAAATACTTTCGACTTAGATAAGACCTTAACCACATGAGAATAGGGCCTGCAAAACCATAAGCTTCTAACTTTCTTAAGAGCATAACATGTGACACTCGATCGAAAGCCTTACTGAAATCAGTATATATTACATCCATTTGCTATTGCATGTCTACAGCTTTCACTAAGGTTTCAACAAACGTAACTAAATTAGAGCTAGTCGAACGAAATTTGACAAATCCATGTTGGTCATCTGTAATAAACTGTCTTGCATAATTTTGAATATAGGGACATACTAATGATTCAAATATTTTGGGAAAGATTGATAATATTGAAATCGGTCTATAATTACTAACCAAAGTTTCATCATCCGCTTTATGTATAGGGACAACTTTAGCGACCTTCCACATATCTGGAAAGCGTCCTGTTTGTTAAGATTTGTTATATATAAAACAAAGAGGAGTAGATAGTTCTAGTTCTAGTTCAGCGATGTAGTAAGGTGAAATAGAGTCTTGACCAGCTCCTTTTTTTCGGTCTAAGCCCTTTAATTTTTTTAAAACTGATTTTTCATCCAAAATCAAAGTGCCAAAATGATAATTATTGTTATCTAAATATTTTAAATACTCGTCATTTGAATCACATTCATCAAGCCTGTTAGGATTGTATACTGAGGAGAAATGTGAGGCAAAAAGATTGCATATATCACACCCATCTGTTATCATTACACTACCATTAGTCATTGCACTCGGATACTGAGTATTCCCATGCCGTTTAGTTTTGATGTAAGACCAAAAAGTTTTAGAATTTATGACAATATTATCTTCTATACATTTTATATAAGCGTAGTAGCAGGTTTTAACTAATTTATCACATCTGTTATTAAGTAACTTTAGGATGAGTAAATCCTTTGCATTATTATATTTTTTATACCTAGACCTCACTTTATTTTTTTCCTTCATTACATTAATCAGACTCCGACTAAACCAAATAGGATATTTACTACTTTTGATCGTACTCCATGGGACAAATTTTTCTATTGTTAAATTTATAATTTTATAAAAAACTGAGACGATACTATTTGTCATGCAACCCCTTAAATAACACGTCCCAATTGATTTTAATTAAATGTTCACGATTTTTATCATAATCAGCTTTATAGAAATTACGCTTTTTGATATTAGAATTGTATTTTAGTTTATGCTTCTCAGATATAAGTAGTTGTATTTCAATCGGAGGATGTAAAGGATCTATGTTGCTCAATATATCATATGCCTCATTAACAATGCAATGTGAACAATTTAATAGAACTAAATCCAGGATTCAACCCATTTTATTTTTGATGATATTGCACTGTCGTAATTTATTAATGTAACAGAAATCTATAAGACTTTGACCCATAAAGGGAGCAGAATAATTGCTATTCAATTCATTAACGAGATTCCAATTAACGTTAGGTAAGTTAAAATCACCAACAATGCAAGTCTTTAGTTTCAATTTTTCAAACAAGGAGTTACAGTTACTAAGAAAACATTCCAATATTTTAAACTGAATTTGTGGAGGAATATAGACAGCACCAAAGGCAATTGGAAAATAGTTCTTTCCATCTGTAATATCTAGAGTAACCCAAAGATCCTCACATTTACTTTCCCACATAATGATTCTTTTTGACTTTAGTCTACTAGATACAGCTATCAATAATGCTCCACCATCTTTATTAGAATGAAAACCGGTAGTTTCCCTGTCCCTTCTGTACACTACATATCTGTTATCAAATAGCTCATTATTTATAATCGTATGATTCAACCATGTTTCAGTCAATATGATGATATCATAATCGAAACAGCACAATTTACGGTAAAAATTTAAAGTTTTTGTTCGCAAACCACGTACATTCTGGTAGTAAATACTTAACTGTAAATTATCGTATTTTAGTTAAAAATATTCAACTTATATTATTATTAGATCTATATATAACTAAGAAGATAATACTAATTTCTCCAGGAGGCTCATGTTTTTGATGAGGTGGTAGTTAGAATTGTCGTCCTTTCTCATGTAGATTCGTCCATTCCTCACCCAAACGTATTTAAAGTTTTTTTCTTTTGCTTTTATTCTGGCGGCTGCATGCAAGGCTTTGTTGGCTGGAGACAAATGCTCTGTTATATAAATAGGAATCTTACTTCCGGGGAAACCGAGATGAGTTGAATTAAGCTTGTTTGAGACATCCATTTTATTAAATTTAATCGCTGAAGCCAAGAACTGATCGCGTATGAAAGGTATTGTAAACTGAACAATAATTGAACGTGGTAGAGGGCTGCCTCAATTTATTTTTGCAAATGCGTGTACATTTAACAATTTTATCTTCACTTATGTTACAGTTAACTTAAATATATCTTTAACAATATTTAACACATTTTCCGACTTCCTTTCTGGAACACATTGGATTTCTGCATTTGATGATCGTGCAATTTACTCCAGATGGTTGACGCGTATCGTTAGTTCCTGAACAACAGATTTTACTTTGCAATTTCATCCTGAAGCTCTTTATAACTTTTTTCATAGCTAAACTTTCCATTTTACACTCTTCAAATTCAGCGTTCATAAACTCCATAGATTCCTTTATTTTTGATAATTCTTCACTTACATCCTTTAGCTGCTTATTCAATGTGTCCAATACACTTTTACTTATTTTATTATAAAGGCTCTCCATTTCTTTCTGTATCACAGTCTGCACTATTTCTTTTACTTCATCTCTAGTCTCTGGGGTATCGCTGCTTTTGCATGGGGGGGGGAATATGCTTGTTTTTGCTTCCTCTGACAGTAATATTCCTTACTGGCGTATTATCATCCTTCCCTGATTTCGAAGCTATACTTGTACATAATGGACATTTCCAACCATATAATGACTCTGTCATGTCCTCATTTTCAGGTAAGGCAAGACAAGATTTGTGATAAACTTTTTTACAATTAGTACAACGCAGGAATACATCATGAGCAGATCCTCGATCACAAGAACCCCATGACAACTTAACACTTGAATGCGAAGTGTTCGGCATCGCGAATTATAAAGTATATAACTATAATAACAAAATTGAATGTCTGCCCACACAAAAATGAAATAGAGTTCTTATAAAATAGAAACAAAATTTAATATAAAAATATATATAAAAAAACATATATTAAAACAAAGGATTTAAAAAAAATATTAAAAAGAAGTTGCAGTTTTAATCTTGCACCACTAAGATAACGTTTGATAGTGTGAAACCAATCCGCCACTTAGTTGTGCTGAATAGTCGTTTAATTTTACACCAGTATGTGATGTTCACGATATTAATATATGAGTCGACGGGTATATGATAGACTTGATCATTTATCAGTCACAAATACCGTCACAACACTTATTTAACACATTAATTATCACTGTATTTAGACTATATTTTACTTTACAAATACGTCCATAATTAGCAGAGAGATTTATAGGCTCTTTAAACTACAACGCATATTAAAAATACACCATTAACCAATTTTAATCAATTTTAAAAAGCTGGGAACGAAAGAGCTTGTCCGCGTGCGCGTACGACAGTTCTTTTTTTACTGAAAACGAGGCATTCCATCGTAGACCTCAAGGATGAGAACGCATCTACGTTTTGATTCTTAATCGAGGATAGATGTCTATGGGCTACAGAATCCACTTACCATCAGGTGGACTGTGTGCTCGTTTGTCATCCTTATTCTATAAAAAAGGACTTATGTACACACAAACAATAAAGAGGACATTATGATTAAGAGCTCATACGAGAACATTACTTATTTCATAATGAAAATCCTTTAGTAGGCCAATTGTAGAGATAAGAGAAAAATATAATATTTTTTATAGTAAAAAAGTTTGTTGTACCTTGTTTAAAGAAAACAGTTTAAATCAACAATGAGCTAAAACAATGACGGACATATCTACAAACTAGAAGCCCGTATGTTACATATGTAGAGTCTGTAAAGCGTTCAGCTTACGCGGAAGACAGTTCTATCAGATTTTGTCTTCGTTTGGCGGCTCGCGACAAGTTAAAACCATAACCTCAAGGTGTATTGTAAGGGACCTGCAGAAGAAACGTCGAGAAATAATGTTCTTGTGCTTGATCAATGGTTGTTTGAAAGTGAGTCTTGAAAAAAAATATTACAAGAGATTTTCCTTCCAGCGATTTAAAGCTGTCGTTGTCGAAACTAACCTGATTAGCTTCGATATAGTATTGATTTGATTTAGTCTGAAAAAGCTCGGGTGATGTATAATTTATAATCTTAAAGTTTACGTTATCGTGTGAGCGGCATAAGTGAATCCGCTACCCCATATTTATCAACTCCCACATATTCCGTAGATTAGAGGGAAATGAGAGAGCGAGAGGGAACGATGGGGAAAAGGTTTTTAATTTTTTTTTGAATACCACTGCCATCGTCTTATTTAGTCACATTTTTGGCTGTTATAGTGGTCAAGCCACTAAAACAATATACTCATTTATAGAAAACCTCTTCTAAGCTCAAGCATTGTGACAGCAACTAGGGAACTTTACCTCTACATTGTGCGTGGCCGACACGCACATGATTTATCTTCTTATCTTCCTGATAACAACTGGAAATTTAAAAAAAGATGCGGTTGACAACCCGCCGCGGTTGAATAAACCGCGAGGTAACCTTTAGGGGACCATGTTCTGCGGACTTATAATGGGCTATAATGAATGAAATACCTAGTTGATTGCGCATAAGACACTTAAATAGGCAACAGCGCGCTCCTCATTAATAAATATAGAAATAAGAAAAATCTGAATGAGATGTGACGATACAGAGTTACAAATAAAATTTTGCTTTGATATTTTGATCACGCATGTAATCGTTGCACGTTAACAGTGCTACAATTCTAAGAAGGTTTTAGTATGATATTTTTACACTACTATTACATAGCTGCTTTAGCTAGAGTGAAAGTTTTTGGCTTCTACGTCGAAGTCCTACAGCTCCGCCCGCTCATGTGCCTGCAAATGACAAGCACAGGTGATCTTAAGGCGACACCGCGAAAAAATGCACCTCCTTTCATCGAATACTATAGGACTATGACACCACTAACGAAAGTGGAATTTTGATATAGGTAAATTCATGTCTTTATCTTGAGTTTGCTTGTTCAAAAACACGATTGTATAATATTGACTCGATCATAATTATTTGCGAAAATACCTCTAAAAAATCACTATAGTTGAAATTACATCCAATTTACTTAATCTATATCCTTGGGAAACACTCAAATATATTCATAACATCAATATTCATAATTTACTTGCTCATTAATTTGATTACTTAAATCAATAATTTTTTTTAATATTTTAAGATTCTGACAATTTGTAAGCGGTTTTAATCGTCGCGGGCGCTACGCAATTGTAGACCTTATGACGGCGTTTTTTAAGTTTTTATAGAAATTATGTATTCACTCGGATCAGTACGGCGATAGCCCGGAGCCACTTTTTCGATGTGTCGTTTTAACGACAAAAAAAGAAAAACAAACTTAGTACATATGAGAACACCTTAGCTTTACAGCCATAGGTCGAATTTTAAGCTTACAAAAGTAGCCAACGAGTACGAAGTACACCTAACATTAAATAGAGGCGGCCAATAGGCACGTATTGAATCTACCCTCAGTAAAAACTATAAACTAAATGAGTTGTAGAGTGAGGACTAAGATTGCTCGTAAAAGCTCTGTTTCTTGTCCCTTACTAAGGACCACAGCAGCACTGTGCAATTTTAAGGTCGTAGTTTGTGAGAGAGTGGTTCTTCTCCGGTCAAGCCGATACACGATACGACTACGAGTACATATAGAAATTGATGCAAAACCAAAAAGGCGAGCGTAATTGCTGATTACGTAGTTCCGTGTTCAAATTAGTTGTGGAGTTTTTGTTAAAAAAAAATCAGTAGCAGCCAGGAAGTTGGCGGTGTTTGACTGCTGCTGCTCCTGCTCCTGATTTCTCTCCAATAGTGCCGTCCGATCGGATTAAGTGCACTCGTGCACTATTATCCTGTCCAGCACAGGTGGCTAAGCTCCGTTCGGACCAGCCACCATGACCGGAATTCGGCCAGCAGGACATTATTATATATTACACCTTTTTGTAATTTATCAATATTAACTTTTCAAGACTAACAGTATCGTTTGGTATTACATCATTAAAGTTGGAACTGTTCGAACTCTACGCTGTAAATATAAAATAAGGCAGGTGAGCCAACGTAACAAAATATCGCAAACCAAAAAACCTGCACACGCAATGAGAGCTCAAACCCTCCGTTCGAGTCGGAGGAGTAAATTTAATTATCCGGTACCACATTCTTCAGGGAGCTTGTGTTTTAAGCGTGGCTGCCGGTTCGTCCCGATGCGGTGTCCGTTCGCTTTATTGATTCAAAGCAACAAAAACAAACCGCACTGTTAAATGGGAACGGTGCAGTGTGCAGATTAAGTTATATTTTCATTTAGCGCCTGGTCTAAAACAAAAGAGGTCCTTATATGATATGATACAAATTTTTACGGATTTTATCGCGTTTAATTTAACTTTTTTATTCCCGACGTTTCGGGTGCTTAACAGCACCCACGATCACTGAAACCCGTGACTGAAATGTTTGACGTCCCGATGTCATAGTTAGTCCGGCTACCTTTAGTTTTAATTTTTGGTCCGATCTACGCGGAATGAGTTTATAGTATCAGTAAAATTAAACGCGACAAAATTCGTAAAAATAATAGTTTCATTTAATGTGTAGTGTTCGCGTAAATATAAGAAATCATTATAAGAGATCCTTTTTACTGGATACAAGGTATTTCATGTTACTCTTGAGAGGTGACAACGCATCTGCATTTTGATTTTTAATCGAGAATAGATGTAGATGTCTATGGACCACAGGATCCACTTATCATGAGGTGGGCTGTGTGCTTGCTTGTAGCCCTTATTCTATAAAAAAAATCTTATTCAGGTTTAAGAATATGAGATCTTGTTTCTATTATTGTGTGATAGTTTGTAAATATATATACATATATTCCCGAGCATAGGTACATGTATATTTTGTTTTTGTACTTATAAATATCCTAGGGCATGTTTAAACGTATTGTTGCGCGCCACACAACAGGAGTGTCAAGATCTTTCTGGAACTCTCCCAACAGCGTCATCTAGTAACAAATGGAAGAATTAAGCTTTCTAGAAGCCCCACACTTGAACTTTCTGCGCCTGGTCGGTCGGCACCCGTATTTGCTGGAATATTCTGGCAGTTTTTATTGTCACGAACCCTAAACTCGTAACAGTATAGTCGGCCATCCGTGTGAGTATCTTAATAACGTGTTTATATTTTTTATTATTTGTATTTTTTATTATTATAAGATATGACTTAATCAACATTTTCTAAATAACTGACTTATTTTACTTCATAACTTTAATACGTTATGTTGTGTATTAAATGTAACAAAATTGTAATATTCGAAAAGGGTGGTTAAATTGTAAGACACGTAATTTTATAATTAATACTACACTTTACTTGACTAATATTAATAAATAAACTTAACTTACAATAAATATTTTGAATTTGAATTTATCATCATATACAATATACCTATAATGGCCCGAGCATCGCTACACTAAGGGATGATACTCTTCTCCCTTGTTTGTACTTGTTTATTTTATTTTAATAATATGGACACAACGTTTTGCACTGATATTAGCATTTGCACAGTATTTTCTAGTGTAAAAAAGTACTGGAAAAAGAACAGAAGTAGAAAATTATATATCTTTATATAAATTGTATAACAGCAAAAGGTCCTTAGTAGATAGCGATGTTCTATTTTTAGAAACCCAAGTAATAGAATTTTATGATGCCTTATGAACCGCATTTCGTGAGTGTTCATCCGCAGGTCACATATGTCACGCATTGAAAAATTTTAATTAAAAATTATATTGAATTAAAGAGGGAAGTAGACACCGTAACAAAAATAACTTATTCGTGTCTGTGACTTTTGAAGTCATATTGCATCCAACATAGCTATTTTCTTTTTGTCCCTGACTTAAAAACATAGCTAAGGAACAATAGCTAAGGAAGATGCGTGAAGAATGAAAGAAGCAGGAAACCTAACGCGATTCCCTGACTTGGCTACCACTTGATAAATATACAAGTATTGTAGTATCACAAAGATTGCAATAAAAGTTATTAAGTGGACTGTTCAGTTTACTGTTCACTGACTGTTCAGTTGACTTCAGTTTACTGATTGCTTTGCAAATTTTACAAAAATACAAAAAAGTTTTTTCAACCAACAAAAAGTTTTTTTTTGTTATTTGGTTTTACAGTTGAAATCATTTATGCTATCATCATCATCATCATCATTACAACACATCACATGATCAAATACCTCCCCAAGCAATGCCACAAAGCAAGGTCCTGAATCACCTGCATCAATTGACGTCCTGCTACTTCATGTTGGTAGAGTCATACTGCAGTTATAATATGTTTGTTACAAGAATGGGTTGGCTCAACCGGGAAAGGAGCTCACAAGTTCTCACAGAATACCAGCGTAAAATAGCAGCTTAATGATGCTGTTTCGTATGGTGAGTGTAGTGAACTGGAGACCCTTTTTACTGGTAACCAAGAATTTCATCTTAGTCCTGAGGTCGATTCTTAATCGAAGATAGATGTAGATGTCTATGGGCCACAGCATCCGTATACCATCATCTAGACTGCGTGCTCGTTTATTACATTTACTTGTGTACAAGATGCACCCTCACGTTGTTATGTAGCTGATCTAATATCTTACATCCTGTCGCTGTGTGTTGGCAACGTAAAAGGATCCTTCTTTCAATTTCGTCTCTTGGATACCGTAAGAGGCGCCTTTGAGAAAGGTCAAGCGAAAGGCCACACTATTCTATAAAAAAAACTTCAGCTTACTGATCCCCAAGGATTCTTTTGACAATTATGCAATACACGATCAAAACAAACAGTAACACTTGAGTTTATAACTTAGACCAAAGCGCAACAAGTCGCGGGTATCGAGCGCAAGTCGATACATCAAGAGCGCGCGTAACGACGGTGCCCGCGCAGCGCCCGCCCGATTTATGGCGGCACTAACGTTTCATTTCGACATAATTTAATTTGAACACGCCGCTGGACGACTTAATTATGATATCTGCAGCTGGACGGCTCAATCTTGCTCGGCCTAACATTAGTTGCATTAAATTGTTCCTTGTTCAAACTAGATGCAAGCGATTTTGCAACATTTTAAAATATTTTTATCGAAATTACTGTACATTTCGAGTTTACTGTTAGTTTTAGAATATGGCCTCCGGAAGGCCCATGGAATACAGAACGACATAGGTCCATCGACTTAGGTCTTTATCTTATTTACACCGGGTTTACTAAGGGGATCGCACAAGAAAACGTTTCTCACTCAATATTTTATATCGTCATCATCCCAGCTCTTCACAAGTTCACTGTTGATCAAAGATCTATCCTAAGGAATGTCACAAACCTGTCGATCATGAGCTACCTGTTTCCATCGGTTTCTTATTCAATTTTTGTCAATTTTATGTTTATTTTTATTTAAACTTTAATCATTGCTCCAACCGCATAAAATTAAGGAAGTTTGCCTTTAAAAAAATTAAATTAAACAAATACATTTGGACATTTAAAAAAATCGTCTGCAGAAAGAGGGAATTTCTTTTATTATTATAATATTCAAAGACGCAAGCACTCCACTGGAACACCAGGGGAATAGGGTATTATATAGATTTTCAAATAATATTTTAAATGAATCTTAGAGTGATAATGAACTTTTATAATTTTTATCTAATAGCGCCATAAAACTTACTTTTAATTTATCGTAAATTTACGCGCGAAAACGCTAGCCGCTGTGCTCGTGACGTCACTGCGCTAGTAAATAAAACGATTTTGCTTCTTTCTCATTGGTGTGTTTTACATAAATGCAAAATACGAGCGTAAAAGCGCCGGGAAGTTATCCATTCAGGTACCGACTGATTTAAATATGAGATAATATACTTGGTTAAAACTGCCAAGGAGAGACCTGAAAACATTGTCTGCAAAAACTGGACTACATTTTGTGAAGATTATTTTCATGTAGGTACCTAGGCTGCACTAAAAGTATCGGGAATGGAATATTTCCACTGTTCCTGCCATATTCTTTTTAATTGAAAACTACTTGGTTTTAAAAATCGAATACCATTTATTTATTTAAAAAAAGATTCTCGGTCTTGTCACAAGGTTTTGTCAAACTTGTTTAGTCGTTGAGAAAATGGAATTGATTCGAGAAAATTCAAGAGCGATGATTTATTATGACTTTCGAAGTGGTTTAACACAAAAACAGTGTGTTGACCGGATGATTTCTGCATTTGGTGATGAAGCCCCATCCAAAACCACAATTTATCGCTGGTTTGCTGAATTTCAACGCGGACGTGTCAAGCTCAGTGATGATCCACGTCAAGGTCGTCCAAAAACTGCAGTCACCCAATAAAACGTTGATACTGTGCGTAAGCTGATAGAGGAAGATCGACATGTGACATACCGCGAAATTCAGACAACTTTAGACATTGGCATGAGTCAAATACAAATAATCTTGCATGAACAATTAGATGTAAAAAAGTTGTTTTCCCGATGGATACCGCATTCGCTCTGTGAAGAACAAAAAGCGGCTCGCGTTACTTGGTGCGTCAGAACTCTCGAAAAATTCCACGCAGGATCCTCAAATGCTGTATACAACATCGTATCGGGTGACGAATCCTGGATATATGCTTACGAACCCGAAACAAAAAAACCAGTCACGAGTTTGGGTGTTCGAAAATGTTTTAAAGCCAACAAAAATTGTTCGTTCACGGAGTGTTGCAAAAAAAATGGTGGCCACGATTGTCTCCAAAACCGGCCATGTTACGACTATTCCTCTTGAGGGACAAAGAACGGTTAATGTAGAATGGTATGATAGCATGTGTTTGCCACAGGTCGTTTCTGAACTCCGTAAAGAGAACTGCAACCGCCGCATCATCCTCCATCACGACAATGCGAGTTCTCACACCGCACACAGAACAAAAGAGTTTTTAGAGCAAGAAAACATAGAATTATTAGACCATCCGCCGTACAGCCCCGACCTAAGCCCTAATGATTTCTATACTTTCCCTAAAATAAAGAATAAATTGCGTGGACAGAGATTTTCATCACCTGAAGAAGCTATGGACGCCTACAAAACGGCCATTTTGGAGACCCCAACTTCCGAATGGAATGGTTGCTTCAATGATTGGTTCCATCGTATGGAAAAATGTGTCAAATTTCGCGGAGAATACTTCGAAAAGCAATAAATACATTTTTATGTAGTAATGTTGTGTCACTTCCTTGATTCCCGAAATTTTCAGTGCTATGACTTGTTAGATCGAGGTAAAGTATTTTCGTATTTTATATACAAACTCAAGACTTTTTTTTAAAGTTTAATTACATTAAATTGTAATATGTACTGTAATGTAATGTACAAACTTGTTGCCATCTTTTAGGTTGTGATATAATTCCGTTAGTGAAAAAATCTTGGGATTTTTAATCAAGAAATTGCGACAAGTAATTGACAGTTCTCTCTTGATGTTAACCTCACACTATCCAAAGAATTCTGAAAAGACAGAAACAAGGTGTAAATTTGAGAGTGCAAGGTCAGGATGCTATGGTGGAATGCATCAACACTTCCCAACCAAGCTCTCTTAATTTTTGCTGAGTGGCCAAAGATGTGTGTGGTCTGACGTTAACACGATGAAAGGCCACTCCTTTTCTGTTGATCAATTGCGGTCGTTTTTTCTCAATTTCTTGCTTGAGTCTCATTAGTAGTTGGCAGTAGAGGTTTGATTCTATGGTTTTACCCGGCGGTAAAAGCTCATGATAAACGATGACCTTAATGCCACCATACGCATCATGCTGATAATCCGGGTTTCGCTAAGCCTGTGGAGCTTGACTACACCCTTTGATCATGATCTTTTTCGCACATTCTTGTCGTAAATGATCCACTTTTCATCATCCAGTGATCAATCTTTTCAAAAATGGTTCGATTTCATTACGTTTCAATAGAAAATCGGAAATGAGTACACGATTCATTAGGTTTCATTCAGTGAGTTTGTATAGTACCCAAATATCGAGCGTTTTTGTATAGTCAGACTTTTTCAAATGGGTGAAAACTATTTTGTGGCCAATCCAATTCCTCGGCTATGTTCTAATAACTTATATGCCAATCTTGCTCCACTTTTTCAAAAATGACATCGCTTTTATCCGTATGAGGGCGACCAGAGCGAGCTGCATCTTTGACATCAAGAACTGAAAACGCTTATACCAAATTTGTGCTACTCTTACTTACACTACAATAGATCCATAAACATCAAAAACTTTTTTCAAGGCTTGCGTCATCGCCGTAAGATTCCATGATGAAAACAAAAATTAAGTTACGTGAGACTGTAATCATAAATAAACATAACTATGAATTATCAAAGACACTCTGACCTGGTATTGTGTTATTATTTAAACAAAAATAGGCAATAGGTATTTACATTGAAGTTTTAACGGTCCTCAAGGGGTTGCATGCACAATTTTCTTCCACCATCAATGTATTTAATCTTGGTAAATTAGTACTTTCTGCTTTTCAATAAAATACTAAATAAAAGTCAATTACAGTCGTGTTGATAACTAGAAAAATTTCAAAATAACACAGCACTTTAGATTGTTTACTATCGCAGTGACGTCACGACGGAGTCTAATATTTATGACAGATAGCGTTTTGTACATATAAAAAAAATATTAATAAAATTGAATTATAGAATTTATAATGCGTTTTTATAAATAGAAATCTACATTTCTCGTTTACTTCTTACATAACTTATCATAAATACATATTTTTTATTTTTTTTACACCGCAGAACAATCGTCAGTGGCAAGCGATTCCACAAAGTAGTCGTACGGGGAACAAAACTTCTATTAAATAACACAGCAATGGATTGCCAAGCATCCAAGTGATATGGACGTTAACGTAAGTTTTGTCGCAATAGACGTTGGTGAAATTTCGCGGCTAATATTCAAGGCTTGTATTGTATTGGAACATGGTCCTCAACAGGTCAAGCAAACCCATTCGTACAACAAGTACATAGATATAATCTGGTTATAGTTTAGCCGTATATAAGCTCTTAACCTCGAAATATTTACTTATTTTTACATTTTACTCAGCTCTAAATGGTTGATTGAAAATTAGGAACAAGTTCTATAATGAGTTAAACTGTCATGCAACATTAATTTACCGCATCCAAAATAAATCTATACTGAAAGGGAAAACGTTAAAAAGGAAAGTGCATGTGCAAGTTTTTACGTGTAAATTTTACGGTGACAGAATTCTTCATTTGGGTCTGATTAAAATGTGCTTTCCTTAAAAGCCTTACTTGCACAAAATGTAAAAAATAATATAAGTACATTGATTTATTTCATGAGGTTAAGTTTAAGTTTATATTTAAAATTAAAGCAAGTAATGTGTAGATATTAGCTATGATGATGTACTTACTTTTAACTATCGCATTTGCATCGCAAAAGTTTTAAAAACACCGCTTTCTTCTCACACACAATTCACCTGATGTTAAATGAATGCTGTGGTCCATAGACGTCTACGTCTATCCTCGATAAAGACTCAAAATACAGATGCGTTGTTACCCCTGAGGACTAAGATTGAATGCCTTGTTTCCGGTAAAAAGAGTCTCCTACACAAAACACAGGAGCATTAAACCTCTATTTCTATTTAGTATACAGTGTGAGCGTGGTTCTTCACCGGTCGAGCCGATCTACTTGTAACCATAACATAGCTGCAGTGTAGCTCTAACACGTACAATATCTGTCAATAAATAAAAAAAACTGCCATGTTTTAGTGGTATTATATAGTAACTTAACACTATTCCATGTCATCCCGTAGGAGTCGTAAGAGGCGACAGAGGGAAACAGAAAGAAGAAGGACATGTTCCTGATAACAACGCTAAAGAATCATGTTCATTATTGACCTGAAAATTTTCTAACGCGTCTAGTGATGTAAAATATCTTATAAAATTGTATTTTTTTTTTCTTATTTCGTATTGCATAATTGAATTTTCAAATAAAGCCAGAGAAAAAGTAATGTTACTTTGTTTATCGTTCTCAATAGACTTATGGAGGGGGAACGTGCCTTACAGTGGCTTAAAAGCCCAGAAGCCATGCCAAAGTATATTAAAAATGTGTTTTCCACGTTCCGTTTCAGACTACAAAAAACTTGTTCATTCATCATGTGGTTTACGAATGTTCAAAATAACCAATTTATTTTTTTATAACTTATTAATTTATGATTAAATACGACTTTTAATGGTTTTATACTAAGGTGTGGAAAGAAAAATAAGTGTACAGACCTTATCTGACAGCTGTTATAACCTCAAAATTTTATTTACTTCATAGAATTTTTCCCTGGCCTCTAAATGAAAAGATGATAAGTTATTATGTTATTATAAACAACAATTGTTTTTATACAACAGTAGTTGTAGGTAGACGCGACTTGTGAAAGAAATCAAGTTACAGGTCAATCAATGTATGGAAAGTGGGCATGATTCTTTATAAAAAAAACGAACTCCAACTCGGATTCTTCACGTACGATGTAATTTAAGGCCAGTATAGTATACTAAGTTACCTAGATTATTACTACCTACTAGCGTATAATAGCAGATTTATGTTGCTAGGTTTTGTATGGTGAGTTACATTGTTATTATCATTAGGTAAGAAGTATTTATTAATACTGGAGCCCCATTTTAGTGGAAATGAGACATTTCATCTTAGTCCTCACGGGTAACAACGCATCTGCATTTTGATTCGTAATTAAGGAAAGATGTAGATGTCTATAAGCTACAGCATCTACTTACAATCTGGTGGACTGTGTACTCATCTGTCACCCTCATTCTAGAATAGCCTTAGTATTGTAGTCGTATATACGTAGAAATCTATGGGCCACCACATCCACCGGTCATCAAGTCGTCTCCCATATTCTCATATATAAAATAAAGTTATTTAAAATGCGAGGCAACTAATACCTTGTATTAGTTACTTAGTTTGTATAGGTACCACCGTCGGGTTATTCCGTTTATCCCTCCTAAAACAACCACCCAAAGATAAATTAAGTAAAATATATTCTTTACTTAATTTACCTTTGGGTTATATTTTGCATCCAAAACGTTTTAAACGCCTTGACCAAGTAGTTCTACGTAATAGACACTACACTTTTGTGCCATCAATCTGCTAAGACAGCAGTAATGTACAAAAGTAGGTATATACAATATGTAACATAATTAACGCACATCCTGAAAGTAGTTTGTTCAGAATCGTTTACTGAATCGATTTCTATCATTTTTAATATAAGTAATTTTTTATCCCAAAAATTATTAAAACTACGAAATTACAATCACACTAAACCTTTACAGTCAAAACAAACTGAAATGGACCGTAACTCAAGGCAATAAGATTTTTAAAAGAGCAATTTTATTTGTATTAATACAAATTCCGTCATTCAATACAAAATAAAGAAAAATTAACCTTATTTCAAGCACGTTAAAGTCTTTGTGTTCGTGGATATGTACTGTGACCACAACATTCTTCCGATATTAATACAACTAATTTAATAAATAATCAATGCATAAATATGTTTAACTAAAAAGTCAGTGTGTGAAATCGATTCAGTAAATGATTTTGAACAAACTCCTTTTAGGATGTGCGTTAATTATGTTACATGTTGTCTAAGCATGGCTGTAGTCATATATGATAAAATACCTAAAAATTGTAAAGAATTGTCCCTATCGATATTTAAAAAAGGCTTCGAAGCTTCTTGACAGTCAAATCATACTATAGCGTAACAGAATTCTTGACAGAATTTTTTTTGAGGTTAGAACTGTATAATGTTAAAAATCTGAATTATGTTTGGTTCTGTGTTATGTTTTATTTTGTTACAGTTTAGGTGATTATATTTCTGTATATTTTGCATTCCTACTGATAAAATATTGATGAATTCACTACCTATATTACCATGTACTGTACCTACCCATATTTGCAAAATAAAATATCTTATATCTTTACTATTAATGCATTAAGGTAGCATACATCTCAGGGTGGATTTGTATGTAGATATTGGCTGTGTTTGGCAGAAAAAAGCGCTAGCAAGTGCTTTTAAGCAAAATGGCGAAACTAAACAGTTTTCGACCAGCGTCACGTTTGCTCACTTCAGTAGCGCTGACACAGTCCGCCATTTTGCTTATTTAATTTGTTTGTTCTGAAGTAGAGTTTATAAGTTTCTTTGTGCAATATTAGTTTCAAGTAATATAATGACATGAATAAACATATTATACATGTTATTAAAAATTCATGATTGGTAAGTTTTTAATATAAATACTTTACAAACATATATTTAAATTAAGTTAGGTTCCCCGGTTAAAGCTAACTTCGTGTCCTAGAGGAAAATAGCTACTTACGATTTGACAGCGCTAACTGCTTACGATCGCCATTTTACTTACAAGCGCTTCCTAGCGCTTTTTTCTGCCAAACGCAGCCAATAATCACCTATTTCTTTTCTAAAAATTATTCCACTGAAAGAAAAATATGCGGACAAAATGAAAAGTACTACAGAACGATCTCCGTAGAGCCGTGTGAACGTGAGTCGGTATCACAGGTGAGTTCACAATTATAAATTTTATACGCGTCGAGTGATTTTCGTTTGGTCCGAGACAAACGCGGCAGGTTAACGATTGCGGATGACAAATTGCGCGCGGATTTTGCACGCGACGAAATCAGTTTCTTATAATTTCGCTGAATGCGAATTCGATTATTATATCTCACTTAACTGGGTTATGAGCAATCCGCAGTAGTGATTAACTAGCTATATCTCTATGTGCTTAATTCCAACCTGCAACATTGTATATTTAAGGTGAAGCGTGCGCCAAAAGCAGATTTTTCACGCTTTATAGGTGCAACTGGTGGCTGTTTGGTCGGCCCGCGCGCTATTTAATCGCACAATATTTGTTTGATATTTCTTTGTAAAATTATACATACTCTTTTATTGATAAATAAACCCATAGTTCACTCACGTATTTACTTGTGAACACAGCCTGAATTTAATTGAAATTGATTTCATTACATTCGAATGAAACAGCTCTTTCATTTAGTGGACGTACCTAAAATTGTAGATTTTGAGGAAACTTTGCGATCTATTTCTATCGAGCCAAAATGTGTCAATCGTGTTATGGTCAACGTAATTCAATAAGAAAAATCTTTAACTTTCATAATAAATTTAAAAAAATGTAGATTCGTAGTTTTTAATGGCAAAAAGTCTGTTTTTCTGCGCACCTATAAAGCGTGAAAAATTTACTTTTGGCACCCACATCACCTTAAAAGAAATCATTGTAACATTTATATATATTGTCACACTCGATATATTCATGGAAGACTTTGAGGAGAATTTTTGAAATTCCGATGATATCCCGGACGTCAGTCTGAGCGAGATTAGAATGGCTCTCCACCACCTTAAAAACGGCAAGGCCGCGGGCGAAGGAAAATGGGCTAAATTACAGCGGAGCTTCTGAAAGCGGCTGGAACACCGGTACTTGAAGTCCTTCAGAAGCTCTTCAATTCCGTCCTCCATGGTGGCACTACTCCGGAGGCGTGGAGCAGAAGCGCGGTGGTCTTGTTCTTTAAGAAAGGCGACAACGCTCTATTGAAGAACTACAGACCGATTTCCCTTCTGAGCCGCGTCTACGTGCTGTTTTCGAGAGTCATTACGAATCGTCTCGCACGCAGACTCGACGACTTCCAGCCTCCCGAACAAGCCGGTTTCCGAAAAGGCTTCAGTACCATAGACCACATACATACGCTTCGGCAAATTGTACAGAAGTCCGAAGAGTACAATCTGCCACTTTGCCTGGCGTATGTGGACTATGAGAAAGCCTTTGATTCCGTCGAAATTTGGGCGGTGCTACAGTCTCTTCAGCGGTGCCTAGTTGACTGTCGGTATATTGAAGTGCTGAAGTGTTTGTACAGTAGGGCTACGATGGCTATCCGAGTACAGAACCAGAGTACGAAACCTATCCAACTGCAGAGAGGTGTAAGACAGGGTGATGTTATATCCCCGAAACTCTTCACCGCTGCGTTGGAAGATTTTTTCAAGCTACTGGACTGGAAAGGATACGGTATTAACATCAATGGCGAGTACATCACTCACCTTCGATTTGCCGACGATATAGTCCTTATGGCAGAATCGCTGGAGGACCTTAGCACTATGCTCAATGACCTCAATGGTGTCTCCCAACGGATAGGTCTTAAGATGAACATGGGCAAAACAAAGATCATGTGTAACCATGTCACACCTATGCCGGTAGTTGTTGGGAGCACTATGCTCGAAGTTGTTGACGAGTACGTTTACCTGGGACAAATAGTCCGACTAGGTAAGTCCAACTTCGACCGAGAGGTCAATCGATGGATTCAACTCGGCTGGGCAGCGTTCGGGAAATTACGACACATCTTCTCGTCAGGTATACCTCAATCTCTGAAAACTAAAGTGTGCAGTCATCACTGGACTTACGGATCTGAGACGTGTTCCTTCACCGCTGGCCGTATGAGGACGCTCAAGGTCGCTCAGCGAGCTATGGAGAGGGCTATGCTCGGAGTTTCACTGCGTGATAGACTCAGAAATGAGGATATCCGCAGTAAAACCAGAGTGACCGACATAGCCCAACGGATTAGTAAGCTGAAGTGGCAATGGGCCGGCCATATAGCTCGAAGAACCGATAACCGATGGGGAAGAAAGGTTCTCGAGTGGCAGCCTCGTACCGGTAGGCGTAGTGTAGGGCGACCCCCCACTAGATGGGAGTGACGACCTGGTAAGACATGCAGGAAGTCGATGGATGCAGGTGGCTCAGGACCGTGCTTTGTGGCGTTACTTGGGGGAGGCCTATGTTCAGCAGTGGACTTGTGAAGGGCTGTAATGATGATGATGATTCGAGGAGAAAGCCCTCCTTACTGCACCTGTTACACCAAGGATCTACAAGCGGTACGTAGACGATACTTTCACTATTTACCATCAGACAAAGTAACTGCATTTTTGGAACATCTTAATTCCATAAACTCTAAAATTCAATTTACTATGGAGTTAGAGGCAAACAATTCCTTACCTTTCCTAGATGTGTTAGTCATCCGAAATCCTAACAACACCATTGGTCACACTGTGTATAGGAAAAAGACCCATACAAACCGATATTTAAACGGTGAATCTCACCACCATCCTTCACAGTTAGCTACCGTGGGCAAATCTTTGTTACAGAGAGCACGAGGGATCTGTGACAGCAAACACCTAGCCGCCGAGCTTCAGCACGTCAAGCAATTTCTGCACGACAACAAGCTTCGGGTCCCGCGCCTACGTCACAGTGACCGAGTGAAGCCGGCCACAGTCGAGCGTGTGCCTGCTGTACTACCATATGTCAGAGGTGTCACAGACAAGATTGGCTACATCTTGAAGCGAGCTTCTATTAGAACATTCTACAAGCCGCCGAAGAAGATTAGTCAGTTCCTACCATCAGTCAAGTGTCATATTCTCTACAAGATGCAGGAGTGTACAAGCTTGATTGTGAATGTGGTGTCTCTTATATAGGACAAACAAAAAGATCAATTAGAACCCGCGTAAAAGAACATATAGCTGATGTGAAGCATCAACGTTCCGGGAAGTCTGCAGTTTGCGATCATGTCCTAGACGGCCCCAACCATTACATCAGATTTGATAGACCACAAATCCTCGCGAAAGAACACCGATTCCTACCAAAGATGATACGTGAGGCTATTGAAATTAAAAAACATCCTAATTTCAATAGAGAAGGAGGCTGGGTACTACCACCTGCTTGGGATTCTATAATCAATAAAATTAAAACTAAACCCAAGCATACCACTGCAAGACCTCAGGACATAGTCAGTTCATTTTGCATAGATCGGACCATAAACAATAACTAAAAAAGCTGAAGGCTACTCCGGGTTTAACAATGACATCGGGACGTCAGTCATCTCAGTCCCCCGTGACATGTGGAGCGCGAAACTTCGGTAATTAAAAATAGTACTAAAATAAAAGCGATAAAATCCGTAAAAGTAGTTTTAATCAATGTGAGTCGCGTAAATATAAGAAATCATTATATTCTTTCAATTGAAAATGAACCCATAATTTCTCCATATATTTACTGGTGAACATAAAGACAGAATTTAATTGAACTTGCTTTAATTACATTCGAATGAAACTGCTTTTTCACTTAATGGACGTATCTAAAATTGTAGTATTTGAGGAAATTTTGTGATTTTTGTATCGAGGCAAAATGTGTCAATCATGATTTGGTCATCATAATTCACTAAGGAAAATCTTTAGCTTTCATAATGATTTTACAAAAATAGATGGTTTTCTGGATACTATTTCACAAATACTTGTTCCGATCGGTATTGTAAACCCCGGTCCGCAGAACCGCAACCAATTTTAAAAATAAACTTCTTAGGTAACAAGTGTTCTCTCATCCGTTCATTACATACCATCAAAAGTTCACTATTGAACACAGGGTCCCTCATTAGATTGCCTTATATGAACATATTTGTCATAGTTAGTAACTATTAGTTACCACGCTTGTAAAGCCGGGTTGGCAAACGCACGTTTAATATCGCTTGCACATATCTTCTATGGAGAGGGCTATGCTCGGAGTTTTTCTTCTGGTGATAAACTTAGAGACCGCAGTAGAACCAGAGTAACCGACATAGCCCAAAGGATTAGTAAGCTGAAGTGGCAATAGACCGACCATATAGCTTGAAGAACCGACAAACGTTGGGGAAAAAAGGTTCTCGAGTGGCAGTCTCGTACCGGTAGGCGTAGTGTAAGGCGACCCCACACTAGATGAAGTGACGACCTGGTAAGATATGCAGGAAGTCGATGGATGCAGGTGGCACAGGACCGTGCTTTGTTTGCTTTGGCATACCTTGGGGGAGGCCTATGTTCAGCAGTGGACTTGTGAAGGGCTGTAATGATGATGATGACCATATCTTATATTTCATTATCCCTCTTACGACACCCCGGGAGGATATAGGGCAGTGGATAGATTACTATGTCATAGATAAGACACATTTTATTTTAAAGCGGATATAAGCAAATTAATTTTAACATCTTTAATATATAAAATATAGGTAATATTATGTGAATTTGCGCCTGATTCTAAGTTTCATTCCGTATACTCATACTTGAAAAAAATATTTAACCAGTCCGTATTACCAGTACTGACATATGGATCTGAGACGTAGTTTTTTACTGCTGACCGTATGAGGAAGCTTAAATCGAGCTATAGCTATGGTTTGGAGTTTCTTAGCGCGAAGGACTTTATAATGGGAATATCCGCAATAGAACCAGCAGCATCAGCAATTGACAGCGGCAGTGGGCTCGCCTTATATGTAGCTTGCTGACAATCGATAGGAAAGAAAGGTGCCAGCCATGTACCCGTGAGCGAAGTTAAGTTTGCCGCCTCTAGATAGAATGACGACATGATAAGTTATGCAGTAAATCGGTGGATGCAGATGGCCTATGACCATATTTTTAGCATTTCTTGGGGAGACCTTTGTTCAGCAGTGCAATTATGGAGGGTTGTAAATGTTAAATAAAGAACCAAAAATTAATGTAGGCCAAACCGATACTGGTTTTGTGCGAGAATCGAACCCAATACCCACAGCACCGCAGCGCAATGTTTAACGACTGCGTTACCAAACCGTCATAATATATTATTAAAATTAGGAGATGTTACATTGTAATACATAGATAGAGAAATCAACAGAGAAAGCGATAAATAACTCTATTTGTTATTAACCTCAAGACTTTGTTAGCGAGCGGAACGTTAATTAATTAACAAGTTATTAACCCGCTTCTTGCTATCTGCGCAGAATTTCGCATCCCACTTTTCTTAACACCGCTCATTGTTATCATTGGGCATCGCAAAAAGCCCTATCGCGCCGACAAAAGCCGATACACTAACATAGCCGCCGAGGAATCTGAAGGAGCCTTACCTCATTAACGCTTCTCCTGCGCAATCCTTTATATTCCACGCAATATGTAGTAAGTTGCTCCTCAATGCACAATAAAATCAACCATAAATGTTCTATCATAAAGTAGCTTCCGAAGCACGACATCAGTGTCTGTTACTTACGAAGTAGAACATCGTATCTGCTTTGCTTTACTCGCGGATTTTATAGTGGTATGTAGTTTCAAAATAACAAAGATTAAATTACATTGACGTATATTTAGCGATTTACGCCATTCTAAAGATTAACTTGTGAAAATCTGTGATAGAAGAAGGTAGTAACCATCAAAATTAAAGCTATAAAATAAAACTCAAAAACGATAGTTTTAGGGTTGACATTAAAGCGTTGCCGCGGTTCACAGCTTCGTATTTTGTTTATTGCGTCGGTGTACGATGTGCGATTAGTGTTTTTGCTTCGTCGTCGTAATTAGAGGCTATCGGCGGCGCGTATGAAGACATAAATAAAATGGGGACGCCTGAATTAGCGGGCCTCTTGCTACGGCGAGCACGGGCTGGCTTGAAATTTCGATCGATCTTCAGAGATAGTTTCTTGCGATGCGCTTTTATTTTTCAACTAGTGAATGTATTAAAATAAGCCTATTGAGATTACATGTTGGTATTTTGATTAAAATACCTCAGTCTCCGCTGCTTGAAGTCTTTATACGGCGTTTACCTCTTAAGTATTTTATATTTTTCGCATACATTGTATAGGTAGTGAAGGGATTCACTTGAGGTTTGTATGAGATTAGTGACAAAAAATAGACATTCGAGTAATAATAATGTCCTTGAATTTCGGTCACGGCGGGCTGTATCAACGAAGACTAGTCATTAGCGCAGGGTAGGATTAGGTATGGTGCGCGAGTGAATGCGCAAGTGCACTCACTATTCCTTGACTTTGATAGTCCGCTGGAACGACAATCCTATACGAAAATTAAAGAAATCAGGCACAGGTCCAACGGCTTTACGTACTTTCCAAGGCACAGGGGGTAAAACACCGCCAACTTCTTGACTCAGTTCAGGGCTACTACTGAGAATTTATTCAGGGAAAAACTTAATAACTGATTTTTTGAGCTGATTCGGGACCTCATTATCAGCAGCCCAGTTTTACGATCATCAAACCTACAAGACAGTCAAATTCTAGTAATATCACAATTTCAGCAAAAAAAGGTGAATGTGGAATGGTGAATTAATGCTTTTTACTTTTAATATTTTTCAGTTTTAGGTTTAGGTAGTTCTGCAAAATAGACACCTAACCATATTTCGATGTCAGTTCTCTGGATACTTAATAAGTTGATGTACTATTATGGTCTAGACCTAATTTTCATTCTATAAAAATACTATCTAAATCTCTGGCGATATTAAATTTAATGTATATTTCCATCAAAGATGACTTATTATTTACCATATGAACCATATGTTGTAAATGCTACAATATAGTACCTATACCTAATATAGGTCCGACTTGCGGTGCAATTTTAAAAAAAAAACATATATTATGCCGGTTGTCGCAAATAGTTACGTAAGTTAGTTAACGCATACTTCTTAATTAAAAAAAATTCACTTTCATAAAATAATTTCGAGGACATGTAAAGTCCGCTAACACACACTGGATCAGCGTGGTGTATTTTTTGCTTCACATATTTACTCCATTGACCTAAAACCCTCTCAGGAATGAGAGGAGGCTGTGCAGAATAAACGGGCGTATATAGGCTGTAACCTTACTTTACTTTTGCCTTTTTATATACTTATAATAATTTTTACAACTCTAACAAAATTCTTATCAGTCCTCGTCATATTTTTGTACGATTACAAGGTATAGCTGCTTTAAAATTTATTCAGTACTTTTTCTCTATACCAAAAGTGCCTAACGTTCCTATAAAAAGTTTTCGCTTCAAAATTTTTACTTAAAAAAACAGTATGGAAAACATGGTAGTTTTAAAAGCATGCGCATTAAACAAATTGAAGTCTAAAGCCCTATTAAAGAACAATTTAGAGTTTTTACTCAAGCTACCAATAATATATACTGTGCGCAATGTGCCGTAAACGCGTTTTAATTTCCTAATATAGAAATATAAATGGGCATGCAAACAACTTATTAACACCTCGCTGTTGCGTAGTCAAATATTTTGTTACTATCTACATAATATCCGTAATTAGCATTAAATACAAGAAGCGCTTGCATTTTCGCGCATAATCTGAGTACAATGTTGCCACTACTTCGTAATATTTGTCAGTGTGACCATAAAAAATGATTTTTGACGGGAAATTAACCCCAGAATTATTGTTTTTACCAGTAAAACTACAAGTTGGTTCATATTATAGTGTTCTGATCAGGTATCCAAAATAGATAAATCTATTATAAAGTTACTCTCTACTATCTATAATTAAATTTAAAGTAATCATAAATACATGTAATAATTTAAAAAAAATCCTAAAATCTATACAAATAAACAAAATTAAAGTATCTGTTTGTAATGTTAAAATAACAGATTTTTACTAAATGTGTATGAAAATATGAAGGTATATACGGTACTTATAACAAAAACAATAATTTTGAAAATTTTAGTCTGTCGTCTCTTTGTTCCGGCTCAACTCCGAGATGGCTGAACTGATTTTGACGGGACTTTCCTAGCAGATGTCTGGTGTTATAAGGAGTAACTTTTTTTAGAAAAAGAAATAGGGTTTCGCGTAAAAAAAAATTAAACTCGTAAAATCCAATCGTAATAAATTCTACGCGGGTAGGTACAGCCCGAGAGGGGAGAGAGCTAGTTGAATATAAATTTTGAACCAGAAAGTCATAACTTTATAATGTTATGGTTTAAGACATTTATTTTTTCTCAAAAGATTTACAAATCACTTACAGAGAAAATACTTATTATAAAAAAACATTAAGCCGATTGGCGCAGTGAGCTAATATTATAATAGGTTGCTAAAACTTTTTTTCTGAGTGCTTAATAATTTGTTTAGTAATAATTACACATAAATAGGGTAGTTGCAAAAGTATATGTACCAAAGCTAAGCAGACCATCGACACTTCGGTCAAAAAATATATAATTTTAATTTAGTAAATAATTAAATATAATAATAATAATTAAAGAAGGTTTTAAAGTAATTATATGAAAATTATTTTAATATTTTTGATTTTTTGAATCTGTTTTTATGTTTATTTTTATTTTAATATTTTATTACTGTAATACAAACAGACTCTTCAATTTTATTTATTCGTATAGATGTTTTATTCTAGTCTTACCATCGACTACTGCACATTATATTTATATTTTCAGTTCTTTGAAATCGCATACCTACTTGTTATTAAAAATTACATTTTCGTAATTAAGTATATTATTTTATCTCAGAATACAATCGCTGCATGTCTGATGAATAAAAAATAAAAAATATTTCGAACACATGTGATGCCCGCTAACACGCTTTGGGGCAGCGCAACTGACACTTCTTCGCCCTAAAACCCCCTCAGAAGTGAGAGGCCTGCCAAGCAGTGAGATATATATAGGCTGTAACTTTTTTATCCCGGAATAGAAATAAAGTTTATATGTCGTGTGGTCACTAGTATTTCTACGCATGGTGCTCATTCAAATGTGACGTAGCGGCATGACGAGCCGCGTTTTCAAGTTTGTGTCGAACTAGATTTATAGCGGTAATGCAAATCGTGCGCTTGTACAATGCCGACTATCCCGGCAGCGTGCGCTATCTACTTTCCGCTTAATTAAATCCTGTTTTAACATAAAATTAATCGGTTTTCAACATAACGTATCATGTTGTTAATTGCTGCACGCTCGTGTCGGTTGGAGACAGGCTCACATAATTATAGTACTTGAAAATTCTAAAATTTAAAATAGGATGGAATAGAATATTTTTTATTCGATATAGATTACATGTAATTCTTATTTAAAGTAATTTTTTTCTTTACTGTCGATTCGGAAAAGAATCTCTGTTCTGTGAAGAACCAGCAAGTAAGGTACCACGCGTGGCTTCTTCTTCGAACTGTATTTGATCCCGACTGGTCCGAGCAGTCAGCTGACATCTCGTGACAACTGTCATATCATCTACGTAAGCAAAGATACAGGCATAAGTAAGTAATTGTAATCAAAAGGAAGTTGTGGAGAAAATGGATCCCTAAGATACTCCGGCGTTAGTTTTCATAAGCTCAGAAGAGTAGCCTTCGACAACTACTCGAAGAGACCGTTCACCCAAAAAGTTTTTCATCCAGCTGATCAGACCAGGATAAGCTACACGATGAAAGCTCACCCAAAAGGCTAGTGTGCTACATTCTGTCGAAGACTTTTGAGATATCAAATAAATCAGCCATTTTTTCTATATGATAATGGTGACAAGCGAGCATACAATCGCCTGATCAGAAGTAGTTGTTGTGGCCCAAGACATCTGTTTTCGACTACGTATCAAAATTCAGATGCGTTGTCACCCGTGAGGACGAAGATGGACTGCCTCATTTCCATTAAAATGGGTGTCCGGATCTCTACACTCGCCATACGAAACATAGCAGCATTGAGCTACTATTTTACGCTGGTATTCTGTGAGAGCATGGTCCTTCGCCAGTCGAGCCGATCCATTCGTGCTATAACTATACAACTAATATAGCTGCAGCTTGACTCTACCACGTGTGCTTTGAATTGCTTTGATCCATGCTGTAAGAGTTGATCCATGTAGAAGATTCGCCGTGTAGTGGTGGTTGAGAATATCCACTACCCCATATCTTCACGTGAGTGTCGTAAGAGACGACAGAGGGAGACAGGCAGGAGATGGGCAGCAGCATCTTCCTGATAACAACAATTATATAATAAAAAACTGCGGTTGCCAACCCGCTCGCCAGGCGTGGCAACTATGGCAAACATCCCATGAGCAACGACACATACAAAAAGGGGCCCCCAGTCCCCAGCGGCCCGGCTATGGTGGCGACCATGGTAACGGTGGAGCAGGGGGTGCTAAGAATATCCGGTGAAGGTTCAGTTGCCACTAACGACGACTCGACCTGGCAACATATAACGCACGCATCCTGAGGACTGACGAGAAGATACTGGAGCTGGAAGAAGATGGCAGAACCGAAGCTGTCCGTCGCTGAGGAGGTTATTCTGCTTTAGGTTTGCCATAAGGTGCCACTCCTTAATATATAGGTTTAACATGCGGTCTCCTGCTTAGCAGCAGCAAAATACTTACCCACAGCACAACCTTGCCGTCATTAAAATAACTTCGCTACTCTAAAACCAAGATGGCCTCCTTTCAAAGGAACTTCACGGTGAATGAACGAATAAAAATTGATTGTACATTTCTGCATTTATTCTACGAATGTTTTCCAGGTCCAGTATATCATAAGTTTTATTTGCAAAATATGAATTTTAAGCATCATTTGTTGGATCGTGACTGGTTTACTCTAGAAACTCTTCAACCGTTTTATCGTTGCCTTGAAACTTTGTAAACGCATTCAGTTTTTTTTAACTCGCATAATTAACAGGTAACTTCTATGAGAAAAATACATGAAATATTTATAGAATGAATAATGATACAGAGGTTTTTGTTATTATAGAATAGGATGACAAACAAGCACACAGTTCACCTGATGGTAAGTGGATGCTGCGGCCCATTAAGCTGATATTTCACGCTGGTATTCTATGAGAACGTGGTCCTTCCCCGGTTGAGCCGTTCCATTCGTGGTACAACCATATGTGCAGCATGGCTCTACCACGTAAAAAAAAGTGAATCTATAAGCCAAATACATACCATGAAATACAGATTATTCTAATAATTGACGACCAATAACCTACTAAATTAAGTTCTGATGAAAACTAGCTTCTATTTATGGCTAAAGTTCTTCCTTAGTAATCCTGTAAGCTTATATGGGAAAAAATTCCCAGTGATCTTTTTAGGAAGACTTCTGGGAATGAGCAGGTTTAAAAGGTTTTTCACGGTATACTTTCTCCTAAATTGTCTTGTCACTTAAATGATTCAACAAGACAATTAAACTTTGCACGAATTACCTCTATCGTATTACATTGTTGTCAAAAGGAACGTTCATTCGTCCGCGACGGGGTGTAATCGCTAATCAACGACTATAACTCATCAATATAGTAATTAATACGCGAACGGTGGCTCAGCGACCCGTTTATTTTACTAATTGCAACTGATTTTCATAAAAATCGCTGTTTTGTAACTGCTGCCCTTGGAAATGCATAGAGCTGCAACACATTATACTTTGTTTATTTTATTACTTGAAAAAAGTAATTTTGTTCATTTTATTGACTTTTACTAAATATTAGTAGTGTATGTGTATGTGTTTATGTGAATAGTTTTGAGATATACAATAAGTTTTGAGATATACAAAAAGTATTATAGAAACTATTAATATTTATTTTACATCTTTTTAAAATATTCTCCATCATACTCTATACAAAGCTCCATTCGCCTAAACCAACTCTGAAAACACTTTTGTCAGTCTTGATCTGACAGGTCTGAAATCGCTTCTTCTTAGGCAGCCACGGCTTCTTCGGCGCTTAAAAAAGACTTGCCTTTTATTTTTTCTTTGACACTTGGGACGAAAAGAAATCACAAGGAGCTAAGTTAGGACTGTATGGTGGGTGACTTAGATTTAAATAATACTAGTTTTTACGTATTTTATCGCGTATGTTTAACTTTTTAGATACCCGACATTTCGAGCACTTTGCAGCACCCATGGTCACGGGGGAGACTAAGATGTTCAACGTCTAAATGTCATAGTTAACCGCGGTTACCATAGAATAATATTATTAATTTTTGTTCCGATCTATGCAGTATGAACTTATAGTATCTTGAAGTGTTGCATTTGTATGCTTAGGTTGGGTTTTAATTTTATTAATTATAGGATCCCAAGCAGATGTTAGCACCCAGCCATCTTCTCACTTGACTGATGGTAAAAATTGACCAATCTTCTTCGGCGGCTTGAAGTATGTTTTAATGGAAGCGCGCTTCAAGATGTAGCCAATCTTGTCGAGCTCCAACACGTCAAGCAAGTTTTGCGTGACAACAAGCTTCGGGTCCCACGCCTACGTCACAGTGAACGAGTGAAGCCGGCCACACGCTAGATTTTCAACATCAGATTCCTCAATAAGTGCTTTTGTTTTAAGGGAGGTATATGAAGAGGCGTTATCATGATGCAGCATGATTCCCCGAAGCCCGGTTGTCCCCGGCCCGGTCGGTCGGTACCATTTGGTAATGCAACTGTTGTTTACCATTCAGAGTTGACTGACCTACAATTATCCAGCATTGAAGTCGACAAATGTCCGCCCCGCGAAGAAAAACTACCGCCATTGTTTTGCCGACGTTGCGAGGTCTTTGCAGTTTTGTCGGTAACTGCCTTTCTGAATAGACCCATACCGATGATTGCCATTTATTTTCCGGATCAAATTGATAGATCCATGTCTCACCATTCGTCAACAGTAACGATTTCTGAAGCACGCCTAGATGCCCCGTTTTCAAAACGTAGACGCATTTCATGGCTCCAATCCACACGAGACTGTTTTTCGAATTCGGAGAGCAAACGAGGGATCCATCGACAACAAAACTTTCTCACTCCAAGATGTTGATGTAGGACGGTATGAATGCTCCCCGAACTAATGCCTACAATGTCCGTATATGTAATTTGTGAGTCTTCTCGCACCAACATTTCAGTAGTCCATACATTTTCTGCCTTTACTGCTGTTTGCGGGGCCTTGGTTCTTTGGTCACCTTTAAGGTTAATTTTACCCCTTTTGAATTCAGAAAACCATCTAAAAATTGTTGCACGTAATGCTGATTGTAAACTTAATAGTCCGGTTACACCAAATTTAAAATCATAATAGATCGTAGTGCGCAAATGTTGCGGATGTTCGTGGGCGACGGTAATCACTTAACATCAGGTGAACCGGTGGCAAATGGGGGCATTAAAATAAACATTACCTTAAATTATAACAATGGAGTACTTTTAAAGTGTATTTATATGAGGTTCAGTCAAAAAAATCTCAAAAAATATGAAAAGACGTCACACGTTAATAACACTAAGATTTTAGTTTTAAATTCTTAAATTGATTATACCAAATAATTTATATTGATAACCCTTGATAATCGCGACGGTTATGGAAAATCTTCTCGCCAAAGATAGAACCCCAGGTCACAACATAGACCACACACAAGAAGTTAAATACTAAAGTCTATTAAATTATTAGTCGACTTTATTTTTATAAATAATCAAGTTAACAAATGGCTGTACTTAAAGAGACATAAATTTCAACTTCAATTTCCAAAGACTTAAACCACTGACGCGTATAATGTAAATGTCACGCGCGACGCAACTATACCGACTATACGGAGAAATGATACGAACGCAATTATAATTATTGTAATATCGCGTGTTTTTAGAAATAATTTCATTGCTAAAAGTATCCGTATCTGGTGCGTCTATATTTGGCACGCATTACGTTTAAGGGCAAATTGTCGGACATGGGATACCAGCTCTATGGTAGTGCCGGCGTGCAGTGGGGCGATGCGACGCGCTGGCCGTTATAACAAGTCAGAGCAGTTTTTACTAGGCTAGTGCGGGGTGCGACTGCTCGCTTCAATAGCTTAAAATCGCTTCTGCTTGTACTGTTTTGCAGTTACAAACGAGCACAAAGTTCACCTAATGGTAAGTGAATGGTATGGTCCATAGACATCTATATTTATCTTCGATTAAGAATCAAAATACAGATGCATTATCACCCTTAATTACTAATATGGAATACCTCATTTCTAGTAAAATAGGTCTACGGATTTACGCTCACCACACGAAATACAGCAGCATTTAAGCAGCTATTTTATGGTCCTAACCCTATCTCGGTCGAGCTAACCCATTCATGCTACAACCATAATATACATAGCTGACTCTATCACGTAAATTGCTTGATAGTAAAACCTACAAAGATAGGGAAACTGGGTTTTTAGGTGTCATTTTTGGCTTATAAAAATAGTAGCAATCTGCAACCTTATTGCGTTAATAGCATCGACTGTATCTAAAATACTTTTATGAGAGTGGTTCACGACAGTATCCGAATGGCGGATTCAAGTCAGCAATATTTCGTTTCGCAGTCCATCCGCATTTTTTAGGCATTTTTATTTACTTACTAGCATTTATACGTGGTAGAGCCATGCTGCAGTTATATTACCGGGGAAGGACCGCGCTCTCACAGAATACCAGCGTGAAATAGTAGCATAATGCTTTGTGTTTCGTATGGTGAGCGTAAAGAACCGGAGACCCTTTTTACTGGAAACGAGGCATTCCATCTTAGTCCTCACGGGTGACAACGCATCTGCATTTTAATTTGTAATCGAGGATGGATGTCAGATCAGGTGGACTGTGTGCTCGTTTGTCACCCTATCCTATAAAAAATAGCAACCCGCCCATGCTTTGCACTAGTGATTTCTGAATCGATCGACAACAGCGCCACCTACCGGGTATTCCAATTGAGTTTTTAAATCAACCAGGAACCTACTCAAATACACAATACTCAGAGACCAATGGACAGTACCTAATAGATTTTTATATACATGTATGATATATATGTATAGAGATTATGGCAGTCCTCGAATGCGAAGCGAGAGAGGTTTTACTGTCGATTTGAACATAACAAGATCACTCTACCTGCTCTCATTAATGTTTGTATTGATGTCACAGTACAATAAATAATAATTATAACCGGTCCGTTAAAGTTTACATCAATTTATTAACTAGATACCATAAGAATTCCTTTACTTACTTAATTTTTATTTATGTTCAAATACAGTTCAGTTCAAAGTGTGCAATTTTCACATATTATCGTTTCTATAAATATTATAATTTTTTTTAAGTTAGCCGTAACCAGAAAAATATTTTTTAACTCAACCTCATACTAGCTGATCAGTCGCGCGCAAACGCATCACACCCTCTTTCTATAGTTTTTGTTTATTAACATTTAATTAGAAGTTAAACTAGTGTTATACCTCGGGTGCTGCGACGTTTCATTTATTCGTTAATATGCCTACAGCATACACCGGTTACTAGTTATTTGACCTATAGCGTCTACGTTCACTGCAAAAAGAACAATTGTGTTATGCTATAGGTTTTATACAGCTTTAATTATAAGCGAACCAAGTTAACAACGATAAGTTTTTTGGCTTGCCCACGAGAGCTTCAGTCGTTTTTATCGCGTTCTCAGAACTTGTAACTTTGTTGCATTGATGTGCTAAAAAATACTACTATGTAATTGTTTCATTTTTTTTTATTTGAACGGAGTTTTCTATTGTTATTTATTTTATTTTATTTCAATAAATAACGTTAAATTCCCGCACCGTTACCGTCACAGCTTGTTAAAGTCCACTGTTGAACATAGGCCTATCTCATAGGGTTGCATATTGCACTTGCCATACTTGTCAGGCTTGGCAAACGGGTTGGCAAACGCAGTTTTATATTTTTAGTTGTTAATTTTAGCGGTTAATATCATAGCTTGATCAGAAACGTTTTTATTTTTTATTTTAGCGCGTGCAATTTAATTCTTGATTGAGGCGCTTGATTGAAAAAAAAAGCAAATAAAATCAAAAAATTTAAATTTTGTTTGTTTCAAATTTTTCTTTTCGATTTCTTTTTTAGTTTATAAATATAAACTGTCTCCATTGAAAAATACATAATATACACATACATATAAAAATACATAATATATTTTCATGGTGATCGGTCAAATAGTTTTGAATTTGCCCCTTTTTCATGCTATGCCTTTCGTCAGTATTGTTAAACAATTTAATATCCACAAACATTTTATTTTTAGTTGTTATTAGGAAGATGGTGCTGGCCATCACCTGTTTCAATCTTTCTCTGTCGCCTCTTACACCCACGAAACGAAATGGAACAGTGGATATTCTTACACCACCACTACAATTAATTAAACAAAAACTGTATTAAAAGGGTTATTATGATAAAAATTAATACATGGTTGATAATAACCCTGGGAATGAGGTGGTCGCTTCAAACTGTTTCTAAAATAATTTTTTGTAAATATTTTGTGACTATTCGATATTGTAATTTTTTTTCAAATGTCCCGCTGGGTTTCTTGCTGGTTCTTCCCAGAACGAAAGACTTCTTTATTCGAACCAGTGCTAAAGTAAACAATTGACTCTCAGTAAGAATGACTTGCAATCTATATTGAATAAAAGATTATTCTATTCCATTCTATTCTATTCTGTTCCATTCCATTCTATTCATGGCAAAAAAATCCCATAATGGCTTTATAAAAGTAATTTGAAATTAACTAATATTATAATGAATCCTAATGTTATCTTTTTCTTCTTCATCAGTCCCTAAAAGTTTAATGCTAGACGTGGGTCTCTTCCTTTCCAGGGTGGATGTGCCTTTTTTTATAGAAAAAAGGTGACAAGCGGGCACACAGTCCACCTGATGGTAAGTGGATGCTGTGGCCCATAGACATCCACATTTATCCTCGATTAAGAATCAAACCGCAGATGCGTTGTCACCCCTGAGGACTAAGATGGATGCCTCTAAAAAAGGGTCTCGAATCTCTACACTCACCATACGAAACACAGCAGTATTAAGCTGCTATTTTACGCTGGTACCCTTTGAAAGCGTGATCCTTCCCTGGTCGAGCCGACCTATTCCTGCTAGAACCATAACATAGCCGCAGCGTGGCTCCACTACGTATATCCAAACACAGCTCCAGACGTCTTGACCATTGACACCACTGCCCGTCGCCGCTCTGGACATTTGATGTAACTGCTACAATTATAGCCTATCAAACGCCATTGTTGAACAAGACCCCCCCCCCCCATAAATTGCCTAACATAGGGAATATTTGCCATAGTTGGCAGGCGGGTTGGCACCCGCAGTTTTTTAAACCTTTAGCTGTTATCAGAAAGACGCTGCTGCTATTCTCTTGGCCAGGGTATATATGAGGTAGTGGATATTCTCACATCGCCTCTACGCTGTGAATGTATTTATTATTTATTTATTTATTTATATTTTAAAAACAGTGTACATACTGGCTTACAGTACGCCCAAAACGTCAGTTATATTACTTATGGATTTATAAAGTTAAAAAGTTTAAAGTTACAGCCTATATACGTCCCACTGCTGGGCACAGTTCTCCTCTTATTTCAGAGAGGGTTTTAGGGCAAGAACACACCGCCGCGCTGCCCTAATACGTTTTGGCAAACTTCACATGTCTTCGCTGTTTTTTTCTTAGATATGCAGATTTCCTCACGATGGATCCGTTCACCGCCGAGCACGTAGTAAGAAGCACTTAAAATTGCAATTAACAATTTCATTGGTGCCGGTGGAATCGAACCCGGGTTGCTCGCGTAATGTGACTTACAGCGAGCGCTATCTCAGCTACCACGGTTCTCATGGATTTATAATACTTCGTAACTCTATGTATATCCATTCATCCATTACAGACAGAAGATATCTAATATTGGGGATATTTGCCATAGTTGGCACGCTTGCCGGGTTGGCATCCGCAGATTTTTATACTGTAGTTGTTATCAGAAAGACGCTATTAACTATATTCTGGTTGTAGCATGAATGGATTGACGCTCTCACAGAATACTAGCGTAAAATAGCAGCGTAATGCTGCTGTGTTTCGTATGGTGAGAGTAGAAAACCGGAGACCCTTTTTACTGGAATCGAGGCGTTACATCTTAGTCCTCAGGGTGACAACGCATTTGCATTTTGATTCTTAATTGCGCATAGATGTCGATGTCTAAGGGCGAAAGCATCCACTTACCATCGAGTAGACTGTGTGCTGGTTTGTCACCCAATGCTATGAAAAAATCCTATTTCGCTTCTTATGGCACCCACGGGATGGTAAAGGGATAATATATATATATTTTTTTTTTTTTTTTAAAAGGGATAATCTTACAACTTCTCTACACGATAAATGTATTTACTACATTAATTACGTATAATTACGTAATACTTTGTAATTCTCTTTGGTTTGTATTATAGCTTTTTTTGTCGAACTTTATAGTACTAACTACTAGTGATTACAAGTGTACAGAATGCTGTTGAAATGATGATTTTTTTACTTAGTTGAGCCATGTTACAGCTATAATGTGGTTTTATCACGAATATGTCCGCTCGACCGGGGAACGACCACGATCACACGAAATACCAGCGTAAAATAGCAGCTTAATGCTGCTGAATTTCGTATGGTGAATGTAGAGAAACGGAGACCCTTTTTACTGGAAACCAAGCGTTCCATCTTAGTCCTTAGATAAAGGGGCTATTAATAACAATATCCGCTTAATTCTTAATCATATTATTTTTTAATCGAGGCTAAATGTAGATGTTTATATGTAACAGCATTCACTTATCATCAGGTGGACTGTGTGCTAGTTTAACACCAATATTATTTTAAAAAAATGTGACATCTATCTTGGCAGACGGGTTGGCAATGCCAGTTTTTTTTTTGAAGTATAACTTCTTTACGCACGCTTGACTTGGGGAGTAAGCTGGCGAACGCGTGACAAAAGCGTTACGAAAAGTGTGATTGGGCGAGGCGAACGGGAGTTGAGTGGGTATATAAGCAAGACAGAGCAGTGCGCGCGCACATTTTCTTTCTCTCTTTCTCTCTTAGCCAGATATTTTTTGTGATTTTATTTCGTTTTGAACATTTTTTTGAATTAATATTTTGTTCAATACATTAAATATTCTACGTTTAAAGTGAATAAAATTGTAAATTCATTTTAAAATGCATGTCTTATGAATTTTCGAGTGAATAATAACAAATTATGGAAGGAAGCTGATAACAAATTTAAATATATGTAGAAAATTAATATATGTATCTATATGTATGGATACATACAGATGGAGCTAAAGAAGTTTTACTTCAGTCGTATGGTCATAAGCACACTCGTTTTTTTTTTTTGTTTAAAAGGATGCTGCTGCTCATATCCTGGTTTGTTTCCCTATTTCACCTCTTACGACACTCATGGTACGATATATTTTTTTTAATCTTTATTAACATAAAATACACAGATTTAAAATAATAAATATGAGGTAGTGGATGTTCTCACACCACCGCTATACGTTAAGAATATTCCTAGTATATTTGCCAGCAATTATTTGCTTGTAAAACTTTTTTTTTGTGATATTTTCCCGTTCAGGGAAGGCAAAGGGTTCCTAGCTCACATGGCCATGTACGTGTGAAAAATGTTTCCATTTATCTGGTCAAAGCGTTTTGAATGAAAAAATCATGCGTGTACCTACCGTGTATGTTTATTTTATTTTACCTGCCTTAACGGCAACATACACAAATGTTTTCTTTTTTGTGCCCGTCTATGGCATAGAACTTATCGACAATGATAATGTTATATCATTTCATTCCTCCCCTATATTAAAATAAAAAGGTAGGTACTTCAATTCTCTATGTCCAGTGATTAATTTAGTCGTGCATTTTCAATGTCATAGTAACATACTAGTACTGTTGCAGTAATGATTCCCGTAGTTTACACTTTACAGTCAACAATTACGTATTTTATACATTAATTTATACTTAAGGTTAATTTATTATTTTTGCCTTTGCATATTCAAATACCATTCGCTCCATTTAATACATCTGTTTCATCGCTGCCAACATAACGTACTTACGCGGCCAGTGCTACCAACACTTTGAAACAGATTATCTCGTAGATCTGCATATCATTGTAACATTGATTTATTAGCTTTCCAACTCGCAACAAGAATCTTAATGGCGCATTCAAATGACTATTTCGCGCGAACAGAAACGCATAAAGACATTTTTATTATGAAATGTCTCCTTTTTAGGGCGCAATATTGGACGTTACGCCTTATTAAAACCGTACGCGTGGAAACTGTGATGTTCCGGTCTGTTGTTGCGAAGAATGTTCGTCGACTACCTATCGAACACATCCGTCAAAGAATAACCGATAACATAAGTGATGTGACGGTTAATATTGCTTTAATAATTAATTTACGCACATACGAATCCATTGTATATCCATAACACTATTATATATTGAGGGTTTAAAAAGGAATATATAATATTTTATCCAAGTGTCAAACTCACCTGCACGCGGTGCTTACTGCAAATTAAAAAATTAAGTCTTGACACATTGATGACAGAAAAGTAAAAGAACTACAATAATCGACAATAATAATATACTTATGGTCTTATTTCTTCCTCTGTGTTTTGAGAGGGTTACGAAAGGCGGCGCCACTGAAACGAGGTGAAATATTTGACAGATTTCATAGTGAGGGAAGTTAATTTGTGAAAAGTGTAGAGATTAAACATTTTATATTGATTAGATAACAAACGCAACCAAACTGATTATATTCCTAAAAGTAGAAGAATTAAGAAAAAACAGTAAAAAATGTGTATTAAAACTGAAGAATACAGCACTGAGGCTTTTTTTGGGTTTATTAATACACTATAAACCTAGAATTTTTTTTACTTAAGACGCAAATTTCAATAATTATGATTTATAACACTGTGGCCATCTGCGTGACAAATTAGTTCACTTTAGTCCAATTTAGTCCAAAAACTGGTGAGCGTAAGGGCCTCGCTTAATTGTTCTCTACACCCTTCAGAGCGATGGGAGTGTAGTAATAGTGGTAGTAGAGCACGTGAGGGTAATAGGGTTATCTGGTTAACATGGTCACTTTCTTATAACTCAAAAACTACAGCCTTGTTTGCGTATATGGCTTTGTGATACGATAGTTCATCATCGGTCAATCAAATAACAAAGGGTCAAAAGACCGATGCTTTATCTACGTCATTTTGACAGTTGATATTAAAGTAAATATTTTTGTCGGTTTTAGTATAGTGTTAGTGTAGTTAGTTTTTTTAAGTAGATTTTTGAGTGTTCCTGATTATTGCCAAAGCTTGTTTGAATTTTTTTTTCTTAAAATATTAGTTATAGTATACGACTTTGTGTTTTTATCTCTGTCCTTCTCTTAGTTTTGGTTTTATAGAGCGGCAAAGCTTAAGTTGACCATATTACCTTCACGTATCTTAATAGGTAAGCAAACGATGGACAGGCAGCAACCCAGACGGACTCCTAGGCGGAAAAGTACACAAAAAATCTCATTTGTGTGCCGAATTAACAAAAAGGGAAGTTTCAAAGCGAGTTAATCTCCAGTCGTCCACAGTGTTCAGTATTGACATCGAAATTTCCAGAATAAACGCGATCAAATCAACAACACACCATGCATTGCTTTAAGATACTGCAGACTCAGCAATGATGACTTCCTACACTCGTTAAAGCTGGTAGAAAACTAGAATGATGGATGATAGCTCATTTATTGATTTAATATTTATTTATTTTTATTTTCGATTTATTTAAATTTATAAATAACAACTACTTTATTATAAAAAATAGCTTGTTGAAATTCGAATGAAACATATGTTATTACGTGACAATGATATCAATGATTATAAGGAGCCGTGGGAGCTCAGATGGTTCCGGGTTCGATCCCCGCCGGTACCAATGAAATTGTTAATTGCAATTTTAAGTGCTGATTTACCACGTGCTCAGCGATGAAGGAAAAGATCGTGAGGAAACCTGCATGTCTGAGAAATAAGAAAAAAATATATATTTCGAAGACATGTGAAGTTCGCCAACACGCATTGGGGCAGCGCGGCGGACACTTCCTTGTCCTAAAACCCTCTCAGAACTGAGGGGAGGCCTGTGCCCAGCAGTGGGACGTATATAGGCTGTGACTTTACTTTACTTTTATATGTTATTATATAATTACCAAATTTCACCGCCGAGCACGCAATAAGTTAGCACTTAAAATTGCAACTAAATTTGTTTTTAATCCATCGGGAATCCAACAAAGTTTACTCAAGAAATCATCATCATCATCATCATCTTCTTCATTAGATCCCATTACAAGTTTTTAAGGGAACATAGGCCACTCCGAAAAGAACCCACAAAGCTAGTAATTTTCCTAGGCCACCTCATTCATCGACTTCCTGCATACCTTACGAACCTTTTTCCTCCATCGGTTGGCGGTTCATTACTATTTCCGATGCAATGCTTATGTATTAAATAATAATGTCCCAAATAGCTTTTTCAAGGCTCCGAATTGTATTCGAATTATAAAACCTTGTTTTTTTATTGCCACAGGCAACTTTTAGTTCTACTTCATGTCACCTTGCAGCCGCTGTAAACTCGGGTCGATTATGCAACGCAGTTACATTGTAAGTAATGAATTAGCCTTAATTGTTGTGTTCGATTCTGATAACTAATTTTTCTTCATTCCTTATAGGTCACCGTTTATAAATAACAACCTCTATTATAATAAACAAAGTAAAGTACGAATTATCACTAAACTGTGTCTTAAATAATTAACTTTAATAAAGTGAAACAACGATTTTTTATAGAATAAGGGTTACAAACGAGCACACAGTCCACCTGATGGTAAGTGGAAGCTGCGCCCCATAGACATCTACATTTAACGTCGATCAAGAATCAAAATTCAAATGTGTTGTCACTTCTTGAGTGGTTAGTTAGAATGCCTCATTTCCAGCAAAAAGGGTCTCCGGTTCTTTACGCTCATGAAACGTAACAGCATGACTCTACCACGTATAAAAGTGCTTATTCTGACATTTTTAACAACAATGTATAAAATTAGAATGTCTTGTTACTAGTACAAAAGAAACCCTCGTCAATTACCGGAAATACAACAGCTCGAGCTGTGATAGTTCAGGTTAGCCTATTCGCTGTCGGTAAATTTCACTGCGTGTGATGCATCATGGGGTCGAATCCCGCCGGCAACAATAAAATTGTTAAATGCAGAGGAAAACTTAAAACGTCTTTATGTCTGAGAAATAAAATATTTCGAGAATATGTGAAGTCTACCATCACGCAGTGGACGCGTTGGACTGCGCCATAACCCTCTCAGAAATGAGAGGTAGCCTGTGTAAGATCTAGGCATAGGACTAACTATTTTACGTGCTTTCCCAGACACGGGTGTGAAACTAGAACTCCTGAAGTAGAAACTCCGAACTAGACTTCCTGAGCTACTGAGTATTTTTGACAGAAATCCAATGACTGGTTTTTGGCCCGACCCGGGATTTGAACCCGGGACTACATGTTCAGCAGTCGTGCTTACGACCACTATACCAAGGGGACAGTCTCTAATTAATAACATTTTTCCCACATTAGGAACTCTTGTATCGCAGTGTCCAAAACATTCCAATGATTGTTTGGTGTAGGATTTGGACCCGTGGCTCGCAGTAAAGGCTAGTAAGAGTCACCTTTTTCTTAACATGGGGAAATTCCTACGCATACCCACCTTGCGGGGGCAAGGACGTGTTATGTCGTACTCGTACCGACTAAAATCATTTGTGTTCCACCTTCGTCGCATATTGGCAGGGTCACGGAAACGCTTTCGCACACATCCGCGGTCCCACCAGCAACGGTCGCCAGAACACATGGTGCGCCTTCTTCCATGGCCTTCAACTACACCTGCGCAACGTACGCTCCCGTGTCCGATGCGCGAAGGTCATGGGGCCAGGAAAAATGAGCACGCAGAAGCAGTAGCCTTCGTGACCCCAGCAGCGTACGAGGTCTATGGCTCCGCCGTCAACCAAGATTCAGCTGCGGAGGGTAGAGAGAGCAGCGCCTCACAATACCGACACTCCTCTCCCGCTGCAGCCCCACCACCACCGTATCAACGGTGCAGCCCCGTTTGAGTCGCGGAGGACAAGGCGAGTGGCGCATCGACATACCAACACTCCTCTTCCTCCGCGACACCACCTCGGTTGTAGCGGTAGGGGCAGAGGACACTCCTCTCACCACAGGCCACCGGCACACATCTGAAGTGGGCTCACTAAGAGTGGCTACCTCGCTTTTACATTTGTTTACGAGACTGAAAACATTTACAGCAGGACCTACATAAGCTATAATTTTACTACGTACTACAGGAAAACATTAAAGGTTCACAAAGGATATAATCAGTTAAAGCAAATTCAAAGACGAAAATTGCATACACTAATCAAGGCTCGCTAGATTCATTGTGTGTACCTACCGAACCAAAAGATGACCACGAAGCCACAAACCCTACCGATTCGATTGACTGCTTCATCGAGAATTCGCAAATCGAATACCCAAGACATAAATGAATTCCAATTCAATATTCCAAAGTGCTTCAAACTGCAACTCGACAAACGCAGACTGTCAACTAGAAGCACCACGACCTAAATAGGTGCGTCCAGTCAATTACAGTGAAAAAAGGCCGCATTACGGCCCGATTCGGCTGCGTCCGATGCCGTGCCGCGGCGATCGGCAAAGAATAAAATGTTGAGCATGCGATCACAAGCCTCGCGTCCCAACGTTCCATTTAATTGCGCTGTATCATCGAATACCCTTGCCTCTTTGTTTTTTTTTTTACACTCTACCGCTCTAATAACATAATCGGGAACGGCGCGGTCACTTCCAGATGTTTTTATTGGCGCGAATATCTGTGAAAGCGCGAGAATACCGCGAAGTTTCATCTAATAAGAAACTCAATTAATGTTGATTTTGCAGGCACACATGGATTGGCAACTATGCCAATTCAATAGGCCCTTCAAGAGAGAACTTTTTGGGAAGTTTAAATGAACTTATATTTGCAGTAACATAAAATAATATAATATGTAGATACTTGTATAAACTAATATTTTTAACTCCCAAATTTTCGACTGATTTACAGCACCACAGTTAGAGAGAGTCGATGGGTATAGTGTGTATTTTGTACAATGTAGTGTTTGCGTGTTCTCTGCGTGATAAACTCAGAAATGAGGATATTCTCAGTAAAACCAGAGTGACCGACATAGCCCAACAGATTAGTACGCTGAAGTGGCAATGGGCCGGCCATATAGTTCGAAGAACCGATAACCGATGGGGAAGAAAGGTTCTCGAGTGGCAGCCTCGTACCGGTAGGCGTAGTGTAGGGCAATCCCCCACTAGATGGAGTGACGACCTGGTAAGACATGCAGGAATTCGATGGATGCCGGTGGCTCAGGACCGTGCTTTGTGGCATTACTTGGGAGAGGCCTATGTTCAGCAGTGGACTTGTGAAGGGCTGTAACGATGATGATGATGAGTGTTTGCGTTGCCGTTACAGCCTATTAAAGCCCACTGCTGAACATGGAACAAACAAGGAATGCCACAAAAATCGGTCTTGAGCCATCTGCATCGATCGACTTCCTGCATGTCTTACTAGGCCGTCGCTCCATCTAGTGGTGGCCGCCCCTCACCCCCCTAAATGAATATTTGTGAGTCTAAAAATATTAAGTAGACATAAATTCATATCAACAAGACGCATGTTATCCATGTTCAAAAAGATCTACGTTGATGTATACAGACGAATATGTAAACGCGTCGTACTTGTCCGGGAAAAACTCGGCGAGTTGTTCGTCCGATAATCTAAACGTACCGTAAAGGATCCACGGCAAATAGAGCGGTCAACAACGATATAGGTATATCATTGCCTTAACTAACTTCTGCCCAGTATGAACCTGAAACAAGTTACAGTATCCGCTAGTCTATGAACTTCCAATTAACTCATCATGTTATAAAATACACTCAAGTATCGTTCCGCAAAAACCATCAATGGCAACCGCCGTGTTACGCCGCCATCTTATATCGTAATTACACAAAATGGCGACCGTAGCCATTGGTGCTCAGATAAAAAGTCATGAAGTGTTAATCGCTCCAAACTCACTGCTAACGAACTGTGATTGGTCATAATTACTCACTCGCAGTCGAGCGAGTCATTATAGACAGTAAGAAATGGAGGACAGCACGGGATATCGGCAGTTATAGGCTATAAGTGGCACCTCACTCACAAAGATGGTGTTGCCTTCCAAAGTAATACTCATGATTAAATATTCAAATTAATATTCCTTTATTGTAACTTTTGAATAATTTTTTGTAAAAATATGCAAATTTTTATCAAAATGATGAAAAATAAAATATAAATACTGAACCAGGAAACTAGAGAAGTTTTTTTTTAATGACTATATACTATTATATACTTAAAAATATATACTATAAACTACATAAACTGCCTAGTTATAGATTTGCTAAAACTCTTTCAGAGTAGATACAGAACAGATAGTAAATATACTATAAATATATAAATATATAAAATAAATATAGTATGGTATTATAGTCTTATACTTTCTTTAGTAAATTCAGTGGTCCAAAAACCAGTTGTTGGATATTTTGGCAAGAAATTCTCAGTAGTACCCCGGAATCAGGAAGTTGGCGATGTTCACGCCCGTGCCTCGGAAAGCATGTAAAGCACGTCGGTCCTTCATCTGATCTGTCTTCAGTCATGCTGGGTAGCAATCCCGTAGGACTATGGGAGTGAAGGAATAGAGAGTGCACGTGTACTTACGTAGTACGTACACTCGTGCTGTACAAATACAATCCTTCTGGTGCGGCGTGTTTCACATTTTTTAAGTAGTGGTAACAAAATCAAATATGGTAAAGTGAACTGATTTTTTATAGCATTGGGTGACAAACGAGCACACAGTCCATCTAATGGTCAGTGAATGCTGTGGTCCATACACATCCACATTTATCTTCAACTAAGAATCAAAATGCAAATGCGTTGTCATTCCTAAGAACTAAGATGAAATGCCTCGATTCCAGTAAAAAGGCTCACCGGTTCTTTACACTCACCGTACGAAACACATCAGCATTACGCTGCTATTTTGCGCTGGTATTTTGTGAAAGCGTGGTCCTTCCCCGGTCGAGCTCTAATATAGCTACAGCGTGGCTCTACCACGTAAGAAAAATAAGAAAGACTTAATAAAAGCCTTGAAAACACATATATTACAATCGGATATAAAGACAGATACTGGCAAATTATTCCACTCCTTTGCTATAAGCGTTATGAACGACGAAGCATATCGAATAATTCGAATGCGTACTAGGTCGACAACGAAGGGGTGGAGACCACCTGAGCGTCTGGTGGTCCGACAATAGCACTCAATACACACAAACAACTCGCCTTTAACATACAAAGAACTCATCTGCCAATCAGTGCATACTTTTCTAGGGTTTTCTCCTGTATCGTAGAGACAATTTACGTACATAAATTTCACAAGGACAAACAATCCAGACCCGGAACAAATATTAGTAAGCCAAACAAATACTTGTTCCGCTCGCGATTCGAACCCGCGGTACTTCGCGGCGCTGCAAGTCATGGCTATGCCACTGCGCCACGGAGCCGTCAAATAAGCCATCATTCAGCTTTTGTATAGAACAGCGTGTAATGGCAGTGTAAAAATATTCCACTATCCCATATCGTCCCAGGGGTTTCGTAAGAGGAGACAGAGGGAATATGAAGCGGGAGATTGGCAGCAGCATCTCCCTGATAACAACTCAAAATAATAAAAAAACTGCAGTTGCAAGCCCGCTCGCCATGCGTGGCAACTGTGGCAAATCCCCCATGAGGCAATCTATGAGGCAGGCCTTAATTTAGCAGTGGACTTTTATAGGCAGTAATGAAGTAATGGATGGATGTGTGGAGTCATATGCTAGTCAAGACATTTAGTCAAGACATATGTTAGTCAAGACATATGCTAGTCAATACATAATTATGTTAGTCAAGACATATGTTAGTCAAGACATATGTTAGTCAAGACATATATGCTAGTCAATACATATGTTAGTCAAGACATATGTTAGTCAAGACATATATGCTAGTCAATACATATGTTAGTCAAGACATATGTTAGTCAAGACATATGTTAGTCAAGACACATATGCTAGTCAAGACATATGTTAGTCAAGACATATATGCTAGTCAATACATTTGTTAGTCAAGACATATGTTAGTCAAGACATATGTTAGTCTTATTAGTCATATTTTCTACGTGGTAGAGCCATGCTGCAGTTATATTAGTAGTATAATTGTAGCACGAATGGGTCGGCTCGACCGGGGAAGGACCACGCTCTCACAGAATACCAGCGTGAAATAGTAGCTTAATGCTGCTGTATTTCGTATGGTGAGTGTAGAGAACCGGAGACCCTTTTTACTGAAAATGAGGCATTCCATCTCAGTCCTCACGGGTGACAACGCATCTGCATTTTGATTTGTAATGGAAGATAGATGTAGATGTCTATGGGCCGCAGCAACCACTTACCATCAGGTGGACTGTGTGCTCGTTTGTCAGCCTATTCTATAAAAAAAAATAGTCAAGACATATATGCTAGTCAAGACATATGTTAGTCAAGACTCAAGACGCTACACTGCATGATCCGCCTAACGCCTAACTTTTTATACGTGGAAGAGCTACGCTGCAGTGGTTGTAGCAGAAATAGGTCGGCTCGACCGGGGAAGGACCACGCTCTCACAGAATACCAGCGTGAAATAGTAGCTTAATGCTGCTGTATTTCGTACGATAAGTGTAGAGAACCAGACACCCTTTTTTTACTGGAAACGGTGCATTCCATCTTAGTCCTCAGGGGTGACAACGCCTGGTTTGTTCTTTGTCCACAGCATCCACTTATCATCAGGTGTACTGCGCTCGTTTGTCACCCTTATTCAATTTTAAAAAAAACGCTCCTTACTGAGGCCATGCATCATTTTTTTTTTTTTTTTTTTGTTTATCCTTTATTCCTATACACTTTCAACTAGAGGTTACAAAGGATGGACTAAATACTCTATGGGCATTATCTAGGTACCAGTCAACCCTAAGAAAGATGGAATAAATAATATTAGTTGGTGTAAATTAAGGACAAAAAAAATTAAAACAAAAAAACAGTTAAACTATGAAATATTCGTATTCTTGTTATTCATTCAAAAACTTTCACCTTTATTATAATTTCTTCATAACAAAGTCAACTCCAAAATCCAGTACTGAACATCCTCTTAATCTTGGGGAGGATTTGATACTACCTGTCAGGTAGACGAATTGTTTTACCAGACATCTCCAATCATCTCACAGTCTGTTCTTCGTAACAAATCTAGGTATATACACGTCAAAAAACGATCAGTTTGAATAATTAAAATCTTTTTTGTTACGTTGGACTAAATTATAATTTCTTCTTGTTTTTTGGATTCTTTACATATAAATATAGAATCAGAATATAAAACAATAAAAAAAATTAATCAGAGCCGTGGTAGCTCAGATGGTTAACGTTCGCTGTAAATATAACAGAACGCGAGTAACCCGGGTTCGATCCCCACCGGCACCAATGAAATTGTTAATTGCAATTTTAAGTGCTGACTTACCACGTGCTCGTTGGTGAAGGAAAACATCTTGAAGAAACCTGCATGTCTGAGGAATAAGAAAAAAAATATTTCGAAGACATGGGAAGTTCGCCAACACGCGTTGGGGCAGCGCGGCGGACAATTCCTTGCCCTAAAACCCTCTCAGAAATGAGCGGAGGGGAGGCCTGTGCCCAGCAATGGTACGTATATAGGCTGTAACTTTACTTCACTTTTTTACACCCCTTTAGAAATCTGACTTATTCATATTTTAACGGATTTAAAATATTTTTTCGAGAAAATTTGTGATTGAAAAAATGCCAAGAGATTTATGGTTTGAACAGACGTGCTCAAAAAATAGCATGTTCATAAGCTCGCTTAAAATTAGCATGCTAATTTTCAGACGTGCTACTAATGAACACTTGTTCAATAAAAGCAAGCTTTCGTGCTAGTAATGAGCACGTCTGTCCGTACCTTTATCCGAAGTTTTACGAGCAAGAATTGTTACTCGTACTTGAGAGTAGAAGGATATTCCACGAGAGAAATAGTCCACACAGTCGCTGTACCCCAATTATGTATCGTGGTCACGTTGCCGAGCGTAACACCCTATTTCACCACCTCAGTGAATGAATATTCTAAACTCCTTTCTTAGCGGAACCTCAAGAAAGGAGTATATATGCCAAATTTTAAGTTAATCTGGCTTTGAATTTTCAGAGATCTTGAGATGAGTGAGTAAGACAACAGTATTTCACTTATCTTTATGTATGTAATTCTTCTGTCTGTGTATGTGACTGAACTCCTCGTAAGCGGCTGGGCCGATTTTAATGAAATCGTGAATGGTTTAGATTCACATTTGGACCCAATAGGTGGCGCTAGTCGAAGTCTAGAAATCACCCGTGCGAAGTCGTGATGAATATCTAGAATCTTTTATATTTTCGTAATGATTATATCGCCATCTATCGGTGGTTACAAGATATTTATCTACTTGTTTTATCCGATACGATATCCACCAGTACCTACCGTGTGGTGGCGATATAAGAATATCCACTACCCCATATCATCCCGTGGATGTCGCAAGAGGCGACAGAGGGAAACGCATCAGGAGATGAGCAGCAGCCATTTCTTAAACACGGCTAAAAATACAAAACTGCGGTTGATAACCCGCTTGCCAAGCGTGGCAACTATGGCAAACATCCCCCCTATGAGGTAGTCTAAGGGGGAGGCCTATGTTCAGTAGTGGGCTGTACTAGGCTGTAACGGTATACCTATCAGTTTGCGGAAGCAAGCCTTGCAAAACCCAAATGGCACTAAAAATCTTTAAAACGCATACTTATTCCATCGTTTCACTTTAAAAACCCGTAAAATTTGCAACAAATTCGCCGACAACGAACTCCGTCGGTAAAAAGCAGCCCAACGCCGAAATACGCGTCGGCAAAAAGCGTCGGTATTCAGTGAAACCGGACGGTTCGATTTCACGTCCTGACACCTTTTATGGAGAGGGGCTCGTTCACCGATCTAGTGCGTTATTCTGCGTAATTCCGTCTTTTATGTTAAAGAAATCTCGAAATGATCTTGCTTACATTTTTTTACTGGTTTCAAGTTTCATATTATATTAATCAATAATGTAAGACAATAAGTAACACAAAATCTGAAAAAGAACCATAGAGAACCTGAGACCCTTTTTACAGGTAACGATGCATTCCATCTTAGCCCTTAGGTGTAACAGAGAGCCCATCAGCATTTTGATAATCATGAGGCATCTTCAGGTGATGTTGACACTACGGCGGCTGACCGCTAAGTCCCATAATAGTAGTGTTGGGAGTAGTGATGCTGGGATTAGTGGTGACAGGATTAGTGTACGCAATTGAGGGAGGGCGGGAGGTGCTCTTCAAACTAGGTAAGTCGCATAATTTTATTTAATTTAGCGGATGGTTGCAAAATAACCATTAATATTCTTATTAAAAAAAATCTACCTGCCTGTCTGTACGTCTGTGTGACTATTCAGACAACTCTTCGGAATCCCTGAACCGATAGTAATGAAACCTCACTAACAGGTAGAGAGCATTGCCAGTAGTTATCTAGGTTATATTGCCGATTTCTTTTAGAAAAAAAAGATACATTATAATAAAAATTATTTTTGAGTATTTTAAATCTTATTATCACATTAAGACATCTTACCCAGGCGAAGCCCGGGTTGATCGGCGATATATACTAGACACGAAATAAATCAAAAAATCTAAGTAAGTTTATTACGTCTAAGCATTCTTATCATTTAAATAGCAGCTTTCAGACTACGCTATAATATAATAGCATATAGTATATAGCTCATAGCACAATATCGCGCACCATACATTGTTATGGACACGTTTACACTGTACTGTACTATATATTATTATAACAATGTATGGGGCGCGATATTGTTATGCTACGAGCTGTATATTATATGCTATTATATTATAGCGTAGTCTGAAAGTCGCTTAATTTAAATAATTTATTTCACGTGTACATTAAATCTATGGAATGACAACTCGGTAATATTACGGAGAATAATGATATAATTAATTATACAACTTAGTCCAGGAGGAATCGGTGTATGAATGCCAAAAACTCTTCCACCTCAATTTTTTATGCGAATTTCTACCAATTGTCCCATTGATTATATGCATATTGCCGTGGGGCAACTCGGTGCCAGATTCCTTAAACCGATTTTTTTTCAATTGCAAGGCCAAATTTGACCTATTAAAAATATTAACGTTAAAAGTCATAGAACCTTTTCTATTCGTATTTCATCAAATAATATTTAAAAAATATGTGTTTGAAAATAACACTTCCTTCCAATGAAAAAGAAAATCGGTTTAAACAATATGACACCGAGCTTCCCCATGGCAACATGCATTTATATCAGTACAATTTGAAGAGAATCGCATTAAAAATTGAGGTGGAATAATTTTCGGTGCTCATGCGCCGATACCTTCTGGACTAACTAAACCAAACCAAAAAACCAAACCAAAAAATAAACCTCTAGTTTTTATTTAATTATTTTAATTTGTGGACATCACTCATTTAATATTAGCTCCATACTAATATTAGTCGGTTGGACAGTAAGTTTGTTTGTCACGTCGTTGAACAAATATTTTTAATATAATAAACATTTTTCTTACAGCTAATTCCACTAACTTAATTTGGCACGAACCGATATTCTAACCCGGGATTTAATGATCTGCAGTCGCGTATACAACCCCTAAACTAAAAGCTCTAAACGAACGAGGCAGTCGCCGAATCTTATACCTTTAAGCCTTTAAATGAGCAATTCTTGTATATATATATATATATATATAATCGGAATTTCGGAAAAGGCTCCAACGATTTTCATGAAATTTAGTGTATAATCGGTAATTTGGTAAATCGATCTAGCTAGGATTTATTTTTAGAAAATGCCGTTTTAGCCGTATTTTAGAAGCTCAAATGGTATACTGGGCGGTCACGAAATCATAGTACCCCGGTTCGAGTCCAGATGTCATCGGTCCGACTTTTTTTCAATTTCCCTTCTTTTGTGAGGAAATCTATTACTTCGAGACCTTTTTTAGCATTTTTTTAAATACGAAAAATTAAATTAAACTCACTCAACACAACAACACTCGCGATGTTTTATTTCAACAACCAGTTCAGTTTTTTTTTTCAATTATGTCGGTAAGATCGAAAAATATTATTCATATTTCATCAGTATATAATTGTATCTAAATATGATTTCCAAAAAACAAGATTGCCAAAAAATATGGAGAAAATCTCGGTCATCCAGGTACTGTATCTTTATAATAACATAATTATTTACTTCCTTACACTTAAACACTAAACATAAGAAGCACTAGAAAGTACACGAACAAAACGTAATACGTTCGTCGAATTCAGTACTCCGTGGCACAATGGTTAGAGTTGCAGCGCTAAGAGCTGCGAATTCAAATCCCGCGCGAAACAAATATTTATATAGCCTACAAATAATTGTTCCGGGCTCGAAGATTTGTCCTTGCAAAATTTATATGTAAATATGAATATTATGTATATTATCGATACATGCAGGAAGTCGATGGATGCAGGTGGCTCAGGACCGTGCTTTGTGGCGTTACTTGGGGGAGGCCTATGTTCAGCAGTGGACTTGTGAAGGACTGTAATGATGATGATGATGATATCGATACAGGAAAAATCTTAGAGTGGAGGTAACGTTTAAAAAAAAAGAAGAATTCAGGACAGAATACGCGTGATAGTTCTTTCGCCTTCTACCAGTAACCTCAAGATCTACGTCAAGTTTCACAACATCACTGCCATTATCAACATAATATGTCTAACATAGGAAGTCAATATGAAACATATGATACAAAGATATTCTTTGGTCAACCATACTGTCAATATGTTAATAGCACTGTATAATTGTGGGTTACTCACGGAATACCAGCGTAAACTTGCAAAGCGGAGAGCAAGTATTCTCAGGTGCGTTAGAAAGGAGATTTTAGTAACTTGGTAGCCTACATGCAGGTAAGAAGTTTGTTACGTAGGGTTTTAGTTCTACAATATTTTAGGTGACATTGACCATGCTCTTATCGAATACCAGCGAAAAATACCAGCAAATGCTGCTGTATTTCGTATGGCAAGTATAAAAACCGGAAATCCTTTTTACTGCTAATGCAGTATTCCATCTTAATCATCTGGTATGACAACACATCTGTATTTTGATTCTTAATCGAGGATGGATATAGATGTCTTTAGGCCACTGCATCTACTTACTGTCGTGGATGGCAGTAATCACGTCGCTCTAGATGATTGTTTGTCATCCCTATTCTTAAAAAAAAATGTATTATCTAACTGACAATATATTAATAACTGTATTTGTAGAGTACCTGCAACATATCGATTTCGTAACAAAGGAGGCAATAAAAAGGCTCGTGCAGTGCGAGGGCGTACGCCACGGGCGGGGGCGGGGCGGCCATATTTATTGACGTTGAGATAGTGACCAAATATCTTCATTAGCGAATTGTAACGTAACGTAAGATTTGTGTGGATATGGCTTAGTAAGTACGTAGCGGCTTAAACTACAAACATTTATGTCAATCTTACAAATCATTTTTTTAATCCTTCATTACAGGTGAACAATTGTCCATTGCTGACTATAGGCCTTTCCCATAAATTACTTCATATTGGCTACATAGGGGGATTAGCCGAAATTGCCACGCTTAACAGGTGATTATTAACTTTTTATGAGAAAGATGCTGCTGTTAAAGTTAATGTATAAGTTATTTAAGTTTCTCTAAGTCACTGTCGCCTCTTATCATACCCGCTGGATGATGATATGCTGTAGTAGATTCTCTTACGCCGCCACTACAAAGTAGTTAAAAACGATTACTGTGATATGATCTTCACAAATATTAATTATTATGGTTAAAGATATTTTATTCTCAAAAGAAATATACATTTCACTTAAAGAGAAGTTACAGTTTAAAAAGGGAGAAAAGAGTAGTTAAGTAGTAGTAAGAGAGAAGAGAGTTATTAAAGATATTCAAATAGTATGTTAAAGAGCCGTGGTAGCTCAGATGGTTAGCGCTCGCTGTATATTCCACAGTACAAACAAATTACAAACCGGGTTCGATCCCCGCCGGCACCAATGAAATTGTTAATTGCAACTTAAGTGCTGATTTACCACGTGCTCGGGGGTGACGTAAAACATCGTGAGGAAACCTGCATGTCTGACAAAAAAAAAAAAAATATTTCGAAGAAATGTGAAGTTCGCCAACAGGCATTAAGCAGCGCGGCGGACACTTCCTCGTCTTAAAACCCTCTCAGAAATGAGAGGAGACCTGTGACCAGCAGTGGAACGTATATAGGCTGTAACTTTAAATAATATGTTAAGTAAACGTGCCTGACATGAGCCTCTACCTTTGTACGGAGGGTTTGCCTTAACCGTCACACTTTACAGGTGGATTGACAATCACAGTAACAGACATATCGCTTTTTTAAGGCTGCAGTCCATCGCTGGTCTATTTTACGTCTGATTAATGTGATTATTCCGCCATCTATCGAAAGCATAAGATTTTTCTGGCATTTCCCAGTCGACTCTTACTTAGATTAGTCAGTTGTTACCATCAGTCAAGTGTAATGTTCCTCTGCAAGATGCAGGAGTGAACAAGCTTGATTGTGAATATCGTCTCTCTTGCATAGGATAAACAATATAATACTATATATACACAACAGAATGGCTGTCTACCTTATTTTGTACGAGGATCGGTGTCGCCGGGAGCACACATACAAGCAATTACGTCGTATTATTACTACTACAAACCCAATTCACTGTATTGACGATGACGATGACGAATTTACACATGTTAGACTTTTGATTACCTTATGTTTTTGACACATCAATATTTCTATATTTTTGTTTCTAATATTTAAAAAATGTTATAGTAAATAATGTTATGTATAGTTTCTACTTCGGTTTTTAGGATGTCTCCTTTATTTAAATTCCATTTCCCGCTGTTCTTTCGACACGTAATTGTTACACAATTTGCCATTTTTAAATATTTTGCGTGCAACACATTTATAGGTGTGAATTGACATGTTAGTGACATGTTAATGGCTACGCGGGCTCCGCCCACTTCCCCGCTCTATTATTTACATATTTTTGTATTTTATGGGACCAACTAAAAGATCAATTAAAACCAGCGGTAAAGAACATATAGCCGTTATAAAGAATCGACACTCTGGGATGTGTGCAGTCTATGAACACGTACAGGATCGCCCCCGTCACTACACCAGATTTGCGAGGCTATTGAAATCAAAAAATATTCTAATCTCAATAATTGAGCTGATGGCTGGATGCTAGCATCTGCTTGGGCATTTTGCCATACTGGAAGAGATGGCTGGGTGCTACTATCTGCTTGGGATCCTATAATTAATAAAATTAAATCCCCACCCAAGCATACAACTTCTAGACTATTGTGGATAACCGCGAATAACTATGACACGGGACGTCGAACACCTCAGTACTTTACAGTCACGGAGGGGCCGTGAGCATGGGTGCTGTAAAGTACTCGAAACGCCGTGAATATAAAAAAGTTAATATACGCAATAAAATCCGTAAACACTTGTTTTATTTAAATCATCTCTATCATTTGTTATTTAAAATAATTTTGCATTATTTACAAAAGTTCTATTTCTATTAGGTATGTTGGTACTACGACTTATCTGCCCGTACTGCATCATCTTACATCGCTGGATTGTTTTAAAAATACAAACGTGGCTTTGAATAAAACTAAATTTACAGATTTTATCGCGTTTATTTAACTACTTTTACTTATTTTTAATTCCCGACGTTTCGGGTGCTTTACAGCAACCATGGTCACGGGGGGACTGAGATGTTTGACGTCCCAATGTCATAGTTAGTCCGGCTACCTTCAGTTTTTGAATATTAATTTTTAGTCCGATTTACGCAAAACGAGCTTATATCGGAGCGAACTCGGCGGACTAACTATGACATTGGGACGTCAAACATCTCAGTCCCCCCCCCCGTGACCATGGTTGCTGTAAAGCACCCGAAACGTCGGGAATTAAAAATAAGTAAAAGTAGTTAAATAAACGCGATAAAATCCGTAAATTTAGTTTTATTCAATGTGTAGTGTTCGCGTAAATTTAAGAAATCATAACGTGCCCTTACTAATCTTTCCCTAATGTAAGTAGATTCACCGACTGACCTCATAAGTCAGGGATCGGTGTGCCGACGAGGCGGGGGCGCTTATTAATGGGCCTGTAATTGCCGGTTGTGATTGAGATGTCCAGCGGCAATCCTCCACTTGTCTCAATTCTTAACGAGAACGGTTCTAATATTCTCTTGACCTCACTTGAGGAAAATTATACCGATGATAAAGTATCTTCATTAAGTAGAAATTCATACAATGAAATACATTAGATACTTCATAACATTGATAGCTGTATTACGTATTTTGTTATAAACACTCTATAAATTTTTTTTATTCTCGAATGAAGCTTTAACATTAGCATTAAGCATATTTAACAGTTTGTCTGTTTTGAAAATATTTACAAAATATGTATAAAATATGAAAAAAATTGTCTAAAGGTCCAAGTAATCATACAAAAACTATTCTTCTTATTACAAAAAGTAATTTGTAATTAGTTTCAAGTTGAAACTAGAATCTTTTTCACCATAAAATCATGCGTAGATAGGGATCTAAAATGTACGTAGGTATGGAATTTGACAGTATATTTAAAAATTAGGTAAGACTGTGGTACTGCGGCTAAGGGACTTCTGATTGTAAGTGCCTACCGCCACCCATGAACAATTGCAACACCAGGGGAATCGCAGGTGCGTTGTCGGCCTTGATGCTCGAAGTTGTTGACGAGTACGTTTACCTGGGACAAATAGTCCGACAGTAAGTCCAACTTCGACCGAGAGGTCAATCGACGGATTCAACTCGGCTGGGCAGCGTTCGGGAAATTACGACACATCTTCACGTCAGGTATACCTCAATCTCTGAAAACTAAAGTGTACAACCAGTGCGTGTTGCCAGTGATGACTTACGGATCAGAGACGTGGTCCTTCACCGCTGGCCGTATGAGGACGCTCAAAGTCGCTCAGCGAGCTATGGAGAGGGCTATGCTCGGAGTTTCTCTGCGTGATAAACTTATAAATGAGAATATCCACAGTAGAACCGGAGTGACCGACTTATCTCGACGGACTACTAACTGAAGTGGTTATGGGCCGGCCATATAGCTCGAAGAACCGATAACCGATGGGGAAGAAAGGTTCTCGAGTGGCAGCCTCGTACCGGTAGGCGTAGTGTAGGGCGACCCCCCACTAGATGGAGTGACGACCTGGTAAGACATGCAGGAAGTCGATGGATGCAGGTGGCTCAGGACCGTGCTTTGTGGCGTTACTTGGGGGAGGCCTATGTTCAGCAGTGGACTTGTGAAGGGCTGTAATGATGATAATGATGATGTCGGCCTTTTAGAAAGCAGTAAGCTCTTTTCTTGATGGTCCCTTAGTCGTATCGGTTCGGAAAAATTGCCGGTGGTAAACGATTCCACAGAGGGTTCGTACGAGGCAGAAATCTCACCAAAAGAAAACGAAAAAGGCGCAACACTGCCCCCTCCCAAGACATGCTCGTCCCGAGCGTTATCGGCCCCATAATAACGCGCAAGTCGATCCACATGGACGATCTTATGGGCCGATAATGCTCGGGTCGAGCATGTCTTAGGAGGGCCGCAGTATTGCGCGCCATAATTAATTGCCTGGTACATGGCACTAGCGCCGTCTGGTATCAGCAGAACTAACCCTTCTAGAATGGAAGGGTTAGTTCATCGTAACTCATCTCAACTCATACGTGCTACCACGACACTACTAAAATATAACAGCAGCATGGCTCTACCACGTATAAAACTAATGTGTGTAGTGATGGTATATGTGTAAACGATGGATGGAAGGACAATGAATTATCCTGTCACATTAATTACCTACCTGGAACTACTAGCCGTTTTCCTAGGCTTGAAATGCTTTGGTATTGCTCACTCTAATTGCTCTACTTTACTCCGCGTGCTACAAAAATTGTGTGGGCGGAATACGGTTTCCACATTTAAATAATTTGACCAAAACTAACTAAGGCAACGGGGTGAGAAGCGAAATATCTTCTTATTTGCATCCTACATTAACACACACCATAACCGCGAAACTGATGAAGAATCACGAAAAGTAAACGTAGATACGGAGTGGGAATTTCAATATATCTCATGGAAACTAGACCACGACGCAATGACAATTGACGCTTTTATTATTAACTGGAGCTCGTTCTTCTACGCAATTCCACCGTTCGCCTTTATACTAAGATGCTTACGTAAACTTATTAGTAACAAAGCCACCGGTATATTAGTATTTCCTTACTGACCTGGACAAGCTTGGTTTCCACTGCTCAAAAGAATGCTCATCTCGGAGATTATTTTTTTAAACCCAAGACCTTTTGCGCTGTCGTTACAGGTTGCGTATACGACTTCATGCCAGCCTTCTCCTGGCGGCCGCGACGCTCTCAGGACAGCATTTAAGAGATTAAACACTCCGGACATAGCACTAAAACGCATGCTAGCATCCAGATAATACTATGAAACAATATTCTAGTAGGTACGTACAGACTGTTGTGGCAATTTTGTATAAACAACCAAGTAAATACTTTTGAAGCTCCATTATATCATTTTTAGTGGATCTCTACAAAAATGGAACATCATATGTGTCTTAATAGACCTCGGATAGATAGATAGAGACAGCGCAGAGCGATGACTATAAATATAGTCATCTCTCTGCCCTATCTCTACTCCTCGGGAATAATATGGGGTCAGATGAACGAATTAAACATCATATTCTAGACGAGATAACAAGACGTGTGATCATATTCTGGACGACCCCAACCATTACATCAGATTTGATAGACCACAAATCCTCGCGGAAGAACATCGCTTCCTACGAAGAATGATCATAACTATTGTAATTAAAAATATCCTAATTTCAATACAGAATAACGCTGGGTACTACCACCTGCTTGTGACCCCGTAATTAATAAAATTAAAACTAAACCCAAGCATACCACTGCAAGACTTCAAGACACAGTAGGTAAGTTCATTCTGCGTAGATCAAAACATAAATATTAATTAAAAAGCTGAAGGTACTTCGGATTAACACTGACATCGGGACGTCAGTCATGTCAGTCCCCCGTGACAATGGGTGCTGGAAAGCACCCGAAACGTCGGCAATTAAAAATCAAATAAATTAAACGCGATGAAATCCGTAAAAGTAGTTTTTATCAATGTGTAGTGTTCGCGTAAATATAAGAAATCATTAAGACAAAAATAAGCATAAAAAATGACTATCACTTAGTACATAAACTAAAAACTCATATAAAGTAACCCAGGACCTTGCTTTGCGGCAACCAATGGAGCTAGGTATGTTCAGCAGTGAACTTGTGGTGGCTGTAATGATGATGATGTTTCGAAAACTTCAATGATTAATAATTAAGAAATCGATGTGCGACATAATTTTTTTCACAATTAATTTAAATGAATTGCTTAGTGTCAAAAGAAAAACAGAACTTCTTAAAATCAAAGCATTTCGTACTTATCAAACTCAAAGGGCATAACCCTATGCTAGGCTAGCATTACATACACAAAAGGACGATATTCGGCACAGGCTGGCTGTAATTTAAGCCATTACGCCATTTTTTGCTTATTGTAGCTTTTGAAATTGTTCTTAAAATAATGTAATTGCTAATGAATGTTCATTACATTTTTGGATAGATGACTATATTTTAAAAATATTGTGCTCTTATTAAAATAGTAAGAATGTTTATAGTTGAAAATGGCACTAAAAGGCTGGTAATAGGGGTATCTTTTTTTTTTATTGAATTTTTAATTATTATTAATTATTTAATATAAACCTTATATTATAAAAAAAAAAAAAAAAAAAAAAAAAAATAAAAAAAATTTAAATAATTTTTTTTTAAAAATAATTATAAAAAAAAAATTTTATTAAAAAGAAAAAAATTTTTTGGGGTGGAAAATATTTGAGGTGAAAAAATTTCATTGGGTTTTAAAAATTTATTTTTCGGGATTTTTTTTTTTTTTTAACGAGCATGCGGCTCACCTGATGTTAAGTGACTACCGCCACCCATGATCAACAGCAACACCAGGAGAATTGCAGGTGCGTTGTCGGCCTTACATAAAGGAGTAAGCTCTTTTCTAGAAGGTCCCCAGGTCGTATCGGTCCGGAAAAATTGCCGGTGGTAAACTATTCCACAGAGAGGTCGTACGCGGAAGAAAACTCCTTGTGAAACGTACTGTGGTGGACCGCCAAGCATCCACATGGTGTGGATGGTATCGGGACGTTTGCCGCGTAGTGCGTTCACGAAATTTGGCGGCTGGGATTAATCCGAACAATTCATCAGAGCACTCCCCATGGTATATGCGAAAGAAAATGCAAAGAGATGCAACATCTCTTCGCAGCGCCAGTGAATCGAGCCGATCGGAAAGCACTCGGTCGTCGACCATTCGAGCCGCTCTACGCTGGATGCGGTCAAGTGGAAGGAGCTGGTACTGGGGAGCTCCAGCCCAGAGATGGGAACAGTATTCCAAGTGCGGCTGAACCTGCGCCTTATAAAGTTGCAGGCGGTGTGCCGGCATCAAATACTGTCCCGCTCTACTGAGCACGCCAAGCTTTTTAGAGGACAATTTGGCTTTCTCTTCCAAGTGACCAGGAAACTGCACGTCACTTGTTATGTCGACGCCGAGAATTCCGATACTGGCTGAGGCAACAAGAGGGGTGCCTTGAAACTGAGGAGATACGACAAAGTGGTTATTTTTAGTGGTTAACGCGCAAACTTGTGTCTTCTGAGGGTTAAACTGGACTAGATTTAGTCGCCCCCAATCCGAGACTCTGTTTAGCAAAGACTCGACTTCAGACACAAGTTTGTCCCGGTACTTGGAGACGTTTTACCGAGAATTATTGGCACGGCCGATGTACAGAGCATCACCAGTGCTGTCATCTGCATAGCAATGAATGTTACGGGTTTGCAACATATCATTTATATGCAGAAGAAACAGCGTTGTCGATAGCACACAGCCTTGTGGAACACCAGCATTAAGAGGCTTGTAATCGGAGCCTGCACCGTCTACAACGAACTTGATGCTCCGATCTGCAAGAAAGCTGGTGATCCAATCGCACAATTTCTCGGGAAGCCCATAGGAAGGGAGCTTCGAAGCGCTTTGTGCCAAACCCGATCGAAGGCCTTCGCAATGTCCAAACTAACGGCCAATGCCTCCCCCTTGGACTCTACTTCCTCCGCCCATCTGTGAGTTAAGTAAACCGGAAGATCACCAGCTAATCGACCACGACGAAAACCGTATTGCCGATCAATAATCAGCTGGTGATCCTCAAGGTACCTCATGAGCTGGCAGTTAATAATAGACTCCATTGTTTTGAAGAACAAGGAGGTGATAGCGATAGGCCGGTAGTTGGACGGGTCTGAGCGGTCGCCTTTTTTAGGGATCGGGTGGACGAAAGCCGTCTTCCATGATTTTGGGACTACGCCTAGAGAGTAGGAGTACCGGAAAAGACGCGTTAAAACCGGTGCCAACTCTGGAGCACACGTCCTCAGCACAATTGGGGGGATTCCGTCAGGCCCACTCGACTTGTGGATGTCCAGGGAGAGTAGTGCTTTGCGAACCGAGCGCTGTGTGAACTGCACTTCTGGCATAGAGCACTCACACCGCGAGATGGTCGGCGACGTACTCTCCCGTCATTGAGAGTCAAGTTGTACGCAAAGAAAGAGCCTAGCAGATCGGCTTTCTCCTTTGCGGTATGGGCCAGTGAGTCGTCCTCCCTGTGCAGAGATGGAAGAGACGGCTGACAGAAATTCCACTGGACAGCCTTGGCGAGAGACCAGAATGCACGGGTTCCAGAAGGAAGGCGAACCACTACTACTGTTTCTCGCCAATTCTGCCTGTGTGCTCTGACTTTGCCTTGGCAATGACTCTTTTCAAGGACCTGGAGGCGGAATTGTACTTCTTTTTTAGAGCGCTGGTGTTTACATTCCGGGACGCTGATGCGTCAGCCCAGGCTTGGTAGCACTCCTGCTTATAGCATGATGCTATTTTACAGGAGCAACCAAACCATGGCTGAGATTTACCTCCAATAGGCACCACAGAGGAAGGAATAAAAAGTTCCATACCCTGAAGTACCACATCAGCGACAGAATCCGCAACAACGTTAGGATCGTCCAGCGAGAAGCAAACCCGCTCCCAAGGGTAGGATGCAAAGAAAGACCGCATCCCATCCCAATCGGCTGACCTATAGTGCCAAACACGGCGGCAGCCTGCAGAATGCAACTGCGATTTCAGCGTGAGTGGCACCACACTCCGGACAAGACAATGGTCCGAGGAGCCTAAAGGGGCGTCGACGAAAATCTGATATACGTGCGGGTGAGAGGTCAGCAGAGGGTCCAACAGGGAAGGTACATGATACTCCACATCTGGAATCCGCCGTAGGCGAAGTTAGCAGTTGTGTCAAACCATATGCCAAGGCAAAATCATTAATAGATCTCTTCGCATGATAGGTTAAACGTGAACCAAGCCATTCGGCTTGATGGTGGGCGTAAAAGTCGCCGAGGATCACGATCTCTGCGGAAGGGATCTGCTGTATCAACAAATCTGTAGCCATTTGGACGTGGTCGAAGATCCGGTCTATTTCGGCTTTACCGCTATGGGACCTATAGAGGCACCCGTAGACGCGCGGATGGTCGTCGCTGTCTACGCGTAGCTAAAGCATGGATAGGTCCTAACCTTCAAGACTGCCGAGACGTCGAGAACAGATGTCCTCTCTGACGTAAACGCAAACTCCAGCTCGAGGCACAAAGGAGTGTTCCAGTTTGTAGCCCGGGTAGGAGAGATACGAGACATCAGGGGACCTGTGTCTCGGGAAACATAGCCGGCCTCGCCGTCTAGAGATGGTAGTGGATAGTTTTGTTCAGATTTAACCTTGAAAAGCGATGAGTCTTGAAATTAAAAGTTTAAAAAAGACAAGGTTTTCTTTTTCCTGTAAATTGCTCCCAAAATGTTTTATTTCACTCATTTTGAATATCAATATTTGCAACAAATATTCCGTTATTTATATTACTTTTGCTTAGAGATTATATTATGAAACATATGTGATTTTAGATATTATGTTAATAAATCTTCTATTCTTCGACATTATCGGTGATTTCATTCATTCACTACTGCCTATCAAAAGTCTACAGCTGGACATAGACCTTGCTCACATGTTACTGCGTAGAGAGGATATCTGATAGAGTTACTTCGCTTAGCGGCTGAGTTGGCAACTGCAATTTTTCATTAGGTAAGGTGCGTGATGGTGATAATGTCACCTTAAGCTTTGCCACCCTATGAAATCAAAACTAGGAGGGGGAAAGGGACAAAAACACACAGTCGTATACCTACTGTAACTTATATATTTAAAAAAAATGTAGAAAAAAGCTGTGACAATAACTTACAAAATTAACTTAAAAACAATTAACTGCACTAAACAATATTAAAACAACTAAAACATTTATGTACTATATTGTTAACTGTCAAAATGGCTTGGATAGAGCAGCGCCCTTTTGACTTTTTATTTGATTGACTGATAAAGAGCTATCCTATCAAAAAGCCATCAATACAAACAAGGCTGTAGTTTTTGAGTTATAAGAAAGTGACCATATTAACCGGATGACCATATTACGTTCACGTACTATACGAGGGCGGCACTGAAAATTTCGGGAATCAAGGAAGTGACACAACATTACTATTTAAAAATGTATTTATTGCTTTTTGAAGTATTCTCCGCAAAATTTGACACATTTTTCCATACGATGGAACCAATCATTGAAGCAACCATTCCATTCGGAAGTTGGGGTCTCCAAAATGGCCGTTTTGTAGGCGTCAAACTCATTTTCGAACACCCAAACTCGTGACTGCTTTTTTGTTTCGGGTTCGTACGCATATATCCAAGATTCGTCACCTGATACGATGTTTTATACAGCATTTGAGCCTGCGTAGAATCTTACAAGAGTTCTGAGCTCACGAGCCGCTTTTTTGCTCTTCACAGAGCGAATGCGGTATCCATCGGGAAAATAACTTTTTTACACCTAATTGTTCATGCAAGATTATTTGTATTTGACTCATGCCAATGTCTAAAGTTGCCTGAATTTCGCGGTATGTCACATGTCGATCTTCCTCAATCAGCTTACGCACAGCATCAACGTTTTCTTGGGTGACTGCAGTTTTTGGACGACCTTGACGGGGATCATCACTGAGATTGACACGTCCACGTCGAAATTCAGCAAACCAGCGATAAATTGTGGTTTTGGATGGGGCTTCATCCCCAAATGCAGAAATCATCCGGTCAACTGTTTTTGTGTTAAATCACTTCGAACTTCATAATAAATCATCGCTCTTGAATTTTCTCGAGTCAATTCCATTTTTTCAACGACTAAACAAGTTTGACAAAACCTTGTGACCGAGAATCTTTTTTTAAATAAATAAATGGTATTCGATTTTTAAAACCAAGGAGTTTTCAATCAAAAGGATTTTAATATGACAGGAACAGTGGAAATATTCTATTCCCGATACTTTTAGTGCAGCCTATGTATTATGTGTTGATACCAGAAAGATACTACCCATCTCGTTTCATTTAACTCTGTCGCTCTTTACGACACCATGGTATGATGGGGTTAGTGTGTTCTCTAAGGTTACCACCACACAACGAGTTTTAATGTGATCAAGAATCTGTGAAAAGAAACAGTGGTATCTTGTGGATACCACTGTTTGCTTGGTATTACTATTGACGCGAAGTTTCAATCGGTCCCTCATATATCTAAATTAGCAGGCAGACTTAGTTCTGCAGCATATGCTGTAAGAAATATTAGAAGTCTCACCAATGCTGAGACAGCTAGATTAGTTTATTTTAGTTACTTTTATAGCGTAATATCTTATGGAATCTTGCTATGTGGTAATGCGACTGACATTGAACTAATGTTAGTTTTGCAAAAGAGAGCCGTACGGGCGGTTTATAACTTAAATTGTAAAAAGTCCCTTATAGAAAAAATTAAAGAAGTAAAAATATTAAGTTTAGCATCGCAATATATTTATGAAAATTTAATGTATGTACATAAAAACGTAAATAGCTTTCATAAGAATAAAGATGTTCATACTTTAAACAGTAGGAATAAACATAAGCTTGTAATACCAGTTATTAGACTCCACAGAATTAGTAATTCATTTATGTGGAATGTGTAAGCTTTTACAACAAAGTCCGAGAAAATGTACAAAATTTGTCATTAAACAAGTTTAAATATTTTATTAAAGAAAAATTGTACAAAATAAATTATTGTAAAGTGAAATATGTTTAAAAAAAAGTCCCGCTGGGTTTCTTGCTGGTTCTTCCCAGGACAGAGGTTTTTTTTCAGAACTAGTGGTAAATAAAAAAATTGACTTTCAATAAATATTACGTAATAAATATATATTGAATAAAAATCATTCATTTAATTTTATTTCATCATGGATAGTGAAAACAATGTAGTGGAATATTTTGCGTCGCTGCATATTTCACTTCGTATCGGGACACAAGAGTAATCACTGATATTTGGCATCAGACTGACAAGCTTTACATAGACAGAATAAATAAATTTTAATTGTTCCGTTAAACCGTTAATTGAATTGGTGCAACCAGTAATATATTCGTATCTTGCATATCGATCTATCTCTACTTAGAAATGAGGATGTCCGCAGTAAACCAGAGTAACCGACATCGCCCAACGGATTAGTAAGCTGAAGTGGCAATGGACCGACCATATAACTTGAAGAACCGACAACCGATGGGGAAGAGAGGTTCTCGAGTGGTAGCTTAATACGGTTAAGTTTTTATTATATAGCATTGGGTGACAAACCAGCACACAGTCCACCTAATGGTAAGTGGATGCTGTGGCCCATAGGCATCCACATTTACTCAATTAAGAATCAAAATTCAAATGCGTTGTCACCCCTGATGATTAAGATGGAATGCCTCGATTCCAGTTAAAAGGGGTCTCCGGTTCTCTACAATCACCACACGAAACACAGCAGCATTACACTGCTATTTTACGTTGTTATTCTGTGAGAGCGTGGTCCTGCCCCGATCGAGCCGGCCCATTTATGCTATAACTGTAATATAACTGCAGCGTGGATCTACCACGCAAAAAAGTGGAGTGTAGAGCGGCCCTACGCTAGATGGAAAGACCACTTGATAAGACATGCAGAAAGTCTGTAGATGCAGGTGGTTCAGGACCGTGCTTCGTGGCATTCCTTGGGGGAGGCCTATGTTCAGCACTGGACTTGTGAAAGGCTGTAATGATAATAGTGGTATCGATCTATCAAAGAATCAAAATTAATAAGTCTATGTAACCACACAAATGCACCGCTGCAAATAAATCCTGCAACGTACACCGAGATACGAATCACAATTTCATATCATTCACAAAACGAAACGTTAAACCCAGCTCGGCACCGGCTATATTAACACCTTTGCCCGGTAAATTACAGAGCTGCACGCAAATGTGCGGTATTCCGCTGTTAATTGCCGAAGGGCTCTTGAAGACCAGAATTACTGAGGATATATATTACAAAATGTCTTTAGATTTGCTCCTATAAAGGTGCAAAAAGTACGACGGTGAAAATGATTCGAGAACACAAACAAAAATACAGGTTTAATAAAAGGTTCGATTTATCTATGTCTTATAATCATTTATTTACATTAATTTAAATATATACAATATTAAAAAAACTAAAACCTTTAATAGTCACACTCGTGGTATCGTGCCAAGAACACTGCCTGCGTTTCATCCCTGAATATTTAGTTTTTGAGCGAGAAAAGTAGCAGCACTCTGATCGCTGTCTTCAATGTCTTTTATTATTAGAAGATCATAATTACCGATGCGAAAGAAAGGTTTTCGAGTGACAGTCTCCTTCCTGAAAGCGAAGGATGGAGCGCTGGAACGACGACCTGGTGAGATATGGAGGTAGTCGATGGATGCAAATGATAACAGGATTCCTTGGAGGAGGTCTATGTAGAACAATGGACTTATGAAGGGCTGCACTGATAATGATGATGATTTTTTTTAAGTTTCGAGTAACTGAAAAGATGAAGATTATGATAATAATTTCAAGATGGGGGATGTTAATTCTTCTTTAATCTAAAAAATTAAGCTATTGTGTGGATTTTTTTTAATTAACTATACTGGCATTGCTTTTTCTTGTAGAACAAGGTCGGCACACAGCCACCCTGATGGTAAGTGGATGCTGAGGCCCATAGACATTTATCCTCGATTAAGAATCAAAACGCAGATGCGTTGCCACCCCTAAAAACTAAGATGGAATGTCTTGTTTCCAGTTAAAAGGGTCTCCGGATCTCTACACTCACCATACGAAACACAGCAGTATTAAGCTGCTATTTTACGCTGTTATTTTGTCAGAGTGTGATCCTTCCCCGGTCGAGCCGAGTCATTCGAGCCATAATAATACAATGCAATACTAATATAGCTGCAGCGTGCCTCTACTACGTACATTTTAACATTACTAATATTCCCTTTAACAACTTCTGGTCAGCTTAAATTTCTTGTGTTAGGAGTGGTTCACCGCAGTAATCGAGTAGCGGATTCGAACCCACGACCTTTTGAATTTGATCCTGAGATCCTCACCCTGCCGTTATGCTACTGTCACTTAATATTATTTTTATTTCGTATTATTTTACTTAATATTAAAAGTTTTTTTTTCTTGTAACCCTGTTAATTAAAATCTCTCACGGTGTTAATAGGAAATTGCACTTTCTGAGCGTAACCAAATCCTATAATATACTATAGGCCACAGCATTCCCTTACCATCAGTTGGACTGTGTGCCTTTTGTCACCCTCATTCTTTATAAAAAATACATCTAGCACAAATTAAAAGGTTATACTGCCTTCAATAGAACCAGAAAGATCTCTTACAATAGTAAGAAATCTTCTTGGTATTTTTGTCACTTCTTACGACGTCCACGCGATGATAAGGAATGATTTTTTTATAGGATAAGGGTGACAAACGAGCACACAGTCCACCTGATGGTAAGTGGATGCTGTGGCCCATAGACTCCCACATTTATTCTCGATTAAGAATCAAAATAGATGCGTTATCACCCCTGAAAACTAAGATGGAATGCCTTGTTTCCAGTAAACAGGGTCCCCGTTTGTCCACAATCACCAAACGAAACACAGCAGCATTGAGCGGCTATTTCACGCTGGTATTCTGTAATTATTAACAAAATTCCAGCTTAATATAATTTAGCAGGCTAGCGTTAAAATTATTGCGTAACAATAAAAAGTACACCAAAACAAGAACATTTTCCATCTTGATAACGCGTGGTGGGTGATTAACCATGATTTACACCGACATGGCCGATTGCGGGGCGGGCGCAGAGCTCGCGAGGTGTGGAATAAATCTGAAAGCTCCAAGATTGAAATCTAACCGATATTTTTGTTCGTAACCGATAGCAATGGAAGCGGCCGGCTCTTTGATATCGATATACGATAAATTTGTTGCAGCTATATCGTTTGAATTACTTGAAACTTGCAATCTTAATTAAAAAGCTTCTCGGATGAAGTTTAACTCATTCAGTCTACCCGTGTCCGACTTACCTTTGTAATTTACCTTATACTATAATATAGTTAGTGCCGAAATTATCGTAAACTTCTCATGTTTGTTAGCTTGTACGCTATAAAGGCTTATACATTTAGGCTTTTGTCTACTACCGGACGGTACCTAACTATACTTTAAAAAAGTTAAACATAGGCAAATTTCATTTTACAAAAAATACATATTATGTATTTACCTTTCGTGAATAAATGGTACTTTTCAGGAATATCTAGGTAACTTGTTAAAAATTCTACAAATTTTTTATAATCTGTGATCCACTATTGTAGGTATATTAAAAAATGCTTTGTGTTCCACTAAAAATACTTTTTTATTTGTGAATGAGTGTTTGATTACATGTGAAATTCTGGTTTTGGCAACAGTGACTTTATTTTATTTTATAAAACGTAAATAGTGATGATAAAAAGGAACTCACTTTGCATGATTCTAAAAATAGTGCTAAAAATTTAGTAATTTCATCAAATCATATTTGAGACATTTTGAACACACTATATTTTTACCACAGACGAATAGACGGCTAAGATATATAATTTTCATTGGATCAATTTTTATAATAATATCTACATATTGCACAACTTTATAAAAGTCTAAATTTCAGCTATTAGTGTTTCCTTTCAGCTTTAATGTGCTTCATTAAGTTATATGTACTACTAAGTACTAGAGAAGCTATTCCAAACAAAAAATGTTCACTACTCTGTATCCGCACATGCGCGGGAAACAGCAGAGTCGCGCATGCGCAGTTGATATAAACGCGCAAAAATTGTCATAATAAAAAATTGTTTATTTAGATTGTATTGTTAATCGAGTACATTTTTTTTAATTTTCTTTTATTTTGCATGTGTGCTATTATATAAAATTATTATTAGCACTGCTCCGCACTGCATGAATATCGAAGCCAAAATAACAGGTGTACGGATTACAGTACAGTTCAGTTGAACATAGTGAGTGTTCGGAATGCCAAATCTAGTGCGTAGTACATATATATCGATGATGTGCTTCTCTTATCGTATTAGTGCAGTATAAAAATAATAAAGCAGATTTAATGAGAACGGGTACCTTGTCAAGTCAACAGTAAAACCCAACATAAATAAAGTAAAAGTTAAAAACTAAAAATAAGGTAAATAAGCTGCTGCTTTTATACGTCCCACTGCTAAGCAATGCCAATGCAAAAAAAAGCGATAACAGGCCACTCTCATTTCCAAAAGTGTTGTGGAGGAATTTCGGCATGGAACATTACGTTGATAAAGAGAAGTCCATTCGAGCAAAGTCACGGGCAAAAGTTAAAGTTGAGGTTGCACCTGTACACGTTCCACTTCTGGGCAAAGGCTTCCTATTTCTGAGAGGGTTATGCAGCAGCTAGTTTTCTGCGCTGCTCTAGTGATTGTTTGCGAACTCTTATGACTTATTTGTTCTGACTGACTTATTGTTTGTTCTTCATTCACGCATTCCTCACGTTGTTACTCTTGACCGCCGGGCTACCTGAGTTGTTCACCTACTGTAACATTTACTATGAACGTTGAGCCCTTATAAGGTATCACAGCACATAAAATATACATAATGTAATAATACATAAACATATATATCTTTTTAACCGTGCAGTGGCGGTGTAAGGATATCCACTACCCGATATCATCCCAAGGATATCGTAAAAGACAACAGAAGTAAACTGAACCAGGAGATGTACAGTAGCACTCTCCTGATAACAGCTGACCCGCTTCTCAAGCGTGGCAACTATGGCAAATATCCCCCTGTGAAGCAATCCATGGAGGTGGGCTACGCCTATGTTCGACGGTGAACATTTTGATAGGCTGTAACAGTCATGGAATATGAGTTATTTTATTTTGACCTGACGATAAAACCACCTTTTTAGTTGCCCTAAGCAATGTCATTTGACCTTATATTTATTAAGTCAATAACTAGAAATGAGTGTGACATCTCAAGTAGAAATACATAATTGGAACATCCTTTATAGTAAGAAACATGACGACCTAACACCTCGCTAATTTAAACCGTCTCAGCTGCTGCTATCGATTGTTATTAATTCTACACTTGACACATCCTGTGCTTAATGCACTTGAATTTGTACCAAAAGACTATAATTTTTTTTGTCTACACAAATGCATCCCAGATTTGTGTCCCCTTTTGTGTCATCAATCCGATAAGACAGTACTAATGCACAAAAGTGTCTACTGCATGGCTATAGTTATATATGATAAAATACCTAAAAGTTGGAAAGAATTGCCGCTATCGATATTTAAAAAAGGCTTCGAAGATTCAATTCAAAGCATACTATAGCGTTGCAGAATTCTTGACTAAAAAATTTAACTAAAAAAAAACTAAAAAAATTTGAGATTAAGACTGTATAAAGTTAAAAATCTGAATTGTATTTGGTCCCCTGTTGTTATTTTATTTTGTTATTATTTAGCAGATTAGTTTATAATTTAGTATTTTTTGCATGCCCACTGGTAAAGTATGGTTTAACTCACTATTTCTATTAATTTATAATGCTAGAAATTATATTAGTTTTATAAAAACTCCATAGTCTCAGTATTATGGTCTAATAGCAAATATAAATAAAAATGAACCCGCGAAGCCCTAGGCAAATAGGTTTCTCTTCCGTCGGGCTAACGATATCAATTTAGTTCTTTCTCGGTCCCCTCTATGCCGCAATCAGAGGCAAAGGCAAAGGCATTTTACATCCAAGCCTTTTAGATTGAATATTGTTGCATATTATGTTAAACATAACATGTTCTAACGATATTATAGAAAGAAAGAAGGAAGAAACATTTATTGCAAATCACCACACACATAATTAGGCACTAAACTAAAATTTGATATTTGACGTTCACTTAGGAAGCATTATAACCAAATCTACGAAAGCTCTTGGATTTTTGATGCATAGCTCTAGGGACTTCACTAAAGCTAAAACTCTAAAGATCCTATATTGTTCTCTTGTAAGAAGTAATTTGGATTACGCATCTCAAACCTGGAACCCCAGATATGCAACATACCCGACTTGAAAATATCCAAAGTAAGTTTATGCGTTACCTCTGTTATAGAACCAATGACTATAGCTATACCTCAGATAATTATATTAGTTATTGTAAAAAACATCACCTTCTTCCTCTTGCTATGCGTCGTCAGATCGCTGACCTCACTTTTCTGTTAAAAATAGCTTGTAGTGCTATTGACTGTCCTGAGCTTTTATCTCAACTACATGTTAGCTGTCCTGCCAAACCTGTTAGATACAACAAAATTTTAAGTCTCCCGTTTTCATCTACAAATTATAGGCAAAATACATTTATATGGCGAGCGAGCAATAATTTCAATAAGCTAGCCAATGAGTTTAACTTCGATTTGTTTAACACTAGTGCTGCGTCAGCTAGGCGCATACTTAACAATGCATTTTTGGTAGCTCTAAGTGAGATATTGATGGATTGCTACACAACTATGATTTACTTTTGTGTTTATGTTTATTTTTCTCTTAAAATAGCTTGTAGTGTATTGACTGTCCTACGTATGAGTTGATTGTCTTTTATATGTATAATACAAGTTTAGCTCTCATTTGGTATAAATATGTTGTATTGGATACTTTCGAGTGTTAAATCGTGTTTATCATTGTTGTAAATTCACCTTTGGATCTATTAGTGAGGATCTTTAATTGGCTTACTGTTGTCATTAATACTATCTATCCTAATTATGATAGCTGTTGGTCTTCCAAATAAAATAAAAAAAATAAACTAACCGTTATAGCCTGTAAAAGTCCACAGTAGCGTCAGTGGATCCGCTATCACATACTCGTATCATCCCGTGGGTGTCGTAAGAGGCGACAGAGGGAAACTAATTAGGAGATGGGCAGTGGCGTCTTTTTTTTTTTTGTTTTTTTTTTATAGGAGAGGGGGCAAACGACGGCTTCCGATGGATGGCTGAATAATCATTTCGTTTACGCATAACGTCAAATATCAAGGCTGGCGAAGGGCAGCGACAAAGGTGCATACCAGAAGTGAGCTTTTCGCTGTTTACGATAGTGAAGATCAAGGATAAGGGTTTTCGATAATAAAAATTATCACATTTCTTAGTTTACACATATCTGTACGTTTGAACGTAATATATTACAGCGTTTTATTGAATACTGGCTAGTACCCAGCGATTTGCTGTCGCAGAAGAAATAATTGTGGAAATATCGTTTTAAATTTGTAAGAAAAATTAGGAGTTCCCTTTACCGACGAGCATGTATGCGCAGGTATATGGATGTGAAGGTGTATGGAGGTGTGTCACGATCGTACCAAATGGAATTCTGTAGTCTCTGCCTACCCCTCTGGGTGACAGGCGTGATGTTTATGTTTATGTATATGTATAATTTGGAAGAGTTACATTGTTTAATAAGGAGTGACAATATATTTATTGAAGTTGAATGATATGTGTATAACTATCAACTAATTTTGCAGGTACTGTAAGTTAATTGTACTATGTATATAATCTTTGCGCAAGTGCAAGCAATAAGTTGACTAAGTGTTATCGCAATAACGGTATGGCAATGCATAAAATACGAACAAACAAACATTACTTTTTATATATTAGATACGTGACACGCGAGCATTAAGTCACACGATCCATAAACATTTACATCTATCTTCGATTAAGAATCAAAACCACTGAAGAATAAGATGAAATATCATGTTTCCAGTAAAAAGTTTCTACACATACCATACCGAACACAGCCATTATGTTATTATATGAGAGCGTGCTCCTACCCCTTTCGAGCCGATCTAATCGTACGACAGCCGTAATATAGCTGCAGAAACGCTCTACCACAGTTCCGGTCTGAAGACGGAAAGACATTCCATCTTAGTAATCAGTGATGACAACATATCTGTAGCCTTCTTACTTCTTGGTTTGACTTTCGGTACAAATGTCAATAGACTGCATAAGTCACTATCACCGTGAGTTTGCAATGACGCGATTTTCACAAGAAAACATGATTTAAACAATTTTTTCTGTCAATGTATTAAAAAGCGTTTCCATAGTCAAAGAAGATGTTGTAATGAAATATGTTTGACAGTTTATTGTATATTACATATTTTAACTATATTATATCTTTATAACTACAGAAACAAAATATTTGAAAATAAATTTGTAGAAATATTGTCATGTTGAAAGATAAGTTTGAACGCCACCATCAACAAAGCATGTTGTGTGATTTATTTTATGCGATTTGTTTCAAAACATTACGTGTTAGATGTTTCTCAGTGCAAATGTACAGTCAGGTGGACTGTTAGTTCGCTTGTCACATCAACTTTATAGAAAAATATCTACAGCTGGACTTAGGTCGTTCCAATAATATGCCACTAAGCAGGTGACTTGGTCAGCGCAAGATCGGTACCGTCCGATTGGAAATGCTGCTGCCCCTACACCATGCTGTGAAACTTGAGTTCGAAATTCTTATACTTATTTCTATAGAATAAGGGTGACAGTCCACCTGACGGTAAGTAGATGCTGCATCCCTTAGACATCTAAATCTATCCTCAATTAAGAATCAAAATGCAGATACGCTGTCACCCTTGAGTACTAAGATGGAATGCCTCGTTACAAGTAAAAAGATCTCCGGTTCTCTACACTCGCTATATGAAGCAGCTAATTGACGCTAGTATTCAGTGAGAGCGTGGTCCTATCTCATCGAGCTGACCCATACGTGCTGCAGCCATAATATAGCAGCAGCATAGCTATACCACGTAAATCTTTCCTCATTCGTTAACTTCTAAATAATCTCATCGTAATTTAGAAGCAGTCTATATAGTATCTATTAAACTTGTAGCTTGTCAACACCGCACTTGCCTGCGGTAGCCGCAAAATACTTCGAAACACGATTAGTGATGTTTCATTTTCAGGAAGGAGCGGACACAGAGTAGCTTTGTGGGACTAATTGGTGCCCCGGGGCCGCTTGAGCTCAGAGCATAGCTCGATGCTCGGGGCACTGTGAGATACTAGACTCGTCTCGCTGTAATTTAGACGCGATCGCGTCACAAAGGAGTCGTTTACGTGATATTCAACGTTCGCTGTATTTGGGCCGAGAATAATTCGTTTTGGCGGTTAAATTACAATCTGGAACAGACTCGGGCCTTAATAAGGTGAACGTTAGTACGAAATAGCTGTGATAATAAGTCTGTTCTTGATAATGAGTTTCATGCTGAAGCTGAAATGAAATGTTCCTGTCAAAATTATTAAGCAGTATTATTTTTTTATGGGAGTACAAATTATTAACGTCCCGCGTCAACAATATCCCAATTTTTCTATTGTTAAAATTTTGCCCATTCCACCTTGTGGTCGACCAGTAGTCTGAATTTAACCTAATTCATTAAATTACTAAGTACTTGTACATTAAGCAAACTGTATTTCGATTTCAACTCTCGGTATTCATACATATCTACGCTTCCAACTGCATAAAACACATATATCTTATACACAAAATAGAAAGGAAACGCTTTTTTTGCCTTTGAAATACACTCCACCAACTATTGAAATAGGTACATTTGAAATTACACAAAATTCTCAGCCTATTCAATCAATATGTGTAATTATTTTGTTGGCAACATTTTAATATTCTTTAGCGCCAATCCCAGTACGACTAACGTTGGCCACAGACTACTGTGTGTTTAACAAATTACAGTGACAGTATGAACGTAAACAATGGCTGTTTTTATTTATTTTATTTTATTTATTTGTAACACATCTAATAACTAAAAATTTACGTTTATTTGTTCGTTTTTATGCGCTGCCGTACCGTTCATCAGATTGCGGTAAAACTTTTTAAACTTATTGCTTGCACTTGCGCGAAGGTTATACGCGAAGGGTAAACGGGCATAGAACAATTAACTTACAGTAGCTGGTGCGCGTATCGTACCGACAAATTTATTTAAAAATTATCATTCAATTTAAATAAATATATTATCATTTCTATTTATACAATATACAAATTTAAAACTATTTTTCCATAATCATTCCTTCTGCGGCAGCAACGCACTGGGTACCATTTATAAAAATGTTAGCTTTGAGCACTCCATCCCCATATAAACTTTATGCCAATTTTCATACTCCTCCTGGTGCGCAATTTTCTTTAAAAGGTACAAAGTTTTCTCTCTTTTATTAATAGGGTCACCCGAGGCAAGTGTGATAGTGGGTCAAGTATAACAAATGCAAATTATGCGGCCTAAATCTGACTTGTGGCTCATAGACAGCTACGTAGATCTATCCTTGATTAAGAATAAAAATGCAGATGCGTCGTCTCCCCTGTGGAGTAAAAATGAATGCCTCGCTTCTAGTAAAAAGAATTTCCGGACCTTCACACTCACCGTAATAAACACAGCAGCATTAAGTTGCTATTTTACGCAGGTATTCTGCGAGAGCATCGTCCTTGCCCGATCGAACCGACCCATTCGTGCTACAACTATAATATAGCTGCAACTTTGCTCTGCACCTATGAAAACGCTGCTAAAATGTTAGTAATAGTCTATGTCTAGGGATATATAAAATATATTTAGGGATAGGCTATATAAAATAGTATATCCCTAAAATAAATACTAAAGATATTGTTGTAGCGACGATTTTAAGCATAACCGTGTAGTGGCAAGTAGTGGTGGTACATGAATAACCACTACTCCATATCATCCCGTGGGTGTTGCAAAAAACGATAGGGCAAACTGAACTAGGAGATAGACAGCAGTAACTTTTTGATGAAAGCTGAGTACAGCCAGCTTGCCACGCGTGGCAACTATGGCAAATATGAGGCCCTTATGAGGCAATCAGTGGGGAAAGCCTATGTTAAGCAGTCGACTTTTGATATGCTGGATATTTTACACCAGGCGTAAAGGAGATAATTACACCACCACCTATTTAAACATATCCAGGATCAGGATTCAAACGTTTTTTATAGAATAAATGTGACAAACGAGCACACAGTCAACCTAATGGTAAGTGGATGCTGTGGTCCATAGACATCTACATTTATCCCCATCCTTAAGATTAAAAACTTTGTCACCCCTGAGGACTATAATGGAATGCCCCGTTTCCAGTAAAAAAGGCTCTCCGGATCTCTACACTCACCATACAAAACACAGCATCATTAAGCTGCTATTTTACGCTTGTATTCTATGAGAGCGTGGTCCTTTCCCGGTCGAGCCGACCCATTCATGCTACAACCATAATATAGCTGAAGTGTAATAATTAAAGTAAGTTGTCTCTACTATGGGAAAAGTCCAGCAGTAGATTTTAACGGGGTAATATGGAAGAAGCCTGTAAACATCCACCCGCCAGCATAAAACCTTTGAAACAGACATGAATAATCATGAAAAATTTTACTAGTAGGAATTGGATGCAAGCCAAAGACCTAGCTAAGTGACGGGTCTTGGCAGAGGCTTACGTCCAGCAGTGGATTGCCGCATGGTGATGGTAATGATGATGTTTAGATGTGTGTTTCTTTTATAAAAGTTTCGTTACCAACAGAACTTACATTCGTATCACGTCGTAGAGCCATGCTGCAGCTATATAATGATTGTAGCACGAAAGATTTGGCTTGATCGAGGAAGGGCCACGCTCTCACAGAATACCAGCGTTAAATAGCAGCTTGATGCTGCTGTGTTTATGGTGAGTGTAGAGAATCGAAGACCCTTTTTACTGGAATCGACGCATTCCATCTTAGTCCTCAGGGGTGACAACGCATTAGCATTTTGGTTCTTAATCGAAGTTAAATGTAGATGTCTATGAGCCATAGCATCCACTTACCCAGGTGGCCTGTGTGCTCGTTTGTCTCCCTAATTCTATAAAAAAGTCACCTGTCGGTAAATAACTATTACAATCCATGCATGCTTGCAGCCAGCTCCAAATAAAGACGGCTACATACGCCCTCTCATCGTTAAGGAATTAGAAGAAATGTGTCACAGCCTATATTGGCTCTAAAAACTCTTCAGACTGCCATTGCTATTACTTTGCTATTACTCGACTCCACCAAGTCAATAATTAATTCTTGGGGCGATACGCTTTTACAACAAAATCCCAGAAAATATACATAAATTTGACCTGCACAAAGTTTAAAAACTTTATTATAGGTACTAAGTTTGTATGAAAAGGGTCATTATAATATTAGGGGAACTTATGGATAATAATAACGCCTGGAAAGCTACAAAGCTATTTCCAATTTGTTTTGTGTTGTTAATTGTAACAAACATGATTTTAAGCTGATCTTAAAAAAATAGTTCCGCTGGGTTTCTTGCTGGTTCTTCCCAGGATAGAGGTTTTTTTTCGTATCAGTGGTACCTAAATGAGAAAAAAGTGACTCATTAAGTATCATTTATAATGCTTAATTAATAAAAAAGTTTCTGTTTCTGTTTCTATTGCTGTTTGTACAAGGGCTGACTTGATTGAGGGTTGATATGGTGGCAGAAATATGGATGATGATGGTACCTACACAGACAGACTCATGGGTGGAAAAGCAGTCCTACCTAGTGCATTATATACTCGACTTGCACTCTTCACAGAAATTTGAATACAGCCGGGAATTACCCCAATAAACTTGATTTGTCTCAAATCTATAATAGCCAAATAACAGCACAGGGTCTTCATGAGACGGGAACATATAACGAAATAAGTTCACGGTCGGGCTGCGCTGTATATTGCCCGCCGTACCCTCGGGCTCTCACCCTGGAATCCACCCTACTGTGATTTATAACCATTACCCTGTTGTATGATGACAAAAATGAATCATAATGAGTAAGTTGTAATGTAGGTAACTTACAATGGATCTTTAATTTCTACAAGGTAATTGTTACTGCTTACGACTGCAAATAAATTTTTTGAACTTTTGCTGTATAAACCACAAGACTTCTATGTATATAGACCGGCGATTGAGAACAAAATCGTGTTTAACATTGGTTGTTTGCAGTTGTATTTTAATTTACGATAGTTCGTTTTATTAGTTTTTTTTATAGAAATATAGGTGACAAACGAGCACAGTCCACCTAATGATATGTGGATGCTGTGGCCCATAGACATCTACATTTATCCTCGAATAAGAATCATAACGGAGATGCGTTATCACCCCTGCATACTGAGATGAAATACCTCGTTTCCAGTAAAAAGGGGTATCCGGATCTCAACACTCACCATATGAAACACAGCAGTATTAAGCTGCTATTTTATGCTGGTATTCTGTGAGAGCGTGGTCCTTCCCCGGTCGAGCCGACCTATTATATAAAGTTTATTAGTCGATTGCAATAAAATAATGATAGTGTTTTCTTAGTTAACAAAATCAGTGTTTGCAGTAGAGTAGTGGCGGTGTAAGGACATCCACTACGCCATATCATCCCGTGGGTGTCGTAAGAGGCGACAGAGGGAAACTTATCAGAAGATAGGCGGCAGCATCTTTCTAATAACGACTAAAATTGAAAACACTGTGGTTGTTAATAACTACGACCAAATTAACTAACTAAGGCAAAATGGCCTATTTTCAGCAACGGACTTTTATAAGATGTAACGGATGAATGGATGATGACCAAAATTGCACAGATTGTTCACAGCGAGAAGTAAGATTCCTTAATTTTTAGAGAATTGCTGTAAATGCTACATTTAGGGATCGCCGTACTAGTTTGCGCACCATTTTATAGGAGAAGGGTGACAAACGAGCACACAGTCCAGCTCTGGATAAGTGGATGCTATAGCTCATAGATATCTACATCTATCCTTGATTACGAATGAAAATGCAAATGCGTTGTCACCCGTAAGGACTAAGATGGGAATGCCTCGTTTCCAATAAAAAGGGTCTCCGGTTCTATACACTCACCATACTAAACACAACAGCGTTAAGCTGCTATTTTACGCTGGTGTTCTGTGAGAGCGTGGTCCTTCCCCGGTCGAGCCGACCCACTCGTTATACAACTACTACAAACCGTGATATACCACTCAGCGGCAGCCGTTCTGCGTTCCTGTAAAGGAATTGTAGCAACATTGGTTTGACCTCGTCTTCGAAGACCCAAACTGCTGACTGATGTTTTCTTTTTGGTTCGTATGAATAAATCCATGGTTCGTCACCGGAGAGGATATTATAAACGGCATTTGACTTCCCTCCGTTGAAGCGTTGCAGAGTATTCCGGCACCAATCTACACGAGTCGCCTTTTGCTCTTCGCACAAATTGTGGGGAACCCAGCGGAAAACTAGCTTTCTTACACACAGCTCATTATGTAATATCGACTGATTTGCAGTCATTCCGGTACTGATAACAGCATAAATCTGCTCGTATGTCACATGACGGTCATCTAATATAATAGTTCGCACAGCTGCGATGTTTTCAGGCGTGACCGCTGTTCTTGGTCGACCTGCAGAAGAAACAGTGCTGAGCGACACACGACCGCGTCGGAACTCGGCATACCAGCGGTATATTGTCGTTTGACTTGGTGCTTCAACATCATAAATCGAAACAAATTCGCTGAGACATTTATCTTGAGATAAGCCGCGATGAAAATCGTGATAAATTATGGCGCGGAAATGTTCACGCGTGAGCTGCATTTCTGCTAATGACGTGTCAACTTTAAACCAACATAGTTTTTGTTTTTAAACATATTTTTAAATTGTTTGAATTTCATTAAGATTCTAAGAGGCCAGTATTCAAATTCTAAAAAAGGTTTTATTGTAACTGAATTCGAAATATTCTATTCCCGATCATTTCAGTGTGCCCCTCGGTACTAATATAACTGCAGTATGGCTCTACCACGTAAAAAAACTCCTTACGCTGTTTAGGCATTTTACTTCCGTCACATGCGAGATTAACCACCATCTACCGGCGGTCATGAGCTTGTCTCTATATATTTCAAACTCTAGTCTTACAACATCTAAGGAAAGAGATGTGGTGACGCTGTCATCCTAACCTTGTGGTTATTTGAGTTTAAGGTTATATATGATACATATAGCTACCGCGTAGTGACGGTGTAAAAATATCCACTAACCCATATCGTCTTGTTAGTGTCGTTAGAGACGACGAAGGGTTTTGGTTTTCGTCGGGGTTGATCAGCTGGTAATCTTCTGGTCTACCTGACTTATGAAAGGCGGAGGCAGTACAGTCCAAGGAGTAGTCCATTGGCCTTAGTCTGCGAAGAGATGTTGCATCCCTTTGCAATTTCTATCGCATATACTACGGTGAGTGCTCTGAGGAATTGTTCGGATTAATTCCAGCCACCATATTTCACGAACACACATTGCGTTAACAATCTCACGATAACATCCATCTAGATGCTCGGTGGTCCACCACTATGCGTTTCACAAGGAGTTTTCTTCCTCGTACAATCTCTTTGTGGAAACTTTAACCATCGGCGATTTTTCCAGTCCAATACGACTTAGGTACCTTCAAGAAAAGAGATTACTCCTTTCTAAAACGCCGGCAACGCACCTGCAATTACCCTGGTGATGCAGTTGTTGGTGTGATGATCACTTACCATCAGGTGAGCCTCACACTCATTTGCCCTCTCTTCTATTAAAAAACTGAAACATGAGATGCAGTAAAATCTTCATGATAACACAACTATACTCAAAACTACGGTTGCCAACCCTCTGCCAAGCATGGCAATTATACCAAAATCCCCTCTTATGAGTATTCATTACATATATATAGTATCTATGGTAAATTTACTCATTTTTATCAGGGGTAACACTGTGGGAGCGAAGGAAAGGCTAGGAATGCCAAACTCTAACTCATAAAGTCGAGCAAATATGTTTTTTTACAGGATGAGGGTGACAAAGAACACACAGTCCATCTAATGATAAGTAAATACTGTGGCCCATAGACATCTACATTTAACCTCGATTAAGAATCAAAATGCAGATGCGTTATCACCCTTGATGACTAAGATGAAATGCCTCGATTCCAGTAGAACGGATCTCTGGTTCTCTACACACAACATATATATAGTATCTATGGTAAATTTACTCATTTTTATCAGGGGTAACACTGTGGGAGCGAAGGAAAGGCTAGGAATGCCAAACTCTAACTCATAAAGTCGAGCAAATATATTTTTTTTACAGGATGAGGGTGACAAAGAACACACAGTCCATCTAATGATAAGTAAATACTGTGGCCCATAGACATCTACATTTAACCTCGATTAAGAATCAAAATGCAGATGCGTTATCACCCTTGATGACTAAGATGAAATGCCTCGATTCCAGTAGAACGGATCTCTGGTTCTCTACACTCAACATACGAAACACAACAGCATTAAGCTGCCAATTTACGCTGGTATTCTGTGAGAGCTTGGTCTTTCCCCGGTCGAGCCGGCCCATTCGTGCTACAACCGTAATATAGCCGCAGCGTGGCTCTGCCACGTATGAAATTTTGGGAACGTGTAGAATCTTAATGATTTCTTATATTTACGCGAACACTATACATGATTAAAACTACTTTTACGGATTTTATCGCGTTTATTTGGTTGGTCATGGGTGCTGGAAAGCGCCCGAAACGTCGGGAATTAAAAATAAAAGTAAATAAAAAGTAAAAATAAACGCGATAAAATCCGTAAAAGTAGTTTTATCATGTGTAGAATCTTGATTCATCAGATAAAAAATATGTTATCAACCCTAAGGGCCCGTAAAATGAAATAAATATTAATTAGGTCTCCAATTTCAGTTTGGAACTTGTTCTTTCAAATTTTCGAGCCCTCACCTCACACTCTTAAAATACTCTGGATGCAGCAATAATTCTAATAATCAAATTGTATTATATATTCGCTAATAATTTAAAGTTAATACAATGTCCCATACCCCCTTTAAGGTAACCTATGGAGGAGGACTATGTTCACCAGTGTCATGTCACGTCAATGTCTTAAAAGTGGATAAAAATTAATCTCCTTATTCATAAAAGTAAAACTTTCTAGCAACAATCGTCTCGCAAATGTCAGAATGAGACAAAACCTTATTTAACGAATCAAGCGTTTAAAATGTTTATGAATGAATGGTAAGTCGTTGTTTACATGTAATCTGAATCAAAATAATATGCGTTAACATTTATGACCATTTCTTTAAGGACTTACAACAAAAAAAAAACCCTTGTGAACCCCGGGAACATTGCTAATACGATGAGAAGATAATATTTCAATTTGCCTATTTATACAAAGTTAACCTAATAGAAATAGATTTCGCCAGCCGAGCATCAAACCCCAGACGGTAACCCGATACCCTAATCCCAATGCAATTACAGCGGGTACCTCACAAATGAGAAAATAACCAAATGTTGTACGCATCGGCTGACAACCGACGAATGAATAATTGATAATAAAGGCAAATGTCAAGAACTTAAAAAAACATATTTATTTTTTAATTATTTTTGTATAAGTAGACTTGTGCACAACATGTTTTGCTAAGATTTAAAAAATATTGAATTTGTAATTGGTATAATTATTTTTAACAAAAGAACTTTGTTTTGAACTTTTTAATAAAGAAAATAATTTAAGCAGTTTCAATTCATTAATGATAACTAAAGACCATTTAACGTATCAAATTTTCAATTTTTTTTTAAACTTAAAGATTTCTTTAAGTTTTTCTAATAAAGTACAGCTTATCTCCCTCCTGGCATTGCTACTTCACCGTTCGTAAAGTTTCATCACAATTACTTTAGTCATTCCGAAAATCAGCTTGGACAGACAGACAGACGTATGGATATTCTGATAGAGAAAGAGACGGATAAATACTGAAACTGATAAGTTAAAAATCTTGAAAATTATGGTAAAATCGTATATAAATATTATGCTTAATTATAACATAATCATTGCCAATAAATATTAACCAACCTAGCGACATATACGCGTATCATTCCGAATCCCGGCAAATTGAATCAACAAGAATCCCGGAGACATATTGTCCTAGCTCTCCGCATTCGGGACAGATTCAATCTGGAGACTTGATCCAATCCATCGCGACTATACATGAAGGGTGTAGCAATCCAGTTTCGGCCGTTTGATCTTGATTTCGTATATGATACCTACATATAAAATATTCTACGAATTAATTTCAAACATTGCCTCGTTTGTTATTTAATGATAAAATATACTTCAAATATAAGGTCTGGGAAAAAGTTTCTTCGTATTTTATATACAAATTAAGACTTTTTTTTTCAAAGTTTAATTACATTTAATTATAATATATATGTGGCATGTTGTTCGATAACTTGTTGCCATCTTGTAGGTAGTGACATAATCCCGTTGCTATAAACGCGACAGTTTTGACAGTCCCCTCTTGATGTCCACCTAACACTACCCAAAGAATTCTGAATAGACCGAAACAGGTAAAAATCTAAGGGTGCAAGGTCAGGACTATATGGTGGATGCATTGACACTTCCCAACAAAGCTCTCTCAATTTTTGCTGAGTGGCCAAAGAAGGTTGTAGCACGAATGGGTCGGCTCGACCGGGGCAGGACTACAGAATACCAGTGTAAAATAGCAGCGTAATGCTGCTATGTTTCGTATGGTGAGTGTAGAAAACCGGAATTTTTTTTACTGGAATCGAGGCATTCCACCTTTTTCAGGGGTGACAACGCATTTGCCTTAATTGAGGATGAATGTGGATGTCTATGGGCCGCAGAATCCACTTACCAAGAGGTAAACTGTGTGCTCTTTTGTCACCCAATTCTATACGTTAAGCTACATCCATCCATTGTATAGAAGCCGCTGTGTACATGGGGCATGCAAGTTATTTGCATTTTATTTTTAGTAATCTTGTGCTCTCTAATAGATATACATATATATATATATATATATATATATATATATATATATATATATATATATATATATATATATATACATATATATAGAGCATCTTTCTTTTTAATTGCGATATTGTCCTTGGCGATTTAAATGACGGTAATAACCTTCAAGTCCAAAATAAGCCGCGCGAAAAAGGTTTTCCGATGATCACCCGTCCCACTTCCGCAGACCGCGACCAGTGCATGTCTGTTCAGAGGGGAACGCTAGAAAAAAATAAATAAAATCTTAGCTAACATAGCTATACTGTTAGCAATGCTTCGATTGATTTGTGACGTCATGATTTTATCGGCAAACCCGTACGCTGATTGTATTAACATAATCTCTCACTCGGTATAGCCTGCCCGCAACACGTTCATGCAGTATTGTGGACGTGGGCTTGGATGCAGTAACGAAGACACGTGGACTAAAAACTCAAACCCAATCTAGAGTCAGATAATTTATGTCTTTATGACTTGAAACCTCAATTCTATAATAGTTTGATCGCGAAGACAAACATACCAACAATTTACTTTAAATAAATCAGAATGTTCTTAAATTTCACGACACTGTCTTATATAGTTTTAGGTTGTCTGTTTAAAATTAAAAAAAAAACACTTTATGATAATATATTAAATTAAGAATAAACCAATAAATAACATAAGTTAACGAAAAAGATATAATGACTTCGTTAAGAAATTATACAATTTCCATTTTTATTGAAAAAGGTACTGGCAATAATAAGAAACTAAAATAAAAAAGCATCCGTCTACAGAATTCGAAGTGCAAATAAGCAAGAGAGATTCGGAACAAAAGCCGGTCCTGAAATTGCAGTAAGAATCAGTGCATTAAAAATGAGCGAAGCGGGGTGGGCAGGGGGCGGAATTAATGCGATAATACGTCTCTATCAGCGTCCCGAATTAAAATTAGTCGCATTTTTGACGTACGGCGCTCGCCTAACAACGTTTGCCGCGTCGCCGAACCCGCGCTTTGTTTTCACTGTTAACAATTTATTTTGTTGGTAGATCTTTTTTACAGGATTTGGACGCAGTAACTCTTTCTATTTCTTTGAATATTTTATAATTATAACTAAATATACTCGTATTATGATTAATAATAAATAAATTATTTATTTCGTCAAACATTAATGTTACATTAATGATCAGTGATCGAAGTCACCTAGTAAGCAAAATAACGCATGTTACAGGTGACTTCGCTCTTCCATAGCTAAGAATTACAATATTATTAATGAAATAAAATATTTAATATAAATAATTAATTTAAAATTTACACTGCTGCTATTGTAGTGCCATCCTAATTTAAAAATTTCACATGGAGATAGTCCTTCTTACATCTACCCTCCGTAGTTGGGTAGTTATTAAATAACTATGTGCATTAAATATTTTAAATTTTGTTCTTTGGCAATATTTCAAAATGTTATCGATTTCCATTTTAAGTCAAATAAAATTTTTATTAAGTATTTAAAAATATAGAAACGAGGTGATTATTTATGTAATTATTTAATTAATTGACGATTATTTAATTCAAAAAGTATTCTCATAAACTTTTTTAAGAAATGTTTGCTTTCATAATTCTTAAAGCTTACCCAATTTGATACATCTTCGAATCTAACACTGAATCCGATAATCGATAACCTATTGTTCCATTCGTAAAGAACATGTTTTATGTAAATTACTGAAAATTGCATCACAGATAATATAAACAGCAATAAAACCGCCTTTTGTTTTTCTCTCAATTTTCGTTTATTTTTGTTATGTCAACCTTTCCTTGGTGTACAATATATTATAATAGATATTTTACACCAAGATAATAGATTATTTTATTGTATAGGTTAATGCTGAATATGAAGCTGATGACCTAAACCTCAGTAAAATGGTTAAAATGATCGATATCCTCGTTAGGGATTGTAGTTGAAACGCAAAATACTCGGGCGTGAAGAGCTCGCGAACATTTAATGATAAAAGTTCGCGTCGCATCCAAATTTTGGAGAGTTCATTAGAGTTTTTAAACGAGTGTTTAAACGAGTTTAAACGAGTCAACTATAGAGAATAATGATTATAGAACGTTCATTGTGCGGTCATGTGCTTTTTCAATCCAAAACAAGAGGGGTCTCTCAATTAGTAGGAATATTAACGAATTCATTCATTACATTCCATTAAAGTTCACTGCTGAATAGAGGCCTCCTCATAGAATTAAAATGCTATAAGGCAACCATTGCAAGGGCAATCGTTGCCGCGCTTGGCAAGCGGGTTAACAGTTTTTCTTTTCTTTCTAGTTATTAAGAAGAAGGTGCTGCCAACCTTCTTGTTTGTTTTCCTCTGTCGTGTCGTACGACACCCACAGGATAATATGGGTTAATGGATAATCTTGTTCAACCCGCCTGTCGAGCGTGACAACTATGGTAAATAATAACATGAGGCAATCTATTGCGAATCCTATGTCCAGCAGTGGCTTTCGATAGACTGTGATGATAATGATATTTATGATGCATAATATATCAATAAGTAACATGATAATTATGATGCATAATATATCAATAAGTAACTATTTTCATTTGTCATACGTGATATGGTCCCGAAAGTTACCTTGCGGGACGACTTATGTGCCGGTAATCATTAAAAATTAATATAAATAATAAACATATTTAGTGGCAAAAAGACACCATTATTAAGTTTTGAAAATGCTGCTTAAAATTGTATTCATGTTATTATTAAAAAGTATTGAAAGGTTATTAAAATTGGCATAACACGGCAGTTCGTGGTTTTGTTCAAACAATTTTCTGTACTTATTTGAACGAAATCATCGTAAAACCGTTCTCAATTTTGGCATATTATGATGAATCTCTTATGTTTAATAATTTGTAGAGGTGAGCTCATAGTTCTTGCCTTCTTCAAATCTCAAAGATTTCAATAAATTATTTCTCAAACTCAAATAAGCTATAGGTACAATTCTTTTGTAGTTTACTTAATTTGTATACCAAGAAATGTAAGTAAACTTTGACTTTTGCAAGCACACCTGGGAAACGGCGAGAACCGTTCAAATAAACGGTGAGGAACAGTCATCTACAATAATGTACATTTTTTAATAAAACAAAAGTCTTCAAAAATTACTGACTCGTTAAGGACAATACACACTTGACGTTAAAGTTAAAAAATACATTGTTAAAAGAAATTTTGAATAACTTTCCCACCGCAGTAACATTTTAGAGTACCGCATAATATGAACAAAACCTCAACCCTTGACTAATCGAGTGGGTATACTCGACCCTCGTAATGACACTTAAAGACAAAGACTTGGCTCCTATTAAGTTCTATTTTGCAAACAGCTCTCTGGTTAGATGAATGGCGATTCGTTTAAAGTCAACATTTTATATTTTGTTTCGATTTTAAGTGAGCGTTTAGTTTCACATGGGAACTGGCGCTAACTGTTTTACTTTTAATTAATTTTATATTAAAGTGTGAGTTCAAGTCGCTCGGATTGTGAACAACGTTTTTGACAAAGAGAATTCTCAGGTCAAAAATTAAATTATTATTAAACGCATCTATAGGATACTTATAAACATAAATATATTCTTAATTTTCATTCAATTTTATTGTTACTTTATTAGAATTTAAGTAGATTTTATGGTAAGTGATAAAAAGCATTGTTTTACTTTAAAAAAATTGTCATGTTTTACTAAAAAAAAGTTAAGGGTGTTCGGTTTTTTTACCAAAATGTCGGTTTTATCGGTCTTTTTATCGGTTTTAAGACCTGGCAACCCTAAGCACAGCGATAGTCAAACCCCCAGCCAAAGTGACGTTTAATATTTAAGACTGGACACCTTTTTTATAGCATTGGGTGACACACGACTACACAGTTCACCTGATGGTAAATGGATGATGTGGCCCATACATATCCACAGCTATAGACATCCACATTTATCCTCAATTAAGAATCAAAATACATATTATGCGTTGTCACTCCGACTAAGGGCTCTTGTACACGCTAAGAAAATTCGACGGGTCCATGCAAGAATTCGTGTCGTTTCTACACGCGAACTGTGTATAATGCTCCGGCGCTGACAGATAAAAAAATCTTGTCTGCACTAGACAAGACGAGCTCTGTGTTGTTGCGGTGAATTGAGGGACGGAGTAGGTGAGTTACATGTGTGTACGTGTGTACCGCCGGCACCAACGAAATTGTTAATTGCAATTTTAAGTGCTGATTTACCACGTGCTCGGCGGTGAAGGAAAACATCGTGAGGAAACCTGCATGTCAGAGAAATAAGAAAAAAAAATATATTTCGAAGACATGTGAAGTTCGCCAACACGCATTGGGTCAGCGCGGCGGACAATACCTTGTCCTAAAACCCTCTCAGAAATGAACGGGAGGCCTGTGCCCAGCTGTGGGACGTAATATATAGGTTGTAACTTAACTTTTTTTACGTATGTACCTACTACGTAATTTTAAATTTTTCTTATATATATATAACACGCAATAATAATTTTTTGCTTCGTAGTTAACATGATTCTATTCATTACAAACAAACTTGACTAGTGCACTATACCCTACGCACGACTAACCGAAAACAATCTTATCGTTTACGCGTCTCTATTTACCATGTCTGAAGCAGACAAGACAACGTGGCTAGATCCGACAAAATTCTTATGTATTCGTATACATGATGAATTGGTGTTATCTTCCGTAGATACGGTGAAATTTCTTAGCGTGTAAAGAGCCCTAAGGTGGAATGCCTCGATACCAGTAAAAAACGTCTCCGGCTCTCTACACCCACCATACAAAACGCAGCAGTATTAAGCTGCTATTTTATGCTGGTATTCAGTGATAGCGTGGTCCTGCCCCGGTCGAACCAATCCATTCACGCTACAACTATAATATAACGGCAGTATGGCTATACGACGTAGAAAACCTGCAGACAACTTAAAACAAATAAATCTATAGATGCGTTGTTAACATTGAGGACTAATAATAGGGATGGAATGCCACATAGACTTTTAAGTATACTGGCTACATAATATACTTCTTTGACTGAAACATTGCAGTGCAAGCACTGCTATTTGCAGCCAGAAATACTATTGTAAGAAAGTGATTCCTACTAAGACGGACGGTAGCAGAGGAGTCTCACCACCAAGTTTTTTTTTTAACGTTACCCCCACACTAGGATTTTCTCCTGTATCGTGGAGGCAGATTACAAACATAAATTGCACAAGGACAAACATCCAGACCCGGAACAATTACTTGAAGGCCATACAAATATTTGTTCCATGCGGGATTCGAACCCGCGGCTTTCAGCGCTGTAACTCATTACTAAGCTACTACGCCACGGAGCCGTCGAACCAAGTAAAAAGTAAATCTACCCCACAATTTACGTGTTTAAGAAAAAGTAGAGAAGAAACAAGAGATATTAAAATAAATGACAGATCTAAAATAAAAACGAAAACAAGTTTTATACGTGGTAGAACCATGCTGCAGTTATATTAGATGTATAGTTGTAGCACGAATGGGTCGGCTCGACCGGGGAAGAACCATGCTCTCACAGAATACCAGCGTCAAATAGTAGCATAATGGTGCTGTGTTTCGTATGGTGAGTGTAGGGAACCGGAGATCCTTTTAACTGGAAACGAGGCATTCCATCTTAGTCCTCAAGGGTGACAACGCATCTGCATTTTGATTTGTAATCGAGGATAGATGTAGATGTCTATGGGCCGCAGCAACCGCTTACCATCAGGTGGACTGTGTGCTCGTTTGTTACCCTATCGTATAAAAAAAAAGTAAAATCAAAGATATTTAAAATACTCGATACGCAAATACATCAACAAGGTGAACGTAAAAGAAACATCAAATAGAAAGCGAGTGAATCAAAACTGGCAACACTTTTATTCCATCACGTGATTTTAAAGTCAACAAAACGTAGGGATTGAGCGTAGAGGTGCCGCGCCAGGTCGTCCGCAGTTTAAAAGAGTTCATTACACAACTCGCGCGGGGGTGGAGGCTCGGCCTTGCCGGGTATTTTGTGCATAAAAATGAAGGAATTATGCAAAAGGTATCCCAAATTTCGTTAAGTTTTATTCCTGATGTGAGCCGTGGTAGCTCAGACGGTTAATGCTCACTGTAAATATAACAGAACGCGAGTAACCCGGGTTCGATCCCCGCCGGCACCAATGAAATTGTTAACTGCAATTTTAAGTGCTGATTTACAACGTGCTCGACGGTGAAGGAAAACATCGTAAGGAAACCTGCATGTCTGAGGAATAAGAGAAAAAATATTTCGAAGACGTGTGAAGTTCGCCAACATGCATTGGAGCAGCGCGGCGGACACTTCCTTGCCCTAAAACCCTCTTAGAAATGAGGGGAGGCCTGTGCCCAGCAGTGGGACGTATATAGGCTGTAACTTTACTATTTTTTATTCCTGATTGTAGCATTACATGCATAAATAATATTGTTATAAATCTTCTAAGGAAGAGGACTCTTTCTTTCTTGAAATCCGTCAGAACTGGTAACGCCTGGTTTGCTGCCAAGTAATAATGCTGCTACTGCTGTATTTCAAGTTTGGGAGACAAGGGAGAACTATAATTAAAGGCTCTGAGGTATTTCAGCCTACTCCTTATTTGAAATTAGTTATGTACATTTTTTTAACGCTAGTAACAAACACAAACTAGAAGTACCGGTTACCCCACTCCAAAGAGTCAGTAAATCCTACATAGAGCAAGGTATGCACCTTGACAACAACGTCCCAAAAATGTGCACGACCTATCACAAAATTTAATGAATGGGAATGAGCTAATCGCTACCATGTTATTTCTAATGTTTTTATTTAAAGTGTTAAACATATTTTTCGTAAATTAGTGTTTAAAAAAGTCCCTTTAGTTTTTTTTTTGCTGGTTGTCCAGCACAGGATTCTTAGCCGATCCAGTGGTTAATACAATATGTAATTTTATAATCCTTAATGAATAATATTCAGTCTATGCCATTTCATCCCACCCCATTCCATCTCATTTCATCCCATTATATCCCATTCCATTCCATTCTATTCCATTTCATTTTATTGTATTCTTAGCAAGTCTCATCTCATCCCATTCCGTCTCATTCCATTCCATTCTGTTTCATTTTATACTATTGTATTCTTAGCAAGTCTTTTGTGCCAGTGTATATGTAACCTTATTATTAAAAGGATCATTTTTAAACACATATAACATAATGCTGGTACATAAAACTAGCATGAGATACACATTTCCTGCTTTCTTTGTCACGCAATTAAATTCTACTGCTGAACATGGTCTTCTTTCAATGTAGGAATTTGTCTGCTCGGTAGGCAGGTAACAATTGCAGTGATGGCAAAAACTAAATAATTATACTGCCGTCGTTTACGTCAGTTGTAAAATACCTACAAAGGGCTGATAGCATCGCCAGAGGTACAAAACTTCTGGTACTAATAACATCAATCGCCCTGCAATCGTGATGATTAATGCAAATCCATCTTTTGCAAATGTTGACTGAAGTGGCAAATGAACTTACAGTCAACCAGATGGTAGCAGGCTACTGCAGCGCAAACAGCCAGCAACCAACTCACGGACATGGACACCTTAGGACTAAGATGCCTAAAGCCTGTAACAATACTGGCTCTTTTATCCATACCCTTTAGACAGGAAATTAGCAGTGTAACCCAACTGCTATATGGCAGAGAAATTGATCATAGGGTGTACCTTTCCCTACCCCTGCAGATTTTTAGACAATAAAATGTTTTACTAACTAGACAGTTGTGAGTGGATGAAGAATAAGATAATGAAATAGGATAATATTAGGTACAAATGAAATAACGATATTGCCGCTTTTTAAGAAATAAGTTAACGTAATTTTTTTTTTCTATATTCTTTATTTCTATTAATCCAAGTAGGTAATCCCAAAACCACCCAATTAATATATCTTTGCCAACACAGTAGCAGTTTATTGATGCCCTTCTTGAACAAATCAGTTGGACAGGAGACAACAAATTCTTCAAAGGCATTTTGTACTGCATCTCGAGCAATGAATTTTTTTTCGCGTCACATAGTTATCCAAATTCTGTAAAAGTGGAAATCTGTGGGCGCAAGTTATAGTGAGTACGGCGGATGATGGAGAGCTTCCAACCCCGGCTCTTGTAACTTAGAAACCGTCTGTTGTGCAGTTTGAGGTCCGCGTTGCTGCCGCCGATTGACCAAAGCTGGTTGGAGACGTGCGAGCTTCTCCATCATTGTGTCCAGTTCCTTACTGTACTCATCTGCGAAAATGCCATCCCATTTAGTAAGAAGGTTTGATCAATCACGCCTGTGCTTCACTACCAAACAGTGACCATCAGTTTCTAAGTTTTTGTTTAGGTGCTGTATCAGGATCCAAGCGATTTGCTGAGCGCTTGCGATTGTCACACATAATCCATTTTCCGCCGCAAGTAACAATGCGGTTCAAAAGTCCTTCGTTTTTGTGTTAATTGAGCAGTGCAAGGCATGTTTGCCACGTATTTAGCGCTGGCGATCATTGAGTTCGTGGAATTTGTCAAGCTTTTTTACCTTGTTAATTTGACGCAAATGTACCAATATAGTTTTGATGCTAACGTCGGCAAACCAATAACAGGTGGTGCATTCAATGTTCGCTCCGTAAGCGTCGTTGATGCTGCGTTGCGCCGAGTTGCTGCCACGACGGTACTCATATACCATAATTACTCGAATTTTAGAAGATTCAAATGTGACGAAACCATAATGCTAATCAATAAAGGACTAATAAAAAAATCCATGCTTTTTTAATAAAATTAATCAGAAATTAGAATTCTTCGCCAAACAAAAAATATTTTGATTTATAATGGCCGGTACCGCAAAACCGAAAACTTATAGGTTAGTATAGTAGTAGTAAGTCTTAAAAAACTAAACTTCTATATTTTAGACATCAATAAAAATGCTTTTAATTTGAAACCGGCACTATGGTCAAAGGGCCGTTTATTGTAATTAGGAAAAAGACTCACTATAAATTATTATTAAATTATTGTGTTATAATATAGTCTTTTTTTAAATAAGTCAACGTAGTGATTGAATTTTGAATTGGGTATTTGATTCGAACATTTTGCATAACATCATTCAGAGTTGTTTGATTTTAGATATTTTATGCACCATCGGTCGCGATCACGAACCCACTCCGATATTACGATATTTGCTCAATCACAGGCGCAGGTGAAAGACAGGGAAACTCCACGATGTAAACTTAAAGTATGACATGAATATAAACGATCGAGTCAACAAAATGGATTCAATTTTCCGCTCGATTTTTCATGAGTGAAAATCATTCTTAGTGCAGATTCTAATCAGCTTCAGAAACGTAATTGATTAACACTATTTTTGTTTATCATACTTCTCTTTCAGATTAAGTAAGAATTTATTAATGATTGTGTAAAACTAAACTGAAATGACATTTAATTTTCTCCAATATAATTTCATGATAAACAGTTAAAGGTTATACAGTCTTCGATGTTACGCTTTCAAAATCAGTCCTAAATTTAACTTTCTGAACGTATCAAAATCGACGGTAACCATTACACAAATTAGAAAAAGAAAAATGGAATCCGTAAATGCATTTCCCGCCAGTTTCATGTTGCTATTCAAAATAGGAACGTATTACCGCGCCAGTGAAAAGAACTGTCTCAAATTACTTTGCATCGTCCATCCCACATTTGCACGTATATTACCATATCTCTATCCCTTTCCGATGCTATACAAACTCAGATAAACAAATACAAAGGGCCTAATTGAGTAACTAGTAAAACGAACGTCTCTGTCCCGTCCCTTCGCGTAACATCTCGAGTTTTAAATTACGCTTACTTCTACCTATTTTATTTGATTCTGAACCCTCTTCCATTCAGTTATGTTTTACTTATTAGATATGAAAGTGAAGATTTAAAATGGTCGACAAGTACAATTTTGGAGAGTTACCCTCTCAAGTGGTAAGGGAATTCGACTTCGGATAGGGAACTTAATTTGTCAACAATTTTCGATATTTGAATACGTTTCGCTGTTCAATGAGCTTCTGTCAGCTTAAATTGTTTTCTTTCTTTTAAAATAATTCGGGCTTGTCAGTTCGAAAGTTACGACTCCGTAAAGAAATAATATTTATACAGGACAGACGGCTAACAAGGTGATCTATTTATATGTTTTAACAACGTTAATTTTATACGCCTGTTGCCTTTTGAATTGAATGTAGGTTTAAATTATCACACATTAATATTATGGTTGATAATTGCTACGCTGTTGGATAGTGCGGTCTTTGACATTATAGTCAATTGAAATCTTAAAATCAAATATTTTTTTTATAAGTCGAAACTAACTTTTCTATGGTATCATTGTTTTTCCAGTCAAAGTTCATCTTATATGTAGTATATATATTTTAAACACATATTCGAATAAAAGTAATATATTTTTAAATTAAAATTATTTACATATCATATTACGCATTGCAGTTTATATTTTGGCCATTTGGCTATTATCGATATAAAATTTATTTTCGTATTTATCTCAAAGTATACGAAGTAATAAACAAATAAATAGATGAAGTTTACGTTTCTTTTTAAATTACTACTTTCCTATCTTTAACAAGTCAGAGCTAGAAACGGACAGAAGATCGTCAATCCTCCTTGTATTAACGATCGCAGTGTCAGACATCTTGCACCTTCGACGAGAATTTTGATCGCGGTGCCAGATGTCTTGCACCTTTAGCGAGGATTTTGATCGCAGTGCCAGACGTCTCGCACCTTTGACGAGAATTCTGATCGCAGTGCCAGACGTCTCGCACATTTGACGAGAATTCTGATTGCAGTGCCAGCGTCTCACCTTTGGTAATTTGTGAGTGCTCTCTGAGGATTCTGATTGCAGTGCTATTCTCCAAGTGACACAGCTGCCTATCACTGCTCTGGATAATTTGTTTCTGTTCCGATATAAATAGGAACCATCATTTGCCAGAAGCCATAGGACGTTTCCTACATTTCCCAGAGCCACCTGTTACGTCACCTAGCGGATGAAATGTGGTGATGGATTCTCTTACGTTACATCACATGCCGCACCACACTTTATATCACCGTTACAGACTATTAAAAGTCCACTGTTGAACTGGATGTTTGCCATAGTTGATCAACCAAGCAGGTGGAACAACCCCTTTTATAATGTTTTTATTGTTGTTAGGAAGACCCTAGTCAATACATTGGGCAAATACATTAGCTGCTCAATACGTTGGGCACTAAGTTTGTTGCTTTAGACAATCCTAAGGCTTCTGTACATATTGGGAAGGCATTGGGCCAATATATTGGGACAAAATAATGAATTCCAAATGTCGCTGTTTACACATTGGTGTACTGTACTGATCATTCGGCATTGGCTCTTTAGTAAAGATGAACATGCCGCGGTAATTTATTTATACCGTGCATTTAATTATAACGTATAGATATATTAAAGTACACCAAAATAGAGTGACTAAAAAGAAATAGCGTAAAAGAAGATAATGGATTTTGACTATTTATCAGAACGAAACGAGGTAAATGACAGTTGTTTATTACAATTCAATGATTTAATAGTTTTTAAAAAGTTATGGTCTTTTGTTATCTTAAGTTGAAAACACGATATGTTACGCGATCTCAGACGTATATCGAAACAAACCGAATAAGACGCCAACAACGTGTGAACACTGTGCCAATAAACGCGCCAATATCCTTTGATTGGTGCACGAAATACCGACAACATTCGTTGGCCGACAATGTTGGCGCCAACTACCAACATACCGCCAATTAGGCCTCTACACGTTGGGCCAATATATTGGCCCCATTTCTTGGCCCAATGTGTACAGCAGCCTTTACATTCATTTTGTTTCATGTTCACGCTCTCCCAATTTATGTGTGCACTTTGTCAAGGTGATTTGAATTTATTTCACTTAAGTATGTAACTTTATTTCGTATTTGCCTAAAAATAGTAACTGTCGTAAATAAAAATACAACTGTTCCTATCGCAACTGTGAAATCGCTGAAACGGGATTATATATTGAATACCTCGTTGGTCTAGAGGTTGTAGTAGTGCGACTGCTGATCATGAGGTCCTGGGTTCTAATCCCGAGTCGGGCCATAAAATTAAGGTATTGAGTTTTTTTGAGAGTCCGGAGTCAGGAAGTTGCTGGTGTCTTACCCACGTGCCTCGGAAAGCACGGAAAGCCGTTGGTCCTGCGCCTGATCTCTCCCCGGTCGTGTCGGTTTACCGTCCCATCAGATTATGAGAGTGAGAGAATAGAGAGTGCACCCGTGCTTGCGCATACACTTGGGCACTATAATCCTGCCCTGCGCCGATGGCTAGCCTCCGTTGAGACAGGCTGCCGTGGCCGAAATTCGGTCGGGAGGACATTAATATTATTATTATATTACCGACTCTGATAACGCCCTTAACGGGAACCACAGTTTTTGTTATATGTATAAAAGCCACTTACTTTTTAAAGCAGTAAAACTACAAATATCTACCATCAGTCCATCTGAAGATAATTGGTTAATGTAGTACATGGACACTTGCAGCCATAGATCAACACAGGCCACCGGCGGACCGGAGGGGAATAGCAATATGCAATTCCCCTCTGTCACATATGCCTCTGTCAAAGTATAGTTCAACGCGGTCTTATGCGTACAATAAAACTAGTCGCAGCCGCACTGCTCACTGGACTAGATACATATTTGCGCGGCTGAATCGATGTCCTACAAAAATGCATTTTTTTGTAACAAAAAGAGTTGAGAGTTGTTCAGAGTTGCCATCTAACTTGTAGTAATGTACCACTTAAGTAAGTCCTTAAATAAGACCGGACAGCTGGTAACATGGTCAATAAAGATTGGCATGTGGCCGGAGTAGTCGCCGCCCGGGCGTGGCTCGCGCATCCGCCAATCAACATGATCGTTGCATCCTTATTGAGGAGCAGGATGCGGTAATTGCAGTGCCGAGCCAATAGTGGACCCCCAACAAGAACTACAATGATCTTGGGAGGTGGAAGCGGAAGGACATTAGCGGAAATGATGAAGTAAATGTGTCATTATTTGCGTTTTACGTTGATGTACTTGGCCCGTCAAACTTGTGTTTGAGAGTTTAGATGCGATACTTCGGCTAAGAATCTCAGAAGAAATCTTTGTACGGCTGAAAATTACTTTATCCAGATATGTTTGCATATGTGTAATTAATGTTTATAAAACGCCTCCAAACTGCAATTTCTACGGTGAAAAAAAAACTTTTAAATTATCTTCTTCTCTGTCAATCGTTCATATTATCTGGGATAGAATACTTGAGTCTGCATTAAGTCATTAAGTTGCATTAAGTCCACCGTTTTTTACTAGCTGCGCCAAAAAATCGCCAATAAATAAATATAAATAATTATCACACTTTAATCAAAATCGATGTATTACAATTAAATGAAAGTAAATTAAAAAAAAAATATTTTCTTCTTCTGTGACAGCATGATCGTTCCCCGATCGAGCCGACCCATTGTCACAACCATAGTATGTTAGCAGCGTAGCTTTACCGCGTAAGTCCATATTTCTAAAAGGGCAGCGAGTTCGATCCCGCCAGCACCAAGAAGCTGTTAATAGCAAATTTAAGAACTGATGTACCACGAGCTCGGACAGTGTCAGAAAAACAGACACAGTACAGGAAAGCATTGTAAGAAATCCCTCATGTCTGACAAACGAAAAACATTGAGGATATAATATAATATGCAGTGGCGTGACATAGATTACTGTTGCCCAGAGCTACTAGAGCCGAAAACTAAGGCCCGCCTATTTCCTGAAAAATCGCAAAAAAAAAATATAATAAAATCGATAAAACTTCTTTGGTCTATTTCATTGAAAATCCCCTCGCCAAATATGTGTGCAGTTTATTTATCTCTATATTCAAAACTTTTATTACTACAGATTTTGTACATTATGATCGAAAGTATTCAGTTAGAAGAAGCAGTATTCAGTTTTTGAGATTATTAATCGCATGTTCTACTTACTATAACTTATGTATCAAAGACAAGCTGCAGCTTTATTACGGCTGCAGCACGAATGGGTTGGGTTGGGAAAAAAACATGATATCACGGAATACCGGCGTAAAATATTAGCGTTAAATAATATACTATTAAACAATTTTACGTGCACTTATGTAATAAAATAGATTTTATAGAAACTTTAGGTGCTGGAGTCAAGCTGCAGCTATATTATGTTCACTGCATGAATGAGTTGCCTTGACGGGGGAAGGACCACGCTCTCACGGAATACCAACGTATAACAACAGAATAACGCTGCACGTTCCGTATAGTGTGGAGAACCATAGACTCTTTTAACGGGTAAGAAGGCATTTCCATCTTAGGTTTAGGTTTAAAGAGTTTATTATTCAAAAAAGAACAAATATTCACTTATATGAGACTTAAAAATAACATAATTGGTAAAAATAATACATTTCATACCTAATAGACCGTAGATGATGCTATGTATGCTATGAGGCCACAGTACTCACTTACCATAGAGTGGACTATAATATGCTCCTTTGTTACCCTTATCCTATAAAAGAAATAATTTAAAAAATTAAAGCGGGGACATGATTCCTTTTTATATAATATAATTTAATATATAATATAATATAATACCCTTACTTGAAATCTAAATACCGGAACCAATGCATCTGATTACTCCTTGATACACCACTGCCATCAAGACGTTGGGGCATTGACGACGCGGGGCGGACACCTTTAAACTCTATCTATATTCACACTAGTGTCGAGCACAGGTCTTCCTCCATTTTTGTATAGGTTCCACAACAGTTAATCCGCTTCACTGCTCCAACGCTTGTTTGTAGACTTCGTTTGTTCTAGATTAAATAAAACTCAACAGGAAGGTCGTAGCTAGAGCCTCACGAAATCAGTACATCTTTAAATCAGTTGAGAGTGGACAACACGAATCTTTGCCGCCAAGTAATTAGTAAGTAACTAGGGTTGGCGATAATGTCAATATTTTTCAAAATCTTTCATTATTATAAGTAGACTTGCATTATTATTCAAGTGAAGTGATATTTGTTATAATTGGTAAAGCGGTATCTTAGAGGCTTAACGCTTACCGTAAATTTTATGGTAAGAGCAACACGGTGGTCTCCAAAATCTTATAGATTTTTTAAAAAAAAAAAATCTATAAGGAATGAGAACATGCCTCCCAACATTGTACCAAATATTTTAGAGCATTTTTTTATTACAAACCCTAACATAGTTAAATCATTAAACATTACTTTTCGCTACTGTTTTGTGATCTAAACCAGGACAACTTAAGTTTACATTTTCACATTATTTTCCAATTAAAACAGTAATTAGAAAATTTATACGCGTGTATATTTATATATTTTAGTATATTAGTTTATTTACGTATTAATACTAATGATGACAACCCTACTAAATTCAAAATATGCCACTCACGTACCGTCAGCAACACGATAACAAAGAAAAAAAAATACGCTATGAATTAAATAATCATGGAGGCGGTCGGTAGCGCGGTCGAGGCATCACGACGTCTTTGTGCGCGCGTCAAATCGCCTCCTAACGACCGAAATGTTTTTAGAAAACAATTTAAGAGGCTTCCGTTTGCCATCAACGTTTATTTACCCCATTGTCCGCAAACGGATCGCTTCTACGCCTAATTGTTGGACAGACGGACGGACAAACTGTCCGTTGGTGAGAAACTTTTTACGTTAATCAAATAAACATTTATTTTGTGGTTGAATAACCATCGATGTTGTTAGACGGTCAGTGACGTGTGAACGGTACAAAGGGTGGATCGGTTTTGTTCTGAACGTCCATGTCATTGACGGGTCGGTGCGACAATTAGGGATAATTGGGCCTTGTTGGCGTCCTCGTGATCGACGTGCAGTGACATCTGATGATAAAGACGATGGATATCTATATGTATGTAAGCGAAATGCCACTGACTCAATCACTCGTCACTAGATCTCCAAAACTATGTATATGCTATAATTAAGCCAATGAGGGTGTGAACTACAGCTTGTCTTTGTTATATATATATATATATATATATATATATATATATATATATATATATATATATATCTGACTGTTACCCTGCGAAGTAAAAAAGTCAAATACCTCCTATAATACACAACAAGGCCAAAAATGCTTACTGAGTAGAGTGGATATGATTTGAATTTCGATAGATTTTAGTTAATTAATTTATTTAATTAATTTTTTTTTGTAAAATATTTGTGCCATAGGCTTCTACTCCGTTCACATGTTACACCCTATTTTTTCCAAAAGGTTATCTAGTATATACATTATATAATTCTTCTGTACGTGAGCTTGTCACTGAACTCTTCTTAAACAGCAGTACCGATTTAGATGAAATTTTCATGTATGTTCGAGTGTACTCTGGATAGTTTAGATTCACATATAAACCCGGTAGATGGCGCTGTTGTTGAAATCCAGAAATCACCCGCGTATAACCGGGCGGGATCCCCAGTTATGGAATGGTAGCTTAATTATTTTATGTATATTGGTATGGGGTCACAGGATGAGCAGTACGAAGTAAATTAAGACTATTAAAATACAATTACAAAAATGTAACAGTATATTTAAAACGTATATAATAAAACTGACCATGTAGTGGCGGTGTAACAATATCCACTACACCATATCATCCTGTGGGTGTCGTAAGAGGCGACAGAGGGAAACGAATCAGGAGATGGGAGCAGCGTCTTCCTAATAGCAACAAAAAAAATTGCGAATGTAAGCATGGCAACTATGGCAGTGTGGAGGCCTAGCAGTGGAATTTTGATAAACTAGAAGACGTTAGGAAATTGATCATACTTGTCCCAAGCGTAAAGCGAACTTGCGATCCGCAGTCGGGGTTAAACGATTAGCTAGTGATGCAACAGACCTCTGCTTCTGCATCCGCAACTGCAGAAGTTCTGCACTCTTTTTGACAACCGTTTCTGCTTACCTTTCCCCAAAAGATGCTGACCTCAAATTGAAAATGAAGTCCAACCTATGTCATCATCAATGATGAACTCATTATTACAAATCCATGTTGCACCAGTAATAAGAGTAAAAATCTCTTTTATAGACGTAATCCACTTTCAGAATTATGTGATGGAAATGAAATTCACACAAATATCGTAATCTTTTGAAGAAATCCGCCGAAAAACCAAGGTTACTGACATAGCTTTCCGTGTTTGTAAGCTGAAATGGCAATGGGCTGGTCATGTCTGTCGCAGAGGTGACAACCGGTGAAGGAGACGTATTATGGAGTGGAGACCGCGTCCAGGCAAACGTAGTGTAGTACGCCCACTGACCAGATGGAGTGACGATCTGCGCAGGGTTGCTGGTAGAAACTGGATACGTGTAGCCGAAGATCGGGCTAAATGGCGCGTCTTGGGAGAGGTCTATGTCCAGCAGTGGACTGCCGCAGACTGATGATGATAATGACTTAATTAAATAATAAAAATCGTATTTGTCATAATTAATAAAAATTATATTTTTCATAAATTATACTTTTTACACAGTATTTACAACTCTTCATCCGTTTCCGTTTTTGTTTCTGTTTATGCTTCAGTTGTGACACTTCCGTTACATGAGTAACGATTACGACCGCACTTATCTAGTAGTTAAGTTATTGTTTCACAAGTTTAGACTTCCCGTTAATTTATGGTGACCGTCCTTGTGTTTCTGTACACTGAAATTGAACTTTGTTTTGACAAAACTTGAGTTTTATTGATAAGCTCTACACTATACTTACTTTTCTCCCTATAACACGAGTTCATGACAAGTAGCACACGTAGACAGTGGACTATACCAGCTGATAAAGAAGAGAAAAAGAAATACCGTTACCGATACAGCCTATCAAATTCCACTGCTGAACATGAGATTGTCTCATGGTATATAATATCCCCCATATTTGCCATAGTTGCTATGCGTAGCGGGCTGGTTGGCAACCGTAGTTTTTTTAGTTGTCTTTAGGAAGACGCCGCTGCCCATCTCCTAGTTTGTTTTCCTCCTTCGCCTCTTCACACCCACGGGGCGATATGGGGTAGTAGATATTCTTACACCGCCACCACATGGTAGCTCTACAATAGCCTCTAATTAATGCTGCAAAGTTAAGAACTTTGCTGCGAACCCAACAATCATAAACCATTAGAAGTTAAAACCTATAACCGTGTGTTCATTAAGCCGTTACCATAACGGAGCATAACTGAGTGATCCCCCATCCCTCGCTTTTTGTCACCCTTCTTGAAGGGATGAAAATCGACACGTGGAAGTGCGTGCCGCGTGTGCCAGCGGAACTCGATCCATTTTATCTTATATTTCACAAATACCACTTACACTTAAACTAACTAGGCTATTATCCAATCTTGATCACAAACTGATCGTGTAGTAGCGCGACCTTTGCCAACCTGCTCGCCAAGCGTAGCAAATACGACCTTGTGATCCTATACTAATATCCTATGTGATCCTATAAAATCTTGAAAGGTCATCAGAAAATGTTATACATATGTTATATATTATAAATTTAATAAGCGAGAAGACCATACAACGCACCAGATCTGTAAGTTAAAGCATGTGGTTCTCCAAAAAAAAAAATTTTATCACAGAGCATAATTTTTAATGTCATTTCATGCATTTAACAATCCAAATTTTATTTATATATTTATTTTTATTTAACAGTAAATATGGCAAACGAACACATAGCCACCTGATACAAATATTTTGCATCTAGCATCAATTAAGATAATAAATGTAGATTAGTTGTCATTTCTGATGACTGAAATGGAATGCCTGATTATCAATAAAAAGGAGGCTCTTTTCTTTTGTTCTCTGTTCCCTTCTTTTTTTACTAAAAACATACGAAACGTTGCGTTTTTACATCAGTATGCGAGGGCATGATTTTTCCCCGCTCAAGTTGACACAATCGTGCTGACAGCTTCAGCGATTCTCTACCATAAATTAATGTCATATCAAGCTGAACACACTTTTTCCATCTGATAACAATTATTATCGGTCGCTTCTCCACGATTATGAATTAATATAACGTAAATAAGGAACTTGTTTACCCCCTTTTAAAAATAACCGTCCACCGCTACCGCCTATGCTCCCGCTGCAACTCGGACCGCCCGACACCATGTAATCGTGCGCGAAACTTATCACATTATCAAAATGCTACAAATCGCCGAATCCTTTGATCTCGGCGACTCGCTAATTTGACAATTACACCGACTTTAACGGGAAGCGTTGCGACTGCGCGACGATAGCGTGTTTGATTTCTCAGGATGTTTATTTTCGAAAATTTTCATTTTTTTTACATACGTTACTTGATTTATAGTGATAACGGCTTGTAAAGATTTATCTTTCCACAATCAGGATAGAAATATGAACTGTTTTATTCAATATAGATTATAAATAACATTACTACCTACCACCTACTTATTGATTCACTCTTATCGCACTGATTCGGAAAATACCTTTGTCCTGGGAAGAACCAGCAATAAATCCAGCGAGGATTTTTAAGCAAGTAGTAAAATAAAAAAAATTGTATAACCGGATTCAATATAAATAAAATGAGATCATCATCAATGTAGTTGAAGTTAATTAAATACGCATTGTTTAGGATAACTCAAAAACCACTAATTAGATCTTGATCAAATTTACATGGAACCACAAGAAAAGCATCAGCTTTGAATTCAAAAGAATCATGAAAATCGGTTCATCTAGAAAAAAGTTCTGAAGTAACACACAAAAAAAACAAGTCGAGTACTTACCTTCTCCTTTTTGAAGTTGGTTAAAAAAGAACGTAATGATTTCTTATATTTACGCGAACACTACATATTAAAATAATACTAGTTTTTACGGATTTTATCGCGTATATAAAATTGTTAATTTTAATCTATGGTAACCGCGGTTAACTATGACATCTGGACGTTGAACATCTCATCCCGCCCGTGCCCATGAGTGCTGTAAAGTACTCGAAACGTCGTGTATATAAAAAAGTTAACATACGAGACAAAATAAGTAAAAATTAGTATTATTGAATAAAGAATGGTTTACAATAATTAAAGAAAGTAACACAATAACGGATTCAACTCGGTTGGGCAGCGTTCGGGAAATTACGACACATCTTCTCGTCAGGTATACCTCAATCTCTGAAAACTAGATTGTACAACCAGTGCGTGTTGCCAGTGATGACTTACGGATCTCAGACGTGGTCCTTCACTGCTGGCCGTATGAGGACGCTCGAGGTCGCTCAGCGAGCTATGGAGAGGGCTATGCTCGGAGTTTCTCTGCGTGATAGAATCAGAAATGAGGATATCCGCAGTAAAACCAAAGTGACCGACATAGCCCAGCGGATTAGTAAGCTGAAGTAGCAATGGGCCGGCCATATAGCTCGAAGAACCGATAACCGATGGGGAAGAAAGGTTCTCGAGTGGCAGCCTCGTACCGGTAGGCGTAGTGTAGGGCAACCCTCCAATAGATGGAGTGACGACCTGGTAAGACATGCGGGAAGTCAATGGATACAGGTGGCTCGGGACCGTGCTTTGTGGCATTCCTTGGGGGAGGCCTATGTTCAGCAATTGGCTTGTGAAGGGCTGTAATGATGATGATGATGAACACAATAACATATAAGATACAACTGCAAGTTTCACGTTGTATTCTGTCAGAACTAGTAGCTACCGCGGTAGAGCCGTGTGGCAGATAATATAAAGCTGCAGCGTCGCTCTTCCACCTAAAAACCGTGTAAGTATGACGTTAAAATAGAATGAACTCATGTTATATCGTGCATAGTGATCAAGACAGTTCTATACTTAACAATTTGTCACATAGCATTTATCACCATCATCATTACAGCCCTTCACAAGTCCAGTCTTGAATAAAAGCTTCCCCCAAAAAATGCTAGAATTCGGTCTTCAGACCGAATTTCGGTCACGGCGGCTAGACCCAACGGAGACTAGCTAATCGGCGCTGGACAGTATTATAGTGCCCAATAATATGCACAAGCACAGGTGCACACTCATAGTCCGATGGGACAGTAAACACTACGCTGCGGCTATATTATGGTTGTAGCATAACTGGGTCGACTAGACCGGGGAGGGACCGCGCTCTCACAGATTACCTGCGTAAAATAGCAGCTTTATACTGCTGTATCGTATGGTGAGTGTAGAAAACAGTAGACCCTATTTACTGGAAACGAGGCACTTCACCTTAGTCCTCAGGAGTGACAACGCATCTGCGTTTTGATTCTTAATCAAGGATAAATGAAGATTTATATGGGTCACAACATCCACTTACTATCAGGTGGACTGTGTACTCATTTGTCACCTTTATCCTTTATTGATTACGGCCTTTCAAAAGTCCACAGTTGAACTAAATTCTCCCTCATAGTTTTTTTTTATAAGGGGATATTGGTCACAGTTGCGATGTTCTTCTGGTTCCGTACCTATGACACCTTTTCTACTACAATATTTTTTTTTTTTTCCCTCCCATTCTTTTCTTTATAAAAAAAAATAAATAATAACTTTAATAAAAATCTATGCAATATTATGCTATATCACACGTATTTTTTTTTAAATTATTTTGTGTTATCATTGGGAGCTTATTGTGTTGTTACTTGTTGCCAACTCGCATACCAAGCGTGGCAACTATTGCAAATATACCTCCTATGAAGCAATCTACGAGGGAGGCCTGTGTTCAGCAGTGGACTTTACCACATGGTATGATTACGGTAATGCTACCCATCACCTCTTACACTTCCCTCTGTCATCTCTTTCGACACCCACTAGATGTACAGGAGAGTTGTGGATTTTCTAACGCGGCCAGTACACGCTTTTTACTATTCTGTACGAAATTTTTATCTTAGATTTGTTCAATATGAAAATAATATAAAAACTCGAAAATATTCATCATCGTCATCATCATCATTACAGCCCTTCACAAGGTCTGAACATAGGCCTCCCCAAGGAATGCCACAAAGCACGATCTTGAGCCACCTATATCCACCGACTTCCTGCATGTCTCACCAGGTCGTCACTCCATCTAGTGTCTCTAATAGTCTCCGTCAGCCAATTGACGGATTCAACTCGGCTCGCGTCAGGTATATCTGAAAACCTGAAAACTAGTTTGTACAACCAGTGCGTATTGCCAGTTATGACTTTTGGATCTGAGACGTGGTCTTTCACTGCTGGTCATATGAGAACGCTCAAGGCTCAGCGAGCTATGGCTATGGTTTCTCTGCGTGATAAACCTAGAAATAAGGATATCCGCAGTAGAACCAGTGTGACCGACATAGCCCAACGGATTAATCAGCTGTATTGGTAATGGGCCGGTCATATAGCTCGATAATATTTATTGATTATAATTTATTATTGATTAATACTTGTCCCAATTATGTTTGAAAGTAAGAATTTCAGAATTATTATAAGTCAGTGCTAGATTTACAAATACACCAGAAAAAGAAAAGAATTAATTTAATCATAGAAAATGAAACCCTGTTAACTAAAAGGGCTTTCCAAGCATTTTGATGGAATGCTCTTTTCTTTTAGTTTCAAATAAACTCTACCCTACAACAATGATCATTGCATTTCGTACTTGAGTAGTGCATCCGAAAAAAAAACCGCGTCGCCGCCGCCGCCGAAGCGATAACTTGCACAATGGCCGACCTCCGACCAATTCTTACTAATTTCACCTACCAATTTGCAGATCATATTCATTCGCGACTACATACAATTCGGCCGCCTTTGATTCAGCACAATTCCGTTCCTTGCACCGTTTCCTCCGCACAATGGGATCTTTTATTTCATTCAGAGGTTGTGGAATCGCGCGGGCCATTATATGCTCATTTGGGGAGGCATTCAGCTCGACAGTCGGTGACACTCGTCGCTTCCGCGGGCCGGATCAATTAGCCGTTTGTTGGGCACAATGGATGCCGCGGCGTAGACACACTGCGAAGACATGCGGTTGAAAATGCAGTTCGTCAATTAATAGACGATTAAAAACGCGTCCGGGATGAGCGTTCTATTTGAGCTGTGAACAGAACAAAATCCCATCAAACACAGAAATTCAGTGGATGCTGGTGGCTCAGGACCATGTTTTGTGGCATTCCTTGGAAAAGGCCTATGTTCGGCAATGGATTTGTGAAGTAAGTGGATGTTGTGCGTCACATGGTGACGATAATGATAATACATACACAATTAAGTACAAGACATAAAAATTAATCAACTTTTACATCATATAACTTAAATTGGCTACTTCAGATAATTATGAATTACAAATTATGGGTTTTCCTTTTACTGTGCTGTGAGACTTGTTTTGAAGAGCGAGTTTGCGGGTATCAAAATATGTATATTTTAATTGCGTTGATTTAAAAGATCATTTTCTTATACCTCCAAAGGATTCAGAGACCTTAGTATTTGAACTTGATACTTCTACCCTTTCCTGAGAAAAAAGTTCATGACATACAGACAGAAAAACGGATACTATTAGGGTCCATTTTTTCGTCCAGAATTTCGGAGCCCTAAAAATTAATCATCACTCTCAGTGCCTTAAATATCGTACTATAACTCTCATATAAGAACATTCAATGCAATCAATGCTTTAAAATTTCGTAGAACCATAGTAGACTGCAAGAAGGACTCAGTTTGACCTGGAAAAACATCTCTTTCACAGTACACCAGTGTAAAATAGCAGCATTATGCTACTGTAATTTGTATGTTGACTAATGAGAACCGGAGAGCTATGGAGTGTAGATGTAAGGAGTACCAACTCCCATAGTAGAATAGTTGAAAAGTGGTCATCTGTAAGCAGTAAATAACAGCTCAAAAACTCTCCACAACAGCGCTGGAGTAGCTACTGGGATGAAATGAACTTAGCAGTTGTCGACGGTTTAAGTGTGCTGCTAAACTGCTCAGTAGCTCTAAAATCTAAAATAATTTTATTTAGTAAATATAACCCCGGAAAAGTCGTTTATCCCACAAATATTTTTCGGTGCGATCTTTAAAATTTACCCCGTAGCTATAGTGGCGCCACCCTTATTTAATGGTTTTCTATAAACACTTTTTAATACACAGTCTGTACTCCTTACTTCTACACTCTATACGGAGAGTCTTCAAAAATAGATGTACCTAGGTGTTTAGGATGTTTTAAGAATACTGAAGACCATAGACACCTTCTTTGACTAAGTGTAGTAGTAGTAGTAGGAATATATAAAAGTACACACACAAGTGTATATAATAATCCTATATAATCAAATTTATTAATACAATAAAGAGAGTCTTATATCATCATTCGTTTGTTTAACTCCTCTCCTAACATTCGCCCTACATGGCGACCCTGCCGAAGTAATTCGCGACGCGAATATGACACCCTCCGCCGTATTTGGAGTGGAACATTTTTTCTTTGTGCAACTGATGAACTATCATGCTGTTATCATTGTGCTGGTACTTTACTGGGGTCCCTATATTGCTTGTATCGGACATATGGCGATGTCATATAAAGTGGATTAATACAGAGATAAACAGAAATACCCCAAGAAGGTCTATTTTTCGGCAACCACAATCCCCCACAAATGTGGAAGAGGAAGTCAACCAAGGGCGTATTATAAAGTATGACCGGCGCTGATCAAGTGTTTCAAAGTGGCGTTTAAGTGCATATAAAATGAGTAAAAAAGTGCGTGTCTATTAATAGTGCAAAAAAGGGTATTGTGTTTATAAATCAACTACGTTGGGACTCTAGCCTTTACTGAACTTTATATTTTAATTAAATCATGTATTCGTTGTACGTCTTTAATCGTCATTGAACCGTATTATTATTATATTAAATATTTCGTAAAATTATTTATAGTATACTCTATTCTACGTATTGGTGGTAAGTTATGAATATTTCTTTAGAACAGTTATATGAGAAATTAAAAGAAGTGAGAACATATTTAATTAAAATTGGACCGAGTAGACGTGAAGGAAAAGTTTTAGATACTAAACTTAAAGAGGCCAATGAAATATTTAGTGACTATTCTAAGTTGTTAATAAATTTTAATAGTAAAGTAAAGGAAGGTAAGATTAAATCTACTGATATTCCATCTTATCAAACCTATTGTAAGAATTTTGAATCATTATATCAGGATATTATAAAATTGTGTAAGCCCGAGTGTGTACAATCTGAAAATCCGAGCAATATGGATACTTTCAATTTTAAAACGGCTTTGACTTTATTACCTGTTATGTCAGATGACGAAACAAGTGTGAAACAATTAGTAGACAATATTCAGTATTATAATTCTTTGTTAACAAAACAGGAATGCAAAAAAGAATTTAATTAAATTCATATTAAAAAGTAGATTATCTCAATCTGCTAAATTACGTCTTCAAGACGATTACTCTAATGTTGAAGACTTGGTTAGTGACATGCAGAAAGAGTTGTTGCCAAGAAAAGGAGCAGCAGCAATTCAAAATAAATTGCAAAAATTACGCCAAAATGATATGTCAATTGCTGATTATGGAAAACAAATAACAGAGTTATTTGTGGACCTTACGATATCGCAAGCCAACGGTAATACCGAATATTACAATATTTTGAAAACTGTTAGTGAAAAACAAGCGATCAAGCAATTTTCCGATGGCTTACGAAATCGTCGAATCAGCACAATAATTTCTGCTAGAAATTACAGCTCTCTGAAAGATGCCATTCAAGCAGCTCAAGATGAAGAGACTTCATCATCATCGGCCGCAGGAGAGGTGATGGGTATGTCGAGTAAGAAATTTTATTATCCTAGGAATTTTCATCATAATTCTAGGTATCCACGCGGCAACGGGCGTAATCGGCAAATGTTTTCACAGAGAGGACACTACCATGGAAACTCGCAGCGATCGAGTTCATGGAACCACTCGAACTCACGTGGCCAAGGACAGCGAGGACGATATAATCGAGGTACGTTTCGTAATTATCGCGGAAATCAAGGGATAAAAAGAAATGTAGTCAATATAATTAATGAAAACCAGGAATCAACTTCAAATGAACCCCGACTAGATAAGTTTTTTCGAGAATAAACAAAATCATTTAATTTTGGCTAGTAGTAATAGCAATTGTTTTATTCATTTACCAGTTTCATCATGCAATAAAACTTATTCTTTCTTAGTCGACACGGGCGCATCTTTATCCGCCGTAACATATAAACATGCTATCGAATTAAGTGTGTCATTACATAAAGAGAATGTAATTATAAACGGTCTAGGTGGCGAGGTGCAAACAATCGGATATGTTTATGTTCCATTAATGATTCATGGATCTGTTATTAATCACAAGTTCTTTGTTTTTAATTCGTTACCAATTTCGTCGCATGGAATTCTAGGTAGAGACTTTTTGAATAGATTTGGAGCATGTTTAGATTTCGAGAAAAATATTTTATCTTTGAAGTTAGGGTCAGGCCACACTTGTTTCTTGCCTTTCACTAATAATTATAATATTAACGTATTGGAAATTCCCCCAAGAAGTGAATCCATACATTATATTCAAACTGATTTTCAAACCGATTGCATTATTTGTTCACAAGAATTACAAGATGGCGTTTATTTGGCTAACTCGATAGCGACACCAATTAGGGGAAAAATACCAATAAAAATATTAAATGTTACCGAAAAATCAGTAACATTGTCAGGAATAAATCCTGCAATTCATGATCTTAACGATTATAATATTTGTAGTTTTGAGAAAAATGAGAATAATTCAGACCGAGTAAAACGATTATTTTCCTCATTAAAATTAAATGATTTAAATGACTTAGAAATTCAAAGTATTCAAAATATTTGTGCAAAATATGCAGATGTTTTTTATTTAGAGGGCGATAAATTGACAACAACAGATATTTACACTCACAATATTTTTTTGAAACCAAACGTTAGTCCAGTGTTTTCAAAACCCTATAGGTTACCAATTAGTCAGAAAAAGGAAATTAATCGTCAAATTAGCAACATGCTTAAAGAAGGGATTATAGAAACTAGTAAAAGTGACTGGTCTAGCCCAATATTATTGGTGCCTAAAAAATTAGATGAATCGGGTAGTAAAAAATGGCGATTGGTAGTGCATTACCGTAAATTAAATAACTGTATAGAGGACGATAAGTACCCCCTCCCTGATATTACAGAAATCTTAGAATCTTTGTCTGGAAGTGTATATTTTACACATTTAGATTTATATCAAGGGTATTACAATGTTAATTTAGATAAAAGTTGTCGAAAATTTACTGCTTTCAATTCTGGTCAATACCAGATGACGAGAATGCCCATGGGATTAAAAACAAGTCCCAGTTCTTTCTCGCGAATGATGAATTTAGCAATGTCAGGACTAAATAATGAAAAATGCTTAATTTATTTAGATGACGTCATTGTTTTTGGTAGACAACTAGACCACCACAATAAAAACTTACAGGATGTTTTTGAAAGACTTCGTTCAGTAAATTTAAAATTAAATCCTTCAAAATGTACATTTCTTAAAAAACAGATTTTATATTTGGGACATTGTATATCTAACGAAGGGATTTTACCTGATCCTGAAAAAATAGATACAGTAAAAAACTATCCTTGTCCGCAGAATGCCGAAGAAGTTAAAAGATTTGTGGCGTTCACAAACTACTATAGAAAGTTTATACCCAAGTTTGCTGAAATTGCGCAACCATTAAACCAACTTTGTAGAAAAAATATTAATTTTGTTTGGACTGAAAAATGTCAAGAGTCTTTTGAAACACTCAAAAAACGTATTATGTCCCCCCCCAGTTTTAGATTACCCTGATTTTTCAAAAGAAAATTATTTCATTTTACAAACCGATGCATCAAATAGAGCAATTGGAGCAGTTCTGTCGAATAAAAATGGAAGACCAATAGCATTTACTAGCAGATCTCTGAATAAGGCTGAATCAAACTATCCAGTTATAGAAAAAGAGTTGTTAGCGATAGTATGGGCCGTCAAACATTTCAGACCGTACCTGTATGGGCAATATTTTAAAATCAGGACTGACCATAAACCTCTAGTATACCTATTTGGCATGAAAGATCCATCGAGCAGGCTTATGAAGTTTCGTTTGGTATTAGAGGAATATAATTTTGACGTAGAGTATGTAAAGGGTTCAGATAATGCAGCTGCAGATGCTTTATCTAGAATCTGTTTGAGTTCCAAAGAGTTGAAAGAATTAAATGAGAACATCGTTAGTGTCATGACACGAGCAAAATCGCGAAAATTAAATAAACCAGGATCCTCCTCGTTGGACATGATACACACAGACTTGAGGCCTGATCAACCAAAAGTCGTAAGTAATCATGTCAAACCAGCAGAATCAGTGGAGTTGCGTATGGTTAATAAAGATGATTTGAAAACATTGAGAAAATTAAGAGTTATTAGTAAAGAAAATAATACATTTTGTTATGTTGAAAAGGAAAAGATAATTTATATTAAATATCTAAGTTCCGACTCACGAATGACGCGACGCGAGTTTGTGAGGGAATTAGATGATTTTTGTAAGTTAATAAATATTAATGAAGTATGTATAATAAAGAAGGATGGTAATAAGGAATTTATTAAAAAACTAGTTGAAGAAGTCAAATCTATGAATGATAGGACCGGTCCACGTGTACATATAATAAGTAATGTAAAAACGATATATAATAAGGATGACAGAAAGGTGATATTAAATGACTTCCATCTCCTACCTAGCAGTGGCCATGCAGGTATGAGAAGGATGGTCAACAATATAAAAAAGTATTATTATTGGCCTGGGTTAGATAAGGATGTAAATAACTTTGTTAGGCATTGTGACAAATGTCAGCGTCAGAAATTTTCGTTACCCGTAAGAGAGCCATTAGAAATAACAACGACAGCTAACACAGCGTTTGAAAATGTATATTTAGACTTAGTAGGTGCATTTGAAGTTGATAATAATAATTACTCTTATGCTTTAACGTTACAATGCGAAGTCACTAAGTATGTCGAAGCATATCCCTTAATTTCTAAAAAAAACAACGACATAGCAAAGAGTTTTGTTACTAACTTTATTCTTAGGTATGGAGTACCGAAAGTAATAACTACTGACAGAGGGAAAGAGTCCACCGCATCGTTATTCCAAAAGGTGTGTAAATTGCTTCAAATAAAACAATTAAATTCGACTGCTTACCACCACCAATCACTAGTTGCGTTGGAAGTGTCACATAAAAATTTAAATGCTTTTCTTCGCATTCAAATTGATAATCACACTGAAACATGGAGCGACTGGTTACCATTTTGGTCGTTTGCCTATAATACGACAGTTCATACAGAGACGAAATTCAGTCCTTATGAACTTGTCTTTGGTAAAAAATGTTCACTTTCTAGTAATTTGTCAGTAGATTTAGAGCCACTTTATAACTACGATCATTATCCTTGTGAGCTCAAATACAGGTTACAATTGTCGCAAAGAGAGGCAAGAAATAATTTGATAAAGTCTAAAGAAAAAGAAAAATTATATTTGATAAATATACCAAGCCTATAAAATACAATGTAAATGATTTAGTACAGTTTTTACTCTTAAAAAATGAGTCAGGTAATAAACTAAGTGACCTATACTCTGGTCCTTATAAAGTTGTTAAAGATGTAACACCAAACGTAGAAATAATTAAGAATGGTAAAAATTAATTAGTACATAAAAACCGCACGAAATTGTATATCCAATGATAAATAAAACATATTTTATATGCTTTGTCTAAGTACATTTATTGTTATTATTATTATTTCTTTCTGTAGATTACTTAGTATTATGTAATTATAAATATTCTAAATTAAATAATCATAAAAAAATGTTATTAAAATAAATACCTTATACATTATTTTATAATGTAACTGTTCTTAATATTTACAAAAATAAAATCTTTTAATGTATCGATGACTAAAAAAAAAAAAAAAAAATGTATCCTTGTATTGTCACATTTTTTTTCTTTTGGATGGAAGGTGTAGTAGTAGTAGTAAGAGTATATAAAAGTACACACACAAGTGTAATAATAATCCTATATAATCAAATTTATTAATACAATAAAGAGAGTCTTATATCATCATTCGTTTGTTTAACTCCTCTCCTAACATTGGCCCTACATAAGAATCAAAATGTAGATGCGTTGTTACCTCTGAGGACTAAGAATGAATGTTTTTTACTAATAAAAAGGGCTTCCGGTTCTCTTCACTCACCATAGGAATTACAGCAGCAATAAGCTGATATTTCTCACATGTATTAAGAGCGCGGACCTTCCCCGGTCGAGCTGACCCATTCGTGTTGTTCAACCATATTATTCGTATAGCGTGCATGGCTCTATCATGTGGGCTGTAGGTATTTTTATTTACACTTGAATACAAAAGTAGTGCTAAAACAGTTCAATATTTTTTACCGCTTTACTTTTAGTAAACGAATACATAGCGATAAAGCAAACAGTCGATTGCATGGCAAATCTATTACTATGTGCTGATATTAAAGAATCTTTCGTAGGTATTTTTTATAAACACTCTTTAATTTAGCCAGTAAATGGCAATATTTAAAAGAAATTTTAAAAATAGAATGATCAAACGCCATCAAAAACGTCAAATTACCCCAAAATTCCAAATTCAAACGTTTCGAACGCGTCACAAATTACGCGACAAAGCGAAATTAGCTCAACAGGAGTTTATTTTAAGGCGTCAACCGACCACTTTGATCACCGCGAACAGTTGCACTTCGTAAAAGGATTTTTCCTTTGTCAGCACTCATATCGCTACATGATTGACGGGTGATTCGCGAGCTAGAATTATTACACTAAGTTGTCGCTGCTCTGCAAAATATATTCACACAATTTTGCTCTTTATTATCTGCGAAATACAGCTAAAGTAGATTTGGATGATTGTATTCCACAAACTTATTGCGATGTAAAATTTACAATTCACATTTTCGTTCGTGGAATTGTAACATGCGATCTGTGACTTTACCTCGATGAATTAAGGTTGAAATGTGGAGTTTGACTGTAAATGAGCCGTGCGAGGGTGTAACAAGCGCGGAGGTTGAGTCGTCGTTGGAAAATGAGTTTCCTCGCGGCCTGGCGGCGGGAGGTAATCGCTTGCTTGAGGAGTGGCTTCACTAGAGACTCAATCAGTTTCCATAACACAGGACAAAATTAAAAGCATTTATTTTAATCTAGCGACCCAACCCGGGAACGTAATCGCTTTTTGTATGAAAATTTACAGCTTAAGGGGAAATATAATCTCAAATGGCTTAGCAAGATCCTTCGTTATGCCGAAAATATTGCAGCATTAATTTTGAAATAAATATAATATGGTAAAGTTGAAGATTAATATTAAGGATTATGTTAGACGAAAACACGATTTCGTAAAATTTTCTCGATAGAAAAAAAAATCCAAAGTTACCTCCAAAATAAACAATAAACCGCTGTTATTCATAAAATACTTTAAATAAGATCATGAAACTTTGCATACTAACTGAACTAACTATAAAGCAGTGCTTATGTTATTTACTTTTTTTAAATACCATTATTTTCACTATAAAAAGAAATTACCTATCGGCCTCTTGAACCGTGATTCCTACCGTCCGGTCACTTCGCTTCGGCCTTTGAAGAGAGAGATTGTGTCGCTTACGATCAGAATATACATTACGCAACAGGACGACGTAAAATTAAAATGGGAAATAACCGTAATAAAAATAAGAAGCGACTAGCTTGGCGTTAAGAAACAGGCGTAAATATGATAAACCTAATGAAATAAGTGTCTGACGACCTTTCTACTTACAGTGTTACTGATTACAAACATGTCGGTACATAGCATACGACGCGCGGGCAAGGGGGGACGAAATTAGAATTTGAGCTGACTTACTCTATCCCCTTAACAAGCCTCCAAACAGAAGCCAGTTATATATTAAAGAAGAACAGTCCAATTTCTTTTATATATGTGTATGATATTGATTAATCCATTTGGTATCAAGCCTATATAGCATATTAGCCTATACAGTCCAAATTAAAACAGGATTATATGCCCAGTAATAACTAACTAATATTAACCGTCATTTTTTATTGGATACGGTGACAAACGAGCACACAGTTCACCTGAAGATAAGTGGTTGCTGTGACCCATAGACATATATATCTATCATCGATTACGAATAAAAATGCAGATACGTTGTCACCCGTGAGGACTAAGATGGAATGCCTCGTTTCCAGTAAAAAGGGTCATCAGTTCTCACTCACTATACGAAACAGAGCAACATTAAGCTACTATTTTACGCTGGCATTCCGTGAGAGCGTGGTCCTTCCCCGGTCGAGTCGACCCATTCGTGCTACAACTATGCAACTAATATAACTACAGCATGCTTCTACCACGTAGGTATTACTTCATTTACGATAGTAATAAGTGATCATAGTACTTAGTTCTTCTCACTTAAACTCATGCGTATATCTTAAACAAGTCTCAAATTAAGTAATGTATTGAGGCCGAATTTCAGTCACGTTGGTTAGTCTCAAAATATTCTAGCCGTCTGCGTATGACAGGATTATAGTACACGAGCTAGTGCGCAAACCATGATGTACTTTCTACTCCCTCTTTTTCATAGTCCGATGGGTGGGAAATCCGATATGACCGTTACGTGTTTTCTGAGGCACAGGGATTAAATACCCTCCAGTTCTTGGCTCTGGGCTGCTATTGAAAATTTCTTGACGTAAAAACTTACTTTTTCAAAGACCGAAAATAGTAAGTTTTTTATGTCTAGGATCCGACACAGGATGGTAACCTGGACCATATAATCAGTAGTTACGTTTACGACGCTCGTATAAGACGCTCGAGGCGGACTATCTCATATGCCATAGTTACATTCCAAACGTGGTAGAGACACGCTGCAGCTATATTATAGTTATAGTCCGAATGAGTCGGCTAGAGCGGGGTAGGACCACGCTCTCACAGAATACCAGCGTAATACTGTTGTATTTCGTTTGATGAGTGTAGAGAACCGGAGACCTTTTTACTGGAATTGAGGCATTCCATCATTGTCCTCACGGGTGACAACGTATTTGAATTTTTATTCTTAATTGAGTATAAATGTGGATGGTGGATTTTTTGCTCGTATGTCGCCGTTATTCTAGACTGATAGAAAACATGTTAAATAGATCAGTCTTTGTACTTTTTGTGTAACAAAGTTTAAATCACCATTCATCATCATAATAGCCACAGTCCACTGCCGAACATAGACATCCCCCAATAATGCCACAAAGCACGGTCCTGAGCCACCTGCATTAAAGTTAAAATACAGAAATAAATCAATGCGACACATCAGTAGGCAGCTCAGTAATAATATACAATCTGGTCAGGCAAGAGACAGCCTGTCACCCTCGGTTAAATAAAAAAAAATTTAATTTAGATTTAAAAAACAAATTATACCATAAACATGTTTAAGTAAGTGCTAATAAATACAGATGTGTTGTCACCCGACGCGCAGTACGTCTGATAAGGCCGCGAGATCTTGCGACAGCCTTTGATTGTTTTTCCGCGACTCGGCGGCGATCGAGCGGCGTTTTTGTGGCGTTTTTGCAGCGGCCACCTTGGTAAGGACGAGTGAATGTCTCTGTCCTAAAATTACACAAGGTACACAAGTGATCCAATAGTATGTCATTTGCGGTAACTTCTTATATAGTGCCACCGACTTTACTGCTCAATTGACAGAGTCGCTTTAGGTGAGCTTTTTTTTTTTTTTATTCTTAGAAAAAAGGGCTTTGTCGCTGAAGCGATTATGACGCCCTGGTACAAGAAAATTCTTAAATAGGATAAATACTAACAACTATATAAACTTATTAATTACTTAATCTCTTATTTACTAACACATAAAGTTTTTGGCATCTTCTGATAACGGGTCTGATAAAATAATATTAATACTGCCAATCAATGATAAATGTATATTACAATTTTTTCTTTCTCCAGAGTTCTGGACACATTCTATCAATATGTGATAAACATCATCGATAATGTTGCAAGTTGAACAGTTTGGTGAGGTAGTTTTTCGCATCAAGTATGAAAATTTATTGCATGGAATGTGCCCAGATCTGAGTCTTAATGCTGTTACAGTGTCGCGTCTACACAATATTCGGTTATCTATCCAGGTTGAGCGCATTGGAAACGGCTGGATCGTACGGTACCATATACCCTTCTCTTTTGCTCTTATATCAAAATATTCCTTCCAAAGGTCATAACAATTTTTTTTAATAACGGTATATAGTTTTGAAATGAAGGGGTAATATTAATATCAGTGCCTTCCGAAATAGCTTGTTTGGCCAAAATATCAGCTTTTTCATTACCCTCTAAGCCAATGTGCGAAGGTATCCATTGTAAATGTACTATTATGGAGTCAGACTGCAACTTAACTAGAAGCTTCAAAATCGCATATGCTACTGGTAAGCCTCGAAAAACCGAAGTACACCGAGCAAGGTGTTGAAGCGCACTCCTTGAATCTGTTAAAATAACCACATTGTTATAGTTACATGATTGTATATAGCATTGAGTTATACAAGACATGTATGTGTATGTAACATATAAATCAATGGTATATAGGATAAAGCTTCATAGATTGCTGCAAGTTCAACTTCCATAATAGAAATATTAGTATTAATTTTTAACTTTATTGCCATATCATTTAATATATCGTAAAATGAAGCCCCGTTTCCGAAATTATCTTTCGAACCATCTGTAAATATCCTCAGATAATTCGGGTAATGTTCGTTTAGGTAATTAATACACATGTTTTTTATGGTCAATACATGGTACTGATGTTTAGGGTTTAGAACTCCGTCTATATTTGGTCTTAAAATATCTGAAAGGTTTAAACTAGTGATCCACTGATCCAGAGAAAACATACCTAACTGTGAGCTTGAGTATATAAAAAGTGATTTGAAGTTGTCATGGATTATTGTTAATAATGGTTCGTACGTGTATCGTTGCGCGCACGGTTATTATCGGCTTAGGAATTTGTTACCTGCGTTTACGGCTTGGCCAAGCGGGGCCGGCCGTTCAGTTGAACAATAATGGAGGCTGATCGTCTTTCTACTGAGTCAGCGGGGGAAGAACCAATACTAGAGGAAATGTCTGATCTTTTGGAACAGCATATAAACTACGAATCTAGCCAAATATTGGGCAAAAGAGGTAGGAATACTTCGCCTTCGGACCTTCAAATCGAACAAAAAAAAGCTAAAGGATGTGAGCAAGAAGGAGACTGGGAAGAAGTGAAAAGCAGAAAAGAGAAATCTAAAGAAATAAGAGGTAGCATTGAAATATGTATAACGTCTAAAGAGAAGTTCCCGAAACAGTTTGCCCTTGCCAAGTTATTTAAAAATCAGAAGCTAAACATTGTGCGAGTAAAATATATCAATTCATACAAAATAATTCTAGAGCTATACGGGGAGAAAGATGCTGATTTATTGATACAGTGTGATCATCTCATCACCAATATGGTGTAATTAAGAACATCGAATTAGATCTATCAGAAAAAGAACTGTTAGAATCTTTTTCTTGCTCAATTGAGGTGGCCAACGTGAAACGACTCAAACGCAGAAAGCGGGCGGATGGAGAATCTGGCTGGACTGAAAGTGAATCGGTACGAGCTGGTTTCATAGGGTCTACGTTACCATCGTATCTGTGCATATATGACATGCAAGTTAAGGTGGAGCCATACCTATTTCCTGTTACTCAGTGTTCGAGATGCTGGCGCTTTGGGCACACCCTTAGAATGTGTCCTTCAAAACGTATATACTGCCCCAAATGTGGAGGTAAGCATGAAAATTGCGAAACAACAATATTTAAGTGTATTAATTGTACGAAAAATCACATGGCATTGAATCGTCAGTGTCCAAAATATATAAAGGAGAAGAAGTTACGGGAAATAATGGCTGAATTTAATGTTTCATACAGGAAGGCTATGGCAATGTATGTACCGCCCGAAACACCTACTTATGTGCCAACTCAATCGCCAATGCCCCGTTTAGGTAATTTAAATAAGATGCCTCAATTGCCGGAACCTATCCCAGGAACCACAAATAAGTTTTTTAGCAATATTTTGCCGGTTCAGGAGAATTCTACACCAGTTACTTACGCACAGGCCGTGTCATCGAGCCCCATTAACAAGAACAAACTGGACAGTCGGGGAGAAAAATCTGTTCGAAATGACACAACTAAGAAGATTAAGAAGAGAATTCAAGAACCTAATTTAGAAGAGTATATACATGACGGCAATATGTCGACAGAGTCTGAAAGTAGTGTATGTGATCAACCAGTGTCTGAACAAAACAAAAAAAAGAATCGTAATGTACAATCTGATATTCCTTTCTTTAATTTATTAAGCCAACTTAAAAGTTTTATCTCTAATGAGAGTAATGAGCCTTTAAAAAGTAGAATCGAGAATGTAGTGCACTTATTTTTTGAATGGATAATCACATGGATATTTAAAAATATCTCGAACTTGTCTTTTTTACAAAATTTACTCGGTAATAATAGGTAAAGACAGCCTTAACATTTTGCAATGGAATGCTCAAAGTATTAAATCAAAGTGTGCGGAATTTGAACAACTCTTGTGTCAGGAGAAAATTCATATCGCCGCGCTCTCGGAAACATGGTTGAATCCTGATATAACACTTAAATTTAGAGAATATAACGTATTTAGACTTGATAGGGCGGACTCTTATGGCGGAGTGGCTTTAATAGTACACAAATCTCTCTCGGCTCAGTTGCTTCCACTGCGAAGTGCCAACGAGGTTATTGAGGTGATATCCGTTAAAATTTCTAATTGTGAAATTGTTGAACATATAATTTCTCTATATTGCTCGCCTAGTGCTCGAACTTCATGTAGTGATTGGGATTCAATATTTTCGTTTTCTGATAAAAAGACTCTAATACTTGGAGATTTTAATGGACATCACCCTAATTGGTCGAATAAAACCGATTCTAGGGGCACGCAAATTCTGGACTCATTAGAAGACCATAATTTTGTTTCTATAAACGATGGCAGGCCTACGCGATTAAAATTAGTTGGCGGTATCTTACAACAGTCAGCTCCCGACATTACATTTATATCATCTGATATCGCTTTTAAGTTTAATTGGAATGTTACAAACGAGTGTTTAGGTAGTGACCACCTAATAATTAAGATTTCATCATCTATGAATCATTCTCCTATTATTCATAAAAGACGAAACTTTAAAAAAGCTGACTGGGTGAAGTATCGTCAGGTAATGGAAGAAGAGTGCGCTCATTTCGAAATTTCAAGTAATCCACAAGAAGCCTATGATGATTTTATCACTTTGTTGTTCAAAGCCGCAGAAGCAAGTATTCCATTTATTAAAATATGCCTAAATCGCAAGGCTAATTTTATTCCTAAGCCATATTGGACTCCTGATCTATCTCACGCTGTTGCAGAGAGACGGCTAGCACTTAAAACATTTAGACAGAATCCCACACCGGCTAATTTAAATAGATTGCAGGAAAAAACTCGCAAGGCTCAAAAACTAATTAGAAACGCTAAAAGTAAAGGATGGTGGGAATTTTGTACGTCCTTGAATGAAATATCTTCAGCTTCTGAAATGTGGAGAAAAATGCAGTGGTTAAAAGGTTATATCAGCTAAAACACAAATTTAAAAAAGTATTGCTGAGTCATTATTGTGCAACTTAACCCCTGACTATGTAAGTCAACCCTACCCAGGTTACACATCTCAAAATCCTAAATTAGAAACCGAAATATCTAGATCGGAGCTTTATAAATGTTTAAAATCTAAAGACACGTGCCCGGGCACAGATGATATCTCTTATTCAATGTTACTTAATTTACCTATAGTGGGCCAAAACGTTTTACTCAATCTTTATAATATATTTTTTACACAAAGCTTTGCTCCATACCAATGGCGACAGGTTCGCATTATACCTATACCTAAGTCGGGTAGGAACACTAGTTGTACTTCATCTCTTAGACCTATTTCTCTTATTTCATGCTTATGTAAAGTATTTCATGCCATTATCAATAACCGTATAGAGTGGTATATTGAAAACAAAAAACTACTTTCTGAGGAAACTAAAGGATTCAGAAAATCACGTTCCTGTCACGATAATTTAACCGATTTAGTTACAAGCATTCAAATAGGTTTTACAAAAAATCTTTTTTACAGTAGCATGCTTTTTAGACCTAGAAAACGCATATAATAATGTAGACATAAATTATCTTTTATCGACCCTCGATCGCCTTAATGTTGGCGCAAAATTTTGCAACTATCTCTGGACTTATTTAAGCCAAAGATTTTTAATAATTGAAGGGATAGATTATAAAATAACTAGAAGTACAGGTCGCGGTCTAGCACAAGGAGATCCACTTTCTCCGCTATTATTTAACATAGCTACAATAGATATATGTAAGTCTATAATTTCCAAAACACATCTTAATATCTCCCAGTATGCTGACGATTATGTCATATTTATAACTTCTAAAAACTTGAAAGAGGCGGAAAATCAACTGCAATTGGCATTAGACATTTTAAATGATTTATTTTTAACTATAAATTTGGATATCTCACCGTTAAAAAGTAAAATATGCACCTTTTCAAGAAGGCGTCGACAACATAACACTAGTCTAAAAATTAAAGATGTTGCTTTGGAAGTAGTAGATAGCGTAAAATACCTTGGAATGTGGCTGGATCGATCACTGCGGTGGAATAAACATATAAAGGAAACATCTGCAAAAGTATTAAAATTTTTAAATGTATATAAAGTTTTATCAGGTTCGGGCTGGGGTGTCCACCCTAAACATTTACGGAACCTCTATATTAGTATTATAAGAAGTCGGTTAGATTATGCGAGCTTTTTGTATGATAACAGTAGTAAGACTAATTTAATTAAGTTAGAAAAGATTCAAAATCAGTCAATGAGAATTATAGGAGGTTATATAAAAAGCACCCCTATTCACGTAATGGAAAGCGATCTCAGCTTATGCCCATTACATTTAAGAAGACGCTACCTTGCAGGCAAATTCTGGTTAAAAAATAAATCCGTGTTAAATAACTCTTCCATTAACCTTTTGGTGAGCTTAATATTGCCACCTAAGAAATTTTCCGAGGGAATAGGTGACTACTTACATATTATGTATTTTGCACTTTCCACAATGAAATCAACGAAAACATACATTTCATAATGACATCAAACAAAAGCATTTATCTGACAGCACGTGAAACCTAGTAGAGCTACGCTGCAGCTATATCATGGCGGCACGAATGGGTCGGCTCAACCGGGGAAAACTACGCTCTCACAGAATACCAGCGTAAAATAGCAGCTTGATGCTGCTGTGTTTCGTATGGCGTAGAGAACCGTTTTACTGAAATCGAGGCAATCCATCTTAGTCCTCAGGGGTGAGGTTAAATGTAGAGATCTATGGGCCACAGCATCCACTTACCATCAGGTGGACTGTGTGCTTGTTTGTCACCCTAATTCCAAAAAAAAAACAATAAATAATAATTATAATATATTAACTGACAGGGAAATTTCTTAAATATACGCGAACACTACACATTGAATAAAACTAATTTTACCCCTGTGACCATGGGTGCTGTAAAGCACCCGAAACGTCGGTAATTAAAAATAAGTAAAAGTAGTTAATTAAACGCGATAAAATCCGTAAAATAAAGGTTTTATTCAAAGGGAAATGTCATTTAAAAAATGTTTGTTTTTTAGATTTTTGTCAAGATGATATCATCAACACATTTATGGCCGTGCAACGGCGCTAGAATCAACTAACCTTTACTTTACTATCGGATGTGGTAAGAGGCGACAGAAGAACTAAAACAGAGATAGCCAGCAGTATGTTCTTGATAACAACACAATGGGTGCGTTTGGCAGAAAAAAGCGCTAGCAAGCGCTTGTAAGCAAAATGGCGATCGTAAGCGGTAAGCGCTGTCAAATCGTAAGTAGCTATTTTCCTCCAGGACACGATGTTAGTTTTAACCGGGGAACCTAACCTAATTTAAATATATGTTTGTAAAGTAATCATATTAAAAACTTACCAATCATGAATTTTTAATAACAGGTATATGTTTATTCATGTCATTTTATTACTTAAAACTAATATTGCACAAAACAACTTATAAACTCTACTTCAAAACAAACAAATTAAATAAGCAAAATAGCGGATTGTGTCACGCTACTGAAGTAACAATCGTGTCCTGACCGAAACTATTTCAGCACTTGTAAGCGCTTGCTAGCGCTTTTTTCTGCCAAACGCACCCAAAAATAAGCGAATACTTCAAGTGATTTTTTTATTATTTTACAAAAAAATCACATTTTGATTTTATAACTTTCTTGCATTGTCTCTCTGTCAATATTCAAAATTTTAAGTTACCAGATCTTCAGGAAGTTACTTTAAAATCGATTAAGCTAAATTCCTACCGGAACGACTGAAAAACAAGAAAGTGACTTATTGAAAACGTGGTAAAAATAAACTTCATAAGTAATATTCAATTAATAGAGATTTAACAAAGAAGTAAATAATAAACAAAATTAAAAAATCGTAATTATAATTTAAGCAGTAGGAACAATAATACAAAAAGGCTTTTAAAAAAGAATACGATAAAAATCAGTAAAGTGAGAGCTGTACTTGCACAATGAGTGTTGCCTATTATTAGTGTTTCATCTTAATTATTACTGGTTAAAGTTACAGTACAATAATACAAAAAGGCTTTTAAAAAAGAATACGATAAAAATCAGTAAAGTGAGAGCTGTACTTGCACAATGAGTGTTGCCTATTATTAGTGTTTCATCTTAATTATTACTGGTTAAAGTTACAGTACAATAATACAAAAAGGCTTTTAAAAAAGAATACGATAAAAATCAGTAAAGTGAGAGCTGTACTTGCACAATGAGTGTTGCCTATTATTAGTGTTTCATCTTAATTATTACTGGTTAAAGTTACAGTACAATAATACAAAAAGGCTTTTAAAAAAGAATACGATAAAAATCAGTAAAGTGAGAGCTGTACTTGCACAATGAGTGTTGCCTATTATTAGTGTTTCATCTTAATTATTACTGGTTAAAGTTACAGTACAATAATACAAAAAAGGCTTTTAAAAAAGAATACGATAAAAATCAGTAAAGTGAGAGCTGTACTTGCACAATGAGTGTTGCCTATCATTAGTGTTTCATCTTAATTATTACTGGTTAAAGTTACAGTCTGTATACGTCACGCTGCTGGGCACAGGCCTTCCCTCATTTTTGAAAGGATTTTAGGGCAAGTAAGTGTCCGCCGCGCTGCCCCAATGCGTGTTGGCGAACTTCACGTGTTTTCGATTTTTTTTCGTAGAGAGAGCCGTGGCTCAGATGGTTAGCGTTCGCTGTAAATTTCACAGTACGCCAGCAAACCGGGTTGACGCAATGAATTTGTTAATTGCAATTTTAAGTGCTGATTACCACTTGCTCGGCGGTGAAGGAAAACATCGTGAGGAAACCTGCATGTCTGAGAAATTATTACTGGTTAATAGAATTGTATCAATAGTTATTATACTTAGTAATTTTTCATCAATGTAGTAAATTTCATGACAACCACACTAGGATTTTCTACTGTATCGTGGAGGCAATTTACAAACATAAATTGCACAAGGACAAACATCAAGACAAGGAACAATTACTTGTAGACCATACAAATACTTATTCCGTGTGGGATTCGAACCCGCGGCCCTTAACGCCGTAACTCATTGCAAACCCACTGCGCCATGGAGCCATTGCGTAATTACTACGAGCACAATTAATAAAAATTTATTTACGTGTTTAGTGCCGTGTTACGGCTACATATATTGTGGCATGAATGGGTTGACACTACTGGGGTGGGACAATCTCACAGAATACCAGCGTAAAATAGCGGTTTAATATTGCTGTGTTTCGTATGGTGAGTGTAGAGAACCGGAGACCCTTTTTACTGGAAACAAGGTGTTCAATCTTAGTCTTCACGGGTGACAACGAATCTGAATTTTCATTATTATTCGGGGTTAGATGTACTAGGCTGCACTAAAAGTATCGGGAATGGAATATTTCCACTGATTCTGTCATATTAAAATCTTTTTAATTGAAAACTCCTTGGTGTTAAAAATCGAATACCATTTATTTATTTAAAAAAAAGATTCTCGATCCTGTCACAAGGTTTTGTCAAACTTGTTTAGTCGTTGAGAAAATGGAATTGACTCGAGAAAATTCAAGAGCGATGATTTATTATGACTTTCGAAGTGGTTTAACACAAAAACAGTGTGTTGACCGGATGATTTCTGCATTTGGTGATGAAGCCCCATCCAAAACCACAATTTATCGCTGGTTTGCTGAATTTCAACGTGGACGTGTCAAGCTCAGTGATGATCCCCGTCAAGGTCGTCCAAAAACTGCAGTCACCCAAGAAAATGTTTGTTGATGCTGTACGTAAGCTATTTGAGGAAGATCGACATGTGACATACCGCAAAATTCAAGCAACTTTAGACATTGGCATGAGTCAAATACAAATAATCTTGCATAACAATTAGGTGTAAAAAAGTTGTTTTCCCGATGGATACCGCATTCGCTCTGTGAAGAGCAAAAAAGCGGCTCGCGTTACTTGGTGCGTCAGAACTCTCGAAAGATTCAACACAGGATCCTCAAATGCTGTATACAACATTGTATCAGGTGACGAATCCTGGATATATGCGTACTAATCAGAAACAAAAAACCAGTCACGAGTTTGGGTGTTCGAAAATGTTTTAAAGCCAACAAAAATTGTTCGTTCACGGAGTGTTGCACAAAAAATGGTAGCCGCGTATGTCTCCAAACCGGCCATGTTACGACTATTCCTCTTGAGGGACAAAGAACGGTTAATGCAGAATGGTATGCTGGCATCTGTTTGCCACAGGTCGTTTCTGAACTCCGTAAAGAGAACTGCAACCGCCGCATCATCCTCCATCACGAAAATGCGAGTTCTCACACCGCACACAGAACAAAAGAGTTTTTAGAGCAAGAAAACATAGAATTATTAGACCATCCGCCGTACAGCCCCAACCTAAGCCCTGATGATTTCTATACTTTCCCTAAAATAAAGAATAAATTGCATGGACAGAGATTTTCATCACCTAAAGAAGCTGTAGACGCCTACAAAACGGCCATTTTGGAGACCCCAACTTCCGAATGGAATGGTTGCTTCAATGATTGGTTCCATCGTGTGGAAAAATGTGTCAAATTTCGCGGAGAATACTTCGAAAAGCAATAAATATATTTTTAAATAGTAATGTTGTGTCACTTCCTTGATATATTGTCTATAGTCCACAGCCTACCATTACCATCAGGTGGACTGTGTGCTCGTTTGTCACCCTTATTCTATTAAAAAAGCTATATCGTTTCTATCATAAATAAGAGCTTACTATTTGTGTTCTGGTTGTAATACTTAATAATAGTTGTAGTACCTGGAAGTCACAAACATATACAACATGGAATTAAAATTACCCTACAACGTATCATTACAAGGTAAAAAATGGTTCCATGCATCCAATGTTTATATTACACGTCTTACTGTCATCCAAGTGTCCTCGACTCGGTTCCCAACGTTTACAATTTGGTAAAAGGTTTATTTGTAGTGTTTCTGGACATGTTTGCAGGCAGGCGCCTGCATTGAGATGTGGTACTGCCGCACCGGGACGTGGAACAAGACGATACCAAGCCGAGTTGCGCCGGACGAATATTGTTTTAAAATCGACACCGAAATCCGAGCTCTTTCATATTTACACAGTTTAAAAGACTTGTCAACAGCGTTACTCAAGGAATAGGGCTGTCAATTCACTTCTTTATTATTTTTTTACCAACTTCAAAAAGGAGGGTATTAAATTCAGCTGTATGTTTGTTTTTTTTATTTTTTCTGTATGTATTGCCTCAGAACTTTTCTCTTGGTGAACCGATTTTGATAATTCTTTTTTTGTAAACTGGTGCTTCTCGCGTTGTCCCATATAAATTAAATCAATATCTGACCAGTAGTTTTTGCGTTATCTTCACTTCGAATACATTGATGATGTTCTCATTTTAATTATATTGGATTCGGTTGTACAAAACTTGATTGAAAATGATTTTTTTTTATAAAATCTATTATTTCTATTTTACTATTTTTTGTTTTGTTAAACACCAACGTGTTTTTATTTTTTACTAGCAACCTGCCCCGGCTTCGCCTAGATAGGATCTTTTTTTTTTAATCTCCAAATGTTTGGGAATAATTTATATACAGCCTATATCATTCCTGTTTTATATCTGTTTGTGAAGTTTCATTGCAATCTGTTCTCCAATTCCGAAGTCAGCCCCGACAGACAGACAAAAGATGTAGAAATTCTTTGTCTGTCTGACCATGACATATAAATAACCCAATCAGCTCAATATAAAGCAGTTATTTCGATATTACAGACGGATACTTTAAAAAGAATATATATATATATATATATATATATATATATATATATATATATATATATATATATATATATATATATATATATAACAGATTTTGTATTTCCATTAATATTACGGATATTACGGGAAAGAACCACGCTCTGACAGAATTGGAACCTACCAGCGTAAAATAGCATTTGTTACTGGTAACGAGATATTCCATCATAACCCTCAGCATTGACAGGGCAACTACATTTTGACTCTTCATCGAGGATAGATGTGTCTATTAGCCACTGCATCCATTTACCATCAGGTGGACTGTGTGCTCGTTTTCGTTAATCAACCTTGTTCTTTAAAAAAATATGTATCTATTTTAAAAATCCTGTCCCCGGAGACGAAACGACAAGTAAGTATCCTCTGATTTTTTATAGCCAGTGATACAGTGAGTTACAGCTATTGATGTAATATTCTTTAACAAGAAGAATCAAATAAAAAAATTGAATACTGAAGTAAATTAAAAAAAATGAAAGTGAAGTTACGGCTATATACGTCACACTCCTGGGCTCAGGCTTCTTCCCGTTATCTGTTATTAGATTTAGGACAAGGAAGTGTCTAAGTTTGTGGAAACTACCTCTCATATCTGGAAGGGTTAGCCATTGCTCCGTCGTGCTGCTCCAGTGCATGTTGGCGGACTTGGCTATCTTCGAAAATATTTATTCGTCAGATACGCGTTTCATCACGTTGGTTTCCTTCACCACCAAATACATCAATTTAAAATTACAAATGCACTTAAAATTGAAATTAATTTTCGTGAGGGTGGGAGTCGAATACGGATTAGTACAATTTTTATTAAGCCGAAGTGATAAATAAACTGATAGTCCACCTGATAACAAGTGGCTGCAGTTCATGAGAACCTGCAGCTAACTTCAAAGATAAAAGACTACAGGTGCGTGGTCACCTCTGAGGCTAAGATGGAATGCTTCACAGCCAGTTATTATACTGACTCTCTTTACTCTTCAGACTGAAACACAACTGTGCAAGCACTGCTATTCGTTCAGGATATATAAATGTATAAAATGGCCATTTTATACATATGTTTATTATTATATTTTCCGTTTTGTTTATAATAGTATCCTTGTAAATCTATTACCTCAAATCAATGGTCACGATGGTCACAATATTTCTTATTGTAATTGAAATTTCTTTCAAAATATAAAATGAATAAATTGTTATATTCACAACGATCGAACCTAATTTTACATAACCTTTTTACGTGGTAGAGCCATGATGTAGCTACGCTATAGTTGTAGCATGAATAGGTCGGCTCGATCGGGGCAGGAACACGCTCTCAGAGAATATCAGTGTAAAATAGCAGCGTAATGCTGCTATGTTTCGTATGGTGAGTTTAGAGAACTGGAGATCCTTTTTACTGGAATCAAGGCATTCCATATTAGTCCTGAGGGGTGACAACGCATTTGGATTCTTAATTGTGGATAAATGTGGATATCTATGGGCTACAGCATAAACTTACCATCAGGTAGACTGTGTGTTCGTTTGGTGCCCCACGCTATAAAAATTACATATAGCTTTTGTTGAGTTTTTGTAAATTATAAAATGTATCAAATTTACACCACAAAAGTTGCGACAGCCCTTGCAGCCACTGTAAAGAAATGCGACACTGAGTTAAAAGTAGTTGGTGTTGTTAAAAAACATCTCACGAACAAACATACGGACGCACAGTGCGTTTACCCTCATATATACATTGTATAAGAAGAAACTTGTGTTTCAGTTTCATTCTAAATATTGTCAAAAAATTATTGAGACAAACACACGTAACGTCAGTTGCTTTAGATTATTTAAACGAGCAATTCTTGTATATACATGTACATATAATCGGAATCTCGGAAACGGCTCCAACGATTTTCATAAACTTTAGTGTCCAGGGAGTTTCAGGGGCAATAAATCGATCTAGCTAGGATTTATTTTTAGAAAATGTCCTTTTGTCCGTGTTTTCAGGCAATAAAAAAACTGCTACAATATAAGAAGGTAAATTTTGACATACTACTAACAGTCGTAATAGCTGAGGTGGGATGTCGGTCGGGCGTGATATCGGAGTTCCGTGGTTCGCGTCCCGTCTTGGGTCCGACTCTTTTTTTCCTTTTTTTTTCAAATTCCCTTCTTTTGTGAGAAAATCTATTATTTAGAGCCCTTTTTTTAGTGATTTTTAAAAATAAAAAAAATTTTAATTATACTAATTGCACTCATGATTTTCATTCAAATAACCAGTTCAGTTTTTTCTATTATGTCAATAAGATCAAAAACTATTATTCATGTAATTTGTATCTAAATGTAACTTAAAAAACCGAGCAAAGCTCGGTCATCCGGGTACTTTATTATTTATATATGTGGTAGAGCCACGCTGCGCCCATGTTATGGTTGTAGCACGAATGCCGAAAAGGGACCACTCTCCCACAGATTACCAGCGTAAAATAGCAACTTAATGCTGCTGTGTTTTGTATGGTGAGTGTAGAGAACTGGAAACCTTTTTTACTGGGAACGAGGCATTCACTTAGCCTCGAATAATTCCTTCACAAACAATGGCAAAATGCCTTGGTTGCCATGGAATGGACCGTGTAGTCGCGGTTTCAGAATATGCACTGCCCCATATCATCTCGTGAGTATCGTAAAAGGCGACAGAGGGAAACAAATCAGGAGATGGGCAGTGGCGTCTTCCTAATCCTAATCTAAAACTTTAACACTAAGTAACAGAACGCAAAAGTTGTCGTACTCTTATATGAGTTCTTCCGGGTCGATAGCACAAATGGGCGTACCTCAGGGCTCAATTCTCGGCCCCTTTCTGTTTCCTGTATATATTAATGACTTACCTTACATAGTTGGGGATAACCATGATATAGTATTATTTGCTGATGACACTTCATTATTTTTAGTATTCAGTATAAAATTAAAAAACTTCGGTTGCCAATTCACTTGCTAAGCGTAGCAACTGGCAAATATCCTGCCTATGATGCAATCTATGGGGAAGTCTATATTCAGCATTGATCTTTAATAGGCTGCAACGGTAAAGGTAACGGATGTAATGGAGTTAGGTGATTAAGTCTTTTAATAGTCCTTTTTTATATAGAATAAGGGTGACAAACGAGCACACAATCTACTCAATGTTAAATGGATGCTATGGCCTAAAGACATCAACATCTAAAGAATCGAAATTCAGATGCGTTGTCACCCCTGAGGACTAAGTTGAAATACCTCGTTTCTAGTAAAAAGCGTCTCCTGTTCTCTAGTTCAACCTTAACGTAGAAACACATTTTTTCCTCGCCCGCTATTAACAATTTGCATATAAAACCAGCAATTGATGGTTATTATTGTAGCATTGTTCCTCTCGTTCTTTCTTCAAAGGCGGCTAATAAAGAACCCACAGACGCTGCGACCTGTTTCACGATTAACAAGTCTAACTAGCAGTTTATTATCGCTGTTCCGTAATAAGTAGGCCTAATTGTAAAACAACAGGACGGCTGATGATAATATTAGCTATTACTGCGGTCATAGATTAAAGTTGCTGTAGACAGTAAAATTGCTACAAACTAAAGTAGATACTTATATAGGCCTAGACCCTAGGATGTGGTTATAAATTGACAGATTGGCTTAGGGCGATTGGTTTATTATAGTTGGTCACTATTGACCTAATTTAGGGATACTGATATCGTTTAGGGACCTTTAAGAAAAGAACGTATTCATATGTAAAAAGCCGGGAACTCATCTGCAATTCCTCTGGTGTTACAGTTGATGGGTGGCGGCGGTTACATACCATTTATTTGAATTAGCGTTATCATAGGCCTACTCCACATGTTGCCTCAATGATGGGATTTTGCTATAGTTTTGCTATAGTATAGTGACATATAGGGATGTCAATCACCTCAATCTCCCTGTAGCCATTGGTGTTTCAAAGCACCCAAAAATGTCAGGAATCCAAAATAAGTAAAATTATAGGCAATGAAATCCGTAAAAATAATTTTATTCAATTTATTAAACTTACAAGTTTACTTTCGAAATTACTATTAGTTACTTTGAAATACTTATAACGTCCTTCATTAAATATGACATCAGTGTTATTCAAGCTTCATTCTGTCTTTTCTTCATTTAAAGTTGTCTTGATTTTCCTATTTATTTTTATATTCATCTTTGAAATTGTTATGGTCTGCTAAGGTGTTCATACATTGATTATTTACATAAATAAGCGACCACAAGCGCCCCTCATGATTATGCATTACGACATAATCGGTATGCACTTAACTGATGATATGGTTTAGATGCATATCCATTATATTATATATCTTGAAGGATTTTTGCATAAAAGTATGGGTTAATGCCTAGCAAATCAATGCCCATAAACACATACATCTATCCTCAATTATAAATTGAAATGTGGATGCGTCGTCACCTCTGAAAACTAAAATGATTTGCCGCATTATTAACAAAAAGAGTCTTTGGATCTCGACTTCCACTATATGAAACACAGCAATAATATGATGCTACCTTACACATCAGTGTAAGAGTATCAACTCCATGTAAGCTGGTTCTTTCTATACGTGCTACAGCGAAAACATGCTGGATCGAGGCAAACCTGCCCAATACTGGACAAGCATGAGACCACAATACTTCAGATTACCAACGTAAAATAGCAGCGTAATCCTGCTGTGTTTCGTATGGTGAGTAATGAGAACCGAAGACACTTTTACTGGTCTCCCAACTAGGGCATCCAAACTTAGTCCTTAGGGGGACAACGCAGCTGCATTTTGATTCTTAATTGAGTATTTATGTAGATATGTCATAGCGAGCTTTTTAATTTAAGTAGTCTGTGGTCAAAGTCTAAGATGACTTGCTATGTAATAACTGAAATTATGTACGCAGGTGACTTGAGTTTTGTGACCGATTCCCCAAATTCTGTCCAAAGATTGATATTTAGTACCTCTTGATGAGTCGTAAGATTGGCCTCAAAGTCAGTGTGACAAAGACCGAAGTACCCATTCTGCTCTACGACCTCCCATTCTTACGATTTACGAATCTAGCTCAATCAAGGCGTTCTGAAATCTGTAGAAAAGTTTTAGTATTAGTGGTAGTAAATAATAAATATTTACAAACTTAAAATTTTAACTTTAAATTTAAGCGTATTCCCATTTCTCAGCAGATGTTTTAAACAAGAAAAATTGTAATTTACTCACTCATAACTTTAAAGTATTCCCAAAAAAATATAATTTTCTCACCTTTAACGTATTTCCATTTGCAAATCCCCTTTGTGAGTCATTATAAGCAATAGTTCATTAACGGCGCCCCCTCATCGCCAAACCCATAATCATTATGTAATTATTAAAAGAGATGACTTCATTATCACGCTTCCTTTTTAATCATAAACTGGTTTTTTGCAAACGGCGGTTACAAAGTCGAAGGAAAACGAAATATTCGTTAACGTCATCGTGGCGCTTAAGTAGGGTGCATGAATAATAACTAAACAAACATTTGTTTTCCAACTGCTAAGGGATTTTAAGTGGCTAGACAAAATATTTTTAACGTTAGTTATATTGAATAAAACTATATATATACATATTTTATCGCGTTTAATTTACTAATTTTAACTTAATTTTAATTCCTGGCGTTTCGGTTGCTTTACAGCACCCATGATCACAGGGGGGAGGGGTTAAATTAAACGCGATATAATCCAGTGTTATATATATATATATATATTCGTATTTATATATGTGTTCGCGTAAATTTAAGAAATCCTAATGTTAGTTATATTTTAATTTTGTTAGATGGAATGACGACCTCGTAAAATATTCAGGAAATCGATGGATGCAGATGGCAGGACCGTGCTTTGTAGCATTCCTTCGTGGAGGCCTATATTCAGCAGTGAACTTGTGAAGGGCTTCGATGATGATGATATTTAAATAGCCTTAATATTGGTCGCCTTTTTAACCGACTTCGAAAAAGGAGGAGGATTCTCAGTTCCTCTGCATGAATTTATTCATTCTCAATTCATTCATCAGGTAGGATAGAATAGAACAGCGCTGGCTTTGAATATATATTAATGCTTAATGCTGCTGTATTTCATATGGTGAGTGTAAAGAACCAGAGAGCCTTTTTACTAGATAAGAAGCTAAGAGTGACAACGCATCTGAATTTTGATTCTTAATCGAGGATAGATGTAGACGTCTATGGGCCACGGCATCCACTTAACATCGGGTGGACTGTGTGCTCGTTTGTCACCCCTATTCTATTTAAAAAAAACTTGGTATATTCCTTCGATCACTCAAAAGCTTAAAGAATCTACTTAAAAAATAAAACCCCATTTCAAAAACTATATGGTGGTGATTATTCTTTGATTTCTTTGTATTATTGATGATATATTACATTCCAAAAAATATACATAATTATATACATTGATGAAATGTATAATCCATAAGATTATACATTAAAACTTAAGTTCAAATATTTCATATAAAAAGTTAAGCATTCATTTCTCAACAATGCTTTCTTCAGTAACTCAATATATTTATTTAAGCAAAGTTACCTATATCATAGAGCCGTTCCATATTTAAATTTAAAAAAATCCTGGCGCCGTCTTGCTAAGAACTTTTTTCTACGTTGTAATGAAATACTTTCCTTTCGCGGTTTTTGCGAAAAAAGTTTTAATAGTGGAGGAAGTGTACATTGTTTACTTAGGCTGTCTCGTTGTAATGGAGAAAAATATTTAGTTGCCATACCAAATATTATTTTCCTTGAGTGTTTTTAAAACAAACATACATGACAATGCAAACTGCATACGGTCTGACGTTTCGAGAAGTTTATTATCTGGTTTCGGTTGCTAGTCAATTTCTATATTTTTGTTGCAATGTATTATTTTCGACACAGTTGATTAATTTTAATTTAAAAGTATAGTTTAATAATTATTACTGTGTTGTTTGTTCGTGGTAGAGCCACGCTGCCAGGGCCTCATTTACCCACAAGTTAGCTAAGCTGAAGGCTAGAGCGAAAGGTTCAAGGAGCACAGAGATTGACTTTGCAAGCATCACTTTTGTATAGACTAAAATTTGGTGTAATATTCTCAATAAATAATAGAGCAAGTGCTGCAAATATTCCACTTGTTGCTCTTTCTTTACTTTTGGTACAAAACAAATAAATTGTAAAAATAAGATTTTGAATCATTTGTTACTTTTGTCTTTCGTTGACTGACTGGACGTGACGATTCAAAGATTTTAAACTGCTCAATCTCTCATCTCTACCTCAATTTTTAACTTCCCGGTGGGAAGTTGTCGTACACAAATGGGTCGGCTCGACCGAAGTAGGATCACGCTCTCACATAATACCAGCGTAAAATAGCAGCATAACGTTGCTGTGTTTCGAATATTGAGTGAGAGATATAGTGACCCTTTTTACTGGAAACGAGGCATTATATCTCAGTCCTCAGGGCTGGCAACGCATCTGCATTTTGATTTTTAATTGAAGATAAATGTATCAACATTTCTATGGGCCACAGTATCCACTTTACATCAGGTGGACTGTGTGCTCGTATGTCACCTTTATAGTACAAAAAAAACTCTTCGCAGTGCCACTGAATCGATTCAATCAGAACGAACTCGGACGTCGACGAACCAACCGTCACTGGATACAGGCAAATGGAAGGAGCTTGCACTGGGGTGTCCCGATACAGAGATGAGAACAGTACTCCGTGTGAGGGCAAATTAGCGCTTTGTGAAGTTGCAAACAGCGTGCCCGCATGAAATACTATCTCGCTCTGATGACCACGCCAAGCTTTTTGGAGGACAATTTAACATTCCATTCCAAGTGAGCGCGACTGAACGTTATTCGATATGCCGATCCTAGTGATTCTGATGCTGACTAAAACAGCATCAGGATGCCCTAAATTGAGACAAGGAGTTCTTTTTAATAGTAAACGCGCAAACCTATATCTTCTGTAGTTTAAACTATTATAATGGATTCCATTATTTTGAAAACAAGGAGGTGTTGGTAATGTATTTGGAACAAAGATGTCTTTGATTTGGAACGCCTCTATTTGGACGGGTCTGAGCGGTCACCTTTTTACGGATAGAGTGCACTAAAGCTGTCTTCTATAAGTTCGGAATTATGTTTAGGGAGTACGAGTACTGGAAAATACGCATTAGAACCGCTGCTAGCTCTAGGGCACCCGTCTTCAACACAATAGGAGGGACTCCATCAGGTTCACTTTACTTGTTGACATCCAGGGAGATGAGTGCTTTGGATACTGATAGCCGTATAAACCGCACATCCAGCATGGAGCAATCACATCGTGGGATGACGGTGTGTAGGGTACATACCATCATCAAGAGTCGAGTTAGACTCAAAAAGAGAACCTAAAAGATCTACTTTCTCCTTTGTATCATGGGACAGTGAGTCGTTCATTCTGTGCAGAGATGGAACAGATGGCTGATAGAAGTTCTTTTGGATATCCTTGACAATACACACACGTAGTAGAATCATGCTACAATTATATTATGGTTGTAGCACGAATGGGTCGGCTCGACTGGGGAAGCAACACGCTCACACAGAATACCAGCGCAAAATAGCAGCTTAATACTGCTGTGTTTCGTATGGTGAGTGTAGAGAGCCGGAGAGCCTTTTTTACTGGAAATCAGGCATTCCATCTTAGACCTTTAGTCGTGACTACGCATCTGCGTTTTGTTTCTTAATTGAGTATAAATGTAGATGTCTATAAACATGTGCACACACAGAAATCCTCTTAAAAACCATACCATTCTACTGTAAAGACCTTGAAACGTGGAGATATGTTAAAATTTTCAATTTGCTAAATCGGACCCATTACAATAACTTAACTAATCCCTATTGTATTTTCTGTCTTATTTTCCACAAGGAGTACTTAGAAAAATTGTTCGGTATAATCCGGCCAAAAAATTATACCGGCACTCATTGGGACCAAGCTCACGGTACCATACAAACCATCTGGATGCTTGGCAACATGACTGTGCGATTTCTATGAGTTTTCTTCCTCGCAATACTTCGTGAAATAATCTGCCACTGGCGATTTATCCGGACCAAAACGACTTAGAGGCCTTCAAAAAATGAGCTTAGTCCTTTTGAAAAGGCCGGTAACGCACTTGCAATTTCTTTGGTGTTGCAGTTGTTCATGGGCGATGGTCGACACATAGCTAGTAAAATATATTCGTGGGCTGGGCTGACACAGACAGAACAGGCTGTTGGGGTACGAATATTCATAGTTAGCCTAGGGCTGTTGGAAGTCTAAATCAGGCACTGTACGCTGCAGCATATGGTTGTATCACGAATGTTGGAAGTCTAAATCAGGCACTGCACGCTGCAGCATATGGTTGTATCGCGAATGTTGGAAGTCTAAATCAGGCACTGCACACTGCAGCATATGGTTGTATCACGAATGATTTGGCTCCTCTGGAAAGGACCACACAATAAATAAATAAATAAATAAATAAATTTATTCACAAGAAATATGGTACAAAGATGTTCTTATAAAAATAACAATAATTCACATATTTCACCAATTTTGGTATATGAAAACTTATTTACTAATTAACTTATGGTTAGAATATACAAAAATTTAAGTAAAATTAAACATGCATCACTATACAATCTTAATATTAATCGTTTAAAACACAATCAGATAAGAAACAGCATTTTACAGTCAATAGAAACGTTCTTTTATTTTTAGCAGTTCATTTACCGAATAAAACTGTTTTTTTAAAAGCCACTTTTTTTTTATAGGATAGGGTGACAATCGAGCACACAGTCCACCTGATGGTAAGTGGTTGCTGTGGCCCATAGACATCTACATCTATCGTCGATTACGAATCAAAATGCAGATGTGTTGTCACCCGTGAGGACTAAGATGGAATGCCTCGTTTCCAGTAAAATGGGTCGCCGGTTCTCTACACTCACCATACGAAATACAGCAGCATTAAGCTACTATTTCACGCTGGAATTCTGTGAGAGCGTGGTCCTTCCCCGGTCGAGCCGACCCAGAACAGGCTGTTGGGGTACGAATATTCATAGTTAGCCTAGGGCTGTTGGAAGTCTAAATCAGGCACTGCACGCTGCAGCACATGGTTGTATCGCGAATGTTGGAAGTCTAAATCAGGCACTGCACACTGCAGCATGTGGTTGTATCACGAATGATTTGGCTCCTCTGGAAAGGACCACACCCTCACAGAGTACCAGAGTGAAATTGCAGAATACTATATAATACTATAGAGTAGTATATATATATATATATATATATATATATATATATATATATATATATATATATATTATATATATTTATACCCTTTACATTTTGATTATTGCTGCACCGCCCGCTAAATGTCTATCTCTGTTTAGCCTAATGGTTGACTGGGAGAGAATACCCTATGCCAATATGTACTACAATAAAAAAGTAAAAACAATCTTCGGAATGGCTAATCTTGGCAATGCGAGGAGGAACTTAGCCTCCTATACTTTTTCAAAATTGTTATCATAATGTCCTCCAGACCAAATTTCATTAGACTAGCCATCGGCGCAGCACATGATTATAGTGCTCAGGTGTATGTGCAAGCACAGGATTACTCTTTATTTCCTTATTTTCAAAGTCCGATGGGACGGTAAACGGACAGGACTGTAGAGAAATCAGGCGCAGCACCAACGGCTTTACTTGCTTTCCGAGGCACGGGGTTAAGACACCGCCAACTTCCTGACTCCGGGCAATAAAAAAAAACACAATAAACTATTTTTTTAACCCGACCCGGGATTTGAACCCGAGAACTCATGACCAGCAATCGCACTACTACAACCACTAGACCACCGAGTTGTTAACATAAAAAGCCTTTGACTACATTAATAGATTCTATACAGAAGGAGCCGAAGTAAATTGTTAGTTATTTATTAAAGCTTTGTTTAAATCTACTACAATTTTCTAAACTCTAGTTTACTTTGACGTGTTGTGGCGGCGTAAAAAACTCTTGTCGTCCCGTATCCCGTGGGTGTCGTAAGAGATCACAATGAGAAATCTCAGAAGAAGAAAATCTTATGGCTTTCAATAGACGGCGGTGTTACCTTCTTGCGCATCAGTGCGGGACGTATGGTAGTACGCTCTGCTGACGTTACGTTATGTTATTGTGAGGATATGTTGTCTTACCGGATAAAAAGGTTTATGTGATCGTGTTGTTTCATCGACTTGTATATATTTTAGTTGACTTAATATCCTCTGCCTTTAGCTGCAAACTTAATGCCAAGAAACTCTTGTGAATGCTAAGACAAGACAAGCGGATGCTTTGGCGCCGGCGCCGACGCCAGATGGCGTTCGTCAACGTGAATGAAATGAAGTGTACTGTCCAAGTGACGAAATTAAGCGAGTATGATATGAAAGAAATTAAGGTTAGAGTTAAGAGTTATTAAAATAGCGTCTTTAATTTTTTAATGTATAAATTCAATCGGCTGACTCGTCAGAGCTTTATTATAAAATATAGAAAGTTTGATTTTGTTTTATGGTCAGGTTGATATTTGGAAAATTGAAATAAAATAATAACATAGAACAAGAAAACGTGAATAAAATAATCGACTATTCAGTGACAATCTTACTAATTAGGTAATGCTCGGAGCGGATATTAACATGTAATACCAGTAACATTACATATAAATTGCTGAGGAATTTAATAATTATTTTATTAATGAAGTTCAACCCATAAGCCGGTTTAAATAAATAAATAAATAAATTTTTATTCACAAGAAATATGGTACAAAGATGTTCTTATAAAAATAATAATGATTCACATATTTCACCAATTTTGGTATATGAAAACTTATTTACTAATTAACTTATGGTTAGAATATACAAAAATTTAAGTAAAATTAAACATGCATCACTTTACAATCTTAATATTAATCGTTTAAAACACAATCAGATAAGAAACAGCATTTTACAGTCAATAGAAACGTTCTTTTATTTTTAGCAGTTCATTTACCGAATAAAACTGTTTTTTTAAAAGCCACTTTTTTTTATAGGATAGGGTGACAATCGAGCACACAGTCCACCTGATGGTAAGTGGTTGCTGTGGCCCATAGACATCTACATCTATCCTCGATTACGAATCAAAATGCAGATGTGTTGTCACCCGTGAGGACTAAGATGGAATGCCTCGTTTCCAGTAAAATGGGTCGCCGGTTCTCTACACTCACCATACGAAATACAGCAGCATTAAGCTACTATTTCACGCTGGTATTCTGTGAGAGCGTGGTCCTTCCCCGGTCGAGCCGACCCATTCGTGCTACAACTATACATCTAATATAACTGCAGCATGGCTCTACCACGTATGATATACTTTAACAAATTACGTCTAAATCGATTATAATCTAATTGCCTTATTTCATTTGGGATTTTATTAAACACTTGAATAGCCATCACATAGCAATTTTTTGAATACAGGCTAGTTTTTAATGAAGGTAAAATAATTTTATCTGGGTATCTGGTACTATATGTTACTGTATCCTTTAATCTAGTAAAAAACTGAGGATACTTTTTTACGAATATTGAAAGTTCAAAAATGTACATGGATGGTAGCTTAAGAACACCCAATTCTTTAAACAGTGGTTTGCAAGAAACTAGTGGCCCGACACCACAAATTGCTCGTATACAGCGTTTTTGCGCTATAAAAGCACGGTTTACATCAGTCGAGTTTCCCCATAATATGAGACCATATCTTAATACAGCAGCGACATACGCATGATATGCTATAAGAGAAGTGTTTTTTGACAAGATTGAAGTTAGCCTTCGCAGAGCAAAATTAAATTTAAATATTTTAGAACAAACTTTATCTATGTGATTTTTCCAATTACAATGTTTGTCTAAACTAATACCTAAAAAGGTGGTACACTCAGTAGCAGTAATTTTTTCACCATTATACTTAATATCAAGTAATTGCGGTTTACTTTTAACATTGTAGAATTGCATAAATTTAGTTTTGGATAGATTTATGCTTAGATTATTGTTTTTTATCCATTTAACAACATTTATAATAGTATTATTTATTTCATTTTCATATTCTTTATTACTAGAATTAAAATTTATTTTCGGTATTAAAATAGAAATGTCGTCAGCAAATAATATTGTATTATGTTTGATGTAATTTGGTAGGTCATTTATGTAAATTAAAAACAGTAAAGGACCTAAAACACTCCCTTGTGGCACTCCGTAATCATTTGGTATGTACGAATATTCAAATTTTAAAATGTCTTGCCGTTTTTAATCTTTTTGTTGTACTTCAACACATTGTTTTCTATCTTTTAAATAGCTTTGTATCCGGGAGTAAGCTGGCCCTCTTATACCATAAGCTTCAATTTTTTTTAAGAGAATATCATGACCAACACTATCAAATGCCTTGCTCATATCAAAGTACACTGCAGAAATAGGTATTTTTCTGTTTATATAATCGGTTACGATTTTTATATGGGAAAAAGTTGCCAGTGTCGTGGATTTACCTTTTTGAAAACCATATTGCTCTGGTTTTAATATGTTAAACTTGTTAAAAAAGTCTAAAAGTCTTTTTTTGCATAACTTTCTCATACAATTTTGATAATATTGATATTAATGTAATTGGTCTATAGTTATTAATATTATTTCTGTCACCTTTTTTATGCAATGGTATCACAACGGATAATTTCAATTCTTTAGCAAAAATTCCCGCTTCAAGCGATTTATTAATGAGAAAACATAATACGTCTATGATTTTTCCTGGACACCTCTTTAAAACTTTTGTTTGTATTTCATCACAGCCAGTAGATTTTGTGTTTTTAAGTGATGACATATGGTTCTTAATTTCCGTTATATCACATGGCCTTAAATAAATACTAGATTGATTTCTTAGACTAGTTACGCTTAATTTATCCGCACTATTATGTGATATTCTGTCTTTAATTGAATAGATGAAATGCTGATTAAATGTTGTAGCTAGTTCAATGGGATTTAGTATATTTTGATTATTGACTGTGAGTCTATCAATGAAATTTGGATGTGTCTGACTATTTTCTTTTATTAGGTTCCAAGTGGCTTTAGTTTTATTTTTTGAGTTTAGTACGTATAGTAATAGTCACCAAAGTTACACATCCATAAGTAGTAGACTAAACTCAATATTTATGCCTGCATGTATTCCTCACGATTTATATAAAATAATTAATAAATTAAAAAATACTAACAGTGCTGGTAATGATGATATAATTACAAAAGTAGTTAAGTTAGTGGCCGTTGAAATTTCCCCAGTTCTAAGTTACGTAGTGAATTTATGTATAGAAAATGGTACTTTTCCTAGTGGTTTAAAAATATCCGTTATAAATCCTTTATATAAAAAGGAGGACAGACATGACCCTAAAAATTACAGGCCTGTCGCTTTGCTTCCAACATTCTCCAAAATAATAGAAAAAGTAATATATAAGAACTTATATTCTTATTTGGAAGTTAATAACATCTTAGCAAACGAACAATATGGTTTTAGAAAATGTAAAAACATAAATATGGCCATGTATGGATTTATTGAAAAAGTGATCACCGGTATGGATAATCGTACACCAACAACCGCCTTGTTCATGGACATGACCAAGGCGTTTGATTACGTTGATTTATATATCTTAGCGCTTAAACTGGAAAAATATGGAATCAGAGGTAATGTGTTAAAACTTATTATTTCATACCTGAATGGTAGGAAACAAATTACTAAAATAAAAAAGATCTGTCCTTGTACTAATATTGAAATAACATACCTTTCGCAACAAAAGCAAACAACCTACGGTGTGCCGCAAGGAAGCGTACTCGGTCCATTACTATTCCTAATATATATATCAATGATTTGCCCCGTGACTCAGCACCTTATGACCTTATTTGCTGATGACAGCACAGTTTTATTCACGAGACAAGACAAGGTCTCAATCGAATCGGACATAACTCAGATTTAATACAGGATAATAGACTGGCTGAATGACAATAATCTTAAAATTAATTTGGATAAAACGCATATTATGTCATTCAAACAAAGTAAAACTAAAATCATTAACGAAAAAGAACACACAAAATTTCTGGGAATTTGGCTGGACGAAAAAATTACATGGAGTAAACATATTGAACACATAATAAAAAAGATAAATCAATTCCATTATGCACTACATAACCTTATAAAAATTACAAATCGTGAAACAGTCATAACCGCCTACCATGCATACATCTCTTCAACATTGAGATATGGTATAATATTTTAGGGAAATTCTCCAAAACGCGAACTAGTATTTAAAGCGCAAAAGAAATGTTTACGAGCAGTATGTCAGTTGCAGGTTACCGATAGTTGCAAACCGCATTTCATTGATCTTAGCATTCTGACCCTACCATCTTTATATATATTTGAAGTAGCTATGTTTGTAAGGAAACATTTTAGCATACTTGAAAACGCTAATAATAAACGACATAGGAATAAACTACGTACAAAACCTCATAAAACAGCCCTGTATTCAAAAAAGTTTCCTGGGTATGGCTTCTAAAATTTTTAGTAAACTCCCAAAAAACATCAAAGAAACTGATAATATAGACAAATTTAAGAAATTGCCTATATTTGTATATAATTTGACAGTCACAATCACTGATCTCTATATATACAAGTACGCTGGACTGGCTATACCATACAAAATGTCTGTGCCAATTTGAAGCGCCGCTAAAGGATGTCTTGAAAAATAAAATTGACATAATATGCCAAAGTCTGTTGTCTTATTTATATGGTCATATTTAAAAATTCTGTATTTTGAACTTTTAAACTGAAAAATGAAAGTTTTTATTTTTTGATTGTGTATAATATTGTTACATATTGAAAATATTTTTAATAAGAACGAGAGTGAGCGTAATCTGTAAAATTCGTTACCAAAAGGGAAGTCGTATAACATTACGCAAGTAAGTGAATTTGCAGCTAATATTTAACAAATTAAAACTATTTAATAATATAAGTGCTTAAAATTTTGTTACTAATCTCATATACCACATTTTATAATCATATATACCAACATGTTTGGCTGTATATTACTGAGTTTTGATAAACAATAACATTCAATAGGGTTGTCGAGTTCCTTGTCTATAATACTTATCGATGTTCTTTCCTACCCATATCTGTTAACAAACCAAGTCGCCAACAACAGATGATTATCAAATGTTTATTAATTAACAGGTTTCCAACAGAACCTAGACTAAAATTATGACTTAAAATCATAAATATTGTGTATTGGCGTCCGAAACAAAATGACCATATTTGTTCCAAACATTTCACAGACGATTGTTTTATTAGACATGAGAACTGTACCATTTTGAAAAAATGCAGTATACCGACAATATTTTCTGGTAGTATCAGTACCACCAGTAAGTATAAAAGTATTAGATTATTATTTGGAATATTTTTTTATTTCTTCTATCCTCAATTTTCCAGCAAACTCAAGGGCCATAGCCAAGTGTCGAAAGGTCGCCTGTTGATGTCGAGCCACGTTGGATGTGTGTAAGTGGGCTGCGGCTAGAGGAGATTCCTCTCCCTGTACCACTGTAGCTGAGGTGGAGTAGTAAGGGAAGAGGAGTGTTGGTATGGCGATTGGCGATGCGCCATTAGATATCTTTCGCGACTTTGGTGAGGCTGCACCATTTGATGTTTCCAAGTGCTCGTTTTTCCCTGGCTCCATTCACATATCGGGCTCATGGAGTCTGTAGTGCAGGTGGAGTTAAAGGCCGCGAAAGGAAGGGAAGACAAAACAAAAGTCATGTGTAATGTCCATGTAACTTATGCCGCTGGTTTTTGGGAGCACTTAGCTGAAGTTGTCGACGAGTATTTTTACTTGGGACAAATAGTCCGACTAGGTAAGTTCAACTTCGACCGACAGGTCAATCGACGGATTCAACTCGGCTGGGCAGCATTCGTGAGATTACAACACATCTTCTCGTCAGGAATACCTCAAAACTAGATTGTACAATCAGTCCGTGTTGCCAGTGATGACCTATGGATCTGAGACGAGGTCTTTCACTGCTGGCCGTATGAGGAAGCTCGAAGTCACTCAGCGAGCTATGAAGAGGGCTATGCTCAGGGGTTCAAACTTAGGAATGAGGATATCTGCAGCAGAACCAGAGTGACCGACATTGACCAATGGATTAGTACGCTGAAGTGGAAATTGACCGGCCATATAGCTCGAAAAACCGAATACCGATGTGGAAAAAAGGTAATCGAGTGGCAGCCCCGTACCGGCAGGTGAAGTGTAGGACGTTCCCCTACTAGATGGAGTCAAAACCTGGTAAGACATGCAGGAAGTTCATGGATTCAGGTAGCTCAGGACCGTGCTTTGTGGTATTCCTTGGGGAGGCCCATTTTTAGCAGTGGACTTGTGAAGGGTTTTAATGATGATGAATGTTAATGGCATTATATTAATATGATACATAAATAGAATAGACTTTACAGGTAGAGTCCATCTATCCATAGAGTCCATTCTATTTATTTAGGTATAGGTAGGGTATAGAATTTTCATCTATAAAGTTTGATACACTGTCTTATCCCTATTATTAGTTCCGTGGACGTGCACTTGTGCTGTCAGCGCCAAAATGGCGGAAATCAAATCGCTTCATCATGTCACGGTTTATAGCCAGTCCAGCGTACTTTTATATATAGAGGTCAGTGGTCACAATACATACGCTTTCAAGCGCATTGACGCATGCGCAGTACGTACCCGTACTGCGCATGCGTCAATGCTACGTTTGAAACGGTACCTTTAAATAACAAAAAAGTCTCAATAAAGCAATTTACATTTTTGCAATACGTTAGCGATGACATGTTTTGTCAAAATTACAGGAATAATATTTTGATTACTTATTTGTGGCATCTGTCTTTTTTATTCTTTACAATTATTTAAAAAATAAAAATAAAAACAAAATATATAAAAACTCCACGGACATTCTCCTTCTCTCTAACCTTCATGGTTGCTACTTAAGTGAGATATGCGAAAATATGCCGTTTTGTGGATTATATTAATACATATAAATTACGTGTCACGTTGTTTGTCCGCGATAGGCTCCTAAACTACTTAACCGATTTTAATGAAATTTGCACACCGTGTGCAGTTTGGTCCAACTTGAGAGAAAGGATAGTTTCTTTTTTTGCCCATGAGTAACCCATAATTTATTTTTTGCGAATTTAAGGATTCTTAATAGGACATGACAGGGTCGTAGAAAAGGACAGAACAACGTCTGCCTGGCAGGCTAGTGTATTATATGTTTATATTTATGTAATTGATAATTAAGATAATAATTAATGTTATTTCTAAACATACTAATTATAATTGAAATTGTTATTTTATAAAAAATTTATTTTCGTATTGCCAGGTGATAGTGATAAACAAATATTTGTATGCCTTTGTAGGCGAAAAATAGTGTTACTAATCATACCTTTTCCACCAAGTTTGTAACCTATGTTTTACAAATAAATTATTTGATTTGATTTGATTTGAAACAATTTATGAAAAACGTCACATCGCGTGTGCTTTTCATATTAGAATTTATATTTTAACAAGCTAATGCGTATAACCAAGCACCAATACTGATAATTTTATCTGGATATATTATGTCCTAAATGGTAAAAGAAAATTAAACTTTTTAAATTATAGTTAGTCAGGCCTATAATTTAAAAAGCATCGCATTAGCATTTATTTTTATACTAAGCACTCGCATAGCACCAAAAAATGGGCGAATAGATTGACCAATTACCATGCATAGAGTAACTTGCTTATCATCTTTTTCGAACTTTATGCACAGGAAAAAAATTGGTTCACGAGAGAAAATCATTTCAAAGTCTGTTGAAATGTGACCCCTTAATTTTTTTCGCAACGTTAAATAAGAGAAAACAAAAATATCATGTTTTCATTATCATAAACATAATTTAAATTTTTTATCACTAATATATATTGATTAACACAAATTGCACGATTATAATAAATATAAAATCAACTACATCCAGCACTGCATACTATTTAAGTTTTCTCCTCAGTGACGAGCCTAGGTACGTAGGCGGTCCCATAATGAATTGGCCTAACTATGAACCAATGAAGGAAATTAAACGAAACCAATTTTATTTTTCAATATAATCACCATGAATACTAACACACTTCTGACATCTGTGAATCAACATCTCTAAACCTTTATAAAAATAATCACATTTTTTATCCTCAAAATGACTGAAGACGGCCGCCTGCAACTCTTCATCGCTTGAAAATTTTCTTCCTCTTAAGTCCCGCTTTAAATTTGGAAATAAATAATAGTCGGACGGGGCCATGTCTCGACTGTAAGGTGGATGTTGAACTTCTGTGAACCCGCATTGACGAACTGCATCCTTCGAAACACCAGCGGTATGAACAGGGGCGTTGTCATGGAGCAACAGGACACCTTTAGACAGCTTGCCTCTTCGTTTTTCCTTTATCTTGTCTCGTAATTTATATATTAAAGAAGCATAATATTCGCCGTTCACGACTGTATTACGTTCTTTAAAATCCACCATCAAGATGCCTTGAAAATCCCAAAATATTGTGCACATCAGTTTTTAGTCGATTGTTGCACCTTTGCCTTTCTAGGGGGCTTTTCACCCTTATAACGCCATTCCATTGACTCGCGCTTGCTTTGTGAATCATAATACAAGATCATAGTTTCATCACCAGTCACTAGCCGCTCGATCACAGTCCTTGGATTTTCGCCACAAAGATCCAAAAACTCCGAAGCGCAGCGCACTCTTTCCTGTCTCTGTACCGCTGAAAGAAGTTTCGGTACCCATCTTGCACTCACTTTTATCATGTGAAGATGTTATTGGATCACGCGATGAATGGTACTCTTAGAGAGCCCAAGCCTTGCTGCAATTTCTTTAATCTTCAAACGGCGGTCACTCAGAACTTCCTCTTCGATAAGAGCAATCATTTCGGGAGTGAGCACTTCCACAGGTCGACCGTCGTGGCTAAAGTCTTCGACGGTTTCTCTCCCGAGGCGAAACTCTTTCACCCAATTTTTCACTGTGCTATAGGAGGGGGCAGACTCCTTATGCACGCCATCCAATCGTTCTTTTATTTGGGCAGGGGATAAACCTTCTTTAAACAGAAACTTTATGACACTTCGATACTCAGTTTTCGACATTTTGAAAAAAATACGCGACTCTCGTTATTCAAATGCCTGTTAAACTAAGACTAAGCATTTCATGTCGATGCATGTTTCTTATATTAAGTGCACGATAAACGTACTATTTAATGCAACACAACATGTAGCGACATGTCGCGTTGAACTATATCAGGCCAGTTCATTATGGGACCGCCTGGTATATCTTGATTTCTTAGGCATGAATATAGAATAGTTGATTATGTGTCCCGCAGTGAACACATAACAGCATTTCAGTGTATATATATTTTAAAAACCGTTACCCTACTCAATAAAACTAATTTTACGGATTTCATTGCTATTAATTTTCACTAATCGACGTTTCGGATACTTTACGGCACTCGTGGAGTGCTACCGTGAGCATGGAGCAAAACGTAGAAAATCAAAAACTTAGTTAAAATTAAACTCGATAAAATCTTAATATTATTAGTTTTCAACGTGTCGTATTAGCGTTAATATCATCATCATCATCATTACAGCCCTTCACAAGTCCACTGCTGAACATAGGCCTCCCCCAAGTAACGCCACAAAGCACGGTCCTGAGCCACCTGCATCCATCGACTTCCTGTCATGTCTTACCAGGTCGTCACTCCATCTAGTGTGGGGTCGCCCTCCCCTACCCCTACCGGTACGCGGCTGCCACTCGAGAACCTTTCTTCCCCATCGGTTATCGGTTCTTCGAGCTATATGGCCGGCCCATTGCCACTTCAGCTTACTAACCCGCTGGGCTATGTCGGTCACTCTGGTTTTACTGCGGATATCCTCATTTCTGAGATCACGCAGAGAAACTCCGAGCATAGCCCTCTCCATAGCTCGCTAAGCGACGTTGAGCGTCCTCATACGGCCAGCAGTGAAGGACCACGTCTCAGTGTAATCAGTGTGATCCATAAGTCATCACTGGCAACACGCACTGGTTATACACTTTAGTTTTCAGAGATTGAGGTATACCTGACGAGAAGATGTGTCGTAATTTCCCGAATATAGCGTTAATATAAAAAATCATTAACCGCTACCTCTTATATCAAACACCACACATGCCTCCTGAAACCCGATCAGCGGGGTCGGGAGGTGATCGCATGTCTGACGTCACTCGCGACACCTAGACATGGACTGTTAAATACAATGTCAACACGCATCCACACAGACGGATTTAGCTCCTGCAACTTTATATGTCAGGATGAGTAACTCAATACTGGTTTAATTTAAAAATGACAGCGCTACCGTTGCAAAGAAACTTTAAAGAGTGACAGCTCGGAGGCGCTGTGGCTACACGCAATACTGCAATGATGAGAATCGTGGCTTCAATTCTCACACAGGCTAAGTATTTTCTTACAAATAAAACGTCCCCCACTATGATTTTCTCCTTATTGTGCATAAATATACTCGGGGTTTCTCGTAGAAATAAGGATATCCACAGTAGAACCAGGGTAACTGACATAGCCCAACGGGTTAGAAAACTGAATTGACAACGGGCCGGCCATATAGCTCGAAGAACTGACTACCGATAGGAAGGAGAGGTTCTTGAGTGTCATCCTTGTATCTCTAAACGAAGTGTAAGGTGGCGCCCTAAATGGAGTGTTGACCTGGTAAGACATGCAGGTAGTCAATGGATGCAGGCTGACTATGTTCGACAATGGACTTGTAAATGGCTACAATGATGACGATAGTGATGCATGTATATGAGATAATATATCGATATATTTGACTTTTTTGTAAGATAAGGGTGAAAAATGAACACACAGTCCACCTACTAATAGATACAAATGAAATGAGTTCTTCCTTCTTTACTTTCCTTAATCAAACTGCAACAGTCCATTGCTGAACATGGGCATCTACCATCTTCATCATCATCATTACAGTCCTTCACAAGTCCACTGCTGAACATAGGCCTCCCCCAAGCAACGCCACAAAGCACGGTCCTGAGCCACCTGCACCCATCGACTTCCTGCATGTCTTACCAGGTCGTCACTCCATCTAGTGGGGGGTCGCCCTACACTACGCCTACCGGTACGAGGCTGCCACTCGAGAACCTTTCTTCCCCATCGGTTATCGGTTCTTCGAGCTATATGGCCGGCCCATTGCCACTTCAGCTTACTAATCCGTTCGGCTATGTCGGTCACTCTGGTTCTACTGCGGATATCCTCATTTCTGAGTATATCACGCAGAGAAACTCCGAGCATAGCCCTCTCCATAGCTCGCTGAGCAACCTTGAGCGTCCTCATACGGCCAGCGGTGTAGGACCACGTCTCTGATCCGTAAGTCATCACTGACAACACGCACTGGTTGGTACACTTTAGTTTTCAGAGATTGAGGTATACCTGACGTGAAGATGTGTCGTAATTTCCCGAACGCTGCCCAGCCGAGTTGTATCCGTCGATTGACCTCTCGGTCGAAGTTGGACTTACCTAGTCGGACTATTTGTCCCAGGTAAACGTACTCGTCAACAACTTCGAGCATAGTGCTCCCAACAACTACCGGCATAGGTGTGACATGGACATTAAACATGATCTTTGTTTTGTCCATGTTCATCTTAAGACCTATCCGTTGGGAGACACCATTGAGGTCATTGAGCATAGTGCTAAGGTCCTCCAGCGATTCTGCCATAAGGACTATATCGTCGGCAAATCGAAGGTGAGTGAGGTACTCGCCATTGATGTTAATACCGTATCCTTTCCAGTCCAGTAGCTTGAAAACGTCTTCCAACGCAGCGGTGAAGAGTTTCGGGGATATAACGTCAATCTGTCTTACACCTCTCTGCAGTTGGATACGCTTCGAACTCTGGTTCTGTACTCGGATAGCCATCGTAGCCCTACTGTACAAACACTTCAGCACTTCGATATACCGACAGTCAACTTGGCACCGCTGAAGGGACTGTAGCACCGCCCAAATTTCGACGGAATCAAAGGCTTTCTCATAGTCCACATACGCCAGGCAAAGTGGCAGATTGTACTCCTCGGTCTTCTGTACAATCTGCCGCAGGGTATGTATGTGGTCTATGGTACTGAAGCCTTTTCGGAAACCGACTTGTTCAGGAGGCTGGAAGTCGTCGAGTCTGCATGCGAGACGATTCGCAATGACTCTCGAAAACAGCACGTAGACGCGGAACGGAAGAAGGGAAATCGGTCTGTAGTTCTTCAAGAGAGCGTTGTCGCCTTTCTTAAAGAACAAGACCACCGCACTTCTGCTCCACGCTTCCGGAGTAGTGCCACCATGGAGGACTGAATTGAAGAGCTTCTGAAGGACTTCAAGTACCGGTGTTCCACCCGCTTTCAGAAGCTCCGCTGTAGTTCCATCCTCGCCTGGGGCCCTGCCTTTTTTAAGGTGCTGGAGAGCCATTCTAATCTCGCTCAGACTGACGTCCGGGATATCATCGGAATAGTGTCGGGTAAGACTTGCTCTTGAATCGTTACTCACACTTGCGTGTGGCTCCAACGATGATGTGTACAGCTGCCCATAGAACCTCTCAATCGCACTCAAAATCTCAGGTGTCTCGGAAACGATGCTACCACACTCAGTCTTCAGCTTTGACAGTTGGCTCTTTCTAGCAGACAGATCTCTGGCAAAGACTTTGGAGCCCTGGTTCCGCTCGATCGCTTCTTTAATACGAGCAGTATTAAAGTTGCGTACGTCTCGCCGCATGCATTTGGAGATCTGTCTGTTCAGTTGCCTGTATGCTGTCAAATCTGTTGACGATTGCAGTCTCATATCCCGTCTAACAGCCATGAGATTAAGAGTGTGATCGGAGAGTTTTTGTGTTCTTCTGCGACGGGTCTTGCAGAACTTAGCTCCGACCGCATGGACAGTTTCCACGAGCTTGTCATTCATATCGTCCACTGCATTGCAATCTTCTAGGCACTGAAAGCGGTTACGTAACTCGAGCTGAAAAGATTCGGGATTCTGGATTAGAGCACGAGGGGGACGGAGCGTTGATTTCATTAGACGAGACCTCTCCAACTTAACGTTTAGGTTCAGTGTGCCTCTAACCATTCGGTGATCGCTGCCGGTTTTCACTCTTGCGATCACTGAGACATCACTGAACAGTTGGCGTCTGGTCGTCATAATGAAGTCAAACTCATTTTTTGTCTACCATCCAACTATCTTTAAATCAACTGCAAATAAGATGACCTTACTATTTCTTATTTGTTATACCAAATCATTAATAAAAACGTTAAAGAGCCACGGTCCTAGGTGAGAACCTTGTGGAACGCCAGAACTAGATATATAGTTATCTGACCTATAACCGTTTAGTACTATATGGTTCGACCACGCAGATATGACTCAAACCAACCAACCATAGACCCACAGAAACTGCAATTTGGATAATTTATGTAAAAGAGTTTTATAGCAGACTCTGTCGAATGTTTTACAAAAGCAAAGATTTACATAGTTAGATGCGCCCTTACCGTAGTGTGACCACTCCTAAATGTGTTTATTCTCATATGAGTGAGCTCACTCATTCGCAATCAGTACTCATTTGTGCGCGGTGACACCAGCCAGATGTTGCACATTGGAACTAACGCGCGGATTTCACGCAAAAAATTCTCAGAATGCTATCGTGTGCATTTCGAAAGGGCAATAATAATTCTAAAAACACAAATAAAGGTCAACGTGTAACATTTCATTCGTAAGTATCTATATTTTATTAAATATTGAATTTATTTTATTCCGATGTCAGAAAATGGCACGAAATAATTACGGGCAAACGGAAACTGTGCGACAGAGACAGTAGTATACACAATTTGTGTAAGATAATAAGAGATGACACTATTGTCTCGGTACTCTTCTATAACCAATTTAGTTAGATACTCGGATGTACCAAGGAAGCGGTTTACAAAGGGATCATCTATAAATAGACGTAAAGAGATGGAAATGCCGTGGTAGACAGAGAAAGTAGGATACACAATTTCCATAAGATAATAAGAGATGACACTATTGCATTAGTGTGCGCGCGTCAGCGTCTTGCAAACGCACACATTCAAATATAATGCAACAGTTTTTCAAGGTGAAGGCGCATCTAACTATTTAAATCTGAGTACAAAAGCACGGTAATATTTATAGATAAAATTACCGTGACAAAAGTGTGTATATAGCATCTACTTGAAATTGAGTGTCGAATTTTAAACTACATAAGACAATAAATCTCGTGCGATTTTTAACAAAACCATGCTGGTGTTCAGAGAGGTAGGACATAAAACGGCTAGATAACTAAGGATCTTCAAAAAAGCTGATAATATATTGATGCTGCTGATAACATATGGGTATTGGTCGATAATTAATAACATTTCTACTATCTCCGTTTTGCAATAATGGGACGACTTGTGTGAATTTAAATTTTTAATTCACCTAATTGCAATAATTTGTTAAAAATGATGGTTAAGGGCTTGCTACGATAACAAGCACAAATATTTTAATTAAAACTACTTTTACGGATTTTATCGCGTTTTATTTATATTAATTTTAATACCCGACGTTTCGGGTGCTTTCCAGCACCCATGGAGTCCCCCTGACCATGGGTGCTGGAGCACCCGAAACGTCGGGCATTAAAATTATATAAATAAAACGCGATAAAATCCGTAAAAGTAGTTTTAATCAATGTATAGTGTTCGCGTAAATATAAGAAATCATTAAGCACAAATATTTATATAAAAACTGGATGAAATCTATCCAAACCGGCTCCCTTATTTTTATCAAGCCTTTTTACACTATACACTGTTTTATATCTTAGACTTCTTCTTTGCCAATCATTTACATCTACTTATTTTATTGCGCGATGTTATACCGCCATCTATCGGTGGTCATAAGGCCTTTCTAGCTTTAGTCCCAATCGGCTTATAACATCGACAGGATGGATTGAATACTCTTACATCAGTATACTTACCTATTTATAATTTTATTAAACTGTAGAGTAAATTATTTTATTTATAGTTAACGAAACATGCAGCATGTTGGCGTTAAAAAATTGCGCGCAAAATGATCAGCGAAACGGAACGTCACAAATTTGCCCGCCAAAATTTGATTATGGATTCGTTGGAATTACACAAAATCTAAACTTGAACACTAATGAACGTGGCGACGGAGAGCAAATTGCCGACCCAGTAATTCCAGCAAACAGAGGAGCCTGCAACTGGTCATTGTGACAATCAACCCTTCGATGTTTGCGCGGGCTGGAGCGGCCCGGATGAATTATTCATGCGCTGTGGCGGCTAATTGTAATGAAATTTATGCCCCCGGCATCCTTCTGTGCTCTTTCATGCTCGGCTTACATGTAGCTTGTTGAGGTCCTTTTTTTCATCTTGGTTTTGTTTCTGTTGTGGCTGTTGGGTTATTGGTCATAGTTTTTAGGCTAACTATAATGAAATTTATGCCCCCGTCGTCCTTCTGTGCTCTTTCACGCTCGGCTTACATGTAGTTTGTTGGGGTATTTATTTTTATCATCTTTGTTTTGTTTCCATTGTGGAAGTTGGTATAGTTTTGATTATCGGGTAAAACTAATATTATGTGTAAAGATACAGCCTATATAACTCCCACAGTTAGGTACAGGCCGCCCCAAATAAAGTAATGTCCGCCATGGCGCCCCAATACGTGTTGGTGAACATGTCTTCGAATTTTTTTTTAATTTCTCGGACATGGCGCTTTCTTCACGATGTTTTCGTTTACCTACGAACACTATTGTAATTCATTTAGAAAGTGCTCGGTGACTTAACATTTCTATTAACAATAATTGTGTGTAATTGTTGATTACAACCTATCAATTTCCATGATTTGAAAATAGGCCTTCCCCAAATCTGTCTTATTGGGGAGAATATTTGCCATAGTTGCTTTGCTTGTCAGGTGGTTTGGCAACCACAGTTTTTATTATTTTTAGTTATAATCAGGAAGATGCTGCTGCCCATGTCCTGTTTCATTTACCTCAGCCGCCTCTTACGCTACCCACAGTACGATATGGATAGTGGAGTCATATACGCCACCACTACAAGGCGTGCGTATCAATTGTATCATTATCATCATTACAGCGCTTCACAAGTCCACTACTGTACATAGGCCTCCCCAATGGTCACGCGGGTATTGTAAGCAATCAATTTGCGAAAAAGCTCAAAAAACTCTTTGAAAGTACAGAAATTGTACCCGAGCCATTTTGTGGAATCTCAAAAATCCTAGCCTGATTGGTCTTTGAAACTCTTTATCACAATAAATCACTTCAGGTCTGGTCCGACAAACAAGGTTTAAAACTTTTATCCGGGCTTTTGATCGTAAATTTGCTTCAGAAGCCATGAGATTAAGTAAAAATAAATTGCGCATTCTGGCAAGAGCCCTAACTGGACACTGTCGTCTTAAAAAGCACATGTCCATCCTATGACCGTTCATCTCAAGGAGGTGCCGGTTCTGTTCCTTAACGGAAGAAACACCTCTGCACATCCTAACTTAATGCGGACCCTAAATTCGCAATCGTAACACTCATCTGGGAAACTATACACTCTACCCAGAAGAAGTGAAATTGCTCACAGCTAAGCAACTCCTTCTATTCATTGAAGAAATAGATCTTTTAGGTCGCAGTGATACTTTTTTCTTTCCCTAGATCTGCATAGCTGCTCGCACATAATAATAAAATAGGGCTTCCCAAGGAATGCCACAAAGCACGGTCCTGAGCCACCTGCATCACTCGACTTTCTGCATATCATACCAGGTCATCACTCCATCCAGTGAGTGGTATTTTACACTTCACCTACCAGTACGAAGTTGCCACGCGAGAACATTTTTTCCCCATCGGTAGTTGGTTCTTCGAGCTATATGGCTGGCCCATTGCCACTTCAGCTTAGTAATCCGTTGGGCTTTGTCGGTCACTCTGGTTCTACTGCGGATATCCTCATTTCTTAGTTTATCACGCAGAGAAACCCCGAGCATAGCCCTCTCCATAGTTCTCGCCGCTGAGCGACCTTGAGCTTCCTCATACCTTTTTTTTTTCCCCCCCCCGGTTTTTTTTAATAAATAGTGGTAATTTTTTTTTTTTTTTTTTTTTTTTAAAAAATTTTTTTTTTTTTTTTTTTTTAGTTGTTGTTTTTTTTTTTTTTTTTTTTTTTGGTTAAATTATTTTTCGTCTATTCCCCGCAGTATTGTGCTAAGAACGCTCGCTGGTTTTCCCTGCTGAATGGCTAAACTTAGCCAAAAAAAGAAGAAACTAAAACTTGATAACTCAAAAGGTCTTAAGTTTGGGAAAAACTAATTCCTTAGTCAATATGCGAGGAAATTTGTTATAAGTTAGGAACCGATGACGTAATCACGGGAAGGGTTGGAAACAAAAAATGGCTTATAAACTTACAAATTCATAATAATAATGATGTTATAAGTTTATTATATTATGATTGGATTTCAAAGAATATAACCTCAATTAATACATAAAATATTGATTTTAATTATAACTAAACGACTCCATGTAAGCCAACACTAAAAGCAAGCGTTAGGACTCTATTATTTTATTAGTTTACGCGCGATTTAATCACGATTGTTGGTTTTGTTAAGTTAATAAGCGGAGCGGAGCGCCCTCTCGCGGGGACGCGCCCGAGTGCCGCGACAAGGGTTAAATGCATTGACATTACTTTATTGATAATGGGCGCTTGAACTTTTTGTTGCGTTCACGCGCAATGATTAATCATTGAACGCTGATGTCAATAAATATATGTCTTTTATTGTTTGCGAGCTGAACGGGTTGCTGTGACTCGATTTTTTTTAAGTTAGAATCATAGACATAGTGGAATACGCTTTCTAAATATATGGTTAGAATTCGAAACGTTTAATCAAAATTTCTAAGCAATCGGTGAAGAACTTTGGGAGATCTATTATTTTCGCTTATAGCGCAATAGCTTAGTTCTAGGTGAGGCGCTGTGTGCCGCGGGTTTGAATCCCCACGAAACAAGTGTTTGTATGACCTACAAATAACTGTTCCACGTCCCGGACGTCTGTCCTTGTGCAATTTATGTTTGTACACTGCCTCCACAAAGGAAAATATCTTAGTATAGGGGTTACGTTCTTAAGAAAAATCAAAAAGAACATTTATATAATTATTTAAACTTTATCTAAACTTCACTCAAACTATAAAATGAAGAACAAGGCTCTCACAGAATATTAGCGTAAAATAGCAGCTTGATGCAGCTGTGGTATCGTCAGTGTAGAGAACCGGAGAACCGTTTTAATGGAATCCAGGCATTCCATCTTAGTCCTCAGGGGTGAAAACGTATCTGCATTTTGATTCTTAACCGAGGTTAAATGTAGATGTCTATGGGCCACAGCATCTACTTACCATCGGGTGGACTGTGTACTCGTTTGTCATGCTAATTCTACAAAATAACACAGCAATGTTTAACGTAATAAAACCAATACTAATTTATTTGCGTCAAAATTAAAAAAAAACTCTGAGAGTGGTTAGTGTATGTAGTTATTCAGAGAAACCAGATAAGCCCTGTCGAAAATAGGTAGGTACCGCCCTCTTTACCTACATCTGTAACTAAATGCTTACACTGTTGTATTCCAATGTGAAGAGTATAGAAAGCAAGTATACATTACACAGGAGCTGGCCCGGCAGACGTTGTCTTGCCCTTCTAGCTAAAAGCTGGCAATGAGTTACATTTTCACACACTCTTTTCTATAGACTTATTACATCAGGAGTCATTATGACAATTAACTTAAAAAAGAAGTTCACTTCTTTTTTACTCTTCCGTAAGCGGATTAATAGTTGCTTATATGTTGTACACGATCATTTACTGCCTACACACCAAATTTCATGGCTATCCATTTAGTAGTTTTTGCGTGAATCGTGAACACAATTATTTTTCTACAGATTTATTATACGTATAGAGGAAAATAGATTGTAAGGTATTCCAATTTAGTATCCCGGGGTTACTACTTCTTTGTTTGAAGTTGGTTGGTGTCCATGGACTGCGGTAGCCACTTACCATCAGGTGGACTGTAACTTTGTTTGCAGCTTCAATAAATAATACTTTTGTATCTTAATTTGTTGAATAAGCGCAGGAACGAAAAGTTCTGAATCGGATTTACTCGTAAGTACCTACCTATTAATAAGTACTTACTTAATCTGTAGTGTAGCAAATACAGCGTGAAACTACCTGAACTTCTGAGAAATTGAACTATAATATACAAAGCCAGCTAACTTTTTTATTTTTCCTACGTGGTAGAGAAGCTGCAGCTATATTATGGTGTTAGCACGAGTGGGTCGGCTCGACTGGAGTACGACCACGATCTGACAGAATACCAGCGTATAATTGTAGCTCAATGATGCTCTGTTTCGTACGGTGAGTGTAGTGGACCGGAGACCCTTTTTACTAGAAACGTGGCATTTTTCTGGGATGACAACACATCTCTATTTTATTTCCTAATCGAGGATCAATGTAGCTGTCTATGGGTCACAGCATCCACTTACCATCAGGTGGGCTGTGTGCTCGTTTGTCATCCTTATTCTATAAAAAAATTGATTTTAGTTTCTTAAAGTCGTTGCATTGACTACCATCCTATTAAAGTACTGTAACCAACCGGAAGCTATAGTCTACGTTGGGCAAGGAAGAAGTGATAATCAATTAAATAAGTCGATGTTGCCGTTGTTTTCATATTTTATATAATCTTTACATAGTATAAAACAAAGCTCTCTTCCCGTCCGTCTGTACGCTTAGGTCTACGCTAGAGGAGCCGAGCACAAGCAGGGCACACGCTGAGGCGCTCAACTCGCGGTGTCAAGTGTGGACGAACAACGAGCCTGCAACATGGACCAATTCGTGTTACAACCATAATATCCCTTAAAGCGCCATAAAAATCCCATGCAGTCGCATGCGACCGCACCCACCCACAGCACTTAAAACCATTAACGCTTTTATTTAGAGACTACTTTTCTATGAGGAAGTTTGGCATTATGTAATCAATATGAAATACTCTATCCACTAGTCTAGTGCAATAAAAAACTATATAATATAAATATATACGTGGCCCTTGCCCAGGGCCCCTTTAGTCACGGGGGAATCGGCCTTATTCCCTTACGCTATACAATCTTTTTTCTATTGTAGGAAAATACAATCCGACGGAAAAATTTATAGAGTAAATGAGGGCGTTGTTAGCGACTTTCTGGCCACCCTGAGTAAGCCACAAGTGACAATTGACAGAATTGCTAGGTAGAAAATATGTAGTTCCGCGTTTCGCCGCCATCTAAACGCTTTTGTCGGGCTATAAAAGTACCTTTTTAAATATATCAATGCTTAGTCTGGATTTTTTTTTAATTTTCAGAAATCTATATATTTATAATAATCTATAAGATAAAATATCATTTCTATGTTTAATAAAAATAGCATGTTTCGGTTTTTGTGCATTTTTATTTTTGATAATTTTCGACCACAAATATTAGATTTTATAGCAAATAATTGTTACGATCCTTATTATTATATAAGTAAAGCCTAAATTTTAATGTAAGAAATAAAAAGAATGCACGTCTTGATATTGTTATAGAATTTTTTTTTGAAAGAAAGTTTAGGAAAGAATCATTAAAGTTTACATTTTCCTAAGAAATTATCGTCCCCGCTTTGAAATCTGTCATAGCTCATTGTAAAGTGGCGCCGCCCTGGTGGCAGAAAAAGTCGTGGATGCCCTCATTAATGACTTTTGATTTTTACTAATTAACTATAATAAATATAAGATCATAGCAGAAAAATGTTTTTGTCATTCATTTGTTTCTAGTTTCCAACAGGGCCCCAAATTCCTGTATGCCCAAGGGCCCCGGTATGGCCTAAGACGGCGGGGCGCGTAGTGCTCACATGTTGGGTGCAGACGAAATAATAGCGTTGTAGGCATTGTTCGTGTAATTTTATGTTTATTTCTGTGTGTAACACATTTGTCAAATGTCATTTAATTGATAATAAATAAATGTGAAAAAATATCACTTAATTGCCACATTCGAAAAACAAACTTTCATATGAACTAAGTTCTTAATTAGGCAATCGAAAGTGACACAGTTTTTGTTTACGTGGGACTTACTGGGAAGAGTTTTATTACACTTCTTTCTCCCTGAAATGTTTCATGGGTGTCGTGAGAATTGCGAACTCCCAAATCACCTTATATTGCAATTGAAATGGTTATTATTACAAACCCCTCTCGGAAACAAGGGAAAGCCCGTGCCAATACTTATTTTCAACGTAAACATAAATGTACTCATTAAAAAAGATATGATAATATACTGTACTTATACAATACTTACTTTCCCTCAATGACAAAAAATTAAATGTCAGTAGGCACAAACAAAACGCACAATTTCCATTAGTGTCTCAGTTATATTTAAGCCTAATCACAATATTGGACTGCACCAAAAAAACCTTATCGCAGACATATTGAAAGTCCCCCAGAGACGCCTTAGAGGAGATCCTAACAAAAGATACTACGAACAGTGTTGTCAGTCCTTTTTTTATACAAATGTACGAATTGAAGCAACATTAAATAAATTCAACATTTCAGAACATTGAACTCTATAACATCAGAAAAAGAGCCATTGTAAAGTAAAAATAGTTTGCCAGCAGTAAAAATAAAGTAGTATTTTGTAATTTCGGGGAGTACGGGGCGTTATCGCCATCTATTTACTAATGACTTCCGGCGTCAGGTGCGCCCTGCCTCCCCTTTTTGATATTATATGAGACATTTCTTTAAAGTTAGACTGAATAAAAAAATCATAAATACATAACTATAAATGTGTACTTACGTAACTGTTGAAGATAATGGTGACTAAATACACAATTTTAAATAATATTTTTACTTTGATATTAATCTCCTATAATGATTTTGGATAATGACCGTTTAATGGCGGTGTACAATAAATACTACCCATATTCTACCGTGGATTTCGTTAGAGGCGACAGAGCGAAACAGAAATACGAAATGGGCAGTAGCACTTTTCAGTAGCAAGTATGCGGTTGCCAAGCCACCTGCCAAGCGTGGCGACTATGGCACATTTTTTTATATGATAGAGTGACAAAGGAGCACACAGTCCACCTGATGGTAAGTGGTTGCTGCGGCCCATAGACATCTACATCTATCCTCGATTACGAATCAAAATGCAGATGCATGATCGCCCGTGAGGACTAAGATGGCATGACTCGTTTCAGTAAAAAGGGTCTCCAAATCCTTCCTATCAGGCAACCTATGATGAAGATCTAAGTTCAGCAGTGATTCCACTAAACGACTAAACTATAATACTTATTGTATAATAAAGTGAAGTAACAACCTGAGTGATGAAAGTCACAACTGCTGGACTCAGAAATCTCAATTTTGTGAGGTTTCGGAACAAATAGTCCGACGTATTACCTCCCACATATATGTATACTAGTACCGTTCCGAAGACTGTACCTAAGTCTTTTAACTCTCCACTACTCTAGGCCTCCCCCATAGATTGCGTCATAGGAGGGATATTTGCCATAGTTGCCACGCTTGATAGGCGAGTTTGTTACCGCAGTTTTTTATTTTTTTTTTAATTTTTGGTTGTTATTTGGAAGACGCCACTGCCCATCTCCCGATTTGATTCCCTCTGTCGCCTCTTATGAAACCCGTAGGATGATATAGGGTAGTAGATATTCCTACACCGCCACTTCACGGTTATAATACGAAACACTTTATTTTACAAAAATACAGATTTAAGGACGCGTTTGCAAATCAACCAAAATTAGGGTGTTTTTCGGTAGATTTTGTGACAAAACTAAACCAAATCAAATATAAGTAAAAACTACCATGTATAGATTGGTTCTTCATCTGCAAATGTCTGTAACTCTTTTGTTGAAAATAGTAGTTTTTTATATTGTAAAAACGAACTTTCGTTGCCATTTTCTACAAAATTAACGATACCGGCTTGTGTTTCGGTAAATGTTTTGGTCTATTATCAACATATTTAAAAAATTTAAAAAATACTATAAGATGACAGACATATTCAATTAAAAAACCCTGGGTTTATTTTTTAACAAAATGTCACTAGTAGTCGTAAAAAAAATAAAAACTGATGCACATTTTTTCGCATATTTTGGTAATATGGATGAATCATAATGTATTGCAATAAGGGCTATTTTATTGTTGGTGCCTGCTTTGATTTATTGTACAAAGATTTCGATGAAACCACAGTCCGCGCTCGGCCGCCGTCGTGAGTGGACACTGTATCGCCTGTTTGCAGCGGCTCATTCTGAAAAGATCGCTGTACATACACAAAATATTAGAAAAAAACAAATTGGAAACATAGGTACTTGACAAGTGATAAAATTATTATTTTTATACTCACAGTTTTTATTTAGCTAAAAATAAGTAGGATATATAAACTTACCTACTACTGCAACTCGTGGACGAGCGGAACTAGGTGTGCCGAGTTTGGGCTCGTTTTGTTGGTTATGATGAGACCTTACCTCTGGACTTGATGGCATGACCTGAAGGTGTACTTTCGTGACCGCTATTTGAACTTCTTGCAGAGTAAAACTAGGGGTGACGAATTTGGGCTCCGTTTTGTTAGTTATGACGAGTCTATACCTCTGGACTTGATGGAGTGACCTGAAGGTCTAAATCGGTGATTGCAACTGGAACTCCTAGACTGGTAGAACTAGGTGTGCCGAGTTTGGGTTCGTTTTGTTAGTTACGATGAGACCTTACCACCGGACTTGATAGAGTGACCTGAAGGGGTAATTCAGAAACTACTGCTGGAATTTCTGAACGAGTAGAACTAGGTGTGCCGAATTTGGGCTTCGTTTTGTTAGTTATGACGAGTCCATACCTCCGGACTTGATGGAGTGACCTGAAGGTGTAGTTCAGTGATTACAAGTGGAACTCCTAGACTTGTAGAACTAGGTGTGCCGAGTTTGGGTTCGTTTTGTTAGTTACGATGAGACCTTACCACCGGACTTGATTGAGTGACCTGAAGGTGTAATCAGGTGGTTACAAATGGAATTCCTAGACTAGTAGAACTAGGTGTGACGAGTTTGGTTTCGTTTTGTTAGTTACGATAAGACCTTACCACCGGACTTGATGGAGTGAAATTCGGCACACCTAGTTCTACTGGTTCAGAAATTCCAGCAGTAGTTACTGAATTACCCCTTCAGGTCACTCCATCAAGTCTGGTGGTAAGGTCTCATCATAACTAACAAAACGAACCCAAACTCGGCACACCTAGTCCTACAAGTCTAGAAGTTCCACTTGTAATCACCGAACTATACCTTCAGGTCACTCCATCATGTCCGGTGGTAAGGTCTCATCATAACCTACAAAACGAACCCAAACTCGGCACACCTAGTTCCACCAGTCTAGGAGTTCCAGTTGCAATCACCGATTTACACCTTCAGGTCACTCCATCAAGTCCGGAGGTATGGACTCGTCATAACTAACAAAACGGAGCCCAAATTCGGCACACCTAGTTCTACTCGTTCAGAAATTCCAGCAGTAGTTACTGAATTACCCCTTCAGGTCACTCCATCAAGTCTGGTGGTAAGGTCTCATCATAACTAACAAAACGAACCCAAACTCGGCACACCTAGTTCTACTAGTCTAGGAGTTCCACTTGTACTCACCGAATTACACCTTCAGGTCACTCCATCAAGTCCGGTGGTAAGGTCTCATCATAACCAACAAAACGAACCCAAACTCGGCACACCTAGTTCCACTAGTCTAGGAGTTCCTATTGTTGTAATCACCAAATTACACCTTCAGGTCACTCCATCAAGTCCGCAGGTAGGTAAGGTCTTATTATAACTGACAAAACCAGTTCAAAGTCCAGAGCTAACATCTCACTACCAGTAGAGGGCTTCCAGTGCCAAGCAGTCTTTGGAGCAGGTATTCATATTTCGTATCGAAGTATATTTCTGAGGTAGGTATAAGAAATGAAAAACAAATTCAATCTTTCAAATTATCAAAATAATTTCATTTGACTACGATTCCCACAGCCAACCGTGCGTACACTAGTGTGTGTGTGACTTTTGTCAATGTAGTAGTGCGATTCTATACCTATCCATTTTGTAAACGCGTCCTTAATCGCGATGTTTTCTTCACCGCCAAGCGCGCGATAAATCAGATTAGTCTAGCCCCCACAACATTCTATACTTAAACACAAATATAGGTATATTAGTGTTTTGAGTATAGAATAAGATATTAGTCTAATTAAAGTCCCAGTACAGCTAACACGTACATTTGACACCTTTACACATTGCATGGAAACCCTGCATAAAATTGAAATTATCAATTTTGCTTAGTGCTGGCGGGAATCGAACTTGGGTTTCTCCTACTTTCTTTTTGAGCTATACGGTGTAATGAGGATTATAATATATTATAATTAAAAATCATGTAAAATTTTTATAAAACTTAAACGGAAATTAAATGAAACTATTTTTTACGGATTTTATCGCGTTTAATTTAACTTTTTAATTCCCGATGTTTGACGTCCCGATGTCATAGCCCAGCTACCTTCAGTTTTTTAAAGTTTAATTTGGTCCGATCTAAGCAGAATGAACTTATAGTATCTTGGAGTCTTGCAGTGGTAAGTATGCTTGGGTTCGGATTTTATTTTATTTAATTATAGGGTCCCAAGCAGATGGCAATAGGTACCCATCCATCTTCTCTATTAAAATTAGGATGTTTTTTTTATTTTCAATAGCCTCGCGAACAATCCTACGTAGGAATCGGTGTTCTTTTGCGAGGACTTGTGGTCTATTAACCTCATTTTGCTTTGATCGGACCAAAAATTAATATTCAAAAACTGAAGATAGCCGGGATAACTATGACATGGGGACGTCAAACACCTCAGTCTCCCCCGTGACCATGAGTGCTGTAATTCACACAAAACCTCGGGAATTAAAAAGTTAAATTAAATGCGATAAAATACGTAAAAATTAGTTTCATTTCATGTATAGTGTTCACGTATACGTCACAATATACAGAAATCAATGTGTTGAACGGAAATTAAATAAAAATGACAGTAAAATAAAATTTGTTTCTGATTTATCTGTTATTGAAAAAAGTATTTTGCACATAATAATTTTATTATTTCTTTCTAAAATGTATTAGAAAGTCTAAAGATTTTAGTTGATATTGGTAGAGTTCATGTACACTGTACAGGGAAATGACTAAGCTAACTAAAAGAAGATCGATTAATATCTATATCTCTATATAGGTATTAAAATCAACTTTCCGTCAGTCTCGCTAAAGCTCAAAACTGGCTAAACCGATTTTGATTTAAAAATATCATTTGTACCCGGTAGGTGGCGCTGTTGTCGAGATCGAGAAATCGCCCGCGTGAAGCCGGGGCGAATCACTAGTTATTTTCTCTACCAACCTCATGTGCTCATTCATTTTTTTTTCTTCTTCATCACCACCTCGTAAAGTTGGTCCATTGAATTATAAGAGCGAGGGAAGAGAATAAAGACCACACTTGCCCTTGCGCACACACTCACGTGCTGTAATCGTGTCTTGTGCAGACCAGTCTTACCTTGAGACAGGCCGGCGTAATCAAAATTCGGTTTTTTTATGGAATAAGGGTGGCAAACGAGGCACATAATGCACCTGATGGTAAGTGGATGCTGTGGCCTCTAGACATCCTAATTTATCCTCAAGTACTGACTGAGATGGAGCGACTTATTTCCAATAAAAAGGTCTCCAGTTCTTTACATTCACCATACGAAACACGGCAGCATTAAGCTGCTATTTAACGCTGGTATTTTGCGAGCCAACGTTATTGTGCTACAACCATGATACAGCGGCAGCGTGGCTCTACCACGTATATACGTGATATCGTAGGTATATAAATAATATATATCGGTTTAATTTAGAATAGAAATCAAAAATAAATACTTACTTCAATATGTTATCCATTTCAGTTATGATCTAAAATTAAATAGGTACCTGGACAACTGGACATACTACATTTTTTTTGTTTATTCAATTATAGATTATTCTTGTTTTTTCTGTAGGTACTTACAACATTTCCTACTTCCCGTGCTTACCTTAAAGAGCGGTTTAAGTTTCTTGGTGACACTCACTGTCGCTCTCTTGATAAAAACCTCACCCTAAAAATTCCATCCCATAACACTTCCTTCTATTCTAAATTATTTTTTATTGAAGCTGTTAGGCTCTCGAACTTTCCCCCACTGCACATTAGAAGTGTGGTCTATTGAAGAGTTTAAAAAACTTGTCAGTACGCACTTTCTTTCTCCTTAAATAGTCATTTCACTAAAAAATTACTACCTACTTATTTTTCCTTAGGTTAAGGCTTTGATTACACTTACCTACTTGTTTAATCCTTTCTGCACTCGTATGTGTATGTCTACATTTTAGTATTTAAAATGTATCGATTTATTATATTATGTATGTATTTATCGATTATATAATTATATTTATGTCGTGTGCATTTTCAAACAATCTACGACACCCTTTCTCACAGGTCACTTTATCCTCTTCAATGGTTGCCTGGTATATATCGCTTATAAGCAATAAGGCCGCCAATTGTAGGTACCTCTAAATAATTTATGTTTTTTTCTCTCATATGTATTTCTGGTGTACCTACTATAAAGTATATTTCATTCATTCATTCACTCAACATTATCAACAAATAAATAAAATTGCAGTGTCTATTTGTAATGTTAAAATAACAGCCTTTTACTTAATACATATGAAAGTATTAATACGGTACTACTTATAACAAAAGAAAACCTATTTTTAAAGTTTTTGTCTGTCTATCTGTTTGTTTGTTCCAGCTAATCTCCGAATCGGCTGGACCGATTTTCACGAAAATTACTGGCCGATAGAGTATTTACAATAGGTAGGTAATTATATACTCTAAGTAAGGAGTAACATAGACTATTTTTATTTTTAAAAAAGAATTAGGATTCCGCGTAAAAAATCAAAACCCGTGAATTTCAATCGTCATATATTCCACGCGAGTGAAGTCGCGGGTATCAGCTAGTATCGTAATAATACTTAATACATGACTAACGTAGGTATACAAATCGGCTCCATTAAACCAGTAACATCCAAACCATATCAATTACAATCTATGTCAATGCGAAACTAGATTCTAATAATACAACTACAGTCAACATTATCGCTTGTACTCCAATAAAAGATCTAAGGTATTGCTTACAAAAGTGTACGCAGCGCGATTGGGAGTTTGGCCTTTACCGTCCTATTATAAAAGCGAATTTCCTATGAGGCGGTTTAAGAAGAAGTAGGGTATCATTTACAGGATTGGCTGCCAGCGAGCCCGCCCCAGAGGGCCGTATCAATTTCACGCACACCTAAAGTCCACCCACTGAATACTGAGACACAACATATACTCCGTGTAAATGTTTCAAAGTTTGACAATAACCTTGGAGCATAGACAATATGCTCGAAGACAATAACATGCATCTATTAAAAAAAACTACTACTCTCATATCAGAAGCACTGGATGAAACAATTGAACTTCCTGTAGTGCTTATATATGTACCTATAAGAAATAAATACCAACACTTTAATAAATAAATATCCTATAATATAATTGAATATGATATTTGACACCTTGTTAATATCAATTTGTAGAGACTATCGGTCCGTGAAGTCCACGTGCAGTGAAGTTCCTAAAAGAACTGGTTATTTACTCGCTCAAAAATAGCCACTTAGCGAGGAAACGCAGCCAGCATTCTTGGTACTAAGAGAGAAGAAGTGTATGATTATTTAAGATTTTAGTATTAGTTTTAGTAAGAAGTTTAAACATTAACAACATATACAAAAAAAACCAGATGTCACAATGTAGCATTTGAAATCATTAGCACCATTCACTTTTTAAATCCGCGTTCCAACAAACATTTTGATAGATTTCAAGCATCCCAATTTAGTATTCATGTAACCAGTTACAGAGTCACGCGCGGTCCAGTTGAGAAAACATGCAGCATCCCGAATGTTATCTTAATCATCCCGCTTAATGTAACTGTCCCCTTTACAATGGGGTACGTGACCACACACAATGACCATAACGCATTGTGCGTCTAAGTGGCCACGGCATACTGAATAAGATCTTAGTTTCAATATCAACAGTTTCGTCCATATTTGTTCAGGTGATATTTTATTTTTAAAAGGGTTTCAATAAATAAACATGACGCAATATTTATTACCATACATCTCAGTTATGAAGAGTAATATAATTTAAATTTATAATGGGATCACTACAAAGTACAGTTTCGTACGTGGTAGGGCCATGCCGCAGCTATACTATGGTTGTAGCACGAATGGGTCGGCTCGACCGGGGAAGGACCACGCTCTCACAGGATACCAGCGTAAAATAGTAGCTCAATGCTGCTGTGTTTCGTATGGCGAGTATAGATTAACTGAAGACCCTTTTTACCGGAAACTAGGCATTCCATCTTATGTCCTCGTGCTGACAACGCATCTGCATTTTGTTTCTTAGATGGTATGGTATTAGAGGATAGATGTAGATGTCTACGGGCCATATCATCAACTTACCATCAGGTGCACTATGTTCGTTTGTCACCCTAAGTCTATAAAAAAAACCAGACCATTATATTTCTCTGTCCCGCTGTAGGCTATGCTATACATTAATCTACAAATAATTGTGACAAATCTGGAGTGTTACCATGTACGGCACGTGAGTCTACAAAACGTTGTGGCAAATCTGGATGTGTGTCGATGTATAATTTATGCATGTAAAATATTTCCACATATAAACGTTTTTCAGAAAAGTAAGAAAATATCCTTGGAATAAAATTCAAAATTTTAATACTCTATTTTTTTTAAGCAACTTCACCTATACTAGATGTGGCTGCAATACAAATGACTCAGATTGACCAGGGAAAGATTATGCTCGTACAGAACAGAACATTGAAGTTGGCCTTAAGGGGAAATATAATCTCAAATGGCTTAGCATGATCCTCCGTTATGCCGAAAGTATTGCAGCATTAATTTTGAAATAAATATATGGTAAAGTTGAGGATTAATGTTAAGGACTATGTTAGACGAAAACACGATTCCGTAAAATTTTCTCGATAGAAAAAAATCCAAAGTTACCTCCAAACTGAACAATAAACCGCTGTTATTCATAAAATACTTTAAATAAGATCATGAAACTTTGCATACTAACTGAACTAACTATAAAGCAGTGCTTATATTATTTACTTTTTTTAAAATACCATTATTTTCACTGTAAAAAAGAAATTACCTAAACTATCGGCGCGTAAGCTTGATTCCTGTCGCCCCGTTAGTATCGCTCCGGCTTTTGAAGGGAGAAGCTGTGTCGCTTACGAGCAGAATACATATTACGCAACATGAGGACGTAAAATTAAAATGGGAAATAGACGTAATAAAAATAAGAAGCGACTGGGTTGGCGTTAAGAAACAGGCATAAATATGATAAACCTAATGAAATAAGTCTCTAACGACCTATCTACTTACAGTATTATTGATTACAAACATGTCGGTACATAGCATACGACGTGCGGGGAAGTGGGGGCGAAATTAGAATTTGAGCTGACTTACTCTATCCTCTTAAGATTGATATACATTATCGCTTTGATGACATTGCGGCAACATCATCGCTTCGCTCGCAGCGCTTGGTGTCACGACGCGATTCGTTATGTTCCGTCACTTACCTAGGACAAGAAAAAAGCGATCAGCAGGCTTACTCCGAAAATAGTCTTCGATTTCGATATGGTTTTCGATTCAAAATGACGTTTTTTTCGAAATTGATTTTAATATAGATAATAATATAACAAACTAATCAAGCAAAAGCTTTTTCGTCGCATGCGACTACGAACGCCATCTAGCAGCGGACCACTGAAGACTTTTGTTCTGATAATTCGAATTTGAACTTACATTCGATCGTGTGCTAGCTACAGTTTCGAGGGTTCGAAATTTAAATGAGTTCGAATAAAGTCCGATCGATTTAAGTGCTTTCATTACTCATGCTCATGTGATATATAGAGCCACGCTGCAGCTATATTATGGTGTTAGCACGAATGGGTCGGCTCGACCGGGGAAGTACCACGTTCTCACAGAATACCACCGTGAAATAACGGCTCGATACTGCTGTGTTAACCATACGGTAAGTGTAGAGAACCGGAGACACCTTTTACTAGAAACGAGGCTTTCCATCTTAGTCCGCAGGGATGACAACGCATCTGCATTTTGATTCTTAACCGAGGATAAATGTAGATGTCTCACTCACGTACCATCAGGTGGATTGTGTGCTCATTTATCATCTTTATTCTAGAAAAAAATTAAAACTTGATTCTGTCAGGAGTAGGCCTGCTGTTTAAAATATATACTGCTGACAGTTGCGGTCGTTACGCCCATGTACGAGCTAAACAGTTATAGCTTCAACGATAAGCAAACGTGTGTAGTGTCCCGTAAACAGGTTAGAAGTAGATAACGTCTGCCTGCGGCGAAATACTAGCGGTTTCACCACCGGCATATCCAACGCCAATGTTTATTGCTTCGTCTGTAATAAGCGGGCGCGTTGTAAAACCTAACAAGACATTTCTTCATATGCATATCTTTCATTTATGTATAAGGACTTAGGTACATTTTAGTGCAAATAAAATTTGTTAGTAGGCTCTAAAAATAACTCTGTATTTGGCAGAGTTTTTTAATTTTTTGTTTTTAGTCTGTCTTTCTTTTTTTTAATAAACACGTTACCCCCACACTAGGATTTTTTCCTGTATCCTGGAGGCAGTTTATATACATAAATTGCACAGGAACAAACATCCAGACCCGGAACAATTGCTTGGTGGTCATACAAATACTTGTTCCGTGCGGGATTCGATCCCGCGACCCTCGGCACTAAACTCATTGCTAAGCTGCTGCGCCACAAAAGTTTAAAGACAGTAATTTTATACACTTTATCGTAGCGTAAACGCCACAAAATTTGTAAAATTACATAGTTCATTAAAATATAGCATTCGCGTGAATAATAAATTTAATAGCTTTTTATTCAATACAACTAGAGATCCGCTATTTCCGGTGATTTGTGGATCAGCACAACAGCGCCACATCCCGGATCCAGCTGTAAATCTAAACCATCCAGGGACACACAAACACACTTAAAAAAATTCGTCAGAATCAGTTGAGCCAGTTTCGAGTTTTAGCAAGATTAACCGTACAGCAATTGATTTTTATATATAGGACATAGTTGTCACAGAGTATTAACTTGTGGGCTCTAGGGGCAGTTAACATAAATAAATTGCACAAGGATAAACTTCCAGAACCGGAACAATTATTTGTAGGCCTACTTTTCATTATTTATTCATTTATCATTTGTTTATTTCGTGGATCATAGGTATAACATAGATGTTAGATACATAATTATATAACCAAGTTCAACTATGTCCTACTCTGTGGGCATACAAAGAACAAATTTTAAAATAAGAATTACAAATTACGAAATATATAAATTATTAAAAAAAAGTACAAAACAACTAAAGTGAGTACCTACTTAAAAAATAACTATATGAAACGCAAATGCAACCTAAACAAACATTAGTGGATACAGAATATAAGAAAAAAAATTAAGCATTAAAAAAATTAAGCAAGCACAACTTCTGGTAGATATTTTTTGCTATGGGTTGAATTATGAATACTCGTGGGATGAATTGAGAATAAAATGAAATAATCGCTGTAGATGGAGGTATTATACAAATCAGTTACTCAATCGATTTAGTGAAAAATATCTTAAGATGAAACATTATAGTATCTATATATTATATAATGACTCCGAAATAACACGCGGAGCATTGGTTGCTCCCTGGGCCGATTACCTTGCCCGGCGGGAGATCTGCCCTTTTTATCCCACGAACATACTGGTAACCCCGACGTGATATGAACACGCAACATTTAAAACCTTTGGAAACTTCAACTTCGAGGTAGAGCCACGCTGCAGTTATATTAGTAATATAGTTGTAGCACGAATGGGTCAGCTCGACCGGGGGAGGACCACGCTCTCAGAGAATACCAGCGTAAAATAGAAACTTAATGGTGCTGCGTTTCGTATGGTGAGTGTAGAGAACCGAAGATCCTTTTTTACTGGAAACGAGGCATTCCGTCTTAGTCCTCACGGGTAACGTTGCATCTGCATTTTGATTCGTAATCTAGGATAGATGTAGATGTCTATGGGCCGCAGTAACCACTTACCATCAGGTGGACTATGTGCTCGTTAGTCACCCAATCCTATAAAAAGAGCTTTCGACATCGCCCTCGAGTACCCATCCATTCGCTCCCTAGAAGATATTATCTGTAGTCTTCAAGATCCTGCAAGCAATCTATCTTTAGGTACAAGGTACAACTAAAATAATGCACTAACACACAACATGGCTCTACCACGTACCACATTTGGAAAGATTTAAAAAATGTAAAGGCATCTTAACATCCATCCAGGCCTCTCCATAGACTGCCTCATAGGGTAAATATTTGCCATATTTGCCACGCTTGGCAGTGGTGTAAGAATATCTACCTCCCAATATCATCCAGTGGGTGACGTAAGAGGCGACAGAGGGAAACTAATCTGGAGATATAGGCAGCAGCGTCGTCCTAATAACTATTAAAAATACAAAAACTGCGGTTGCCAACACGCATCCTATGCGTGGCAACTATGGCAAATGCCCCCCCCCCCCACATGACACAATCTATGGCTATGATGTTCGGCGGTGGACTTTGATAGGCTGTAACGGTAACGGTAAATAAATCGATTTTGTCTCGATTGCGATTCGAATTATTGTCTCGATTTTCATCTGTAATTTTTGTTATTAAACAAATACTTTTAATATAAGAACTGCACCGTAAGTTAGTTAGTTTTTGATTAAGGAGACATATATAAATGTCAGAGCACTGCATCGTAGTGGGATACCCACTCTCAACCTCCGGAGCTTCAGACGAAGCTCATCAGTGTAATTGGCGCGTAAAGAGCTGTTCCTGTCTGGGAGCCCCGGCCTGGCGTAACGAAGCCACTCGCTGGATTGGCAGCTGTCTATCATACTTAGCGAGGAGTACACTTTTCGAATTTATCTCACCGCGCGAAGACTTATGCAAATAGTTTCTTTTTTTTTTAATATAATCTACCGTCTAATCTATTTAAAAAATATTTTATATAGTAAAAAAAATATAGTACGTGAGGGTAATATGGTCATCCGGTTAATATGGTCATAGTCAGAGGTTTTTTTGCGAACCAGTGGTAAAGGAAAAAAATTACTTTCAATTAGTACCTATTGTTTATAATCTACATTAAATAAAAAAGTTTTTGTTTCTGTTTCTATTACCAACCCGCCGATGAAGCATGGCAGCTAAGAGAAAAATTACCCTAAGAAGAAATATATGGAGAAGGCCTAAGTTCAGGACTAAACTTTTATAGGTTGGAATGGAAGTCATATTTTACCTTTATACTATTAACACCTAGTTCCATCGCTTTTTTCGATAGAGGAAAATATCTTAAGGAAACCATAGTACGTGAGGGTAATATGGTCACTTTTTTATAACCGAAAAACTACAGCCTAGTATGCATAGAAGGCTATAGACACGATAGCTCTTCAACAGTCAATCAAACAATAAAGGGTCAAGCGGGTACTGCTTTATCGACGCCATTTTGACAGTCGACATACCACTAAATATTTCAGTCGATTTTAGTATTGTGTAATGTAGTTAGCTTTTTTCTAAATAGATTTTTCTTTTGAAGTGTTCCTAATTATTTCTAAAGCTTGTTTGCTTTTTTTTACTAATATGTTAGTTACAATATACGACTTTGTCTTTTGTCTGTCCTCTTTTTGTTTTATAGGGCAGCAAATCTTAAGCTGACCATATTACCCTCACGTAGCTTTTACTATACGCACTACCACGTATATATACCTAGTACTAATATCATCATCATCATCACTATATATCTTCACAAGTCCACTGCTGAACATATATACCTACTATTGATATGCAATCAAAGAATTAGAAATATTTCACGAGAAGTTCGACAACGCGCATTGTCACGACGCAAATATTCTTTGCTCTAAGAACGAGACGAAAGGAAACAAAGCATTTGCCCAACATTGGGCACTACCGAGCGCGGCCATTTAAATTTGTTTCAAAGTTAAAGTTAATATAAAAAAAATATTCAAAATTGACTTTTGCAATGCACTTTTTGAAAGTCTGCGCAGTCCGCAAAGTCCGAAAGCACTTTTGACTCCATTAAATGCGTACTATGAGCCGTGGTAGCTCAGTGGTTAACGCTCGTTGTAAATATAACAGAACGCGAGTAACCCGGGTTTGATCCCCGCCGGCACCAATGAAATTGTTAATTGCAATTTTAAGTGCTGATTTACCACGTGCTCGGCGGTGAAGGAAAAACATCGTGAGGAAACCTGCATGTCTGAGGAATAAGAAAAAAAATATTTTCGAAGACATGTGAAGTTCGTCAACACGCATTTGGGCAGCGCGGCGGACACTTCCTTGCCTCACCCTCTCAGAAATGAGGGGAGGCGTGAGCCCAGCAGTGGGACGTATATAGGCTGTAACTTTACTTTACTTTACTAAATGCGTACACCACAGGTTTAAGACTAGTTTAAGAATATCCAATGCCCCATATCGTCACGTGGTTGTCGTAAAATTCTGTCAGTAAAATTCATTCCCAAAAAAAAACTTTACAATCTAAAACCCAATCTCCAATGGAGGGCCAATAAGAGAAAAATGAACGTACAAATTAATTGTTATCCGGACAGCCGGTGAAGCAGAAACGGGTCATCGGCGCTTCATTACGACCGGCCCGGGCAAATTGACTTCGTTAGTGTCTGCAAGTACCCGGTCGTACTTTTTGCATTTGAAGTAGCTGGCGAATAGGTATACGTACTGACATAAATAAAACTGTACCGCAACCTATATAAGTACTTCTCAGAAATAACAGTAATATATATGTATATATATATATATATATATATATATATATATATATATATATATATATATATATATATATATATATATATATAGTTTAGTAGTTTCCACCAAAGCAGACCGGAGAAACAGGAGAGGAGACGAGAGGAGATGTGCTGCAAAGCTGGCAGGTTATTTCCACGAAAGCGGAGAGGAGAAGTGTAATGGAGAGGAGATGTGAGCTTTGTATAGCAGAGATGTGAGCTGTGAGAGATCGAAACCAGTCAAGTTCTGTCTACGAAAAGAAAACGTCATGTCGTTACAAGTTGTATCTGAATTTGCTTGAGGAAGAGGAATTAGAGGTTGAATAAGCACAAATTAAAATTATCGACGGTAACATAGATTTTGGATAAGAAACCAAATAAAATGTCACAGTCATGGCATATATGTCGCACTGTTTCAAAAGTTTGATGATGAAAGTTTTCAAAAATCTTACAGGGTACAAGGAATAATTTTTCTGCCGCCCGACTAGACTCTTCTCCACTCTGACGCGCCGCTTGCTCGCTCGCCACACAAAATTCTATAGGAAAATGAGACATCTCCTCTCCTCTCCACAAAGTCTATCGGCCACAGTATCCACTTACCATCAGATGGACTTTGTAATCGTTTGTCACCCTATTCTATAAAAAAAACATACTTAAACAATAAACACAATATAAATTGGTAGATACATACCTACGCAAAAATAGTTACGCGGGTATCTACGGATTTTTAGTATTCTATTTTATTTGAATCTATTCACTTCTCCTATAAAATATTTTTGTCACTTCTATTTTACTCTACTCTACCCTACCCTACCCTGGCTAATTACTAATAAGGCTTTTTTCGCTCGTAATCCAACTAGGTACCTATTATTTTTAAATAATTAACTCTAAAAGAGTTTTCTTATAAAGCAAATATCTTCGGAGATAGTGTTGGGAGTAGATTAGGTATTTCATTATTGCAGAAATCAGTCATAGTTACAGCTTCAAAATAAACAAAGGACATTTAAGTAGTAGTAGGTATATTATAAATCTCGTTTAAAAAAAATATGTACTGCTTACAAAAAATTCATATTCATAGTGCGAATTCCATTAATGTATCAGTTCATCATCAACGTCAATCAAATACAAAAGCATTTTAATCAATATAACCACTCAATGTAACTCAATAACGCGAATCAATAACAGTAATAGTAACGTTTTATACCCCTGCAGTCAAACAAAATGGCACCCAATGGAAAACCGTAAATATTCTGTCTCAGCGAACATAAAGCTCAAAGTTGAACAAAAATTGTTACTCGTAGATCCTTAAATGTAATTAACAATGCACATGGACCAACAATTGTACAAAAGAAGTACATACATAACGGCCGGGTATAAAATAACATTTTAAATGAATCTTTGAGTAGGGGTGCCATAATAGGTGTTACAAGCTGCGAGCGTGACGTACCGTACCCTAGCTTCGGAAGAAATCAAAATGCTGTTCTGTTAACATAAGAGAATAAAGGACATATAGGCAACGAAAAGAATATTTTTTCGTTGTCTATATATGAACAATGAATTTATTTTGTTTTTAACAATCAATAATAAAAAACTTATGAAGAACTGAGTTTATGCTTAGAAAACATTTAAATTACACATAGTAAAAGCGCTGAAGAGAATGCTTTCCTTTTTTACCAAATTGCGGTGCATTTAAAGGTACATTTCATACTTGGTAGAGCCACGCTGTATGTTATATTATGGTTGTAGCACGAATGGTTCGGCTCGATTGTGAAAGACTAGAATACCAACGTGAAATTGCGGCTTGAAGCTACATGTTTTGTACGGTGAGTGTAGAGAACCAGAGACCCTTTATCGTGGAAACGAGGCATTCCACCTTATGCCTCAGGGGTGATAAAGCATTCTTCATTTGGGTTATTGATCTCTGATAGATGTTTCACATCACACAGCATCCAGCATCCACTCATAATCATGGGACTACGTGCTTGTTTATTCTTCTTCGTTTATCATCCTCATCCTTTTAAAAATTTATGTTTGCTGTGCTTAAAAAATTACAATATCACATGTAATGTATTTATTATATTAATCTTAATTAAATAAATAATTATATACTTAAAAACTTTAGCAGCAAGTATTAACTTATATATTACTACAAGCTTACAATTAATCTATTCCAATAAATTAAGCCTTTTTAATTAAGTATGAAGTATTGATTAAAACTACTTTTACGGATTTTATTGCGTTACTTAATTTTATTTTTAATACCCGACGTTTCAGGTGCTTTCCAGCATCCATGGTCACGGGGGACTGAGATGACTGACGTCCCTATTTCATTGTTAAACTCGGAGTACCTTCAGCTTTTTAATTATTCTTTATGGTCCAATCTACGCAAAATGAACTGTGTCTTAAATCTTGCGTGGTTGCTTTTTTTGAGTTTAGTTAGTTCATCATTACAGCCCTTCACAAGTCCACTGCAGAACATAGGCCTCCCCCAAGTAATGCCACAAAGCACGGTCATGCATGAGCCACCTGCAACCATCGAGTTCCTGCATGTCTTACCAGGTCGTCACTCCATCTAGTGGGGGGTCGCCCTACACTACGCCTACCGGTATCGGTTATCGATTCTTCGAGCTATATGGCCGGCCCATTGCCACTTCAGCTTACTAATCCGTTGGGCTATGTCGGTCACTCTGGTTTTACTGCGGATATGCTCATTTCTGAGTATATCACGCAGAGAAACACCGAGCATAGCCCTCTCCAAAGCTCGCTGAGCGACCTTGAGCGTCCTCATACGACCAGCAGTGAAGCACCACGTTTCAGATCCATAAGTCATCACTGGGAACACGCACTGGTTGTACAATCTAGTTTGAGGTATACCTGATGAGAAGATGTGTCGTAATTTTCCGAACGCTACCCAGCCGAGTTGAATGCGTCGATTGACTCGGTCTCGGTCGAAGTTGGACTTACCTAGTCTGACTATTTGTCCCAGGTAAACGTACTCGTCAACAACTACCAGCATAGGTGTGACATGAACATTAAACATGATCGTTGTTTTGTCCATGTTCATCTTAAGACCTATCCGTTGGGAGACACCATTGAGGTCATTGAGCATAGTGCTTAGGTCATCCAGCGATTCTGCCATAAGAACTATATCGTCGGAAAATCGGAGGTGAGTGATGTACTCGCCATTGATGTTAATACCGTACCCTTTTCGGTCCAGTAGCTTGAAAACGTCTTCCAATGCAGCGGTAAAGAGTTTCGGGGATATAACGTCACCCTGTCTTACACCTCTCAGCAGTTGGATAGGTTTCGAACTCTGGTTCTGTACTCGGATAGCCATCGTAGCCCTACTGTACAAACACTTCAGCTCTTAGATATACCGATAGTCAACTGGGCAACGCTGAAGGAACTGTAGCACCGCCCAAATTTCGACGGAATCAAAGACTTTCTCATAGTCCACATACGCCAGGCATAGTGGCAGATTGTACTCTTTGGTCTTCTGTACAATCTGCCGCAGGGTATGTATGTAGTCTATGGTACTGACACCTTTTCGGAAGCCGGCTTGTTCGGGAGAGTGGAGTCGTCGAGTCTGCGTGCGAGACGATTCGTAATGACTCGAAAACAGTACGTAGATGCGGCTCAGAAGGGAAATCAGTCTGTAGTTCTTCAAGAGAGCGTTGTCGCCTTTTTAAATAACAAGATCACCGCACTTCTGATCCACTCCTCCGGAGTAGTGCCACCATGGAGGATGGAATTGAAGAGCTTCTGAAGGACTTTAAGTACAGGTGTCCCATCCGCTTTCAGAAGCTCCGCTGTAATTTCAACCTCGCCTGGGGCCCTGCCGTTTTTAAGGTGCTGGAGAGCCATTCTAATCTCGTTCAGACTGACGTATATCATCCGGGATATCATCGGAATAGTGTCGGATAAGACTTGCTACTGGATCGTTACTCGCACTTGCGTGTGGCTTCAACGATGATGTGTACAGCTGCCCATAGAACCTCTCAATCTCACTCAAAATCTCAGGTGTCCCGGAATCGATGCTGCCACACTCAGTCTTCAGCTTTGGCAGTTGGTTCTTTCTGGCAGACAGATCTCTGGCAAAGACTTTGGAGCCCTGGTTCCCCTTGATCGCTTCTTTAATACGAGCAGTATTAAAGTTGCGTAAGTCTCGCTGCATGCATTTGGAGATCTGTCTGTTCAGTTGCCTGTATGCTGTCAAATCTGTTGACGATTGCAGCCTCATCTCCCGTCTAACAGCCATGAGATTAAGAGTGTGATCGGAGAATTTTTTGTTCTTCTGCGGCGGGTCTTGCAGAACTTAGCTCCGACCGCATGGATAGTTTCCACGAGCTTGTCATTCATATCGTCCACTGCATTGCAAATCTTCTAGGCACTGAAAGTGGTTACGTAAATCAAGCTAAAAGGTTTCGGGATTCTGGATTAGAGCACGAGGGGGACAGAGCGTTGACTTCATTAGACGAGACCTCTCCAACTTAAAGTTTAGGTTAGTTAGTATATTTTAATCAATGTGTAGATAGTGTTCGCGTAAGTATAAGAAGTATGAACAGAAGTACTCTAAAATGATATTTTTTCCTTTGAAATTATTTCGTTTAATAAAAAACATATCATAGTGTAAATATTAACTTTATTAGTCTTGATAAAAAAAAAACTATAATAGTTTTAAATATTAATGTCGTAAAACGTAAAATCCTTGACATCACTTCACGCTACACAATGTCCTATACACTCTTTAGTAAGTAACAAAAGCTGAACGAGCACTCACAAACGAAGTTACACAGTCAAGTAGGTAACGAGTGGCCCGCGCCGTGCCCTCACAGCTCAGTCTCACGTAACTCGTAACATGGTTACCGCTCCCCGGCGCATGCTAATGCCTCGCAAAAAAAGTCTACGGTCCAAGTCCGGTGACACTAACATCAGTTAACTGAATTCCTGCTGTTTTGCTTCATTCGGATTTTTACAATGTGCACTTTGAAGTCGGGATGTGAATTTTAAAATTATTTAATCTTTTATGCCTTCCATTCATTCATTAATGGCCTCCCCATAGATGACCTCATAGGGGGAAATTTGCCGTAGTTGCCCCACGCTTAGCAGACGAGTTGGCATCTGCAGTTATATGTTATTTTTAGTTGTATATCATGAAGATGCTGCTGCCCAGCTGTTTCCCTCTGTCGCATCTTACGACTCCCCCGGGACGATCTGCAGTAGTGGATATTCTTACACCGCCACTACATGGTAAAACTATTGCTAAAAAATCTCAGTATCATATTATTTAAATCTTGCCAGTGCAAGGAAATATAATTTTTAAATGTTAAACAATATTCATTTTTTTTTATAGGATAGAGTGACAAACGAGCACACAGTCCACCTGATGGTAAGTGGTTGCTGTGGCCCATAGACATCTACATCTATCCTCGATTACGAATCAAAATGCAGATGCGTTGTCACCCGTGAGGACTAAGATGGAATGCCTCGTTTCCAGTAAAAAGGGTCTCCGGTTCTCTACACTCACCATACGAAATACAGCAGCATTAAGCTACTATTTCACGCTGATATTCTGTGAGAGCGTGGTCCTTCCCCGGTCGAGCCGACCCTTTCGTGCTACAACTATACTACTAATATAACTGCAGCATGGCTCTACCACGTATGAACCTTTTTGATACTCGGTACGCGGGGAAGCGCCAACACCATCCTGAACGTGCTCTGCGACAAGCCTGACTGCCCCCTTCTGCGGTACTGGATACAAGCACAAATGCAAGTGCCTGGTGCCCCAGAGGGTGGCAGATACTTGAAATAAATTGTAAATTAATATTATTGAAGTAGTTAACATTTAACTAGATTTTATGTTAAACAATTGAATTAAGTTAAATTGAATTGAATTAAATTAAATAAGATTAAATTAAATTAAATAAGATTAAATTAAATTAGATAGGTAGATTAAGTATATTGAATTGAATTGAATGAAATTAAATTACATGAGATAAAATTAATTATAATGTATATTATAAATTTGCCTTTAAAAATTGGTGCGTAATCATCTTTTAAAGACAACGCAGCATACTTGAATCATCCATGTCATTTATCCTGTTATCATACGTATATATTTATAGTTATTTATATGTATTATTTATATATTATCTATACTGATATGTAATGTATATATATGTATATATTATGTGTGTATTATATGTATGTTTGTATATACAATAAATAGGAGATATTTCTAAAGTTTATTATATTAGTGTTATATATATACCTACGTCAAATTCTCACCACACCATGGGTTGACTGGTAGAGAATACCTCAAGGCATTAAGTCCGCCCTTGTATTGTTATATATTAATAAGTAATGCAATAAAGAATAAATAAATAAATATTGTATGGACTCTGTCTCAAATAAATCGATTTTATTTTATTTATTTTTTATTTCTATTTAGAACCACGCTGCAATTAGGTATATAAAACGGTAAAATAAATGGAAGACCACGCTCTCACAGAATAGCAAAATTCTGCTGCTGTGCTTCGTATAGTGAGTGTAGAGACCGGAGACCCTTTTTACTAGTAACGAGGCATTCCATCTTAGCCATTAACTCAGGCATGCTCTACATTTTGATTCTTTATCGAGGATATATGTGGATGTTTATGGGCCACAGCATCCATGTACCAACAGAAACTGTGTACTAGTTTGTCCTTCCTTCACCTTCACCTAGAGTTGCCAACTTTTTTTTGACAAAAAAAACGTATAAAGTGGTTTGGATAGGAAAAAAATAAAGTATTAGGAAGAAAAAAAATTATTTTACAAATTTTATGTTTTTATTGCTTTAAACACGTACTTTTGTGTGCTTTTAGCACATACTAACAATTTTTTGTTGTCTTTAAATGTTACAAAGCTTGTTTGACAATCAACGTTTAAAATTAAATAAATAAACAAATCGTTTTTAATTAAATTTATTCTATTTCTCTCTTCTCGCCACTTTAGATTCATTATAGAAAAAACTTTTTCAGTGAAAGCTGAAGTGGCAGGAATGGAGAGTAGGTAAGAAATAATTTTTTTATATTTGGTAAGCTATCAGATGCATTTTTAAGTACATATTGCCATTTTTCTACTGCACTTTTCACTGAAAATTCTTTATCATCATTTGTGAATTTTCTTTGGATTTCTTTAAGTCTTATAGATTCGGAATACAGATCGTCCAACTTAATATTTAACTTGTCTTGTAATTTGGCCTTTGTAATAACCATTTCAAAATGTTCAAATTTTACCTCATTTCTCAAAGACATGTTAGGAAGTATTAAAAGCCAGTTATCTTCGCTAAAATCAAACCATTTTATCATATAATATAAGCTCATATCAATAAAAAGTGAAAAGTTACTGATACCTGTATTGAATGTTTCGGGTGATGACTTTTGAATTTTTTGTAATCTCATTTTTGATTCATAACCAAAGTACTTATCAGTTTTTCTTTGTTCTAATTCGTTTCTTAAATTATCCATAATATTATAGACATCTAGACATCTATCATCATCAAACTTTTTTAAATCATCTCGTCTACAAGCAGATACCGAAAAATGACTGTATATTTTTAAAACAATATTTTCTGTCACAAATCAAGTAGCCCATAGCATGTTTTGACATCTGACATCTAATAGGCCTTTCCGATTCACGCCAACAGCACTGTCAGCGCCAATAATCCGTTCCGAATCAACCGTAAGCACGCTGATGACAACGCTAACGCTGCCCATGGTCGCGAGCGTAATCACTGTTGGCGCTGTTGGCGTGAATCGGAAAGATAGGTAACATTTCGTTCAACAATTATAAATCGTTAAGTACCCATGATGAGTATGTTTTACGCATCACAGTGAAGTTTGAAAATAAAGTATTTTTTTTGTATGTAAAAGTATAAAGTATAATTACCAAAAATAAAGTAGGATACGTTATTATAAAGTATGGTTGGCAAGCCTACCTTCACCATATAAATAACACTTTTATTTAAATATTATTTAGGTATGTACTGGATATTATTTGTCACTTAGCCAAATCTCCATTAAAAGAAAAAGTAACTTCACATTTTATTACAATCAAGATGGCGGTATGAAGCTTACGTTACACTAATAAACTAACAATGCATTAATTTGTTCAAAATTCCTGACACATAATATCATAAAAAGAATTGGTAAATCTAAATCTATCAATAAAGCATCACCACTAGCGTCATATTACGACCGATCCGCACGCAATGTGACACCGCATACCTGGTACATTATACTCAGTGGTTCAGCGAATACCCGCCTAGCGGTGTCAAATTAAATTCATTTATTTGATTAGTGAACGCTTTTAAACATAATTCTCAGTCGGAATATAAAAGATTTTTTTTTAATATAAGAAATGGGAATGTTGACAATATAACCACTAACTCATCGCATTTTTTCAATTACAAAAGTTTGTATTCGGAGTTAGGAATGAATTTATTAATTATTTATTCATTTATTTATTTAACAATTTATTTACACGCAAATTAGTGTTACAATGCAAAAATAAAAAATATTTTGTGCAGACACTGCTTATTTCATATTGAAATTTCTTCCAGCAGGCCCGATAGGATATGTAGATATAAGTTGTTGTTGAAGACCTTGTGCTTAAAATTAAGTTAATTAGGTACTTCACTAGTTAATACGTGTAAATCAGCCATTATTGTAAGAAATAATTAAATGAAAAGGTATTCAAACCATTTCTGTACAAAAATAAAAAATAAATTTCAATCACTTTGATTATGTAACAGTCTGGTTATCGCGAAATTATTAAACATTTCGCGTTCTCGCGGCAGGGCGTGCCGCACCGCAACACCCTCGCCTCTACCAACACCACGAGAATTTTGATTACGAAACATTTCATTGTGCACTGCTTAGTTATAAACCAGAAAAAAAAATCTTCAAGAACTTGCCAGTAAATATCCAAAAATAATTAAGTACTACTCAAATTTTATCCAATGTTATCCTATTAAAAATGACAATTGAAATTTTCGAATATGAAACATAATTTTTTCATTTTTTACCAAAACTAAGGATAAATTTAGAGATACATGGTGTCATATATCAAGTGAGCCGCATGCTCGTTTGCCTCCTCTTATATAAAAAAAAAAAATTAGTTTCTTTGTATCGTTACATAAAAATTAAATGCACTACCGCATGAGTTTTATTTTGTTTTAGTACTCGTAATTTTCAACCGACTTAATAATGAAATGTTATATCCAACGATAATTCTCTGCCGCGTTGTACGCTCTCAATCGTTCTTTTTTGTTAGAAAGAGAGTAGAGTAGAGTCTGATGATGAAATGAAAAAATCATCAAAATATTCAACTTGCAAAGGCATCTCCACTACACATGGGCGAATAATTCCTTGCATCTAACGACTTCATACTGAAGTAATTTCAAAGAATTAAAAATAATATAGGTAATCACCTATATTATTTTTATTTCTTTGAAATTAGTTCTTAATTTTTTTAAAGTTAGTTATTACATATGATGTATCTAAATAAATAACTTTTCTCTAGGCTCTAGCTTAAAGAAAACGAAGTTGCCACTTTTTACATAAATACTGTTATACTCGATGTTTTTATTACTTTAAATAGTATATAATTTGATTAAAACTACTTTTACGGATTTTATCGCGTTTATTTTTACTTTTTATTTACTTTTATTTTTAATTCCCGACGTTTCGCTTTCACCTACACTACAGTAACCGAGTGAAGCCGGCCACAGTCGGGCGTGTGCCTGCTGCATAATATGTCAGAGGTGTCACAGACAAGATTGGCTATATCTTGAAGCGAGCTTCTATTAGAACATTCTACAAGCCGCCGAAGAAGATTAGTCAGTTCCTACCATCCGTCAAGTGTCATATTCCTCTACAAGATGCAGGAGTGTACAAGCTTGATTGTGAATGTGGTCTCTCTTATATAGGACAAACAAAAAGATCAATTAGGACCCGCGTAAAAGAACATATAGCTGATGTGAAGCATCAACGTTCGGGGAAGTCTGCAGTTTGTGATCATATCCTAGACGGACCCAACCATTACATCAGATTTGATAGACCACAAATCCTCGCGAAAGAACACCGATTCCTACCAAGGATGATACGTGAGGCTATTGAAATTAAAAAACATCCTAATTTCAATAGAGAGGGAGGCTGGGTACTACCACCTGCTTGGGATCCTATAATCAATAAAATTAAAACTAAACCCAAGCATACCACTGCAAGACCTCAGGACATAGTCAGTTCATTTTGCATAGATCGGACCATAAACAATAATTAAAAAAGCTGAAGGTACTCCGGGTTTAACAATGACATCGGGACGTCAGTCATCTCAGTCCCCCGTGACCATGGGTGCTGGAAAGCGCCCGAAACGTCGGGAATTAAAAATAAAAGTAAATAAAAAGTAAAAATAAACGCGATAAAATCCGTAAAAAGTAGTTTTAATCATGTATAATGTTCGCGTAAATATAAGAAATCATTATAGTATATAATTTATTTTATTAAAAATTAAGCTTTTTTAATTTTTACATATAAAAATAATTAAATATTTTGAAATACTTCATGGAATATTTGCCATGTTAAGAGTTCCCCTAATAAACGAACATGTAGGTATTAGTAGGATGAGAAAGAAACGAGAGAGGTGTGTCAGAATTCAGGATAGTGTCTAAAGGATGTCCTTAGAATCCGCGTTTCTGTTTATATGTATGTTTATGTTTGTAAATTAATTAAAACCGGCTTTTCATTTTATTAACATAAACAACAAATAACATGTGTATATAGTCTATAGTCTTAGTTGTAGAATATGTCCATATTTAGAAAGAAAGAAAGCAATGCGTTTTATTCCAGTTTAAGAGGATAGAGTAAGTCAGCTCAAATTCTAATTCCGCCCCCACTTCCCCGCGCGTCGTATGCTATGTACCGATATTATGTTTGTAATCACTAATACTGTAAGTAGAAAGGTCGTTAGACACTTATTTCATTAGGTTTATCATATTTATGCCTGTTTCTTAACGCCAAGCCAGCCGCTTCTTATTTTTATCACGGTTATTTCCCATTTTAATTTTACGTCGTACTGTTGCGTAATGTATATTCTGATCGTAAGCGACACAACTTCTCCCTTCAAAAGCCTAAGCGATACTAACGGTGCGACAGGAATCAAGCTCAAGACGCCGATAGTTTAGGTAATTTCTTTTTACAGTGAAAATAATGGTATTTTAAAAAAGTAAATAACATAAGCACTGCTTTATAGTTAGTTCAGTTAGTATGCAAAGTTTCATGATCTTATTTAAAGTATTTTATGAATAACAGCGGTTTATTGTTTATTTTGGAGGTAACTTTGGATTTTTTTTCTATCGAGAAAATTTTACGAAATCGTGTTTTCGTCTAACATAATCATTAACATTCATCCTCAACTTTACCATATATTTATTTCAAAATTAATGCTGCAATATTTTCGGCATAACGAAGGATCTTGCTAAGCCATTTGACATTATATTTCCCCTTAACAACGCAGAACAGCAAGTAAAATGTAATTACATGCAAAAAGATAAATTAAACTAAATTAAAATTAATTTAACAACATTGTAAATTTAAGAAAAACATTTGAAAATAAAATATCCATCATAAAACTGCGAAACGGACCGGACTCAGTGATAGCATTGGTTTTCAGTCCAGCTCCAGCTCTTACTCAGAGGCAACTCGCGCTTGATGTCCGAAAAATTAAAAGAAAAAATAAATAGAGAAGATAAGGTTATAAGACCTTTATTACCTAAAATTAATACATTGCCAATTTTCATTTGAGTACCTAAATCATTTTCCCGTCATCATCACCATTATCATTACACCCTATTAGAAGTCTAGTGCTAAATATAGGCCTCACTCATATATTTTGCTGTTACTGCTTCGCTTGGCAGGCTGAAAACATACTGCTTAATCTCCTACACCTGAGGTACATAAAGTGGGGACTCTTTAGTTTGACCGGTGGTTGACAAAGAGATGCCCAGGTGTTAAGGATTTAATAAAACTACCAAAAAACATGATACCAATAAGTCTGCCGCTTTGACATCCTGAAATTTTCAATAAAAGTTACCAAAAAATTACAAACGCAGACACCTATGATGGTTTCAAGGTCGTGGCAGACGTACAAATTTTTATTAATAATTTACGTTATTTCAATAAAGCTGCAATTAATATATTTTAGTGATAATATTATTTGACACGTATAATTTTCTTGGCAGACACCACCACCGTAGTTTTTTTTTAATTATTTTCTGTTGTTATCAAGAAGGTGCCCAGCTTCTATTTCAGTTTCCCTCTGCCACCTCTTACGATGCACCCGGGACGTTATGGAGTACTGAATAATGTATATCATTACACCGCCACTACACAACGAATATTCCCATAACCGCTCCTAATTGTCGATAATATAATGATAATTGAACGACTTATCACTGTTAAAGATCTACAAGTTTTTGTTTAAGTTCCACACGGAAGAATTCACGGGTAAAAGCTAGTGACCTACTCGTATATCAAAAATAAAACGTCCACACAACAATACGTCGCAGTCCCTTTAGGTCATCCACAACGCCATTTTTAATAAACGTGTTTGCTACGTTAGCTTCGGTTGTAAATATAACTCAAAAAGACCATGAAGCAAATTTCGAGTCACGACTTTCGTGATGAGCATTATGCGTTATAATAACTCGTATACCTAATTGAATATACATATTTGAAATTATAATATAATATAAATAATTGAATAAACATTGATTTGAAACACAAAAAATATGACTACTAGCCTTAAAATCCCTCCATTTATTCCTAAAAAATTAAATTACACACATGGTAGTAATATGCTAGTAGGTAGATACGTACCATATATTTTCCATAATTACATAAGTACTTAAAAATTAAAAATAAAATGTAAAAACAAAATACACACTATGAGTTTTCTTTAACACCGCTACGTGGAATTTGTAGTTTTTGACTTAGATGCACAATTCGTCGTAAGTAGCTACTTTTACAAGTTAAAAAAAAGAACGTAGGTACGTAATGGTGACAATTTTTTAGCACAAGGGGCATTTGGCGTAGATACAGAAAAGTATTTAACTAAATAGCAGATTAACACTGTTGTGTTTCGTAGGGTGAGTGTAGAGAACCGGAGACCCTTTTTACTGGAAACGAGGCATTCCATCCTATTCCTCACGGGTGAAAACGCATCTGCATTTTGATTCGTAATCGAGGCTATTATACAAAAAGTACTCTGTGGAGGCTATCCACATCTATATGCAGATGTCTATGGGCTACAGCAACCACGTATCATCAGATGGACTGTGTGCTCGTTTGTCACCCTTATCTTATAAAAAAAAATAAAAAGGGAGGAAAAATCTTTATTCCACAAAAAATAAATAGAGAGAAAATAAACGTGACATTGATATCAACGAAATAAGAAGTTTAGCTGTGACAAGACCGAAAATACGAACATTCCTTAGGCATATCTGTACAATTATAAACATAGGTACTGCTGCCATACGTCAAAAATAATATTAAAAGCGTTAATACTGTACCCTACTGCATTCTTCGAAACCTATCAAATATAATATTATTATTATAAAAACATGCTACATAATTATTCTGTAAATAATGATTCTTATAACCACAACCTCTCACTTACTATACTTGAGATGCATAAAACCCAAAACATACTGTTAAAAATCCAGTTTAACGGGAAATAATATAATCTCAAATGGCTTAGCATGATCCTCCGTTATGCCGAAAGTATTGCAGCATTAATTTTGAAATAAATATATGGTAAAGTTGAGGATTAATGTTAAGGACTATGTTAGACGAAAACACGATTCCGTAAAATTTTCTCGATAGAAAAAAAATCCAAAGTTACCTCCAAACTGAACAATAAACCGCTGTTATTCATAAAATACTTTAAATAAGACCATGAAACTTTGCATACTAACTGAACTAACTATAAAGCAGTGCTTATGTTATTTACTTTTTTTAAAATACCATTATTTTCACTGTAAAAAGAAATTACCTAAACTATCGGCGCGTAAGCTTGATTCCTGTCGCCCCGTTAGTATCGCTCCGGCTTTTGAAGGGAGAAGCTGTGTCGCTTACGAGCAGAATACATATTACGCAACATGACGACGTAAAATTAAAATGGGAAATAGACGTAATAAAAATAAGAAGCGACTGGGTTGGCGTTAAGAAACAGGCATAAATATGATAAACCTAATGAAATAAGTCTCTAACGACCTATCTACTTACAATATTATTGATTACAAACATGTCGGCACATAGCATACGACGCGCGGGGAAGTGGGGGCGAAATTAGAATTTGAGCTGACTTACTCTATCCTCTTAATTCTAAAATAAACTCAATTGACTTATGACAAATCACCTATTCATGTATCCAATATTTAAACAAGCAATGAACATCGTCCAAGCATTTCCAAACCGAAGCCTATCGTGGTGTCGCAATTGAGTGTACGTGATAACCCCGCCTCGTGTCCGTGTCGCCGCCGTCGCGTCATTTACATGACAATCGCACGATCTGTCCCCCGGGTTATGTACCGCAGTGTAGATACTGCGCGCCATTAGCGATAGAGAGGATACCCCACAGCGGGAGTGGACGGCTACACTTACGGCGATGTATTTTTTTTTAAATTCAAATACTCAACGGAATGTTGAAGTTACCTGTAACAATTATTATTATTCAAATTAAAAAAAAATTGTTAGATATTTCAAAGACATTAGGACGTAATAAAGTTAGATTTTGACTTACGACTGTTTATAAATAATTGATTCCAAAGATCTAAAATAAACACAAATGGTCTTACTTGGCTTTACTAATAAAATCGACGTCAATTCAAAAAAAATTGCATAAAGTTGTCCTCTCTCTTTTTACTAAGTGGCAATAGACAGAAAGGGACAGGAATAAAGTATAATTAATACTTAGTTTGAATGAGTAACCAGATTGAATAACCAAACATCATAAGTAAGACTGAAAATAATTAGTTATGCACAAATAGTCACATCAGGAAGTATGCTCTTTCTCTCCCTCTCTCTTTTCACTTAATGACAGTAGAAAGAGATAGATATAATTAGTTATGCAGATATCGCCATTTGTGCATAACTAATTATTTCCCGTTTTATTTATAATCGTTGGTTATCGCTTTCTTAAACCGAGTACTAACGGTTTAAGAAAGCGATAACCAACGATTATAAATAAAACGGGAAATAATTAGTTAGGTATGCACAAATGGCGATATCTGATAATATTAGTTTTCCAAAAATTTTATTGGAAGCTTAATATAAGTAATTCAGTTCCTTCATTTGTATCATCAGCATGTTTAAAAAAATAGAATGAAACGCAAACGATTTTTAACGATTTTGGAAACTTGGTGGAGCCACGCTGCAGCATATATTATATGTGCAGCTCGTCGGCTCGAACGGGGAAGAACCAAGCCCTCACAGAATACCAGGGTAAAATAGCAACCTGATGCTGCCTAAGTGTTTGGTACGGTGAGTATAAAGTATAGGAGCCCCTTTGTAATTATAACGAAAATTTCTATTATAATTCTATATAAATCATGGGTTGCAGCGCGTCTGTGTTTTGATTCTTAATCCTGGAAAAATTTAGGTGTACATAGGCCACAGCACCAACTATCAGGTCATTTATGACTTATAAACTATAAGTAAAAATAAAAGAAAATTTAAGTTTAAAATGCAAATTTAAAAAAAAATAAAAAACGAGATATTCCTTTCCATTATTTCTTAATGTCTCGAGTATCATATTAAATACGTTTCTTGATCATTGTCCGCTCTGAATGGCAACGCACAGTTACGGCCACGAACATATTTCTATCGCTAAGATCCCCACAAGGGCTCTTTCAGATTATCCCAAAGTTTCCCTTATGTATCCTGATATATAATATTAGTTAGTAAAACAGAATCCGCTCACAAGTGTCATCGTAGGGGCAGGGGAACGTGCCTCCACATCGCCTGTCAAAATTTCCCTCCTATTTGTTACAAGGGCTTTAATGGTAAATGGTTTTACACTTATCATAACTCCGAAAAAGCAATTAAATAAATGTACTCGGCGGTGAAGGAATGAAGGAAAGGATATCTGTTAAAAAAATATTTCGAAGATATGACGCATTTTTTATAGGATAAGGGTGACAAACGAGTACACAGTCCACCTGATGGTAAGTGGTTGCTGTGGCCCATAGACATCTACATTTAACCTTGATTAAGAATCAAAACGCAGATGCGTTGTCACCCGTGAGGACTAAGACTGAATGCCTTGATTTCAGTAACATTCCGGCAAGGCACCTGCAGTTCCCCTGGTGCTGCTGTTCATGGGTGGTGGCAATCACTTACCATCAGGTGAGCCGCATGCTCGTTTCCTCCCTCTTCTATAAAAAAACGGGTCTCCAGCTCTCTACACTCACTATAAGAAACATAGCAGCATTAAGCTAATATTTTACGCAGGTCCCCTTGGACTGCCTCATATGGGGGAGGAGTTGACTTGGCTATTGGGTTGCCAACCATAATTTTATTAATTTTGAATTATCAGGAACATGCTGCTGCATATCTCCTGTTTCAGTTTCCATTTGACCACACTTACGACGCCCATGGGACGATGTAGGGTAATGGATAAGAAGAAAGTGAAAACTGTCGGTCTAGGGACAAAAATGTCAACACTGCCCCAATGAATATACCCATACGTGGTAGAGCCACGCTGCAGCTATTAGAGTTGTAGCACGAATGGGTCGGCTCAACCGGGGAAGGACCACGCTCTCACAGAATACCAGCGTGAAATAGTAGCTTAATGCTGCTGTATTTCGTTAGGTGAGTGTAGAAAACCGGAGACCCTATTTACTGGAAACGAGGCAATCCATCTTAGTCCTCACGGGTGACAACGCATCTGCATTTTGTTTTGTAATGGAAGATAGATGTAGATGTCTATGGGCCGAAGCAAGCACTTACCATCAGTGCTGTTCAGTGTGCTCGTTTGTCACCCTATCCTATTAAAAAAACTGCCTGTAACAGATAACTATAAAAGTCTCAGGGGTAACAGCACTAGCCTCATCGAATCTTATAGTATTACGCGTGCTTCTTCTATTAAAACGTATACTATTGAAATATTTTTATTAAGTTTATTTTTATCCTTTTTTGTAGGTTAACAACACCAGGCGATAGTATTAGGTCATCATTGAATGTCCCAAAATAACCAAACAAGAATAAATTATGAAATTGTTTCATCAATGATAAATTGATCCTTACAAGTTAGAAGAAGCAGTATCTAAAGAAATAACCATCACATCATTTACACAAGATGTAACACTATGTATATTATTATTTTCTAGAAAAAAGGTGACAAGCGACCACACAGTCCACACTCCACATGATGGTAAGTGAATGCTGTGGCCCATAAACATCTACATCTACGGTTAAGAATCAAAATGCAGATGCGCGTTGCCTGATGACTAATATGGAATGCCCCATTTCCAGTAAAAAGGGTCTCCGGTTCTCTATGCTCACTATACGAAGCACAGCAGCATTGAGCTGCTATGTTACGCTCGTATTCTGTGAGGGCGTGGTCCTACCCCGGTTGAGCATACCCATTCGTGCTACAACCATAATATAGCTGCAGCATGACTCTACCACGTAAATATAGTCAAAAATCTAAAACAATTTAATAAATGAGTGAATATTAACGAGAAGAAGAGAACTGCATATTGAGTAAATAATCTTTTCAACGATTATGTAATGCACTTTTTGTTAATTTTCAGTACAACCTATAATCACAATATTTTATTATAAAAATGAGGAAAAAAATATCAAATCTATATACAATGTACACAAATTTAATGACTAATCCCAAATTGAAATTGTATTCCACTCGAACTCTTAAACTCTTAAAAAAAAAACACCTGTCCATTGCATTTTCTATAAACTATCAATGCTATAACCAAATATTACACCGAAAAATACAGGCCATAGTTAAAATCAGCCATGACAACATTATCATAACATAAAATAATTTCTTATATTTTAGGTTACTCGTAAAATAGCGCATTATTAGATATAAGTACTAAAGTCGTTTAAAATATTCTGTTTACAAATAGAATCATATCATAAATAATATCTTTTTCATTTTCTTCAAATAATTTCAGTATAATAATTATATTTATAACTACCATTAGTGTGAAAAGTCCATCCAGTTAAAATATAAAAAAATAAAAATGCATAAAAAAGCAAAAGAGTGCAAATACATACATCAAATAATACAGTCAGCATAAGATATCTACGTCACGGTAATATTATCTATATCTACGTGTCCAAAGGTTTATTTATAAATAAATTAAGGTCGTATCGACACAGAAGGCACTTCAGACGGGATTGAGTAATGACAAACACAGAAGAGCACAGTCATGTCGGTTAACGATGGGATAACGAGTGGACTTGACCACGGACAACGCTTTATTCTCATGCTTTGAGATCAACTCAAATGAAGTAGTGTGTAACGCCTACAATAATGTAAATGCAATTCTTTATTTTTGAGCGAAATGACATTGCTGATAACAATGACTAGGCGTAAAACGTAAATAAAATTAAAGAGTTTTTCTGTACTGTGTATTAAGATTCCGTTACATTACTATAAAAAAATAAAAATAACTCAAACGGATATTTTAATTTCAAAAACGAACTGACTAATTCTTTATTACACTTTATAATATCCTCTATTCATCACCATCGTCATCAAAAACAACAACAACAATTACAGCGTTTTAAAATTTACTGTTGAACGTAGACCTTTCCATGAATGACTAATTAATGACGATTTGTAACTCTGCTCGCATTCACCAAGTGATATTTAGCTTTTTAAAGAATTCCAGAATGGACAAGATCGTTTGTAAAAAAATTTCGCCTATAACCCCCATATTTTTGTTGAACATTTAAAATGTAATACATTAAAAAAAATATCTTTTATAATTGTTGTAAATTTTAAAAAAAATTATTAAAAATTAAAGAATCTTTCTATCACAAACTAGATATAGCCATTAAAGATACATAATATGTTGTGTAACATTGCACACATCGAACACGAAGCGGAGATGTAAGTAGTGCCCTATTGTCACCAAATCAAAAAATCGCCATCCATTTAACTTAAATCAGTTCTACCAGTTTCATATAATATATTACACTTATATAATGAGAAAGAGTACACAAATATAAAGAGGAGATTTCAATTAACACTTCTGAAGTAGTTATAAGATTATTTATTTCGATTATTTTTATACAAAAAATAATTTCACTTATAATGTCAGTTGGTCGGTACGGATTTTTTTCATTAGATTTACATTTTAATCCTTAGGCAGCCTGTTGAATTTCACTATTGTCAACCGTCCTTTATTATTAGGTCTTAAATTATTACTTAAAAAAATCTTGCTTTTAAGTGCTGAATAATAGTACTTTTTATAATAATGCAGCCTTAAAATCTATTATCTATCAGATTAGCATTCTAGATATTTAAGACTAAGCTACCTATGATGAGGAGACTTTTGATGGGAACGTAACCGCCGGCGAATTTCTCCTCGTCCACCTGTATTAACATTTATGCAGTCTGATGTGGACGTAGACGTAGTGCAATTTTGTCTAAACTATTAGTCATCACCATCAACACTACAGCTATTAACAAGTCCACAGCTGAACATAGGCCTCCCCCAAAGAACGCCACCATGCATGCTCCTGAGCCAACTGCATCCGTAGACTTCCCGCATGTCATACCAGGTCGTCATTCTATCTAGTAGGCGGCCATCCTACACTTCGTCTACCGGTACGAGACTGCCACAAGAGAACATTTCTTCCCCATCGGTTGTCGGTTTTTCAAACTATATGGCCGGCCCATTACCACCCAATAATCCGTTGGGCTATGTCAGTTACTCTAATTCTACTGCCGATATCCTCATTTCCAAGTTTATCACGCAAAGAAACACCAAGCATAACCCTCGCCATAACTTGCTGAACGACCTTGAGCTTCCTCATTCGGCCAGCAGTGAAGAACTACGTCTCAAATCCATAAGTCATCACTGGCAACACGCACTGGTTGTACAATCTTTATTAACAAGTTTTGAGGTTCTAACTATTGTCGTAATCTCCTGAACACTGATCTAAAATGAAATAACTCTGTATTTCCATATTTTTTTTCACTTGCCCATCTTTACTCTGTCCGCGGTATAGACACACGACTATAATAAGCATAGAATACTATAATACACAATAGAATGGCTGTCAGCTTTATTTTATTCGATGATTGGAGTCGCCAAACCCGATTCGCTGTGTTGACACTTGACAGACTGAGTAAATTTACACATTTCAGATTTTTGATTAATGTTCAAGATCATCATTAAATTTAATACATATTTATTTGTAAATAGGGTGCAATGTGGCATTTTCTAAATAATTTGCATGCGAAATTTGGAAACGATTAAAACGTCAATACACATCTCGTGTTGACATTTATAAATGTCATTTTCACAGTTACATTAGTGGCAACGAATAATCAAGTGTCACGTGCATGCACGTAAAAATTATGTGATTTTCTGTAATAAATTACTGTGCACAGTGCCACCAAAGAGAATATAATAGGTCTTTGAGTGCCACCAACATATCTGTTTAGGTGGACAAAATTGGAACCATAAACTAATAAGAGTACTAACGTAATTCGAACTAAGGCCGCCATTTAAATAAATGACATTTCGTTATAAGCTGTTATTTGTTCTGTGCTGTGAGTAGAGTGCTTTGTTTGATTTCAATGCGAAAAGTGTGTTTTAATTGATTTCATCGTGAAAAGTACAAATAAATATATAGATGTAGTCACCTATTTCCTCAGTATATTTCTCAAGTGGCAGTAGTAAGCTCTGCACCAGCGACTCTGTTAACTGAACAGTAAAGTTGGAAAGTAGTGGAATCTATGTAACAAGTCCTTCGATGATAATTGAGTGCATCCACGACTTTTTCTACTATATCTAAATGTTATATTATTTAGATTAGAAAAGGAATAACTAAACTGCGGATATTCCTAAAAAGTACAAAAAATATAAAATTGTGTAAAATATTATAGAATACAGAGCTGAGACATTTTGCGTATATATACCAATAGCAGAAACCGATTTTTTTTATTTAAACTCAACTTTTTTTGATAATGACACTGTGCGACCATCTGCGTAACAAATAGGTTTACCTTAGTCCTAACTAGCGACATCTGGTGAATGTAACCCCACATTTCCAGATATTTTTATTCGATTAGTCTTGCGTTTAGCGTCTTGAGATATTATCGTAATCAGCTGACTGCTGAGTTAAACGGTAGTCAAAATCTCACGAGATTTTTGCAATATAACGCATCAGAATGTTGTTGAGAATTTCGTGAACAAAATTCAAATCAGATCAGGCAGTTTGGTCTAAGACCTTCGCCTGACTTAATTAACGAATCATGGGTATTATGGAGTGTAGAAGTAAGGAGTACCAACTCCCATAGTAGAACAGTTGAAAAAGTGGTCATCTGTAAGCAGTAAATAACAGCTCAAAAACTCTCCACAACAGCGCTGGAGTAGCTACTGAGATGAAAGGAACTTAGCATAATGATTTCTTAGCAGTTGTCGCCGGTTTAAGTGTGTTGCTAAACTGATCAGTAGCTCTAAAATCTAAAATTATTTTATTTAGTAAACATAACCTTGAAAAAGTCGTCTATCCCGCTAATATTTTTTTCGGTGCGTTCTTTAAAATTTACCCCGTAGCTATAGTGGCGCCACCCTTATTTAAAGGTTTTTATGGACACTTTTTACTAGTTTAGTTAGTCTGTACTCCTTACTTCTACACTCCATAATGGGTATGTTCCAAAATAGAACCCAGCGTACTAGCCAATGCATAGATTTCGGAGTTTATAATATATTGTTAGAGTTGAGTTCTGATTTTTTAATTGCACTAATAATTTAAACACACTAATTCACTTAATTCCACTCCGAAGCTTCGCTTGTTTCGCCCAAATCAACACTGCTTCCATCGCATCTTGCAGCGCCTATATATTTAAATTAGCAAAGAAATATCCAGAATGTTCAAGTAAACACGCGGAAGGTACCGAGCGTTCGAGTTTCGACTAGGCGCTGTCAGTTGAGCGATTTGTGATGTCATTTTCTCGATGCTCCCCTCGCTCTCGTTCCTGACACTAGATGGCGCTAGTTGACTTATTCATGCAACAATATCTATGGGCCAATGCAAATGACGCCATAATTCAACGCCATACTGATGATTCTTTCAAAACATTTGACAGTATATGACGTTATACATAGGTAATGTAGGATTGTAAATAGTGCTTTATCTATCGCATTGGATAGAAACCTGTAATTTTAGATATAAGTTGGATGTAAATAAATAAATAAACATTTGCGCCATATTGGAAAAATGTTGGCAATTAATTTGTCATTTTGTGCTCCAAAAGCCATTATATCCTATTTCAATTAATTTGTAAAGAATGGAGATACCAGCAGTAATTATCCTATAATTTTTGTATTTGAATAAATAAAAACAAATTCCGGCATGGTTCATTCAGCGTACACTGAATTAAAAATTGTTTTAATATAGCGGAATATCCGATAGCATATGGCAGTGGCCAGTACAATATGGCCTCAATTAATGACGTCATTTGCAGTCGCCAGTATACTGGTATACTGAAAACATTTCGGACATGGAGTATAGAGGTAAGGAAGATAATCTCCCATACAAGAATAGTTCAAAATGTGTCCATCAGTTAGCAGTATATAACAGTTCAAAAACTCTCCACAACAGCGCTCGAGTAGCTACAAAGATTGATAAATCGCGGTAAAATACGTTGAGAGTGATTTTGAAATTAAAAATTTTGAAAGCAATAAAATAATTATTGTAAAAAGAAATATGGTGAAAGCCTGTGCAATAAAAAAATTAAAAAAGGTTCTTTAAATTTAGACTGTAGCTACAGTGGCGCCACCATTACTTGGCGCTTTCCTACGGACACTTTTTTATACAGAGTATGGACTCCTAACCTCTACACTCCATAATTTCGGAACATACCCCAACAATAGCATCTGTTTGTTGACATTGACATCTGGATAGGAATGTGCAGCATTACAAAAACATCGATGTTGACATCGTCAATATCAGTAAGGGAACATCGATATCTGATAAACATCGAAATAAAAACCTCAACGTTTGTTTAAAAAACCTCAAAGACATGTTATGTTTGTCACATTTAATTAATAAGTTTTATGAAATATTCCATTGATTGAGATTGCTTGTAAAAATAATAATACTTGATAGTAGTTTGTATTTTTAATCTGTTACTTTGTTGATATCAATGAGGACATCCATGACTTCTTCTGCCACCAGGGCGATGCTACTTAGAAATGAGGTGTAATATTTATTGGATTTCATAACGTGGAACTTAATTTGTTCGAAAAGTGTAAAGGTTGTTGTTTCTCTCCGTACCATTAGTGACATTTTATATTAATTAGATTAAAAACAAATAAACCAAACCGAAAGAATTAAAAAGTGTAAAAAAATTACAGAACAAACTCCAGGAACTGATAAACTATTATTTAAGAATAACTTCTCAATTAAATTACATTGTGTAACAAAAAACTTCACCTCAGTGTCAACTAGCGATATCTGGTGAGCGGAAAATTATTAGACCTCATTGAAACTTATTTTTACGAAAAGGTATTCTGAAGCAATGGATGTCGCTGCGCATCTGAGGTATTTCAGTTCGATTAATTACTTATTTCCGAAAGTGAATTTGTAATTTCACATTGTGGAGTCAACTTTCGACACTTGGCTATGGCCCTTGAGTTTGTGGGAAAACGAGGAAAGAAGAAATAAAAAAACATTCGAAATAATAATCTAATACTTTTATACTTACTAGTACTGGTACTACCAGAAACTATTGTCGAAATACTGCACTTTTTCAAAGTGGTGCAGTTCTCATGTCTAATAAAACAGTCGTCTGTGAAACGTTCAGGACAAATATGATAATTTTGTTTCGGACGCCAATTCACAATATTTATGCTTTTAAAGCCATAATTTTAGTCTAGGTTCGGTTGAAAACCTGTTAATTAATAAACATTTGTTAATCATCTGTTGTTGGCAACTTTGTTTGTTAACAGATATGGGTAGGAAAGAACATCGTTAAGTATTATAGACAAGGAATTCGACAACCCTATTGAATTTTGTTGTTTATCAATACTCAGTAATATACAGCCAAACATGTTGGTATATATGATATTAAGATTAGTAACAAATTTTTAAGTACTTATATTATGAAATAGTTTTAATTTGTTTAATATTAGCTGCAAATTCACTTACTGTGAAATGTTATACCACTTCGCTTTTGGTAACGAATTTTACAGATTACGCACACTCTCATTGTTATTAAAAATAATTATTATTATGAAACTAATATTATACACAACCAAACAACATAAAATACTTTCGTTTTTTTAGTTTAAAAGTTCAAAATACAGATTTTTTTAAATATGACAATTTAAATAAGATAACAGACTTTGGCATATTATGTCAATTTTAGTTTCCAGACAACCGTTAGGGGTGCTTCAAATTGACATAGACATTTTGTATGGTATAGCCAGTCCAGCATACTTGTATATATATAAAGGTCAGTGGGTAAACCATTTAATAAAACTTTTTTCCATTCATTTATTTATGATAGTCTTGATGGTTCCGGCGTGACAAATTATAAGTCGCGATCCTTTTCCAACATGAACTGTGGACGTAGATGCTGCAATGTCATCGGTCCAAGAACGGCTTACAGTATGGTTAGCATTAAGCCATTTTCATCCAAAAACACAACATTTTGCCGATTTTCAATTTCTTTCATTTCCGTCACGATATCAAATCTTTCCATCAATATTATGCGTTTGTTACATTGTTTGTATCGAAATCCAAAGGTCTTCAAAATCTTCGTTAAAGAACTTTCCCCACCGAAGAATAATCCAGCTTTCTTCAGTGATTGCACTAACTTTTTTCTTGTTGGATAATCCTTTCGTAAATAGTAGCCATACACATGTCTTCGGATGGCATCGGTATCAAAACTATCGATGCCTAACACTGGTTATGCTTGTTTTCTCTTTTTTGGTGTGTTAAGTTTATTTTCTTCTGTGCCAGTCTCGCCATATTTTTCTTTAGTTATTCGTCTAACAGTTCGTTGCCCAATATTAAGCGCATCAGCCACGGGTTCAACCACTGACGTTATAGGTAAAATTGGCCCTATGAAGGCGTATGTCATATGTCTGACTGTTTAGAACAGTTCTCTGCGTACGTTCGGACATATTGACGAATTCCACAATAAAAGGCATAAACAGAGTCCAAATTAATGAGCAAGGGTCAACAGTACTGCAGAATCAATATACAAAATCAAAAGCCAGGTCAAAACTATATCACAATCGCAGTGCACTCACAGTTTGTACTTTTCGAAGCAATGTCAAGTCGAAAGTGCTTTGTTTTGCATAGAGCATTGATGCGAGTTTGCCGGATGTGTTAGTTGTGTGGCCAGCGATCCTATGTGACGATCGTATTAAATTTCATTTTTTTTTAATTTTGAATTTCGAAAAACAAATGCTGAGTTATGCGGTAAATAAGTACACCAATTATTATAATCTTATAAAAATAAAAAATAATGTTCGCGGGATCATAATATATATAGCTTAGAAATCAATGTAATAAATAAATTTTGTGTCCTAAAATAATACATTCGATAAATTGTACGACTAAATGCACGTCACTATTGACAATAAAGAACAGCAATTTGCTCCTTCAAATGTAGTTATAATTAATACGAAACTTCATGAGTGGACAAACGTCGAAACGACCATCATAGCGTGCCGGTTGTTTAGTTATCATCAACACACACACACACACACACACACACACACACACACACACACACAACACACACACACACACACATATATATGTATGTGTATATATATATATATATATGTGTGTGTGTGTGTGTGTGTGTGTGTGTGCGTGCGCGTGCGCGTGCGCGTGTGCGTGTGCGTGCGCGTGCGCGTGTGTGTGTGTGTGTGTGTGTGTGTGTGTGTGTGTGTGTAAACCAGTACTATGCTGAGGTAAGGTCTTAAGGACTTTAGAGAAATGAGTCCAGGGTTGAATACCGAAATTGAAAGTTATTGATCATTTCAATAAGTATTATTTATTATCTACATTGAAATTATTCTATGCACCATTGAGAAATGGATGTTTACAGGATCTGATACACAAACTATAATAGGTGGTCTGATATCAATGGTAAAACATCAATGTGTAAACGCTGAGCACCGATCACAGAGTACATTATAATATAGGTGGGTCACCGATGTTTCGATAACGGCGATGAATATCGACATATCAACATATCGACATCCTTGGACATCCCTAAACCGGATTGTCGTTTACTTCAAACCATTTACGATAAAGTTTTTGATAAGAAAGAATGCGCCTAGCGCAGTAATTAACATTTAACATTATCGCGTATCGATTACAACCGAGGCGCATTCCCGCAGATAGTTTCACAATTATGAATGCAAAAGATCAGCAGGTTTTAAAGGCAGTTTCAGGGTGGAGCGCTATAGAATTGTTAATTAAGTGCGTGTTTATAGGGCTTTGGCAAATGGTACAGTTTGCAATACGAAGGTTATGGAAAGGACACCGCAGAAAATCCTCAAAGAATTTTCCACCGGTTGAACTTACCGTAGACTCTTCAATAGGCATCCATTGTTATATAAAAGTTATGGTGGGTAATTAGTTTTAACAGAAATATTTTTTTAATATAAGATAAGCCTTTTATTTTCCCTAAAAGTGTATAAATTAGGCATAGTGAACCCTCTTGTCATTCCATGGTTAAAGTCCATAGGAAGATAAGATTAGTTTACATTTTATATTTATGATGTAGTTAAACTGACCATGTATCTCATGTCTTAAAGAATATTCTTGTTTGTAACATTAAAATATTTTAATGTCATATAAGTAATGAATAAATTCTTATTAATTTTCAGGGTGTAAAATATCACTATGTAGAAACAGGTCCAAAAAATGGCCAAATTGTTGTTATTCTTGGAGATGCACCAGATGCTGGAAACTTGTGGGTGCCATCCTGGTCATCTGTGGTGCGGCGGCTTGCTGAAAGTGGTCATCATGTGATAACATTAGATTTAAGAGGAACTGGTGGTAGTGAAGGAGGTTATAGAAGGGACCTTGCACCACCTAAAGCAGTTGAGGAGCTATCTGCTTTGTTACAAGCATTAGGAGTTTCAGTAAATAATCCAGCAGTTGTGATTGGTTTCGGAATAGGTGGCATGTTAACTTGGTGAGTAAACACAGTTGTATCTTTCTATTTATAAATTCCAGGTAATTAAGAATAAATAGCATTATAATTTCTTTTTTTTTTATAAATTTTTCATTTATTTGGAAGTCAAGAAATTTTAACTTGGGAATATGAGAGATACAGTTGTATAATGGAAGCATTCTGGGTCTGAATGTGTGTATATGTAATTTCTGTATGTTAAATATATAATTTGCATATAGAGAAAACTGTATGATAAAGGAAAAACTCTTAAAGCGGAGGAAATTATTTTTCTATTTTTGAATAAATAGCTATTATCAAAAAAGTATGGTTTGAGGCAAGTTACTATTAGTTTCTATTGTTCAATCAAAGTTTTAACAGACATTTTTGCATGTCATATTCTACTGTGTAACATCATGACTGTCTTGAAATTTTTATTGCATTTTTGACAACCTTATTATCTTAATATATATAAATTATGTGTGATGTTGTATTTTGACTCCTAAACTACTTAACCGATTTTAATCCAATTTGCACACTGTGTGCAGTTCGGTCCAACTTGAGAGATAGGATAATTTTTTTGTAAATGAGTGACCACAATTTACTTTTTTGCGAAAATAAGGATTTTTAATAAGGCATGACAAAGTGTAGTCGAAAAGAGCAGAACAACGTCTGCTTGGCGAGCTAGTATCTTAATAAAATCTTGAGCTTTCTTATTCATTCATTGTAACCCATCAAAAGGCTTTTGCTGAATATAGGCCTACTCCTTAAATTGGCTCATAGGAGGAATATATTATATTTGCCATAGTTGCTATGCTTAGCGGGATTGACACTGTTACAGCCTATTAAAGTCCGAGCAGAATGTGGGTTTCCCCCATACATTGCCTCATATTTGCCATAGTTGCCACACTTGGCAAGCGGGTTGGCAACTACTAAAAATAATAAAAACAAATTGGCACTGTAGTTAAATATAATCATTACTTTGAATTGTTATCAGGAAAATGCCTCTGACCGTCTTCAATTACAGTTTTCCTTTGTTACCTCATTAATGAATACTCTTTTACTACCACTACACATGTATACCCTTACCTTAATCTCTGAAAGCCCAACATTAGTATAATTATTATATATATATGGTAGAACCACACTGAAATGCATTTTGGCTTGAGCATATTATGTCCAGGTATGCTCAGCTGGAAAGGATCGCACAGAATTCTGTTATAAAAAAGCAGCATATTATATTTTTGGGTATGACGAGATATACTTATATATGACTCACTTTTATACTTGAACAGATCTTTATCGTGTTCCCAAAATTGATGAATCATTTTTTTAGTCTAACATGAGTCTACGGCTGATTAAACACATTGCTAATTAATTATTAAAATACATCATTTATACTATAATAAATTAGTTTCCATTGATAACCAAGCCATTTGTAGGCATTATTTGTTAAATTAAATGTTAAAAACCTAATGGAAGAGCAAGGACCGCAAACAGAAACGTTCATGGGTTCAAATCCATTCAACTACTGTCATGGACCAAAGATTTAGGGGCCGTGTTCCGGTGCATCTCATTTATACTGTAATAAATTGGTTTCCATTGATTACTAAGCCATTGGGAGGCATTATTTGTTAAATTAAACGATAGAAACCTAATGGAAAAGCAAGGACCGTGAACTTAAACAGTCATGGGTTCAAATCCATTCAACTACTGTCATAGACCAAAAATTTAGGGGCTGTGTTCTGGTGCATCTTACCTAAGAAGAAGAGGGAGGAGTTGCCTCTACCACTGAGGGGCCGGTGTGGTCCCAGATGTGTGCGAGCGTTCCTGTGACCCTGCAAATATGTGGCAAAGGTGGAACAGCATGGGGTTTAGTCAGTTTGAATCATTTCGCCATGTAAAAAACTTACAGAATGCCAGCGTAAAATAGCAGCTTAATGCTGTTGTAATGTGTTTCATTTGGTGAGTGTAGAGAACTAGAGACCCTTTTTACTGTAAACGAGGCATTCCATGTCAGTCCTTTGGGGTGACAATGCATCTGCAATTTGATTCTTAATCGAGGATAGATGTATATGATGTCTATGGGCCCAAAACATCCACTTTCCATCAAACCATCCAATAAAAACCCATGAAATTTAATCGTAATAAATAAGAAAGACGAAGTCGCAGGGAACAACTAGTATTCGATATAATTATAGTCAAAATTTCACTCAAATTGTTACAGTCATTTCTGAGATACCAATTACATTTAAACAACGAAAATTTACAGTTTTATTAAGATTAGATTAAAAAAGATAATTACATATCAATTAAGCCACTAGTACAGCCTAATATCAGCTCGGAAATTCATTGGTTAAATATGTAGCTGAGACGCCAGAGGACGCGGGTTCGATTCCGGAATCGAATTCACGTAACGATTATTATTACGGGCTACAAATAAATAATTGATCTGAATGTTTGTCCATATGCAATTTAAGTATTTAGAGCACTGCTATATTACGAGTACAGGAGATTTCTAGTGTGGGGTAACTACTTATTTATAATTCATTAGGTACTATGTAATGACGGATTAAGCAAATTCATCAGCAACTATACTAAAGCCCAGAATACCACAATAACAGATAAAAAAATACCAGAAGAATATCAGATATTTTCCTTTAAATACGCAATATTGCAACATGTCAATTACGTCGTTATCATTACAACTCTTAATAACTATCCAAAGTTGACTTCTGGACAGGTTTCCCCATAAATTCTGTCTTAGGGGGATACTTGGCATAGTTGCCACTGTTGGGAGGCAGGTTGGCAACCGCAGTATTTTATTACTTTGAGTTGTTATCAAGATGATGCTGCTACCCATCTGTTTCATTTTCCTCTGTCATCTCTGTCATCTTACGACACTCACGGGATACATAGTGGAATCTTTTACGACACCAATATTCTACATTTTTTGCATGTTTATACTGGATGACTATTTTTACCGTCTGGAATAAAATAGAGTGTAACATGTGAACGGAGTAGAAAGAAGCCTACGGTACTGATATTTTACAAAAAATAAAAACAAAAATTTTGAATTAAATAAATAAATTAATTAAAATTTATCGAAATTCAAATCATATCCACCCTACTTTACGAACGGCAATAAAAAAAATTTAGTAGGCATCTTTACGTTGTCACTTCGCAGGGTCACAGGCTCGAGGGCAAAGAGCAAAGTAATTGTTAAAAAAAATTCAAGTGTTTAATTCAAAATGTTTGTTAATATTTTTTGTAAAATATCAGTGCTATTTTTATATATTGGCTTCTTCTCCGTTCACATGTACACCCTATTTTTTCTAGACGGAAAAAAGGTCATTCAGTGTGAATGAATTAAGTAATAATAACTATGTTGAATACTTAATTATGCCTATTTGTAAAAATTGATTTAATTTATGAATATTTATTTTACTCATTATGTCCTTCCTTCATTTATTTAAAAAATTGTGGTCATCTTAAAATTCCGCAATCCGGATGTGTCTGGAAAATCCTGAACGTATGGTAACCCAATGTACGGACGACAAAAAGTATTAATATGCGTTTGATATCGATTTTACGTAAGGCAACATAGCATTAATTGCGCGTGCATTCCAATGACCGATAATAGGAGAATGATATTTAGCTTTGAACCTGAGTTCAGATAAGTGTCACAGAAGAACTTATATATTTCCCTGTTATTATAAAATCGTTGAACACAAATTATAATCACGTACCGTGTTCGTGTAGTGGTGTAACGAGGGATTTCTAAGACCTCGGAGGTGACGAATCTACATTTTGATTCTTAATAGATATTAAATGTAGATCTATGTCTATGCCGTGTAGTGGCGGTTGAGAATATCCACTACCCCATATCTTCCCGTGGGTGTCGTAAGAGGCGACAGAGGGACACCGAAAGGAGATGGGCAGCAGCATCTTCCTGATAACAGCAATGATATAATAAAAAACTGCGGTTGCCAACCCGCTCGCCAAGCGTGGCAAATATGGCAAATATCCTCCCATGAGTAACGACTCAAACAAACGGCCCCCAGTCCCCGGCGGCCGCGCTATTCCTGGCTACGGTGGCGACCATGGTAACGGCGGGGCAGGGGGTGCTAAGAATCTCCGGTGGAGGTTCGGTTGCCACATACGACGACTCGACCTGGCAACATATAACGCAAGCACTCTGAGGACTGACGAGAAGATACTGGAGTTGGAAGAAGAGGTGGCATATTATTGGGTTATCCGAGGTCCGAAGAGAGGGGGAGGACACGGTAATCCTCGAGTCCGGCAATTTGTTCTATCACCGGGAGGGCGACCATCTGTCCCAAGGAGGTGTCGGATTTATCGTCCACAAGTCTCTCGTCAACAACGTTGTAAAGATTGGGAGTGTGTCTACTAGGGGTCGCAAAACGGGATCCCGAATCTCGAAAATACAGAGATACCGGACTGAAACGAAAGCTTTAAAATACCGGTATTGAGTGAACGGAAACCGGTATTTACGACTTTTTGGTATTTCATTATAAATCTTTGTTAAATAATATTATGTCAAAAAAATTTAAATAGCCCACGCTTTTCACGTGGTGGATGCTATAGCAATGCGGCTCGACTATGCAACGCAAGTCGCACGACTACACTCTGGAGTGAGTGAGAGAGAGTACTTACTCTCGCGTCCTGAGCCGACGACGAATCCGCCCGCTCGCCTATACAACTAATGACGGTGCCAGCGTAATGATCGCATTTAGAAAAGAAGCAGCACTTTTCCACCAGCGATGCCTTGCTAGGAAGAAAACAGTTCCCAAACTCAACTAAGAGAACTGGAAGATCACGATTCTTATGACTTTGCTGTGGGATGATATGGAGAAGATTACTATGACGAGGGACTGGGTGTTACCATCTTCTTGGGATCCTATAAATTATAATATTAAATCCCAAAACAAGCACACAATTGCTAGACTTCAAGATACGCCCATCCTGCCTACATCGGACCAAAAACTAATAATTGTTAACTGAAGGTAGCCCTGTTAAACTATGACACTGCGACGGGAATATATAATAAGTTAGAATACGCAGTAAAATTCGTGAAATTTAGTTTCATTTAAACTTCTTCAATTCATTTAAAAGTAAATTTATAACATTCTTTGCTATCGAATTTAACCTATGAACCAGATTTTCTTCTTCTCTAGAGATATCGCTTTTGGAACCGGTGATAGATTTTAACGTTCATAGAAGTTTTAGATGATCGTAAACTGAAGAATATATATATATATATATATATACGACAGGCCTGTTGGTCTAGTGGTTAGTGACCCTGACTGCTAAGCCGGAGGTCGTGGGTTCGAATCCCACCCAGGACAAATGTTTGTGTGATGAGCACGATCATTTGTTCTGTGTCTGGGTGTAATTTATCTATAATATTTATGTATTTAAAAATATATAAGTATGTTTATCAGTTGTCTAGTACCCATAACACAAGCTCTGCTTAGCTTGGGACTAGATGGCGTTGTGTGATAGTTGTGGAATATTTGGATATATATATATATTAATATATATATGACTTTTTCTAACTTAATGATTGATTTTTTTTAAATAAATGTGATTTTCTTATCATATCACACTTCTATTGATTGGCTGGTGACAATTCCCTTATGAAAATTACGGTTACATTACATATTTTTAAATATTTTTCTCACTATGTTAAAAAAACGAAAATACCGAAACTGCCGAAATCTCGGTATTCATTAAAAACTAATACCGAAAACACCGGTTTTTGAAAAGAGGTCCGGTATTGCGACCCCTAGTGTCTACGAGGGTCGCGTACCTGATACTCAGAATCACCAAACGGTATTCGCTGAAGGTCATACAGGTTTACGCACCAACCTCGGCACATCCCGATGAGGAGGTGGAGGAAATGTATGAGGATATTTCCAGAGCCATGCATTCCTCCAAAACCCACTACACGGTGTTGATGGGAGACTTCAACGCAAAACTAGGCACAAGAGAAAGCGGTGAGCTGAAGTTAGGGAAATTTGGAGTAGGGCAACGGAACCGTAGGGGCCAGCAGCTGGCCGACTTCATGGAGAAAGAGGGACTCGTTAATTCTTCCAGAAACGGCCCCACAGGAAGTGGACCTGGTCGAGCCCCGACGGTTTGACAAAAATTGAGATTTACTTCATTATGACGACCAGACGCCAACTGTTCAGTGATGTCTCAGTGATCGCAAGGGTGAAAACTGGCAGCGATCACCGAATGGTTAGAGGCACACTGAACCTAAACGTTAAGTTGGAGAGGTCTCGTCTAATGAAGTCAACGCTCCGTCCCCCCTCGTGCTCTAATCCAGAATCCCGAAACCTTTCAGCTCGAGTTACGTAACCGCTTTCAGTGCCTAGAAGATTGCAATGCAATGGACGATATGAATGACAAACTCGTGGAAACTGTCCATGCGGTCGAAGCAAAGTTCTGCAAGACCAGCAGAAGAAAACAAAAACTCTCCGATCACACTCTTAATCTCATGGCTGTTAGACGGGAAATGAAGCTGCAATCGTCAACAGATTTGACAGCATACAGGCAACTGAACAGACAGATCTCCAAATGCATGCGGCGAGACTTACGCAAATTTAATACTGCTCGTATTGAAGAAGCGATTGAGCGGAACAAGGGCTCCAAAGTCTTTGCCAGAGATATGTCTGCCAGTAAGAGCCAACTGTCAAAGCTGAAAACTGAGTGTGGCAGCATCGTTTCCGAGACACCTGAGATTTTGAGTGAGATTGAGAGGTTTTATGGGCAGCTGTACACATCATCGTTGGAGCCACACGCAAGTGTGAGTAACGATCCAAGAACGGATCTTATCAGGCACTATTCCGATGATATCCCGGACGTCAGTCTGAGCGAGATTAAAATGGCTCTCCAGCACCTTAAAAACGACAAGTCCCCGGGCGAGGATGGAATTACGGCGGAGCTTCTGAAAGCGGGTGGAAAACCGGTACTTGAAGTCATTCAGAGGCTCTTTAATTCCGTCCTCCATGGTGGCACTACTCCGGAGGCGTGGAGCAGAAGTGCGGTGGTCTTGTTCTTCAAGAAAGGTGACAACGCCCACTTGAAGAACTACAGACCGATATCCCTTCTGAGCCGCGTCTACGTGCTGTTTTCGAGAGTCATTACGAATCGTCTCGCACGCAGACTCGACGACTTCCAGCCTCCCGAACAAGCCGGTTTGTCCGAAGAGTACAATCTGCCACTTTGCCTGGCGTATGTGGACTATGAGAAAGCCTTTGATTCCGTCGAAATTTGGGCGGTGCTACAGTCTTTCCAGCGGTGCCAAGTTGACTGTCGGTATATCGAAGTGCTGAAGTGTTTGTACAGTAGGGCTACGATGGCTATCCGAGTACAGAACCAGAGTACGAAACCTATCCAACTGCAGAGAGGTGTAAGACAGGGTGACGTTATTTCCCCCGACACTCTTCACCGCTGCATTGGAAAGACGTTTTCAAGCTACTGGACTGGAAAGGATACGGTATTAACATCAATGGCGAGTACATCACTCACCTTCGATTTGCCGACGATATAGTCCTTATGGCAGAATCGCTGGAGGACTTAAGCACTATGCTCAATGACCTCAATGGTGTCTCCCAACGGATAGGTTTTAAGGACATGGACAAAACAAAGATTATGTTTAATATCCTTGTCACACCTATGCCGGTAGTTGTTGGGAGCATATGGAAGTTGTTGACGAGTACGTTTACCTGGGACAAATAGTCCGACTAGATAATTCCAACTTCGACCGAGAGGTCAATCGACGGATTCAACTCGGCTGGGCAGCGTTCGGGAAATTACGACACATCTTCGCGTCAGGTATACCTCAATCTCTGAAAACTAGATTGTACAACCAGTGCGTGTTGCCAGTGATGACTTACGGATCTGAGACGTGGTCCTTCATTGCTGGCCGTATGAGGACGCTCAAGGTCGCTCAGCTAGCTATGGAGAGGGCTATGCTCGAAGTTTCTCTGCGTCATAGACTCAGAAATGAGGATATCCGCAGTAAAACCAGAGTGACCGACATAGTCCAACGGATTAGTAAGCTGAAGTGGCAATAAGCCGGCCATATAGCTCGAAGAACCGATAACCGATGGGGAAGAAAGGTTCTCGAGTGGCAGTCTCGTACCGGTAGGCATAGTGTAGGGCGACCCCCCACTAGATGGAAAGACGACCTGGTGAGACATGCAGGAAGTCGATGGATGCAGGTGGCTCAGGACCGTGCTTTGTGGTATACCTTGGGGGAGGCCTATGTTCAGCAGTGGACTTGTAAAGGGCTGTAATGATGATGATGATGACTATGTCTATGGGCCACTATATTCACTTACTATCATTTGGTGCACTGCCTCGTTGATCTAATGTGTACCCTGGTTCCTGTCAAGGAATTCTCATCATCAGCCTGGAGTCAGGAATTTTGCAGTGTTTCACCCCGTGCCTCGGAAAGCACGTAAAGAGCCGTTGGGCCTGCGCCTGATCTCTCTCCGGTAGTGTATTCCATTAGACTAGGAGAGTATGAAAATAGAGAGTGCACTTGTGTTTGTGTAGGTATGCCTATGTATACCCTACACACCTCGTACGCGAAGCGAGAGAAGTTTTTACTGTCGAACAGGTCACGCTATTTGCTTTCTTTCAGAAAACTGGTCGTACTATGAACGTATCAGACACGAAAGAACACGACAGTTACTTAAGAATGCCAGATCGGATTCAGAGGACCAAAATATCTGGACAAAATTTTAAAAATGTGGAGGTTTTGCGGTTGTTGTCGGGAGAAACAAATATTATAAATAAAAATGTCAAATAGAGAGTTTATTTTTTAAATAAATAGGCTACAAAAAGATTTAACATTTTTCTGGTTTAAGAAATTTATTATCTCAAGAATTTTACATTTACTTATGAGACTTACATATCTACAGCTTAATGTAAATTTGGTTTTGGCTATTTGTACAAGGTAATAATGCAAATTACAACAAAAGCTATCGAAGACATACAAAACTAAATGTAGGTGGTTTTAAAAATTTTGTTTAGCGACAGCAATGGCTAGTCAGACTTCGTGAAAATTCTGCCGCCGACTTCTTAATGTCGATTTACATTACTGGATGTGACTCGCATAAACTAAGTGTTATTATTGGTATGGTAGATTCGTTTTTTTTTAACATTTTTGACACATAACTAATTTGAGTAAGTACACTAATTTTTAGGTTGACACATGTATTACGCTTAATTTTTAGGTTGGTACATTTACTTTAGTTAGTCCAGTAATTTGGATCGTTCATTAATATTCGTTAGATTTAAAATTCAAACAATTTACTTCAAAGTTCAGCCTAATTACAAACTCAGCTGTTATTAAATCAAAAGCAGCTGTGATGTGAAGACAAAGTGTCTGAAGTCTGGAGATCATTTTTAAAATGTCGGGAGAATCCAGTTGAATCCCGACCATGAGGCGAACTTACAGTTACTACTAGGCCCATTAGAACGTATCAACATCGTATCAACATCGTATCATACCGTATACAACGCGTGGCGTGGCGGTATCATTCCCATTCAACATGTGTACGACTATACCCGTTCTATTTGTTGTGGTTCACTTTGTGCCAACTGCTGATCACGAGGTCTTGGGTTCGAATCACGGGGTGGGCCAAACATCAGTTTTTGCGTTTTTCTGTCAAGAAATTATCAGCAGCAGCTCGGAGTTGCCAGTATTACAACCCCGTGTCGAATTACGAGACTACGGACTACAAGAGTGACGGAATAGAGTGCACCTGTGATTGCGCCGGGCATATTAACTACTCTTCAAAAAATCGAGCAACCACAAAACTGTTTAAGTTTCAATAACTATATGACGCCGTATACCATACCATTTCGTCCTGAGGATGTTTAAGAGACGACTATGGGACAGTCAGGAAAATCTACCCATAGATGGCGCTACCTATTCATCAAGTGTAAGCGATATGTTAAATAACCAGCGTCCGAATGCCCTACTAAGAAGACTGCTGAAACAGAATAGGAATTTATTTTAATACATTTTGGTTGGTAATGTATTTTGGTTTCATCGCTGTCCTTCCATTATTGTTTATATTTTAAGGTTAGAAATTTAGAGCACGATTTATGTATAGTCTAGTCTCGTGGTTTTTTTCTGTTTGTTTTTTGTATTTGGCGTTGGGATTTATTTATAATGTATTATGTATTAAGATTGCTCGAACTGTTCGAAAGAAACGAAACGGGCCACACTGAAAAACAGCGGCTGTGGTTCGCCACGCCAAGTGCCCTTCTCTCACTTCTCTCGTCACTTCTATTCTAAATATTTATTAATAATAACGTTAAAATAAGAAAACAATTATACGCAATATGGCGTTGTACTTAAGTGACTGAATACGTATTTTTATTTCTTTCAAAGAAGATATATTAATTCCATAGATTATAAAAAGGGCGCCTAAGAATACAGACGTTAATTTTGATCTTCTTACGCAATTTAATAAGTTTTTCTACAGAAACTGAACTAAATATTTTATATGTTTTTATTTTATTTAAATAAATTTCCGTACTATGAACTCGATCAAAGTCCTAATCGAAAATAATACGCAATAATAGGTACCTGAACTATTAGTAATACTATATCCGATAAGCAACCTCAGGTGAACGTATGTGCTAATAGATATATACACTATCAAATATTTTCTGTTTCTATAAAATAAATAACCTGCCAATTCATTACATTTAATTTCATTAAAAATTTTTTACCACCTTACGATTGGTGGATGCTGTGACCCGTAGACATTCAAAATACATCTATCCTCGATTAAGAATCAAAATTTAGATGCGTTGTCACCCTCAAGGACTAAGTTGAAATGCCTTGTTGTTCCAGTAAAAAGAAAATATTTCTTATTTCTCTACACTCAACATACGAAACAGCAGCATTAAGACGTTACCCCTAGCGAAAGACCTTGAGCGTTCGGTGCTATACAATCCACGCGCTCTCGCTACAATATATCGCGTAAAAATACGCCCGAATATTTGAAATTATTTCAATTAAAAAAGATAAGCGAACTTAAGAAATTAAATAAAACGTGTAGAATATAGATTTTTAAATTATCTATCCATTAGTGTAATCCTCAAATGATTAGAGCGTTTCCTTTAGCAACAGATGCATGTAATCAATAATTTTAGTCATTTTTTAAAAGTAAATTTTAAATGTATTAATTACACATAAAAACAAATTAGAATTAAAATTAATTATTTTTCATAACTAATGAGATAATAGTCTCTGAAAAACGCACTTTTGCAAGGTTTTGGTCAGGGTACCGCCTTAAGTTGCTATTTTATGGTGGTATTCTGCGAAAGCTGTAGCAGAATTCTATCACGTTTAAATCCTACCTATATTTTAAATGTGAAAGTTTGTTTGGATGTTTGTATGTATGGTGTCAATCACGTAAAATCTACTTAACGGATTTTGAGGAAAGTTGGCGATAGTATAAATAACAAAAACAAGAATAAGATGTAGGCTATATTTTTTGTACAAGAAAGTTTTAATCTATCCCAAATTACAGTCTTTTTAATCCATAGTGCAATAAAAAATTAGTCGGCTTTTAATCGAACGCGAGCGAAACCGTGGGTAAAATCTAGTTATATGGGTAAGGTCGTAAAAAAGTGTAAATAACGCATTGGAAGATATAACACACAATAACACAATAACGTACTGGAATAATATAAAGGTCAATTGTAAAAAAAAAGTCACTTGGAAAAAGGTTTAAGTAAAATCCATTTTAAAATATTATCAATTACTTATTTTCATGAAATTAAGATTAAATAATCAAAAACGAATCTTAGACTATGCATTTCTTGCATGTTTGCGAAACTAAACACCAAAATAACTCAACACAGTAGAATTAAAGCCTTTAACAAAATAATGTGCTTACAAAAAACAGTAGATACTAATCAAAGTATGTTATTCATAAAAGAAATATAACGAATTTAACAAATATGTATTTACAGTTTACAATTAGTACAGATACCGTAATTATTAACATTTATCACAGAATTTCGTTTTACTGTTTTTTTATTATTATAAGGGCTATCCCATTTGACACTATTCGCGTTCGCACAGAGCCATATTTAAGAAGAAATTGAAATTTAAAAATGTGTTTTTTTTTTTGTAATCTTATCTAATGAGCTCAGCATACAAATATAATAAAGCCACATTAAAAATGTGTTTTTAATAATAACTTATTTATATTTTGCCATTTAATAAAATTTAAAAAAATCCTCTCTTCTTCTTCTTATCATTTAAATATTTTTTTTTATATTATGGTCCTGTGCGAGTTGAAAAGTTGACGAAAGGCGACGACCTCTTAATTAAAAACGGACCTAGTTCGGCTACTGAGGGACCACTAGTAATAATAAAACAGAATAGTATAACACTCCACTCTTATGTAGGGACGTCAGAATATCATTACATCTTTTTCATTTCACCGTAGTCGGTTAAGTTATATGAACAGCCTCCTTTATAACATTCCAGTGTGTGACATAACAAACACCATAACACACTTAACGAACCGGAACTAACACACTCAAAAATTCAAAACTAAACAATGAATACCAGTCATAAATCATGCGCGATTTACTTAATAAAACTTGACATACACTGGTAATTGAATATAAATTTCGAATCAGAAATTTAGTAAACGATATCTTTGGTACTTCTCATGTAGAATTCACATATACACTGCCCGTTTGTGCTCTAAATTATGGAATTTACAATTATTTACGGTCACGACTACAAATGAAAAAAATATGTCAAAACTGACATTTGACAGTAAGCCTACGGCATTGCCTCATCGAAATTAGGTCAATAATGTTGTTTAATGTTGAAAACAAAAAATCTACCCCATATCGAATCGGAGTAACACACTGGATAACTTTTGGAGACACAAATTAGAATGAGATTTTTTTCCACTAGCATTGTATTATTGCAATAGTTTATACATTATTACATGGCCATCTTTATTGCTTTCAAAGTAAACTACAATTTTAAAACCATAATGCTATATTATTTTATTTGTTGCATTTTTTTGTCCCGTAAGTTGATAGGAGACACATAAATTTTGTATGCAGCTTTATTTTGTTGATTCAAAAATATTTTTTATTTTTTATGTTTAAGCCTTTTGAATATTATGGTTATTTCTACATTATTAAAACATGATTATCAATGTTTTATTAATTAATAATATTATCATACTTTTTGTTAGCGTATGGTATTCACAATCAAACATGGGCTCACTCAAAACTTTCAAAAAGTACATTTTTGTTACAACCTTACCCATATACAACATGTAACATAATCAACGCACTTTGAGAAAGTAGTTTGTTCAGAATCGTTTACTGAATCGATTCCTATCATTTTTAATATAGGTAATTTTTTAAGAGTGCAGTTTTATTTGTAATATTACTAATTCTGTCATTCAATAAAAATAAAGAAAAATAAACTTTATTTCAAGCACGTTAAAGTCTTTACGAACGCAAACGGATTTGTACTGTGACCACAACATTCTTCCAGTATTAGTATAACTAATTTGATAAATAATCAGTGCATAAAAATGTTTACCTAAAAATTCAGTGTATGTATTATGATTATAACATAATATACTAATTGGGGTGTCTGAGGGTGTGCGTTAATTACGTTACATATTGTATTGAAACCTTTCCATACGTCATCGTATGACAAATACTATAATCGAATTTTTACAATGAACAAGGGTGATATAGGTTCGAAACTATGTCACATATTTTCATTTATATGTGTACTTATATAATGTATTTAAGTATAGGGAATGTCACTCATTGTTTAAATAGTTGAATCGTTTTTATTTTAAAGTATTTTACTGACTTAGAAAAGGAGAAGATATTCAATTCTACCGTATGTTTTTTTTTATATGTGTGGTGAATCGATTATGATGATTCTTGAAATTAATTTTATTTGAAAGCTGGTACTTCTCGTGTAGTACTGTATAAATTCGATCAAGATGTGACCAGTAGTTTTGAGTTATTCTTAAAAATGCGTATTTAATTGACTGTTGTTCTCATTTTTATTATATTGAAGTTGTTTGCACAAAAACCACTTGTTAGTTAAGTTATCAATCGCAATATCAATGAAATACACGTTAATTATAACTTGGCTAAAAATAAAAGTGAAACAATTAACCTATTTTGTTAATACAATTGTAGCTTTTAATTTGTTTCGGTTGCGTTTTATCCTACGAACAACATTTATCATAACATATTTATGATTGAAAATAAGTCCACCTTTTGTAATGCCTAGTGAAAGGTGTTGGCAATAAAGAATTAATAAATAAAAATTAAGTAATTAAATTTACTGAAAGTGCCTAACTAGGAATGGAAAAAATCTATACCCTATTTAACTTAAGTGGAGCGGCTTAACTATCTCGGGTTCGCGATATCCTCTGACCTGAAATACGACGCAGATATTGAGAAAGTATTATGGTATTATCTATAAGGGCGAACATGATCGTCCGCAGGTTCGTTCGTTGTTCCCTGCTAGTCAGTCGCTCCTTTCAGCATACTGCATCTCATATATATTTACGCGAACACTACACATTGAATAAAACTACCTTTACGGATTCGATATCGCGTTACATAATTTTAACTCCCGACGTTTCGGGTGCTTTGCAGCACCCCTGGTCACGGGGGACTGAGGTAATTGACGTCCTGATGTCAAAGTTAACCCGGAGTACCTTCAGCTTTTAATTATATTATTGGTCCGACCTACGCAGAATGAGCTGACTGTGTCTAGTGGTTTTGCAGTGGTGTGCTTGGGTTTAGTTTCAAGTTTATTAATTACAGGATCCCAAGCAGATGGTACTACCCAGCCTTCTTCTTTATTGAAATTAGGATGTTTTTTAATTTCAATAGCCTCACGTATCATCCTTAGTAGGAATCGATGTTATTTCGCGAGAATTTTTGGTCTATCAAATCTGATGTATTAAAATTTTGAATGAAAAGTAAGTAAGTAAATTAAAATATGAGCCGTGGTAGCTCAGGTGGTTAACGCTCGCTGTAAATATAACAGAACGCGAGTAACCCGGGTTCGTTCTCCGCCGACACCAATGAAATTGTTAATTGCAATTTTAAGTGCTGGTTTACCACGTTCTCGGCGGTGAAGGAAAAAATCGTGAGGAAACCTGCATGTCTGAGGAATAAGAAAAAAAATATTTCGAAGACATTAGAAGTTCACCAACACGCATTGGGGCAGCGCGGTGGACACTTGCACTAAAACCCTCACAGAAATGAGGTGAGGCCTGTACTCAGCAGTGAGGACGTATATAGGCTGTAACTTTTCAAGTAAATTAAACGCGATAAAATCCGTAAAAGTAGTTTTCTTCAATAATGAATCTACTTCTACACGAAATGCATGTGGTTTGATTGCACCTGCGTATACAGACAGTATAATAGTGCATTTAAGATGCTGATAAGGCTGCATCGGCCTCCATTTTGCAGCACATTAAGGATGTTCGCCGAAAAGCAAAAAACCAGGGTTTTCCAAAATTATAATGTGTCATAATAAGTGGAATTTGGAGTGCTTTGATATTGAAATTAGCGTGAAGTTCCAGGGATGGCCTGCAGGGTCAATCAATATTTTTATATGTGTTCCCTCTGAACTTGTTTCTAGATTGTTTCATGATTTTTTTTATTTGATAGTTGGTGCTTTTCATGTGGTCCCATATAAATTTGATCGGGATCTAAACAATAGTTTTTTTTTATCCTTAATAATGCGTATTTAACTTCGACTACATTGATGACGTTTTCTCATTTTATTTATATTGAAGTTGATGACAGTGATGCACGTAGTTGTTGCTAACGAAATAATTTTGTACGGCATTTATTATGTAGGGCAATGAAATGTTTACGTGAGCTAAATACAATATTTTGTATCGTATGGTTAAAGATTTGATTTTTATATTAATAATAGAATATGGACAATTAGGTTTAGGAATTTCAAGACTTGAATTAAGAACGATGGCATTACGATCGATAACTGTAGGATTCCTATTGGACCCTTTTTACTAGAGATGGGCCGAACATGGATTTCACCAAATACGAATATTCGGCCGAAAGTTCGGTAAAACTTTTACCGAACCGAATATTCGGCCGTACATTATTCAACAGAATCATCTCCGTACCTTACTAATTCATGTCGAAACTTGTTACCGTAAAGCACGCGGGATTTGCGCCTGACCCTGCCCATCATCTAGTACTGAGTAAATTGCCGCCACATGCTTATGTTTTAACTATTTTTGTGAGAAAAAAGTAAGTAATTCATTGTGTTATTATTATTAGTGAAAATTGATTATTATATGATAAAAATGAGTGGCAGATCTACTATTTGGACTTATTTTAGAGAAACTGACGACCAAAGTAAAGTGAAATGTACTAATGTAATATACTTAATGTTTCTTTGTTTGATTCCAAAAACATTTTATCAAGCTTTCTATTTGCTATAGTTGTAAATAAATCTAGTGCCTCAAAAACATAACGCTGTACTGTTAGATTTAATTTAACCCATAAATAAAATATACTTTCAACAGTAAAATTATGAAATTGCATTATGGCATTACTCAATTCGTACATTTCAATACAGTGACACTTTGCGTACCACTTTAATGAATATTCGGTGATTTAGCCGAATACGAATATTTGGTTATTCTGCCGAATATGACGAATACCGAATATGAAACGAATATTCGGCCTGTCACTACTTTTTACTGGAAACGAGGCATTTTATTTTAGTCCTCAAGGGTGACAACGCATTTGCGTTTTGATTCCTAGTAGAATATAATAGAACAATTTTTTATTCAATATAGATTACGTGTAATTTTTATTGAAAGTCATTATTAACCGACTTCAAAAAAGGGGGAGGTTTTCAATTCTCGCACGCACGCACAGACACTATTGAAAAATTGTCAAGGTGGTTTCCTGTGACATCAAAACGTCAAGATTTGATGAAAACTCAATTTTTGAAAAACGGGCTTAACAAATAAGTACCCGATTTTAAAAAATTTTCAATTTTCTTAGCGGGAAGTTAAAAAGAGGTTTTCGAATAAAAATTAACCTCGATTCATGCTGACATTGCTTTCTATCTGTTCGTGAAGCTTCGGTGCAATCGGTTCGGTCACTGCTCACTGCCAACGTTAGCCAGCACAGAAATTTTTTAGCCGAGCTTGATATAAGCCAGTTATGATAATTACTTATATTTACGCAAACACTATACAAACTGTCTTTGCGGATTTTATCGCGTTTCAGGTCTGTGGTCTAAATAGTATTATAAGACAATACAAAACAAAACAGCACTGTTTATTATACACCAATAAAAGATAAATATAACAAAAAATTTACAAAATCAGGGAAAAACAAAAGGCGGTCTCATTGCTACATAGCAACCTCTTCTAGACAACCCGGAAAAAGAAATTAATAAAAATAAAAAAGGATTAACGGGTAGGGCGCACTAAATTAGACAAACAAAAAAATACAAACTTATGTACTAAAATGAAAACATACTTTAGGTAGATCAATGGCCATAAATAAGAGGAGTTAAAGAGACAAACAGTGTTCCTTAATCTGTTTCTTGAACACATTTAACGATTGAGCACTTTTAATTGGCTGGGGTAAGGAGTTCCAGTCTTACTCCAAGAACAGCAAAAAATTAGAGTTGGGCCGATAGGACTTTTGCCGATTGGCCGATTAGCCGATTAATCAGTTTAGAAATGGCCGATTAATCGGCCCAGCCAATCTCTATCCGATGATAAATTCAAATGGTGGAACAAAAATTCTTCTTCCATTCCAGATACCCAGAAATGTCCCGTTTAGCCAAAGTTTTCCTTTGCTGCCCCGCCAGCTCTGTGTATAGTGAGAGACTTTTTTCTGAGGCAGGGAATATCTGGTATCTACGAAACAAAAAGGAATTGCTTTCAACCAGAAGAGGCTGAGATTTTTGCCTTTTCGGATTACAATTTGGGACTGGTTAAAAATAACAAATAAATTAAATATTTTCTAAAAAGCCTTCAATACTTTTTCAAATTGAGTATTTCTTTTTAACAAATTATTAGATGATTATAGATTCTTTATATAATAACATTTCATGGAAAAACAATTTATTGTAATTTTAAGTAGGCACAGAAAAATAACAATTTGATTTAATTTTTAGTACAAAAACAATTCAGTTTTATCATTATATTAATTTAGTTATATTAACTTAGTTTTGTCTTTTAAAAATCTATATGCGTGTAGTTAACAAACTTTATTGAAGAATTACGATTATTTTTTGTTATGCAAAAAAAAACTTAATTTTTTTTAACTACTAATATTATTAATATTTTATTTTGTTGTGTCACTACTCTGCCTTACGCATGCATTAGAAAAAGTTAAAAAGTAGAATTAAAATAGTAAGTATTAGGGTTTTGTTTAGTTTTAAATAGCTACCTCAGATTCTTTTTATTACCAAAGTTCCTATGTCCAGAATTATTTACATTAAAACATGTTAAACTGATTTTTCAATAAAAGTTATGTATGAACCTACTTATTTTATTATTATATACATATAAATCTGACGTAAGTTTACGCATGGGAGAGAAACTATACTTTTCTTAAATTTAAAGCTTTACTCATATCAATGTAGCCGCACTTACCACGCAGAAAATCACGAAAAACCTTTGCTGAAATTAATAAAATAAAAAGCCGATTAATCGCCGACTAATCGGTGACTACAAATAGGCCGATTAATCGGCTTCACCGATTAGTCGACGGCTAATCGGCCCAACTCTACAAAAGATTTATCATAAAATGTCGAGGAGTGCGCAGGACAATGGAGGGAAAGACATAAGTCAATTTTTTTCAATATTATAGACAGACACTAATTTAATTTATACGTATAGATATAGATAATGGTGATAATTTATTTGTTATTTATCTAACCTTGCAAAGCAATAAGGGCTCAATATCGCACTGTGCCAAGGCTACTTTACATATCTCCCACTGTACATTTATTTAAGGACAAATACAATGATATCAACACGATCCAGACACTTCTTACGTGGTAGAGCCATGCTGCAGTTATATTACCTAGTAGTATAGCTGTAGCACGAATGGGTCGGCTCGACCGGGGAAGGACCACGCTCTCACAGGATACCAGCGTAAAATAGTAACTTAATGCTGTTGTGTTTCGTGTGGCGAGTATAGATTAACTGAAGACCCTGTTCTTTTTACCGGAAACGAGGCATTCCACCTTATGTCCTCACTGCTGACAACGCATCTGCATTTTGTTTCAGATGTATGGTATTAGAGGATAGATGTAGATGTCTATGGGCCAATCATCAAACACTTACCATCAGGTGGACTATGTGCTCGTTTGTCACCCTAAGTCTATAAAAAAAACCAGACCGTTATATTTCTCTGTCCCGCTGTAGGCTATGCTATACATTAATCTACAAATAATTGTGACAAATCTGGAGTGTTACCATGTACGGCACGTGAGTCTACAAATAGTAGCTAAATGCTGCTGTGTTTCGTATGGTGAGTGTAGAAAACCGGAGACCCTGGTTCCTTTTTACTGGAAACGAGGCATTCCACCTAAGTCCTCACGGGTGACAAAGCATCTGCATTTTGATTCGTAATCGAAGATAGATGTGGATGTCTATATGCCACAGCAAACACTTACCATCAGGTGGACTGTGTGCTCGTTTGTCACCCTATCCTATAAAAAAAAACGACGGGTTGCACTCCGGGAGTGCCGGCAAAAGTGAAAACTTGAATATTAACGTTGTGCATTTTTGATATTTTGGAATTGCTAGGGATTAATTTTGCACGAATTGCTTTAATTATAAGTATAAAAGTACTATCATTTATGTGGTAGAATACAATATTTATTTATTGCGCTATCGTACACAAACATGGCAATTTATATTACATTCGCGCAAGCGCCCTGCGCCGCCTAAACGAAACAGCAGGCGCAGGCATACATTTTCGCCTTTTTGTCTTACGCATTTTCGATCAGGGTCACGTGTCCTGACGCGAGTTTAACAATTTTTACCCATTACAAAAAAAGTGTACAACGCCGCTAAAGAAGTTTTCACTTCAAAAACGAAGTGGCATTACATAAAGACGTCTGTGCAGGTACCTAGCTCACTGTCGAGGGGCGTTAATAAGAAAATTCATCGTAATCGGCGCGCCACATCCGAACCTCTACTGGCAGTACCCGCCGGCGCCGTTCTGCCAACAAGCATTGTATTTCATACAGGTAAGATATAGTAAAGAAGTAATGTAACAGCCTGCTTTACCTTTATAAGTGGTTAGAATAAGACGGGGTAGAACCATGCTCTCATGGAATATCAGCGTAAAATAGCAGCTTAATGCTGTTGTGTTTCGTATCTGGTCTAGAGAACAGGAGACCCAGGAGGAGAGAGAGAAACGGGGCATTCCATCTCAGTCCTCAGGGGTGACAACACATTGACATTTTGATACTTAATTGAGGATAAATGTAGATGTCTATGAGCCACAGCATGCGTTTACCATCAGTTGGACTGCGTACTCGTTGGTCACCCTTTTTCTATATTCTTTTTCGCCCTCCTTCTATCAACCGTGCTCTCATTTCTGGGGCAGAAAGAGTCGACTGCGTTGGCCAATTGCGTGTTTACAGACTTCAAATGTCGTCAAAATTTTTAAGTGTAGTGTCGATGTAAGAATATCCAAAATTTAACATCGTCCTCTGAGTGTCTATCTATCGAAGAGGCGGCAGAAGGAAATAAACTAAGAGACTGGAAGCAGCTTCTTCCTAATAACAACTAGAAAATAGAAAACTGCGGTTGCCAACCCTACCAACCCTGTCGCCAAGCGCGGCAACTATGGCAAATATCCCCCTTATGTGCAGGCCAATGTTCAAAATGTAGACTTTGATAGACTGTAATGAGGAAATAAATAAATGATTCATATTCACATCTTGTCAGACATACCTTAAAATCTCAAAACTAGATAGTACAACCAGTGCGTGTTGCCAGTGATGCGCTATGGATCTGAGACGTGGTCCTTCGCTGCCGGCCGTATGAGGAAGGTCAAAGTCGCTCAGCGAGCTATGGAGAGAGCTATGTTCGGAGTTGCTCTGTGTGATAGAATTTGAAATGAGGATATCCGCAATTAAACCAGAGTAATCACATAGCCCAACGGCTTAGTAAGCTGAAGTGGCAATGAGCCGCCCGCATAGCCCAAAGAACCGATAACCGATGGGGAAAAAACAGAACCATCAACCCTTACATTTTCCTAACAAATTAACTTCCCCGCTATGAAATCTGTCAAATAATAGGTCGGGAAAAAGTTTCTTCGTATTTTGTGTATACTCTTTGTATCTGGCTGATTTTAATATTAGTATTATAATATTACGTTTTTGAAGTTTAGTATTATAATATTAAGGAATTTATAGATGATAATAACCCCTGGGAAGGGTGATCGCTACCAAGCTATTTCTATAATGATTTCTTATATTTACGCGAACACTACATTGAAATAATACTAGTTTTTACGGAATTTATCGCGTATATTTAACTTTTTAATTACCCGACGTTTCGAGAGCTTTACAGCACCCATGGTCACGGGAAGGACTGAGATGTTCAACGTCCAGCTGTCATAGTTAACCGCGGTTACCATAGATTAAAATTTAACTTTTGTTCCGATCTACACAGTATGAACTTATGGTATCATGGAGTCTTGCAGTTGTATGCTTGGGTTGGGATTTAATTTTATTTATTATAGGATCCCAAGCAGATGGTAGCACCCAGCCATCTTCTCTATTGAAATTAGGATGTTTTTTGATTTCAATAGCCTCGCGAATCATCCTTGGAAGGAATCGGTGTTCTTTAGCGAGGATTTGTGGTCTATCAAATCTGATGTAGTGACGGGGGCGATCCTGTACATGTTCACAGACTGCAGACTTCCCGGAGCGTCGATTCTTCACATCAGCTATATATAGCTATATAATATATATATATATATATATATATATATATATATATATATATATATATATATAGCTATATAATATAAAAAGAAAATAATAATGACATATGGACATAATGCAATGTCAGTAAGAACTAACTTCGTAGCACGAAGTTGGTTCAAGCGTTTTCAGTCCGGGAATTTTGATGTCAAAGATGAAACTCTGGTCGCCCTCATACGGATAAAATCGATGTCATTTTGAAAAAGTAGTTATATCAGTAGAATCGGCATATTAGTAGTTACGATATAGCCAATGAATTGAGGGATTGACCACAAAATAGTTTTGAGCCATTTGAAAAAAGCACGATATTTGGGTATGACACGAGCTCACTGAAAGAAACCTGATGAATCATGTACTCATTTGCAATTCTCTATTGAAACGTAATGAAACTGAACCATTTTTGAAAATATTGATCTCGGGTGAGGAAAGATGGATCACCTACGACAAAAACGTGTGAAAAGATCATGGTGAAAGGGTAGTCAAGCTCGACAGGCTGTATCGAAACCCGGATTAACACGCAATAAGGTGATGCTGTGTGTATGGTGGGATTGGAAATGCATCGTTTTATATGAGCTTTTACCACAGAGTAAGGAGTAAGGACCAGAGGGGAAGCTTCCTAACAACGTCGAAAATATTTACCTATTTTGATAGGGTTGTCACCTGATGAATGTGAAAAATTTAAGGAAAAAATAACAATATTATAGTATAGTATAAAACAACAAGTGATTTCATTGTAACTTAAATGATTATAACAACGTGTCTGTTTATTGTAACTTAAATTGAAACAAAACAAATATTGTATATTTTGCTAATTTTCATAGTATTATGTCTTATGGAATCTTGCTGTAGAGTAAAGCGGCGAATATTGAGAAAATACGTGGAATTTATAATTAAAAACCGCGCGAATCCCTTCGAGAGAATTTTAAGGAAATAGGTATTCTCACAGAAGCTTCATATTATAAATTACTATGAATATCATTTTCGTAAGACAACGTATTTATGAGAACAAAAAAATCAGGTGGTACCATCACCTGATTTTTTGTACTTATTAATGGCTGTGATAGTGGTAGTGTGTAGTGGTGGTGGTTGTGATGTTGATGGTGGTAGTGGTGATGGTAATGACTGTGGTGGTGATGCAGGTCGTGGTGGTGTTATTAGTGGCGGCGGTGTTGGTGGTGGTCCACTACCCACCACCACCATCAACACCTGCACCACTGCCACCAACACCAGCAACACTATTACCATATTCACCACTGTCTGGTAATTATTTTCTCTCGAATTTTTATACATACTGTACAATTGTTAGGCATTAATTTATACGGAACACTAATTATGTAATTACTTCTATAAGTTTATGATGTCTTATTTTATAAACTATAACTTAACTCTAATAGTAAAAAAAATTGACTTATAAAATCACGAAGTATTGTTCTTCCATAAATTAAAATGCGCACGACTGTCAGACCTTTTATGGATAGTATGACTGAGCCGGCCACTCGGCAGCCTCGTACCGGCAGGTGAACTGCCGGGCGTCCCCCCACTAGATGAAGTGACTACCTGCTAAGACATGCAGAAAGTCGATGGATGCAGGTGGCTCAGGATCGTGCTTTGTGGCAGTGGCGGATTCACACATTTGCCGCCAGTAGGCTATTCAAATTTTGCCGCCTCTGCCAACTTCTGCAAGTCGATAACCTAGTTCACAATCATAATATGTATTACATTTTTTGTCTAATCTCTCTCTCTCTCTCTCTCTCTCATTTTTTTGTCAATGAAACTAAAAATGTCCTAATTACACCACCTTTTTGCCGTAGATAGTATGATTGTAGTCTAGGGGATCGATGTGTCAGTTCCTAGGTTATTTTTACAACCCAAAGATTTAGTTAATTTAATTGCATAAGAAATAATTTCTGGGATCTGGGTATATTTCCGAGCTAATAAAAGCTTAATCATATACTACTAATAAGGCGAGGTAAGATTTGATTTAATGCTACTTACATTCGGTAAAAGTAATTAAATAATTTTTATTGCGTTTATACTTTGAAATCAATGTATTCAATTTTACGTGGTAGAGCCATGCTGCAGCTATATTATGGTTTTACCATAAATGGGTTGGCTCGAGCAGGGAAGGATCAACTCACCATCATCTGGACTGTTTGCGCGTTTGTTACCTTTATTCTATTAAAAAAAAGATACTATGTATAAAAAGCATATTTAATTTTAGCGCGTCTTGTATGTATATACAATATGTAACATAATTAACGCACACCCTCAGACACCCCAATTAGTATATTATGTTATAATCATAATACATACACTGAATGTTTAGTTAAACATTTTTATGCACTGATTATTTATCAAATTAGTTATACTAATTCCGGAAGAATGTTGTGGTCACAGTACAAATCCACGAACGCAAAGACTTTAACGTGCTTGAAATAAAGTTCAATTTTTTTTTATTTTTGTTGAATGGCAGAATTAGTAATAATACAAATAGAACTGCACTCTTAAAAGTCTTATTGCCTTAAGTTACGGTCGATTTCAGTTTGTTTTGACTGTACAGATTTAGTGTGACTGTAATTTACGTAGTTTTAATTATTTTTGGGATAAAAAATTACCTATATTAAAAATGATAGGAATCGATTCAGTAAACGATTCCGAACAAACTACTTTCTCAAAGTGCGTTAATTGTTACGCGTGTTGTATATATATATATATATATATATATATATATATATATATATATATATATATAGTGTGTGTGTGTGTGTGTGCTAGAAGGTAGCATTTGCTTGATATTAGCATGATTCTGTGCGTCGAATGTGTGAAGCGTAGGTACCATATCGTGAAAACAGCGATCACTATTTCACCTTCAAGGTTCTATTCTCTTAACTATCCTGTTAACTACCGTACACCCTATATAAATCTTCTCCATGATATATGAGAAATTCCTGGTATGGCTACGTTGTACAGCTTTCATCTAACTTGATCAAGTCCTCTTTCCAGTGGCCATACTTGCCAGAGCGATGGCTTGCAGAAGGGTCTCTCCAAGATGATAGTTCGAATTCGCCCAGTTCCCGCGCTCGAGATTGGAACGGGGCACTGAATTACGTAAGAGGTAAGAATTTAAGTATTTTTTAATTCACTTTTACATTTATATATAAAAATCAATTACTGTCCGTTAGTCTCACAAAAACTGGAAAATGGTTGAATGGATTATGATGAACTTTGTGTTTTCTTGGATGCCTGTTGTCAAGATGCAGAAATCATTCGTGCGAAGTCGTGAGGGATCGCTAGTTGCTGATTAGACATGTGTCTATCAGGAATGATTCGTTCGTTTGAGCTGGTACACTTAAGAGTATTGATGGATCATTCGTATGTTTTTAATGTTCCGCTACAACCAATCACAAACAATTGACGGAACCTTTTTAACTCGTGATTGGTTTCAATTGTGAATGAGTCGAAAACCGACCGAATCCCGAATGATCTGAACGAATTGTTTTTAGTGGTAGGGTAGGGGTAGGGTACTAGAGCCCGATATGATCCATTTGAATGATCGATCCGAATGTACCGGTACGCGTGACGAAATGTACTAGAATGATTCGGTCACGAGAAATGAATGATTGACACATGTTTATCGCTGATAAAAACTGGTGATGAATTGATATGGTTTTTACTATACCGATACGAATATCAAATACATGGGCGTTTAACTGTCTGGTTGGTTTAGTGGTCATAAATGCGGTCACTTATCATGAGGCCCCTGGTTAAAACTACGTGTCGGGCCATAAGCAGTTATTGGGTTTATTCTGTCAAGATATTCTCAGCAGCAGTCCGAAGTTCGAAGTTTGCGGCGTTGTTTCACCCCATTTTTTTAAATTCACAATGGAGTCACTCTTGACCTCCATCTGGCCCGAGGGCGACGATGAGGTCTACGATGAAGCGAGTTTGCTCAGGGGAAGCCTATTCACACGTACCTTGAAGAGGTTCAGGTCATTGCACTCTGAAAAATAAACGTCGGCAGGATTTTCCATTCCTTGGATGTGATTTTAAAAGATGACTTATAGTGCTTGGAAAATGCTTTGAAAAGCCGTTGATCATGCGCCTGATCTCTCTTTAGTCGTGTTGGATTAACCTCCCATCGGACTATGAGTGAGGGAATAGAGAGTGCACCTGTGCTTGCGTATACACCGGGGTAATATAATCCTATCCTGTGTAGATGACTATAGTTCGTGCCAAATCGATTGAGAAAAACGGACGATGACCTCAGATATGAGCCGAGTGTCAAAAGGCGCAACTTACAAAATCTCAATTTAGATGTGATAACAATATTTAAATATTGATATTATTCACACTTCTAGGTCAGCACATGGTTGTTTTTTTGTTTCTTAAATAATATTGTCTGTGGTTCCTATAAACATTGTAAAATCTTACGATACATCGCGAAAAATGTGATATATTTTATGTTTCAATTTATGGTAAGTAACGCAGCAATTCATTTTATAACAGTTTCATATTAAAAAAATATTTGAAGCAATATAATCAGCATATTGAGCTTTTGCAAATTCATCCCTTTAAAATGAACAAAACGCGCGTTACGCCAGTTCCTTCTAAAGGAAACGTGATAATGGCAGCCAGAGATACGTCACTTTTTTGGGCTGGCCCGCATGCACCGAATAAAAATAAAGCTCTTATATAACATTGAAAATAAAGTTTCATCTTTTGAATAAGTACGTACTTATTCGGTGCCGTTATCACTCGAATCTTTATATATGTTATAAATTAATGATTTTTGTTGTTAAATGAATAAAGTACTTTATAACAATATATGATTTTTCTTCTACAGCTATCTTTTACATAACTTTTTAACAATAGTTAATAAATATATATTATATCAATCATTATAAAAAATCATTATAAATAAAGAAAGTACTACATATAAAAAGTGCCTATATATTGAAGGTTTGCAGCTCCTGGTTAAACGACCGAAAGGTCAACGTCCGTTTTTTTTCAATCGATTTGGCACGAACTATAGTCTCCGTTCAGATTAGCCGCATTGACCGAAACTCGGTCTGGAGATTATAGTATATCGGAATTTGCATTACGATTACAAATAACGATATTAATGCTATTCGATTTTTCCTTTTAATAAAACTATTATTTAAATAAAATACAAAAAAGTTTTGCTATATATACTCATTTAATTTAATTTATTATTTGAAGTTTTTTCTAAATATAAATATTTTTAATTTTTGTCCTTTAGCTTACTTTTTTATACTTGTTTTATGGAAAAAATACTCTATGAACCCAGATTTATTATAAAAGTATGGGAAATGAACCGGGAGCAATAGTTAACGTTAAAAATCATCTAAATAAATTGGTTTTGCTGTTAGTTTGCCTGTGTATATAATTCTTCTTTCTGTGTGTGTAAAATCATAGAATACTATAATACATACATAATAGAACGGGGGAGTGGGCGGAGCCCGCGTAGCCTTTAAAATGTCACTTACACGTCAATTCACACGTATAAATGTTCAACACGAGATGTGTTTTGACGTTACAATCGTTTCCAAATTTCGCATGCAAAGCATTTAGGAAATGCCAAATTGCACCGTATTTACAAATAAATATGTATTAAAATTTAAACGATTTTTTAATGATGATCTTGAACATTAATCAAAAGTCTAAAATGTGTAAATTTATTCAGTCTGTCAACACAGCGAATCGGGTTTGGCGACGCCAAGCCTCGTACAAAATAAAGTTGACAGCCATTCTATTGTGTATTATAGTATTCTATGTGTAAAATTTTGTGTGTGACTAAGTTGATAAGTGGTTGAGATCCAGAAATCACCCGTGCGACGTCGGGGTGGATCGCTAGTTTGATATATTATTTTGGGTATATTTTGTATTTACTTAATACTTATACTATGTTCAGTGTTTTTATAACGTAAAAGTGAACACTGATGAATATTCCTTTTATTTAAATAATTTCGGGACTAATTTGACACATTCGTACTCGTTTAATGACAAGGATTACTTAGATGATTTAGCTAGAGTGATTGAAGATTTAGAGTGATTGATATGTAGGCGCGGCGTGGTGGCGAGTCGGGTCGGGGCGGCGGGTGGCGGCGCCGGGCCTGCTGCTGGGCGCGCGCCGCCGGCGCCGCGCAGCTGGTGGCCAGCGCGCAGTTCTGCGCGCGCCCCGCCTTGAAACTCATCTCCAGCTGCGATCCCGGCGACGGCGATCTGCCCAACCTGGTGCTGGACTTTGTCCTCGGGACGCCTGGTAAGTTTACTCATATTTAGAGAATTAAGAATCGCTCCACCGTTCACTCCTTACAACACATCAAAAATCTAAATGCTGATTGGGACCGAGGTGAAGTTTTTTGTTATACAATGGCATTTAATGGACACGTTAGTTTTAAATAAAAGCTTATCAGCGTCCAGAGTGTTGTATTTAATATAAAAAACAGTGCCTAAAAAAATAAGAGCAAACTACTGTAGTTTGCTCTTATTTTTTAGACATTTTAACTATTTTATTTTTATTTTTCTACGTTTATTAACTTGCACAATGCCTTTGGCGCCCATGGGCGGCCTGACAATCTTCACATGCCGATACATTTTTTACAATAGTCTAGCTATACTCGGAATGGCCTGGGGATATCCGCGATTTTTAAAAAAATGCTAAGGTTACATGCCGAAGCCGCCCGTCGGCGCCTTTACTATATAATCAGAGTTTATCAACCTTTTCATGTTATGTAAATAAAAATCAGTATTTGTCAGCTAACGACTTAGAAAAATATAAATAGGCATTTTTATACAGGATGGAATTGAAATCATTTGTAGCATATAATTTAGCAGTGGTATAATCACATGAATTGAAATTTTATTTATTATTTTTTTGTTTTGGATTGTAACCAATCAACATTTGATCCGTAAGAGTCTTGACCATGAGTAAGCGGAAAAAAAAATATTTTGAGACTGCGTATTCTTTGAAATAGTGACAGCATCGAACACGCCTAATAGACGGACCAAAGGATAGGTACCGCTACAAGGTGAACTACTGCGCTAATTGGTAGAGCCATAAAAGACAAATTTTAAACAAAAGAGGGGGATAAGTGATTTCTCAGTCAATGTTTTGGTAATTTATTGACCATGAAAAAGTGAAAAAACGGAAGAGAGCTAACCATCAAGTTTTTCAAAATCGAAGTTTAGTCTGAAAATAAATATCGATAGTATGAAATTCACTAATATAATTGAAAAGGGACCTTTACAAGTTTAAAAAAAAGGTTGATGTTTCCCGACTCTAAAAAAAGCTATAATAGTATTTGTTTTCTGGTATATTTCTACTTCATCATACCGAAGCCGATGATGGGCGCCTAAGAATGCTTTAGCGAGATGCCTTAGACGCTGATAGGGGGCCGCCTTCAAAAGTATGATGCCATGGGGGTCAATGTGTTTCTATTCGCAAGAGGCAGTGAATGGGTTAATATCCGTAGTTTGGTGGTAACAAAAAAACTGTAGTTGCCAACCCGTTCGCTAAGCGTAGCAACTATGGCAATATACCCCCTCATAATGAGAGTGACGAAAAGAAGGCCCCCAGTCCCCAGCGGACCCCCTATTCCTGGCTACGATGGCGACCATGGTAACGGTGGGGCAGAGGGTAGGGGTAGGGTTCTTAATTAAGAATCTCCGGTGGAGGTCCGGTTGCCATCTACCACTTGACCTGGCAACATACAAAGCACGCACCCTGAAGACTGACGAGAAGATCCTGGAGCTGGAAGAAGGGATAGACAAGTTGAGCTGGAATATTATAGGATTATCAGAGGTCCGAAGAGAGGGGGATGACACGGTGATTCTCGAATCCGGCAACTTGTTCTATCACCAGGATGGCGACCATCTGTCCCAAGGAGGTGTTGGATTTATCGTCCACAAGTCTCGTCAAAAACTTTGTAAAGATTGGGAGTGTGTCGACGGGAGTTGGGTACCTACGTGATATTCAGAATAACCAAACGGTATTCGCTAAAGGTCATACAGGTTTACGCACCAACCTCGGCACATCCCGATGAGGAGGTGGAGGAAATGTATGAGGATATTTCTAGAATCATGCATTCCTCCAAAACCCACTATACGGTGTTAATGGAAAAATTCAACACAAAACTAGGCACAAGAAAGAACTGTGAGCTAAAGGTAGAGAAATTTGGGATAGGACAACGGAACCCAAGGGCCAGCAGCTGGCCGACTTCATGGAGAAAGAGGGACTCTTTATGATGAACTCTTTCTTCTAGAAGTGGCCCTACAGAAAGTGGACCTGGTCGAGCCCCGACAGTTCGACAAAAAATGAGATTGACTTCATTATGGCTACTAGACGGCAACTGTTCAGTGATTTCTCAGTGATCGTAAGGGTGAAAACTGGCAGCGATCACCGAATTGTTAGAGGCACACTGAACCTAAACGTTCAATTGGAGAAGTCTCGTCTAATGAAGTCAACGCTCCGTCTCCCTCGCGCTCTGATCCAAAGTCCCGAAACCTTTCAGTTCGAGTTACAAGTCCGTTTTCAGTGCCTAGAAAACTGCAATGCAGTGGAAGATATGAATGACAATAAGTTTGTACCAAGTTTGTAACCAGAGTGACAATAAGTTTGTATAAATATGGTTATTATAATATTAAGGAATTTATGGATGATAGTAACCCCTGGGAAGGGTGATCGCTACCAAGCTATTTCTAATTTGTGTTGTGTTGTTAATTGTAAACATGATTGTAATTTGAAAAAAAAAATAGTCCCGCTGGGTTTCTTGCTGGTTCTTCCCAGGACAGAGGTTTTTTTGCGAACCAGTGGTAAATGAAAAAATTGACTTTCAATAAGTATTGCTTATAATCTACATTGAATAAAAAAGTTTCTGTTTCTGACAAGCTCGTGGAAACTGTCCGATTACACTCTTAATCTCATGGTTGTTACACAGCCAGTGCGTGCTGCTATTGATGACCTATGGATCTGAGACGTGGTCCTTCACTGCTAGGCGGATGAGGACGCTCAAGGCGCTCAGCGTGCTATGGGGAGGGCTATGCTCAGGGTTTCTCTGCGTGATAAACTTAGAATTGAGGATATTCGCAGTAGAACCAGAGTGACCAACATAGCCCCAACGGATTAGTAAGCTAAAGTGGCAATGGGCCGGCCTTATAGCTCGAGGAACCGACAACCGATGGGGAAAAAGGTTCTCGAGTGGCAGCCTCGTACCGGTAGGTAGTGTAAGGCGACCCCCCACTAGATGGAGTGACGACCGGAAGACATGCAGGAAGTCGATGGATGCAGGTGTCTCAGGACCGTGCTTTGTGGCATTCCTTGAGGGAGACCTGTGTTCAGCAGTGGACTTGTGAAGGGCTGTAATGATGGTGATGATGATGATGATGATAACTAATATTACAGAACCATCAACCCTTATATTTTCTTAACAAATTCAATTCCCCGCTATGAAATCTGTCAAATAATAGGTCGGCGAAAAAGTTTCTTCGTATTTTGTTTGTATAAAATTGAACAAATATCTCGTTGATTATACTGTTACATTACACTTTTCCGCCATTTTTCAATTGATTTCTTTTTTTTCTTTTCTTGGTTTTTTTCTTTGATTCTGAAGTTTTATTACAAAAAAGGGAAAAATGCGACTCAACCGCAAAAAAAATATGACATTTATGGACATAATGCATTGTCAGTAAGAGTAGCACAAAGTTGATTTGAGCGTTTTCAGTAGGGGAATTTTGATGTTAAAGATGCATCTAGCTCTGGTCGCCCTCATACGTATAAAATCGATGCCATTTTGAAAAAGAGTAGTAAGATCGGCATATTAGTAGTTACTTGAATGAATTGAGGGATTGACCACAAAACAGTTTTGACCCATTTAAAAAAGGCTGGCTATACAAAAAAGCACGATATTTGGGAATCACACGAGCTCACACTGAAAGAAATCTAATGAATCATGTACTCATTTGCGATTCCCTATTGAAACGTAATGAAACTGAACCATTTTTGAAAAAAAATTATCACGGGTGATGAAAGATGGATCACCTACGACAAGAACGTGTAAAAAATATCATGGTGAAAGGGTAGTTAAGGTCCACAGTCTCCACTACATACAAACTAATGAGATTCAAGCAAGAAATCGAGAAAAAACGCCCAGAATTGATCAACAGAAAAAAAATGGTCTTTCATCATGATAATGTCACTCAGCAAAAATTAAGAAAGCTTGTATGGTGCATGCATTAACACTTTCTTAATTAAAATTAACAAAGTGTTAATGCATGCACCATATAGCGTAAAATAGCAGCATAATACTGCTGTGTTTCGTATGGTGAGTGTAGAGAACCGGAGAACGTTTTTTTACTGGAAACGAGGCATTCTATCTTGGTCCTCGGGGTGACAACGCATCTGCGTTTTAATTCTTAATCGAGGATAAATGTAGGTAGACCGTGTGCTCGTTTGTCACCCCTATTTTATAGAAAAAAAAATATAGTCCTGACCTTGCACCCTCATATTGTCACCTGTTTCGGTCTCTTTAGAATTCTTTGAGTAGTGTTAGGTCAACATCAAGAGAGGACTGTCGAAACTACTTGTCGCATATTTTTTGATCAAAAATTCCAAGATTTCTACAGCAACGGGATTATATTACTAGCTACAAGATGGCAACAAGTTATTAAACAAAATGGAACATATATGTTGTTACTGCCTCTGGGTTACCCTGACTGTAGTCGACTGAACTCGGGCCCAGATCAATCCAGCTCGACGGGTAATAAAGAGGAGAATCAAGACCTAATATCATATTAATCTATAGCGACTAACAAAACTAATACCCTTACCTTTTTCGTGAAGTGTAGGATCTGCCACGAGGTGGCGTCAGGGGCTAGTAAATGTTTGTTATTGTATGGTGTGTGAGGTGTAAAATGTAACCTGACGTCACCAGTAGGAGATAGCTGCAACACGCTGACCGCTCCTCAAGACGTTTTCGAGATCGTAAAACAAGTCCAACGCTTCACACGACATCAGGAGTCTTATCACGCTTTAACGAAACACTAACCGAGCGCACCGTATGCCAGTCGCAATCAATGCTCAAGTTTTTGTTTGTTTCTATATAAATTATATTTTTTCTTTGGCTTATTTAGATTTCATTTCCAAGAACGCAAACAAACTATGAAAACCGTAAGGTTCGCGAAGTATAATCGTCTGGGCTGCGAGGCGGCAATTATATTAACGAACGCGCGACTACACAGCTCCGCTGCTAGCTAGACAAGAAGGGCCGAGCCTCGCCGGCGCGGCCGTCTGCCGCACCTATCAGCACCCCCTTCCCCCCGGCCCCGCCGTCAGGCCGGTTTCCCACTCGAAAACGCGCGCCGACGCAGGTTGCAAAACGTTAAAATTATGCCTAAACAACCCCCCGTCCCGGACATGAGGACCTATGTCCGCGAATAAATTGGCAAACAGGATAGGGTCGCGACGGCACGTTGCAAAACCGAATCTCCAACCAAAACCTCGGCCACCCTAGGCACCCCATCCGATCCATACGAAAACTTAACAATGCGCCCACGGCGCCAATACAAAGACAAGCCGTTAGGTTCTTTAACTAACACGAGGTCTCCAACCCGAGGGGGATCCGTCTTGTCAGACCACTTAACGCGCTGCTGCAAAAGATGTAGGTACTCCAGAGACCATCGGTGCCAAAAACTCTGAGTCATTTGTTGCAGCAGGTCAAATCTGCTCAACCGCGAAGAGCTTATTTCCCTGAAGGGGTACTCGGGCAGGGCGTTAAGCGGCTGGCCAATCAGGAAGTGGCCAGGGGTTAGAACCTTCAAATCATTCGGATCGGACGAGAGGGGACAGAGGGGCCGAGAGTTGAGGACCACCTCAATTTTACAGAATACAATGGCAAGCTCCTCAAATGTCAAAATAGTTTCGCCAATAACGCGACGGAGATGCGTTTTTGCAACCTTAACCACCGCCTCAAAAATACCGCACCAGTGTGGGCAAGCCGGCGGGTCAAATTTCCACTGGATGCCCTTGTTGGACATCGCAGTAGCTAAATAAGTCCTGTTGCTGGACAGAAATTCGACGACCTCCTTCAAATATCTATCCGTGCCTTTATAATTCGTTCCGCAATCCGACCGGATCAGGTCCGGTAAACCGCGACGCGATACGAAGCGGCCCAGCGTGGCCACAAAGGCATCAGTGCTAAGGGCACTTACAAGTTCTAAGTGAACGGCCTTAGTGGAGAGGCACACGAAAACGCACAGATAGGCCTTATGCGAACGCGCATTACGAAGGTTGGAGGACTTGATGAGGAAGGGGCCAGCAAAATGGTCGGACGGCCCTGACGCGGTCGGGTGGTAAGTCACACATCATCGGCTGTGATATGGAGGCCTTCAATTTATAACAAGATATGCACTAAAAATGACGCTCCGAATGGTGCGTCGGCCAGCCAAAATCCGAAACTCCCGCTGCAAAATAGCCGAAAGAGCGTTGCACCCAGCGTGGGCATTCTGAACATGGTGGTGAGTTACCAGCAACCGAACAAAGGCGCCGTCCTTGGGGAGCAGTAAAGGGTGTCGAGTCCCGTACGGCAGTTGAGAATTTTTCAAACGTCCGCCAACGCGCAGCATCCCCGCGTCATCCAGGAAGAGGTTCAGGCGGGCCAGCGCGCCCTTGACAACGAAGCCCCGCTTCAAGGTATCAATCACGAGTTCAAAATGCTCCGCTTGGACCATACGGGTCCAATGCATCAAGGTTTCGCGCCGCTCGCTAGGGGACAAGGCGGAATCAGATTATCGGTTGGATGGGTCTCTCGAATTGCGGACAAATCGACGCAACCAAGCAGTCACTCCCAAGAGCTTATCGAGAGAGCTGTACTGTTCTAGCAGGAAGAAATCCCGAGTGGCTTATCCCTGCTCATACTCGGGCTCGTAGACCAGGCAATTCAATCGGTTCAGAGTATTTATTCTGGGGCCAGAACGACTGAGACTCAGTCAACCAACTGGGCCCCCACCACAGCGGGTGGTCAACCAAGGAGGGGGCTTCACAGCCGCGAGAAGCGCAGTCTGCGGGATTCAACTCCGCTGGGACATGTCTCCAGGTTAGAGGCGTGCCAGAATTCTGGATTTGAGACACGCGGTTAGACACAAAGTACTATCTCACTGTCCGACCAAGTGTAGACGTCCGTAATGTGTGTCCGTGACTTCAAAGAAGAGTGAACGTGGTTGAGGAGTCGCGTTAGAAGAGCGGCTCCGGACAGTTCCAATTTAGGGATAGTTAAGCGGGACCTAATGGGAGCAACCTTGCTTTTAGCAAGTACGAGATGGACGGAAGTATGGCCAGGAGAGCTCACAGTCTGCAAATATACGACCGCAGCATAGCCTTTCTCAGAGGCGTCGCAAAATCCATGCAGGGTAGCCCTGCATTTCCCTGGAGGGAGAAAGCACCTTGGCATGGAGACCCGGTTGATGTCCGGAAGGGAGGACACAATGGAGAGCTACTCTCGCAGGAGAGCACCGCTTATAGGGTCGTCCCAGCCCAACCCGGATATCCAGAGTTTCTGAAGGAAGCATTTAGCCAAAAAAATGACCGGAGTGATCCATCCATTAGGATCGAAGGTGCGGGCTACAGTCGACAACACAGAGCGCTTGGTCCAAGGTTTAGGAGGGGGATCGAGTTGAAGGTATCCTGAACAGGCTGATATTAAATGCCCAGCACAGTCAACAAATTAGGATTGTCAGGGTGCTCGAATAGATGAGGGTCTTGTTGATCCTCTCCTGGGAGGTCCTTCAAAATATGAGGGGAGTTCGACAACCGTTTGCGCAGCTCATAGCCTCCTGACTTCAAGATGGCAATTATTTCGTCTCGCAGTACAAGAGCCTCCTCGACGGTGGCGGTGCCCGTGCAAATATCGTCCATGTAGACCGACGTCTCCAAGATAGAAGCCCCCCGAGCGTATCTTAGACGCTCTCTCTCAGCAAGTTCGAGGAGGGTTCGCATGGCGATGTACGGGCTGGACCGGAGTCCATAGGTGGTGGTGTTCAACTCAAACACTTGGATCGGATCGCTGGGCTTCTCGCGCCACAATATCAGCTGATATCGACGGTCATCACGATGGACCACTGATTGTCGAAACATCATCCGAATGTCGGCTACAAAAACAACTTGGTGCCGACGGAAGAGTGTCAAAATGTCGGATATGTCTATGTCTGAAGGGAGGAATATAGGAGGCGCCGTCCCCGCCGTACCTCTCCTCAAAATGGAGCCGAAGATCGAGAGGCAGGCAGGACAGCACAATGTGGAGCAACAAAAAGGACCATTCGTCCACCGGTAAATCCAGCCGCCTCAAAGAATTGCAGGCCACCAAGACTGGATTTACGAGGTCCGGTCGTAGTCTGGCCCGGTCCTTTAGCAGCGGGAGGTTCAACAGTAGCTTGACGTGCTCGTCCGCAATTCGCCTTACGTTGACGTACCTTCCGGCAAGGAGGTCCCGAGCGGTCTGGTAGGCGTCGTCCGACAATTTCAAATGGCCGACGACGCCTAGGACATAATTGTTGTGTCCTAGGCGTCGTCGGCCATTTGAAATTGTGTGTGAGAGTTGAAATGGAATCTCTCGCTATCACAAAAAGTAAGAGTATAAAATTACACCTGTATACATATTTATCTCTCAACCTCACTACTTACCTGTTATGCGAAGAGAGTTCGATACGCTGGAAATAGTTATAAGATCGAGCACAGGACAAAAAATACCATTCCAGTTTGGAACCGTGTGTATTAAACTACATTTCCGAAAATTATAATAATGAATTCTCTTCGTGATCATCATAAATGTCCATATGAAAATTATTATACACATCAAGCTGGTACCACTCCTGGTTACAGTTTCTATTACTTATTACTGAGATGGTATTAAGACGACACATCGAAAAAGTAGCTCCGGGCTATCGCCGTACTGATCCGAGTCAATACATAATTTCTATAAAAACTTAAAAGACGCCGTCATAAGGTCTACAATATTGCGTAGCGCCCGCGACGATTAAGACCGCTTAGAAATTTTCAGAATCTTAAAATATTTAAAAAAAAATATTATTTAAGTAATCAAAATAATGAGCAAGTAAATTATGAATATTGATGTTATGAATATATTTCAGTGACTCCCAAGCATATAGATTAAGTAATATCGTTGTAATTTCAACTAGTGATTTTTAGAGGTGTTTTCGCAAATAATTATGATCGAGTGAAAATTATACAATCATGTTTTTGAACAAGCAAATTCAAGATAGACATGAATTTACCTGTATCAAAATTCCACTTTCGTTAGTGGTGTCATAGTCCTATACTATTCGATGAAAGGAGGTGCATTTTTTGGCGGTGTCGCCTTAAGACAAGTAATTGTTCACTGCGCTGATCCGATGCGTGTTGGCGAACTTTTGATTTCTTTTAAATAAATTTTTAATTTCTCAGACATGCAGGTTTCCTTGCGATGTTTTCCTTCAACGCCGAGCACGTGGTAAATCAGCACTTAAAATACAATTGGTACCGGAGGAGATCAAACCTTGGTTGCTCGCGTACTGCGAAATTTATAGCGAGCGCTTAAAGTGCCTAATAATGTTACTCTAAGATAGTGCGATCTACCATCTGCGGCTTCATCTTCACCACCAGGTGGGATTATGGTCAAGCACTGGCCTATCATAAGTAAAAATAAAATACGTGTGGCACTCGGGGACTGCCGCGGTAAAGCTATTGCATAGCATTTTTATCAACTTATGCAATTATAATTATTTATTTATGCAGTATTTTTTTCTTTGATATTAATTCAAGTTTTTTTTTATATTAATTCAAGTTACACTTTTTGAGCGTGGTGACCGATAAGAAAACAATTTTTTTTCTTTTATTGAATAAGTGAGAAGTTAATATTGTTTAAAATATTTTTATTATCTTACAATAGATGTAGGTTATTCAGGAATTTTTATCATTGAAACTATAGGTTTATGGTAATTAACGAGTTCTTCCGACAAACGATAATTTTCTATAATGTCTGTGTTTATTAAATACTCTAAATTCACGAAAGTTGCTAGCATGACGACGATTCATATAAATCCAAAGAATATGCTTCTTGCAATAAATTATATTATTGTTTAAAATATTTTTATTATCTTACAATACAACATGCAACTAGTCTAGTCTACACGCATACGTCTAGTAGCACGCACACAACACCGTGCCGAACTCTGCCGTACTGAAACGATGTTAGGTTTTGGGGTATATTCTTTACGGAATTTCTTGATTCGGTCGCCGCGCTCAAAGCCCGCGATAAAAGCTATGCAATAGCTTAAAAAATGGATGACTTGTATTTCTAAAATGACTTGTATTTCTAAAATGAAGTTACTATTTACATTAGCGGAAGAGGCGAATGTATCGGAAGCTGGTGCCCGCGGGCTGGTGGGGCGCATGTTGGGCGCGGTGGCGGGCCGCGGCCGTGGCCTTACCGCGCGCTTCGCCCTCCCCCTCCCCCTCCCAGCGCTCTCCGCACAGGCCTGAACCAACACTACCCACCTGATAACTATGCTGCGTCGAATAACAAAGAATGCATCGCATACCAAAAAGCTTCCCACACAAGATAATTACAGACAAACATACTGCGTATAAATAAGAAGACTTTGCATCTCATTGCAAAATAACTGCGTCGCACGGTAGACTGTTTTGCGTCGCACGACGAAAACTTTACGTCGCACGATAATAATTACGACGAACTTTGCGTCGTGTTACATACTGTCACTAACTACTAACTTTAACAATCTTATAAATAGAAGAGGGTATCAATTTGCCTGTATTTTCTTTTTTAAAGTAAGAACTATTAGATTTATTAACAAATTTAAATGTGTTTATTGATTTATTAAATTATCATCATCAAATAAATTATAGCCTAAAAATAAAAGAGGCACAAACTATTTTATTCTTGAAAAATCGTATCTAAATAGAGCATGTATGTATGATCTAATTATAAGTTTGTATAAGAAATATGATAATTTGCATGACACCCATCCACAGCAATTCAAGCTGTCTAAAAGTTCCTTATCAATTTTAAAATTTATTGTTATTTTGTAGGTTCTCTTAAATGAAAATAATTTCCTGTATGAATTAGTTTTTACTTTAAGATATTTTTTATATTTAATGTTATTAAAAGATTTTTATGAATATAAAAAAAAATCAATGCCAATACGAAATATCCACGCGTTCTATATTGGCCGGGCAGAAGTTAGTCGCAAGTACTGCGAAAATATGGTACTGGGAGTGCTGGCGGTAACCATGACTCGAGATGCAAACACGTATATTGCCGGATTATGGTTCGATTATATTTTATATTTTTTGTGGTTAATTAATTGTATTGCTAATTTTTCCTTGGCGTGTCACAGTGTTACAGTACTATAATGCAGTGTGTTAATATCGTGTATGTACTATATACATACATCGAAACTTTTAATCGTATTCTTAAGATACTATGTTCTCATTGAAATACATGCAGATATTTTCATTCTAGACACAATTTTCAATTTATTCCATAATCGATTTAGACAAATAGTTTCCCTTAGCAATTTTAAGAGTGAATTTGAAGTGACACATCTCTATCAACGCCCCCAGTCAATGGTCGGTTCATGAGTAATTTTCACGAATAGCAAACCTGCCTGGCCAAAAGAACGCGTGGACTTTATATTTTTTTATATTATAAGCATCGAAGTTCCTTATTGGTTAGTAATTAAGAATTTAATGAAGTCTGATATTTATATTTTATACACAACAACCAAAGAAATTTGTTCAAGTTTCTTGATAGTTTTTATTGTATTGAGTCTTATCTAATATGAATTTTTGTTTGTAATCGAAATAAAAACAAATTGAAAAGTGCAATGCATTTTATTACGCAATATGCTCACAAAAAGCTAACCGTTTATAAATTTTTCACTATCAATATATTATATATATAATATTCACAAGTTTAATATATAGGTATCAACTATAAATCGCAACAGCTATATACAGATCAACAAAATGGAATCTTAACCCACCTATTTTGTCTAAACAGTTATGATCTTAAATTAGTGTGAGCAGGAATTACATGATTTTCCACCATCATACGACCAGCTGTTTGGCGGACTCTTCACACCTGCCGCCGATATTTCATTCGAACCAAAAGAGAAGGGAATAATTTGCAGGCCTCTGTCTTTCTATCTGAATACAATCCGGGCGTCTCCGAGGCAAAAGTGAAAAGATTTTCTTTACAAGAGGAATTACCATGTAGGGCTTATATAATAAGTACCAAAAAAAATATGATAAGAAGTAACTTCAACACGGGTTGGAAAATCTGTTAACTGTTCGATTTTAATTAAAACCTAACTTTAAAAGATATATTTTTATGGTAAATTAAATTATTATACATTAGAGTACGTAAATTTGTTATTGTAGCCTTTATTTAATATTCTTTATTTATTACATATTAATATGTCAAATGTGTGTCATACGAATTAGCGATCACATATATTGATTTATTTTATTTAGATTATCATGTTAGATTAACAAACGTATAAACGTATAGAGATTACACAAGTTGGTCGGGAAGATCCCTATAGCGAAAAGACCGCCTTATTGTATCTTCTTCCAAAATTTTTCTTTAGGTAACTTATTGTATATATTTGTGGTGTACAATAAAATATATATATCTACATACATTACAAAATTTAAATTTAGATTTATATGAATGTGTAAAAATAAGGCTTACTTAAGGTGGGTCGTGATTGAATTTTGTCCACTGTACATACAAAAGCCGCGAACTCTCATGCGGTAAGAGGAAAGATTTTTTACAGGATGAATTTTTTACCGTCTAGAAAAAAATAGGGTGTAGCAGGTGAACGGAATACTATTATGAAATTGATGTATCAGTAAATACTACTAATTGGGTGCGTACTAGTTTAATTTCGATGTCCGAAAAAAATTTTTTTTACCCGAAAGTTTATGTCAAACTTTAGTATTTATTGATATATCAATTAATAATATGTCAACGTAAAATATCAGTATAATAGGCTTCTATTCCGCTCACATTATACACCCTATTTTTTCCAGACGGTTAAAAATCACCTATTACGAGGGTAGGTTAAAAAAGTTGCGGAACGGCGGGATTGGCGAGGGTGAGTTTACTCATCCAGGTAGGCGCTAGTTGAGTGACTCCTTAGAAGTATGAGGTGTCTCAATCGGCCGGAAAGATCATGGCGACGAGCTTTTGGGACACAGAAGGTATCCTTTTGATTGATTAGGAACGTGGTGTTTCCATAACGGGAGAATACTACGCTTCTTTACAGATCAATTAAAAGAAGCTATTAAAGAAAAAAGGCGAGGAAAGCTTACAAAAGGCGTGCTCCTTTTGCACGACAATAAGCCCGTACACACAAGCCATGTTGCGCCGGCTGCCATTCACCGGTGCGGTTTTGATAAACTGCACCACCCACTCTACAGCCCAGGCCTGGCCCCAAGCGACTATCATATATTTCTAAAAATTAAGACAGAATTGCATGGGAAAAAATTTGGCGACGATGATAAAGTGAAGTCGGCAATTTCGGCCTATTTTGACGCCAGAGACAAATCTTTTTTTTAGATGGTATTAATAAGTTATTTGACAGATCTAATAAATGTATTAGGGTTAAGGGAAAATGCATTGAAAAAGAAAAATAGTTTAATATTTCATTGCATTATCCTTCCCTGTCATTCTACGAACTTTTTAACCTTCCCTCGAATATCACATTAGCTCCGATATATATTTATATATAAGGTCGAAAATTATAAGCATAATAAATTCAATAGTGTTCACCGAAATCAAAACAATAGACATACAATAAAAATGTATTCTCTAAAAATTTATTGTTTTTGAAAACCATTATAACTTTAATTATTATCAAGAGTTGATTTAAAACGTTCTATTTATAGTAATGAAATATATAGTAATAAATACATAGTTAATAATTGATATATTTAAAAACATTCAGAACTTTTCACTTGTAATCATTTTTAACTATTTCTTTTTCGAAATAGATGACAAATAGATTTTAAAGAGTATCCCTTCATTTAAGTCCGCTAGTACGAATCCCCCACTAAACAATTATTTGTACGGCTTACATGAAATAATTGTTCCAGGTTATACTTTTCAATGTAAAGTTTATGCAACATGAATAGATGAATTATCCTAATAAATAATGACTGAAATGTACGAAAAAAAATTAATTATCCGATTTGACTCAGGTATGAATCTGTAGCATACTTGAAGCAAATCATTCGATTTCATATGACAGTTATAATTTTCGACCACAATGTCTATACACAAAGAGTATTTACATAGACAAAAACTTCATAATAATGTCATAATCATCATAATCATAGATGATGAAAATTGAAGACACAACTATGACCATGCTGTAAAACTTGCCATAGCAAGTTTTACAACTTTACTAATACTCGCTAGATCAAGAAACTTTAGGCCTTAAATCTAGATAGAACATCTAATAGGCACACGTTCAAATACTGGCAACATTGCACATACTATATTACAAAAATTTCCGGAATCAAAGACTAGATTAAGGCGGGTGAGACTTCAGTCGAATTTAGAATTTGAATCCAAATAATATAATGTTTAATGGAAGTATAAATAAGGAAGGAATCGGGTTAGTTAATTTCACAACATTCCGTCAATTTTGGCACATTTCAAAACACTTCTAGCGATCTCAAATACAAAAGCTGCCTATATCGGTCTTTGTAAAACATGACGTTGGCGGATACAGTGCGGGTAGAAAGATTTTTTACATGTAACTCAAACAATTTCAAAAGGAACTGTCTTTTCTAAGCTTATTAATCGGCTTTACGTGTCGAGTATATTACCCAGATTTAAAAAATTGTGCGTATAATTGTGTACACACATAAGATGTGAAACTTTTTTATGACACATCATTCTTCTCTTTATTTATATTTTACATAAGTAGGTTAAATAATAGCATATACATGCAGCTCCGGCGATGAAACGTTATAAGAAAACGTGACTTATTTTAAATACTGTACTAAATTTCTCTACTAGGTCGATAAAGAAGTTTCACGTCAAAAACCAGACAGTGAAAAGGGATATTATTGCTCATAACTAAATTAACATGTAAAGTAGTATTCAAAAATAAACCAACTGTACAGAGAAGCATAAATTATAACTAGTGATCGGATAATCGGATGCATATTTACCTAAAGTTCATTTTTGGCTAGGAAATTGTGGAAGCTGCTTCTTAAAACATATTTTTTTTAATATAAATCCCTGGATTCCAGAAGATACGGGAACGCGAAAATAGTCTTTATTTAAAAAAAACAGGGGGATTACATAATTATTAATGTGTATTTACTTGAAATTAATTTTAAACTCCCAATTAATTTATGTTGAGTGTAAGAGGATTAGTAGGTAGTGGGTGTAAAAAAAAATAAGAGAAAGTTATTATTTCTAGTTATTTTAATATAAAAGGTTAAAATAAGTAAATATACCTACTAAAAATATGTATTTTTACTACCTATACCCGATTTGGCATTCTATAATAAATTAAAGTAAATTTGTCGATTTCGAAATCCCGGGATTTTTTCGATACAAAAGTGAAGTGCATTCCGTAATAGCCAACACCTACACTTTAGGTAAATATGCATCCGATTATCCGATCACTAATTATAACCTAAAACTCTGTATCGTGTGTAAAAATCGAGACAAAAAAGCTTCTAGACCACACTACTTATATACTTTAGACAAGCAGGTTAGAAACTGGCCTATGACGTCGAGTGAACAGTTATCAAAATGATCACAGTGGAGAAATTAATGACTAAATAAATATTAGTGTACAAAATCTTGTGTTTTGTACGAAGGCTGAGTGAGCCAATATAATCACCAGCTATTATGCATTCCATTTAGGTACGAGGAATAAGAATGAATCTATATATTTACTGTCTGATTTTTGGTGAAATATCACCTTGTACTAAATGTACTACTTCGGGAAATGTTAATGATATTTTATAAACTACTAGCTTGCCAGGCAGACGTTGTTCTGCCCTTTTCGACGACCCTTTGTCATGTTCTATTAAAAATCCTTAAATTCGCAAAAAAAAAATTGTGGGTCACTCATGGACAAAAAACTATCCTATCTCTCAAGTTGGACCAAACTGCATACGGTGTGCAAATTTTATTAAAATCGGTTAAGTAGTTTAGAAGTCCATTGCGGACAAACAACGTGACACGTAATTTTTATATATTAAGATGAAAATTATTCATGTATTTCAAATGTCGATACCGCAAAACGCATTAGCAGCCGCCAACAAACATGTCTATTTTTAATATTTTACAAAAATCTGTTTACTTCGAACAACAACACAGTATTCCCAGTGTACGTATTGTAAAAATGTGTGCGCTTACTATACTAATACTCAATTTACAAGGCCCTACGCAAAATACATGGTTAAAATTATATAAACTATAAAACTAACTGCAAGAATACTATCTCGTTGTTCAAAGTTTTAAATCTAGAAGTATAAACTTACAAATAAACAACTTTACATATAAATTACAATATTGAACTACTGTTATTATATAAAGTTATAAAATGGCACTAAATATTACAATCTACTTTACAACTGTGTGCCGTGCATCTATAGTACTTCCTATTTCGTGTTCGTTGTTACGCATTTTTCATCTGTACGTGTGTATATAAAACGTAATTAAAGATCTATAAAGTCAAGCAATATCCTACAAAAAAGATTAAAAACAATAAGTCTTTAAATTTGTATGCAGTCAATTTAATACTGCTTTTGAACACAATTTTGCCCTAATTAAGTTTATTGATAATGTCACCACCATTAATTACATTTTTTTTGTAGATTTTTGTTCGTTTTAAGTACAAAGAAAAAAAACTTATTTTCAACTCTCAGAAAACAGAATTTTCATTAATTACATTAAAAATATAATGCTGTAACTTTGACAATAAAAAAATATTCAAAAAAATGTCATTGCCTTTTTAATACCACGTGACTTTTCTCGTATTGTCAACATTTAATATTGTCATATTCCTAGGTGCCTGGTAGAATCCTATACAGTGTGACATCGGGTTCCATACAATAAATGATACTTAGTTAAGCCACAGGAATTACATTCTGTTTTAGGACTTTTTAAACACGATGTATATAAATCACTTGGCGAAGGTTATTAAAGTCAACAATGTGCTAATAAATAAAGGAAGTGTCTTTGCCGCTCTAAAAAATAAGTATAATTTCCAATAATTTACGATTTAAAATAATATATTTATTTACTCCAATTTAACAAACTATAAAAAGTAGCAATAACTGAGTTTTCATGTATACCCGCAACAGCCTGTGTATAGGGTACAGTGTAATATATAATAACTTTACTATTATGCAATTAGTTTAAAGGTCACTACTCTTCTACTCAAATGGACACGAAAATAGATCTACAAATATTTGATAGTATTTGCAATTGTCTATACAAAGTTTTGACAACATTTGTAATATGGCGAGCTGTATCGGGCACAACTCGTTTATTGGCATTGCAACATTAGCAGCATAAAATACACATTATATTAAATGAGAAGGATCTGAGACGAGGTCCTTCACTGCTGCTTTTCCAAAGCTAAATTTCTTATGCAAAATTTCGTCATTTCTGTTACATGTACACAACAGATCCAAAAATGTAAGTGACCGGCAGTAATTAATTGTCGTTCATTATTTATTATAAAGGAGCAAGAATCAGAACGAAACGAAATGAAATGAAATTTTTATAAAGTAACGAGTATTCGCATATAATATAAACATATATATGATATGCAAATATATATTCTAATTTAAAGTGTTTATAACATATTGTGTTTGGATTAAACCTTACTACTCTGTGTAAAAAGTATCGGGAATATGTCAATAAAAAGACCCGCGTAAAAGAGGTCGTTCTAATTTTTTTACTGCATGTTAGTAGCACTGTACTGATTTAGCGCGCAAAGTTTGAGCGGGATCTGTCATTTAATTTGTTTTAAATTACACTTTTTGTTGGTCATAGTTTTGAGTTCTCGGCGATTTTTACAATGGAAAATATTGCTGAACAAAGAGTGTGCCTTAAATTTTGTGTTTCGAATGATATTTCATGTGGTGAATCACTAAAAATGTTGCGAAATACCTACGGCGAATCGTGTATATCGAAAACAAGGGCTTATGAATGGTATAAGGCTTTTAAAGAAGGCCGAGAAGTAGTAGTAGACTTGCCTCGTTCTGGTAGACCTTCAACCGCTACGACCAAAGAAAACATCGACAAAATCAAGAAGCTAGTGCTCGAAAATCGACGTACGAGTCTGAGAGTTGGCTAGTGAGGTGAACATATCTTTTAAGTCCGTCCACAACATTCTCATTGACATTTTAGGCATGAAACGCGTCGCCGCTCGACTAGTTCCAAAAGAGCTCAATTATGTTCAAAGAGCGCAGCGAAAGCATGTCGCTGAAGACATGGTTTCCCGAGCTTCTACGGATCCGACCTTTATGAAACGTATAATAACTGGCGACGAGACATGGGTTTATGAGTACGACATGCAAACAAGCCAACAGTCTTCAGAATGGCGTCTCGAAAACGAGCCGAAACCCAAAAAACCGCGGCAAAGTCGCTCCAAAATCAAGGTGATGCTGACAGTTTTTTTTGACTACCGTGGTGTGGTTCACTCCGAATTCCTTCCAAAGGGAGAAACAGTGAATAAAGAATATTATTTAGGCGTCATGAAGCGTTTGCGTGAGAGTATCCGCCGAAAACGTCCAGATTTGTGGCAACACAACTCATGGATGCTGCACCATGATTATGCACCATCACACACAGCCATTATAGTGAAAGAGTTTTTAGCGAAAAATTCAACAAAAGTTCTCGACCAAGCACCGTATTCACCTGATATGGCTCCGTCCGACTTTTTTTTATTTCCCAAGTTAAAATGACCACTTTGAGGAAAACGTTTTGAGTCGATAGAAGCCATAACAAAAAATTCGCTGAATGAGCTAAAGGCCATACCGCAAATAGTCTATGAAAAATGTATGGAAGACTGGGTGAAGCGTTGGAGATGTTGTATTGCAAGCGATGGGGCCTACTTTGAAGGCGATAAAATAAATTTAGATGAATAATTTGTATTTTTTGTTTTATTGACAAATTCCCGATATTTAGTACATAGAAGGTATATAAAATTATATTTAAGATTTTAACGTTTTATTTGAAATCATTTTCACTTTTTTGTGAGTCCTTAATATTGTCGGTCCAAATACTGTTTTAGTTTCATACCGCAAAACTATTCTACACTGTAGTCTCTCCTCTATGCACGACATCTGACATCGCCTCACTAACACAACTGTCACTGTCATTAGGTTTCAAAGTGACGTCACTGTTCACTGTCACATCAAGTCCGTGGTCCTTCCTTGGCATCCTGTCTTTGTCTCTGCTTGTTATCTGAGTGTATAGTTCATCTAAATCACTGCTAAAAGAAACCGGACTGGGCTCCCTATTCACTTCTGGACAGCTTAAAGCCGGCGTTGGAACATATTTGCCGAGTTTCGGATTGTTCTTTATAGTTTTACGCCATCCTGGATCATAGTTGACGTATTGACTCTCAATATTAGACACGTCTTCGTTGCTGAAACTTATTTCGTTTGGACACATTGAAGACGGAGAAGGGGCGTATAGTCCGTGACTTCGTATACTAACTTCGGACATTTGGTAATTGGGACAGTAAATATCGCTTTCGTTTTCGAAGCCTTGCTCACTGGCGTTAGTGCTACACGTCTCAAAATCGTAAGTCGTTTTGGCCAAAAAGAACGCTTCTTTGTCATCGTCAATCTTCTCCTTCGATCCTTCAATGTCTGGATTTTGCAGCAGATTGTCCATTTCTCCTTCCGGCTCTTCTAAATGTGGAGTGGTTGATCGGTGGATATCGTCACTGTTCATAGTGCATTCTTCTGATATATCTTGAAGGGATTTATCTAAGGCATTATCTTTTGTTTCTTGTGTTTTAGTTGGTTGTAAATAGTCTATGTATTGTCCAAAGCTTTCCGTGTCAGTAATTTCGTTTGTGGAACATAAGGCACTGTGCGTCTCTTGGAGAGAGTTCATTTCCGAATGTGTATTGAGGGTCTGATCGGAACAAGTGTGTGGCATAGCTATTTCTGACGCAGAACTATATTCTAAACTGCACTGCTGTGAAACTGTCCGCATTTCGGGTTGTTCACTCGCATGACTTTGAAGGCATTCCTCCGAAACGCTACTCCTATGCCCGTTGAGGGTCTTAGGCACGTTTGATTTCATAATTTGATGCTGTGGCACTTGCGTTTCGGGGACGTTAGTATAAATATTCATTATTTGCGCTCTGGATTTGGGATCGTCGTTTTTGCTCCATGATTTTTTATCAGTCGTGTAATTTTTAAAGTTTTCTCTCGGTTCCTCTTCTAACAAATTGGGATTGGTTACATTACGCGTTTCTTTTATACCGTTATTTGTTCTTTCTACGTGCAAATTTGTATTGTTAACTTTAGATCCGGCGTTTATTATGTTCGCGACGCCACTATATGCTTCTTTTGTGGCGAGTGGTAACGATATTATGTGGGAGTCGTTATCACAGTCCCTTCTCATTGGTAGTTCTAGGCAATTTCTTTTCATATGTTGCCTCTGTTTCTTGAAAAATTTCTTCGCCACGTTCATTTGATTGGGGTTGTAGAACACTTCTGGACCCACGTTCGCTGGTTCTGGATAAGTCATCATTGAATTGTTCGACCTATACTGCTGCCGATGGAGTACCACAAGGTTTATGTTGGGGGTCTTTCCATTCGTATTTTTCAACAAATCCTTTTGAAGAGTTTGCCCGTTTAGTTCCGCGCCAGCTTTGTAAGTGCCACTGTTGTTAGTTTTGGAATTGGTTCTGTTCGAGCTTCTACTATCCGACCGGGATCTATTGTCGTTTGGGATTGGCATGGGTGCAGTATTACTTTGATTTGTCTGCAGATTTTGTTGGTTCGCGTCAAAGACGCTTCTGTTTCTGCAGCACTGTTTACTTTTCTGAAAATAGCAGTGTAACAGGGACCATTGCGACCTGACGTCACTTCTAGCGATTCCGTAAAAGAATAAAATGAAGGTCCCTAATACAGTCGCGCATACCGCATATATAATACTACAAATATCTTCTTGATAAGGTAAATAGGCAGGCAGAGGCCTGTACACTGCAATAGCGCCACAAGTCCATACAGACATGTATAGACAGAGCACTATAACTTGTGCTCGGAGCTGTATTATTGGTGTGTGCTCAATATCTTCCACTTCGGAATCCATAGCAGACTTTGTGCTACGCCTTTCAGCTCCTTCGTTCCCTTGATTCGGTTCTAACATTTCCAGGTCCAAATTTTCGGTCGCTTGCGTCCCTTCGGAAAGCTGCACATTCATATTTCTGATCGTACACCGTATCAAAAGGAACAAAATTAACAAAAACAGAAGCATTATCCCACCAGGAATAAATAAAGCGCTTAAAGCCGGCGCTGTGCTCAGAAAACACTGAGAATAACCCGCGTAGTCCTTCAGATTAACAGCGCCCGATATGCCACAGACAATCAACGCAATCCCCCACCCGACCAGGTACAATCCTAAAATTGGCTTTTGGATGGGCACATCCGGTGGAATCTCATCTTCGGGAGTCCTGACGGGGTTGTGGGTCTTAGTAACCCACTTATACATGTTACTTGCGGATACACACATCCAGAGGAGACAACAAAGCGACAAATAATGTATCAGCAGACCCAAAATCTGACAAAGTTTTACATCCTCAGTCTGGTATATACCCAGGGTGTACAAGAAGCAGAGCAATCCCACCGCTATCCACGTGTTAATAAGGGCGTGTTTTGTTTTCTTCGCCATTTGTATGGCGGGGTAGCACATGATGTATGTAAGTGTGGCACAGCTGACGCATCCTATTAATATCAAACTACCCACGTAAATAGCGGGGTGGGAAACCTTGAACCTTGCGCCATCGGTTCGTGCCCCATATATGCCAGTTTCGACATTTTGTAATAGTCCTACGTATGCCAATCGGGTGCAACTTATAATTATCATCTCTGACACCACATGAGACACTTTGCAATCTGAAAGCAGAAAACATGTCTCAATTATATATCACGTTTGTGATTAAAATGAAAGAAATATACAAAAGGAAGGAGAAAAAGTTTTTTCGTATTTTATATACAAATTCAAGCCATTTTTTTTTAAAGTTTAATTACATTTAGTTATAATATTTATGTGCCATTTTGTTCGATAACTTATTGCCATCTCGTAGATAGTGACATAATCTTGTTGCTATAAAAATCTTGGGATTATTGATTTAAAAAAAGCAACAAGTAGTTTTGATAGCCCTCTCTTGATATTAACCTATCAGTACCCAATGAATTCTGAAGAGACTGAAACAGGTGAAAATCTGAGGGTGAAAGGTCGGGAATATATGGTGGATGCATTAACACTTCATAACCAAGCTCTCTCAATTTTTGCTGAGTAGCCAAATATGTGTATGGTCTGGCGTTAACAGGATGAAAGACCACTCCTTTTCTGTTGATCAATTCCGGTCGTTTTTTCTAATTTCTTGCTTGAGTCTTATCAGTGGCAGAGATTCAAATCGGTGGTTTTGCCCGGCTGTAAAAGCTTATAATAAACGATGCCCTTCCAATTACACCATACACACAGCATAACTTAACTGCGTATTAATCCGAGTTTCGTTACAGTCTATGGAGCTTGACCAAACTTTAGCCATGCTCTTTTTCACACGTTCTTGTCTTAAATGATCCACTTTTCATCACCAGTGATCAATCTTTTCAAGAATGGTTCGGTTTCATTACGTTTCAATAGAGGATCGCAAATAAGTACACGATTCACTAGGTTTATTTCAGTGAGCTCGTGTGGTACCCAAATATCGAGCTTTTTTGTATAGATGATGGGTCTCAATTCCTCGGTTATGTCGTAACTATTAATATGCCGATCTTGCTCCACTTTTTCAAAAATAGCATCGACTTTATCTGTATGAGGGCGACCAGAGTGAGTTGAATCTTTGACATCAAAATTCCCGAACCGAAAACGCTTGAAACAACTTTTTGCTACTCTTACTGATACTGGTTTAGGTCAAAAACGTCACAAATTTTTTTCGCGATGTGAGTATCATTTCTCCATTTTTGTAATAAAACTTCAGAATTTATCGAATTTCTTCGCTAGAAGCACTCATTTTGGCGTACAGAAAAACAATTGAAAATGGCGGGAAAGATATTTCTACGTTTTCTTTTTCTTAATATTTTATATTCGTATGTGTTGATATTAAAACTAGCCAAATACAAACAGTACAACCAAAGGTATTTTTTTTAAGTTTGTACAAACAAAATACGAAGAAACTTTTCCCCGAACTATTTTTTACAGTAGAAATTGTATCTAAAAGCAGGTTTTCACAAAGAGCGACACGGCCCACCGACGGATCGGTGGAAAGTAGCGAAATATACGCAGGCGTTCACCTATGTCAAAGTATAAGTCCACGCGATCCTATGTGTTTAATAAAACTAGTTGCAGCCGCACTGCTCACTAGACTAAATCTAGTTGTGCGGCTGAATCCACGTTCTACAAAAATGCCGAATTGTTCAGGTTTTTACCGCACAAAAAGAGATCTACCACGTCAAATTTACGAAAAGATTGCATTACCTTTCATACGTAAGTATTTTTTAATCATAACATAAACATAAACACTCACGCCTGTCACCCAGAGGGGTAGGCAGAGACTACAGACTTCCATTTGGCACGATCCTGACACACCTCTCTCGCCTCCTTCACATCCATACATCTACGCATGCATGCTCGTCGGTTAAGGGTACTCCTAATTTGGCCCGTTTTCAATAAATCGCCAATTTGGTCGATAAATTTTCGCCTAGGACGTCCCTTTCCGACTCTGCCATTCACTTCTGCAACATAAATTTTCTTTGTCACTCTTTCCTCATCCATTCTTTCCACATGACCAAACCACCGAAGCATTCCTTTCTTAATCCTGGTCACAACATCATCTTGCAAACCACACTCTTCTCTTATCACACAATTCTTCACCCTGTCATTCAGATTCAGCCCTAACATACTCCTTAACGACCGCATTTCTACTGCATTTATTCTACTCTCGTGCTTCTTCTGCCACACCCAACTTTCACTACCATACGTTAAAGTAGGGACCAACACAGCATTGTGAATTGCCATACGTGCCTTTTTTGACACATTTTGACTCTTCACAATAGAGTGCAGGGCCCCATTTACTCTGTTTCCTGCGTTCACTCGTCGTTCTATATCCTTATCATATCTCCCATCCCTGCTAAATACGCAACCCAAATATACAAACTCATCTACTTGCTCGATCAACTCCCCTTCTATTCTTATTTCACATATCGTTTTACTTTCTTCTCTTTCAAAAACCATAATTTTCGTCTTACTTGCGTTCACTTTCATACCCCTTTCTTTTAATGATCTGTTCATTAATGTAACCATCATTTGCAACTCGGCCGCCGACGACGCAAGAATAACTTGATCATCAGCGTACAAAAGGCATTTGATGGTTAACTCACCCATTCTTAATCCGCATTCTTCAACTTTCAAATTTTGCAAACAACTGTCCATAAATAGGTTGAACAGCCACGGGGAAGCCACACAGCCCTGTCTGACACCTTTATGGATGCCAAACCAGTCGGAGTAGACCCCGTTGATCCTAACACAAGCACTAGAGTCCCTATAAAGAGATTCCAAAGCCTGTATCAAGCCAGCGCTCAACCCAAATGAGTTCAGTGTTTGCCATAGCACATTCCTATCCACTCTGTCATAGGCCTTCTCCAAGTCCATGAACGCACAAAAAACCTTTTGGTTTTTGGCCAAAAACTTCTCCGCGATCATGCGCATGGAGAAGACTTGATCTGTACATCCCATTCCCTTTCTAAATCCCGCTTGCACATCCCAAATTTTTCCATCGGTTTCTTTCATGACCCTTTCAATTAGTACCTTGGCATACAATTTTCCCACGATGCTAAGAAGGCTGATACCGCGGTAGTTTTTACTGTCCTGCTGCGACCCTTTTCCCTTATATAGTAAATTTTTAATCACATTATTGATTAAAATTTACAATAATAACGGTGCGCCTTCGGATTTGTTTACCAACACAGGCCGCCTGCCGTCGCTGTCACTGAGCGATATACGGTTATGATGCATCTATGTGTGTGCGATTTTTTTATTATATTATTATTTTAATTGCTATGTGTGAGTTTCGTAGTGACAGACGATTGTTTTTGTGTACGCAGATTTCCCCCGCAAAAAATGGCAGACAGTTCTGTATCGGGGAAAACGCCATGGCTACGCCCCGCCGGTGGCCCGTGTTGCTCTATAGACTAACTATCTAAGGAACCATAAACAACTTAAGTTCCTCTTATTTGAGAAATACATACATAAAAATTTGACATGTAAATTAAGTATCCAAATTTGAAAATATAGATTTTGTTATGCTGTATTACGAAGGAGCACTGCGATGAAAACCAAATAAATCTATATTTCTAAAATAAATCCATTGCACATTCTTACCAGAAGTATTGTCCCTCCAACGTCTGGTGGTAGCGTCCCACACGGCAGCTCGACCGTCAACTCCCCCGGAAGCTCCGGCTCGTACTGTCGCTATCACTGGCTCCAATAGTTCCCCGTGGAGTTGGCTCTGACCTGGCAAGAAATGGAATCTATTATTAACAGCCAGCTCATGCGGTACCTTGAGGATCACCAGCTGATTAGTTACCGCTAATACGGTTTCCGTCGCGGTCGCTCGGCAGGTGATCTAGGTGACCTAACTCATAAATGGGCGAAGACAGTAGAGTCCAAGAGGGAGTCGTTGGCCGTTAGTTTGGACATAGCGAAGGCCTTCGATCGGGTTTTGGACAAAGCGCTTTTTACGAAGCTTCCTTCCTATGCGCTTCCGGAGAAATTGTGCCATTGGATCACCAGTTTTCTTGCTGATCGGAGCATCAGGGTCGTAGTGGACGGTGCATGCTCCGATTACAAGCCTATTAACGCTGGTGTTCCACAAGGCTGCGTGCTATCACCAACGCTGTTTCTTCTGCATATCGATGACATGTTGCAAATCGGTAGCATTCTATGCAGACAACAGTACTGGTGATGCTTTATACAACGGCCGTGCCAATATTTCTCGGGAAAACGTCGCCGAGTACCGAGACAAACTTGTGTCTGAAGTCGAGTCTTTGCTTAACGAAGTTTCGGATTGGGGGCGACTAAATCTAGTCCAGTTTAATCCCCAGAAGTCACAAGTTTGCGCGTTTACCGCTTAAAAAAACCCTTCGTCGTATCTCCTCAGTTTCAAGGAACTCCCCTTTTTGCCTCCGCCAGTATTGGAATCCTCGGCATCGACATATCAAGTGACGTGCAGTTTCGTGGTCACTTGGAAGAGAAGGCCAAATTGGCCTCTAAAAAGCTTGGCGTGCTCAGCAGAGCGGGACAGTATTTCATGTTGGCTCACCGCCTGCAATTTACAAGGCGCAGGTTCAGCCGCACATGGAATACTGTTCCCATCTCTGGGCCGGGGCTCCCCAGTGCCAGCTCCTTCCATTTGATCGCATCCAGCGCAGAGCAGTTCGAATCGTCGGCGACCGAGCTTTTTCCGATCAGCTTGACTCACTGGCACTGCGACGAGATGTTGCATCTCTGCGTATTTTATCGCATCTACCACGGGGAGTGCTTTGAGGAATTGTTCGGACTAATTCCAGCCGCACAATTTCACCATCGCACATCGCGAGAAAACTCGCGATACCATTCATACCATCTGGATGACTGGCGATCCACCACTAAGCTATTTAAAAGAAAATTGATAAAATCAGGCGTTACATTGCGGAAATCCATTATAATAAAGATATTAATTAATTTGCAACCATCCGCTAAATAAATACAATGATGTGCCTTACCTGGATTGAAGAGCACCTCCCGCCCTCCCTCAAATACATGCACCAATCTCGTCACCACTAGTTCCAGCACCACTACTCCCAGCACCACTACTCCCGGCACCAATATTCTAGGAAAGACACCATCGACGATAATACGACACGTGTTTCGCCTCTACACGAGGCATCTTCAGGTAATGTAGACTCTACGGCGGCTGACCGCTAAGTAGACCGTAGAGTCTACATTACCTGAAGATGCCTCGTGTAAAGGCGAAACACGTGTCGTGTTACCGTCGATGGTGTGTCTTTCTTAGAATAGTGGTGACGGGATTGGTGCACGCAATTGAGGGAGGGTGGGAGGTGCTCTTCAAACTAGGTAAGACACATCATTTAATTGAGCGGAAGGTTGCAAAGTAACTATTAATATTTTTGTAGAAAATTTTTTATTCTACCACTTGTCATTCATGTATTCCTTGATATTATAATAACCATTTTGTACAATTTTTCTTCTATAAAATTTTTAAAATAGTATAATGAACATTTTCTGCGATTTTGTAGTATACATTCTCTCCATAAATGAATTACTAATCCTGTGTAATCTAGAAACTGGCATTACAAGCTTATGTTTGTTCCCAGTATAAACATATGAAGTATGAATATCTTTATTCTTATAAAATCTATTCATGTTTATGTACATACATTACATTTTCATAAAAATATATCTCGTTGGAAAAAATTAATATCTTAATTTCATAGTGCTTTCTTATATTTACGCAACACTACACGGTTAAATAAAACTAGTTTTTACGGATTTTATCGCATATATTAAGTACTCGAAACGTCGGGAATATAAAATAAGTTAATATACACGATAAATCCGTAAAAACTAGTTTCATTTAAATCAAAATTTCACTTACTAAGCTGAAATCCGACAACAGGCGAAGTGATCTCCATATTCATATCCTCTCTTTTAGTGCTCCTGCCGTAATAATCTTTGGACCTATGACCTCGCTGCGCTCCATCATTCTCTAGTTCCGGCAGCAGAGGGAAGAGAGAGGCATCATCGTATACTGCCACAACCAGATCCTGCGGCTTCGTTTGGAGTAATATACCAGATTCCGTAGTGCTGTATAGAAGGGATTGAGGAATCTATAAAAACAAATACCCTAGTTAGTTCATTTCCATCTGCGCTAAGTCAAGAGCTAAGGCTGGTTTAGAAACTATTTCGAGTTCTTTTTTTTTATAGGATAGGGTGACAATTGAGCACACAGTCCATCTGATGGTAAGTAGTTACTGCGACCCATAGACATCTACATCTATCCTCGATTACGAATCAAAATGCAGATGCGTTGTCACCCTTGAGGACTAAGATGGAATGCCTCGTTTCCAGTAAAAGGGTCTCCGGACTCTACACTCACCATACAACACAGCAGCCCTTAAGCTACTATTTCACGCTGGTATTCCGTGGTCTGTGGTCCTTACCCGGTCAAGCCGACCCATTCGTGCTACAACTATAGTACTAATATAACTGCAGCATGGCTCTACCACATATAAAAGAGTTTAAACTCATTCGCAATCTCAAAATCTATGCATTTTTTATATATAAGAGAGGGCAAACGAGCATATGGCTCACCTGATGGTAAGAAGCTACCGCCGCCCAAGAACAACTGCCACACCGGGGGACTTTCAGATGCATTACCGGCCTTTATACATAGAGACACTCATAGGAAATTTTGGTGTTTGCGTCTAAACTCAAAATTGTCGCTGAATACCGAACTACGAAATGGTGGTGCAGTGCAGGCGCGGCGGCCCGCCCGCGCTGTACCACACGCACGTCACGTGCTGGTGGTGGTGGTGCACACTGACCTGCACGCTGGCGTGTACGAGCGAGGACGGAGGGCGCGCACATCCTACGTGTGTACGGGCTGGCGCTGACGATGAGCAGCGGCGCAACGGTGCGGTTGGTGGTGGAGCAGTGAGGCGCGGCGGCCCGCCCGCGCTGTACCACACGCACGTGACGTGCTGGTGGTGGTGGTGCACACTGACCTGCACGCTGGCGTGTATAAGCGCGGCGCTGACGGTGAGCAGCGGCGCAACGGTGCGGTTGGTGGTGGAGCAGTGAGGCGCGGCGGCCCGCCCGCACTGTACCACACGCACGTCACGCCGCTGAAGCCCTCGCGCACCGGGAACCGCTCCACCGCCAACTTCACCTAACCACACCCAAATATCATTCAACCCTTTTTCACGTGAAAACATAGACTTCTATGTACTACTGTACTGTTGCGCGTCATAATTAATGTTTGGTACATGGAAACATTAGTTACTACTAGCGTATCGAGTAGCAGAACTAGGATAGTCAAGATCCTAGAGATTTCCATGCCAGAACTTTCTACACCTAGTCAGTTGGGACCGGTATGTATTCGAACATTCTAGACATTTCAGTAGAAGAGGCGCCACATAAGGCCGGTATCTACCGCGACCCTAGCCAGTTTTGAATTGGCAATACAAGCGAATACTTCGAAGCGATTTAACCACTAACTAAAATGATCAGTAGTACAATTGTGTTTTATTATTTGTGCGTTTTATTATAATAATATTGTAATTGATGTTCGGTAATTAATGTGTCAATTTTGGTAATTCAATCGGCAGTTTTTATTGTCACGAACCCCAAACTCGTAACAGTAATTATATACATCGCGCCCTAAATTATGGTCGATTTCCGTAACGCCCTTAGTCGACGGCAAGCGGGCGAGATCTTCGTTTTGTAAACCGAGAACGTTGTTTCCGACAAAATAGCACCGATTTTGTTGAATGTGATTAAGAGAACTTTGACATTACACCACAATGTGCTGAAAATGAATCTGTTCTAGATGTACTGAAAGAAATGCGTTACGGAACCACAAGCGCTGTTGAAAAAAGAGAAAGAGAAAAATAGAAGTAGAACCTGGAAAGCGTGCAAGTGTTGAAGAAAATTACGTTGAAACTGAAGCTGAAAACAGAGAACCAAAGAAAAAACAATTTAGTAAAAGACGCCATATCAGTTGGTGCCTTGAAATTAAGTCAAGCATCAAATTACCAATTTTCTCAAATGCTGCAACAGGTAATAGGCAGAACGTCATCGAAAAATCAAAAAATCAACCAAAGAAGCTTAATTACTATAAGAATGATGAGGAAATTATTTATGAATTGATGAAGGATTAGGCAATGTAGCGAATCTTGTGTTTTGAGTGCAATTAATGTTTAAATGTTGTTATTAGATAAAAACATTAGTTAGTTAGTAGATAAGTTAATATTTTTTCTTATTAACTTTTTGAAAGCTGTTAACTGGATCCTTCCGTTGCTACTGAACACTAAAGCATGTGATTGCTTATAGTTTTTGAGGGCTTTCATCCATGTGAAGTAGTTTTATAGTCGTGGATTTCATGTTTGTAAAAAATTAAAAAAAATATTGTTTAATGTTTGTTCTTAGATTGTTCTCAAGTTAAACCTTGTTCTTTAACAATATATTATTAAGAAATTTCGTTAAAAGTTTATTTTTCAATTATTTCACTTGATTTTTTTTATATCCCGTCCCATTCCCCTAGTAAAATGGTGTTGGTACCTGTTAATATTAAGTATGTTAACAGGTACCAACCTTTCGTAACCAAATAAGTAGATACCTAAGCCATTGTTTATTTTACATTATAATTTCTTTGGGTTTTCTTATTTTCTATTTAAGATTTGGCTTTTGAAATTAAATGCTTTATTTAAGTTTAAGGATTCAAGGAACTCTCCAAGTATACTGGGTGACTTTTTTTTTACCATCTGGAAAATAATATGATGTTTAGTGTAAGTAGAATAGAAGCTATCCTCGAAAGCATTTGTAAAATATAACCAATAGGCAAAATTTCTGAATATCCAACAAAATACATAAAAACGATAATTCACCATACATCATTTGCTTAAAACCACAGAATAAATAATAGTATAAGAACAGAAGGATCGCTCTCTGATAGCAAACTTGCGAGTTTAAACCTAGTCACAACGTCGCTAATGTTCGTAATACTTTGCAAGCCTCGGAGGCGACCCTCGTGAAATTAGCCTATAGTAATTGTTTTATTTCTATATTTATTATATTTCTAACCCTAGATGTTTTCCATTTAGTAAACACATCATCTCTTATTTTACACATATTTATGATGTCTTTATTTATCATATTCTCTTTATTTCGTTTGCTATTTTGTTGTTTTCGTACGAAATTATGTTTATAAATTCATCTCGGGTCTAACGTGGGCGATCACACCAAGATAAACTACAGGACTACACTCGGCATCATACAAGCGCTCGCTCAACTCATTTTTTTACATAATTTTTGTTCTCCCTACTTTAAACAATATCATTTAATATACCAAACTACAAATTCTTAACCAGTGCTTGACTGCTCCCACCTGAATGTAAGTGGCAATGCAGCCGAAGATGATACAGCACACTGACTTAGCTTAACAAAAACCAAAACCTATACAATATTGCCTTGCAGAATAGAATAATGCGGACACATTATAATCGGATGGAAAGACAAATGCCGGTAAACTATTCAACTCATTTGCTATACGCATTATGAACAACAAAACAAAACGTTTGATTCAAATAAATATGTATATTGAGAACAAATGGGTGATGACCAGCCGAGCGTCTAGTGGTCTTCTTGTGTTGTGGTTGAAGTAATAAAATTCAGCCACTGTCACGAAATGTTATTTCTCACAAGTATCCATTCATCATCATCTAATAAATCGAGGCTGCCACTCAAGGACATTTCTTCCCCATCGCTTGTCGGTTTATCTAACTATATTTAACAGTATTCTACCCATCTAAAATTTATCACGACGTATTTCCTACCTTATGCCCCTGTACATTGTTAGTATACGCGGAGATCTCTTCAGCGGCGCGCACCATGTCCGTGCAGGCTCCATACTGTGTCTCCGCCTTGGTCATTACTGAATGTGTTATGTTCATTGCAGAGCTAATAACATCCAATAGTGATGCACCTGCAATCAAGGAAATTAACAGTTGTATTCTTGTTTTTGAACTTTATCACGTTATTCTCTGCCTAAGTTTAAATAGCGAAAGAGAACTATATGTCTCTCACTACAGTACATCAGAAGTCTGCTACTGAACATAGACCTACCCAAAAGCTTTCCACAGAGTATTTTTTTTTCTTGTAGCGTTTTATATGGTAGAAGTGCTGCAGTTATATTAGTAGTATAGTTGTAGCACGAATGGGTCGGCTCGACCGGAGAGGGACCACGCTCTCGCAGAATACCAGCGTCAAATAGTAGCTTAATGCTACTGTGTTTTGTATGGTGAGTGTAGAGAACCGGGGACACTTTTTACTGGAAACGAGGCATTCCATCTTAGTCCTCACGGGTGACAACGCATCTGCATTTTGATTCGTAATCGAGTATAGATGTAGATGTCTATGGGCCACAGCAACCCCTTACCATCAGGTGGACTGTGTGCTCGTTTGTCATCCTATCCTATTAAAAAATATATATATTTCTAAGCAATCTGCTTCTATGAATTGGCTAGTTGCTTATCAGATCACTATTCTAATTAATGGTGATGCGTCTTTCTAGCACATGCTAATATTAGGATGCCACTCAAGGACCATTCTTCCATATCCATTGTAGGATTTTCTATATAGCTGACCCATTACCACTTCAGCTTACTGATCAGTTTTTCGTCTTCTTCATTATCAATCCATAAAATCTACTGCTGGACACGGACCTCTCCTCTCCTGGATTTGCCTCAATCGTCCTGCATAGCAAGCAGATTCCCAGTTAACCACAATTCCACGGTGCGCAGTAGCTACTTACCATCAGATCAACTATGAATTTGCTTCTCACTCTAGTATTGGAAATGTCAGCGTATTTTGCTCTAGCAGCATAAGAGAATTCATCAACCCATTTTATTAGAAAGAATCGTAAAAACAACTATTGGAATGATTACAACTAAGAGATGGGTAGCGGCATCTTCCATGAATACCATGAAATTAAAATCAGTGGTTGCTAACCCACTGTGAATAGTAACTATGACATATGTCTCCTTTACTCGGATGATGGTACAAAGAAACCAACAAAATGGATTCAAACACAGAACATTGTAGTAGCTCTATATTAAAGTTACAGCCTATATACGTCCCACAGCTGGGTACAGGCCTCCTCTCATTTCTGAGGGTTTTAGGGCAAGGAAGTGTCAGCCGCGCTGCCCCAATGCGTTTGATAAACTTCACATGTCTTCGAAATATTTTTTTTATTTCACATGCAGGTTCTTCACGATGTTTTCCATCACCGCCGAGCTCGTGGTAAACCAGCAGATAAAATTGCAATTAACAATTTCATTGGTGCCGGCGAGGATCGAACCCGGGTTGATCGTGTACTGTGAATTTTACAGCAAGCGCTAACCACCTAAGCTACCATGGCCCTATATTATCTCCCTCTATATTATTAGCTCTATATTATCTATATACACAATAAATAAAATTTGTCTGTTTATAATGTCAATAAAGTAGCAAAATTAAAAATTTTGTACCACCATCTTCAATATAAATAAAGTGAGAACATCAATGTAGTCGAAGTCAACTAAAATTCGCATTACTAAGGATAAATAAAAAATACACGTTAGATCTTGATCTAATTTATGTGGGACCATATAAGAAACAACAGCATTCAAATATAATAAAAATCATCAAAATCAGTTCACCTGGAAAAAAGTTCTGAGATAACACACATAAAAAATACAATTATATAATACAGTCGAATTGAGGACCTCCTCCTTTTTTGAAGTTGGTTGATAAAATGAGAACACCATCAATGTACTCAAGTCTAAAAGCTTTTACTAACTGCATATGAAAGTATAAATGGTAATTATAAGAAAAACACAATTTTTAAAATTTTTGTCTGTCTGTCTGATTGTTCCGGCTAATCTCTGAAACGACTGAACCGATTTTGGTGGGACTTTCAGTGGCAGATAGTTGATGTTATAAGGAACATTTTTGGCTACTCTTATTTAAAAAAATTTGGGTGCCTTACAAAAAAAATTAAAACCCATGACAATCAAAACATAATGTTCCACGCAGTGAAGTCACGGAGATGAGCTAGCATTAGAATGGAAATAATTTTAATAAGTATGACTTACCCAAATCTCGCTCCTCTGACATATACTGCATATAATTCCTTATAGCTTGCGATATGAACATAACATCATCGGGGTCAATTATTTCAGCTAATGGGTATGTTTTTTCCTGTATCAACATAGCCAGGCGCTCTGTTGCATTCAGCGCAGAATATTGGACTAAACTGACGTTTAACAATGCAAATTGCTGGAGTAATTTTGTTACATTACTTATATATGAGCATTCCGTTGTATTAACTGGTCCCCAAGTGCCATTTGCATTGCAGTGCCTATACGCCGTGCCTTCACCACTACGACAAGGAACAATGGCAGTATGATTTAAGAGTAGCTGAGGCCAGGAATACAATCCTTTATTATTAATTGTGTGATTCGTTCCACAATACTGAGTTCTGTTTGATAGCACCAAAACTTGCACCGTATGGTTATGTCGTATACGGTTCTGGTCACTGTACATGCATGTCCAGTTACCCATATGATGGTTGGTTATATTCGGAAAGAATACTGTTGTTTCAGCCAACCCTTCTTCTTGCATATCTGTGTTAGTTACATTCACGTCACATATTTCAAGCATTGGATGCACCCATTTCAGTTCATACTTTGCCAACACTGAAGCGAATGGAGCATTACAAGTTAACATCAAAGTATCACCCTCAAATACCACTTGATCGTGACCAGGTTTTACAATTAAGGAGGTTGAAGGTAAAACACTGCCGCAAGCTGATAGATCCAAGAATATTTTCAGTTTACGGACAGTCTTATTGACCATGTTTTCTGGTGATCTGCATTTAGGATTACCCACAAGTTTTACACTGGTATTTCTGGACCAATCGCCTACCCATAATAGGTCACAATCACAAATAAGAGGATTTTCTGTTATATCTCTGCAAAGATAACAGTTAACTTTGACACATTTTATTATAGATAATGCTAATACTAATTTTATAAATTTTGTTCCCTTAATATAAAATGCCAATAGCAATTATCTATTACTGGAGTAGTCTTTTATTATGATTGTATTTTAAAATTTCAATTGCGAATGTATCATTTATATTATAAAATTTTATTATAAAATTTATATTATAAAAACTTACAGCTGTTTCAAGCCAACAAGATAGTCAAATGTTCCCGCAGCTAATGTTGAAATGAGATTCTGTGATAAAATCAATCTCTCCAAATTGACCAAACCCTTGAACATTTCTTTGTAAATGTTGCTTATTTGGTTGTAGGACAAATCCAGCCTTTGCAGTGAGGTCATATTGTAAAATGCATCAGATTCAATAAGAGTTATTTGATTTCTACTGAGATCTCTGAAATAATAAGAATTTAAGTTACAGAATTTAAATTTCACTATTGGGTACAGACATCTTCACATAGCTAAGAGTATTATGGAGCAATAATTTAACCAAACTGCTGCAATGCGTGTTGGCGAGCTTCACATATTCTTGAAATATTTTATTCATTCCTCAGAATGTATTACTTCACCAGCGAGCCCAGGGTAAATTGGCACTTCGAATTGCAATTTCATTAACCCTAATAAACAACAGACCATTAATATGGCCACCTCAACACAGCCCTCTCTCTCAAACTATGTTTTTGTGTTCTCTTTTATAATTAAGTTTTAATTCTTTACTATTCTTGGCTAACAGTAAATATAATATTGGTATAAAATACTTATTATAAATTGTAGAATGCTATCAAATTATACAATTAAATGAACTTGAAATGTAATTGAATAATTAGCATGGTTAGACAAAACCACAATGAAATTTTATGCTTAGTCAAACAAGTAAAGTCATAAGTAAGCCATATATATAACTTTAATTTACACAATATGAATCAATGATAATAAATATTTTACATTACATGTCCAATAACTGTAAATAGGCTATACACATCCCAAAGCTGGGCATAAACATCTTCTCATTTCTGGGAAGATTTTGAAGCAGGGAAGTGTGCGCATCGTAGTCTTACTATGTATTGGTGTAAGTACTTCACATACTTTGAAATATTATAAAAATTGTATGGGTGTAGGAAACTGAATCAGGAGATAGGCAGGAGCATCTTCATGATAACAATTCAAATAATAAAAAACTGCAATTTGCCAGTCTGCTTGCCAAGCTTGGCAACTGTGGCAAATGAGGTAATCCAGGAGGTAAAAAAAATAATAAAATCTATGAGGGAGGCCTATGTTCAGAAGTGGACTTTTATAGACTATAAGGGATGGATCACCTACTAGCATCACTGTGAGTTTTACTTGGACCTAGGATTTTTCCGGTCCAATTTGACTTAGGGACCTTCAAGAAAAGAGCTTACTTCTTTATAAAAGGCCGGCAATGCACCTGCAATTCCCCTGGTGTTACGGTTGTTTATGGGCGGTGGTAGTCACTTACCATCAGGTGAGCCGCATGCTTGTTTGACCTTCTTCTATAAAAATAATATGTTATCGCACTATAATGCTTGGCAAAATCTTCCCTGTGAAATAATCTATGGGGGAGGCCTATGTTCAACAGTGAACTTTTATAGGCTGTAATTGAAGGATGAATGGATGGATGGACATACATGTATTTCTCTTAATATTTCCCTTTACCGCCAAGCATATGGCTAAATACAGGTAAAGTTTTGATATGAACAATGATTTTTTACATAGTAAAGCTATGCTCAGCACGACCAAGAAAGAACTACACACAAAACACCAGCATGAAATAGGGACATAATGTAACTCTATTTGTAAGGTGATTGTAAAACAACGGAGACTCTTATACTGACAATGAGGCATTCCATCCTAGTCCTCAGAAGTGACAACACAACTAAATTCTGAATGTTAATTGATGATAGTTGGGTCACAGCTGCAGCAACTACTTATCATCAGGTAGACTTTTTGTACTTCTTCTTGTTTTAAAAGATATCCTCCATAATTTCCCTGATAATTCTCTGTCAACATATACTATGTGCTTATTGGTCACCCACATAAAATAATAAATATAGAAGTAACTTACAATTTCTGCAAATTAGGTAAATGAAGCTCTCGTGACAAAGTTGAGACAGCATTGCCAGACAAATTCCTTAAAAATTTAACACAAATTTTAATTCAAAAATAACAATGGTATATGTATTTAATTATACTACAATATATTATCTAACTGCTTTACATTCACATTAAAAGTGTTGTAATTATTCTATTTCACAATGAAGGTTTTGCCTTAATTGTAGCAGTGATGTGGACCAACAGGCGCGTTTGTGTGTGTAACTATGATTTGTTCAACTCATGATCGTGACTATGTGCTCCCGAGGCCTACACACTCTAACACAATGTGTATGTCACCAAGACTGCTGAATGGACTATTGTATTTTCTAAAACAAAATACTCTTAGCTTCACAATATATAGTGGTAAAATTCATATTCCTCAACAATGGCAGGCCTCATAAAAATTGTCTGGGTTGAACTCATGCACTCTTCTTACTCATCCGACATGAACCTATGGGCTAAACCTTGTTTTATAATTATAGGTCTTGATTCCAAGTTCAATGAAATGATTGGGAGGTTAAACCAAACCAGTTTTTTCAGTGGTGTGGCTAAATTAGTGGAAGTTTAAAGACAAACCATTATTTAATAATTCAGGAGTCCACTGATTACTTTTAGATGTCTTGCATAATTTAATCACTTGCAAAAAATTTAAAAGCTCGGTAAATCATCTAGAGAAGATTGAGTGTAAAATTGGAGATTGTCAACGTAAAAGTATTTTTTTTTTAATAGGATAGTGTGAGTGTGACAAACGAGCACACAGTCTACCTGATGGTAAGTGGTTGCTGTGGCCCATAAACATCTACATCTATCCTCAATTAAGAATCAAAATGCAGATGCATTGTCATCTGTGAGGAGTAAGATGGAATGCCTCATTTCCAGTAAAAAGGGTCTCCGGTTCTCTACACTCACCATACGAAACTCAGCAGCATTAAGCTACTAGTGTAAGAAAAAGACAGTTGATTACTTATGGAATGTATGAAAATTGCAAACAGGAGATGAGACAGTGTGTTATCTTGTGGGACGCCGGCAACAGTAGCAGTCCTAGAGGAATACACATCCTGTACCTGAATATGCTGTCGGCGCTCAAACAAGTAACTACGAAACCAGTTAACTACAGCCAGAGATATGTTGAGAGAGTGCAATTTATTTAACTAGATATCAAAACCAACTGTATTCAACGCATTGCTGAAATCTAACAAAGTATTGTTAATTTTTGATTTTCCATACCAAAACTAATGTCATCAGTAATTTATAAAAGTACTGTAGTCATACTACGACCAGGATTTAAATCAGATTGCAAGGGATTAATGAGGTTATGTTCTTCAATCTTCTTACATTTACAGAAAGATATGGAGGTGTTCTCTAATGGCTCCCTACAAAACAAAGTTTCAATAGAATAAGCATTCTACTGAATATCCAATGAATAAATAATACCAAAGTTATCAATTCAAATATGTTTTCAATTAGAAAATAGTGGTTATATTAAGTTACTCACAAGCTGACAACGACAGTCCATAGTTTACTAAGATCTATTTCCTTGAGTTCAGTAATCTGAGCTGGAGTGCCGCCGCATTTTAATTTCAGAGGTTCGTCAGGCTGCAGTTCCACTACTGCTCCATCTATAGACTTGTTTCCCTTACAAATGCACAAAGAGGGGCAGTAGCTTAGCGCTCCATCGAAAAACATGAACATTATCACCACAAAACACCGCCACATTTTGCTCGTTTCCCAAAAAAACTATATTATAAGATATGGCACAAAGCCAAAAACGTATAACAATCACATTTTCAAAGCTACTTATAAATTAAACTTCGTTCGGTGAGATATCTCATGCTCTGAGATAAACAACAGAGCTATTAATTATTACTTTGCGCTTATAAAACTTAGTGAACTCATTATTTTGGCAGAGTTTAAGTAGTGTGAAAATAAAAAGTAAACAACTAGAATATCGTACAAAAGCATCAATTCGACATTTGTAGAAAAATGACTGACTGAGTGATTGACTGACCGATTTGATTGAATTGAACAGATGTTATATAGAGAAGTGTATAACTCAGGGCTGCCTTTTCGAAATTTTAAGTTGCCGTGTTTTTGGATCTGCATTGCCGTGTTTTGGAATAAAAACTACAAAATGGCCGTGTTTTTATTTATTTTTAATTAATACGTAAGATTAAACATGATATAAAAAATTACTTCACAGTCATCATACAAATTTCTTATCGAATCCAAAACATCTTCTCCGTATTTGTTCATATTATATTTATTACTTTCCTTTATACTGTCTATCATTCGTTTTGTCGGTTTGAAATTTACACAATTTCCTTGGGATCGGATAAAGTGCTTAGCTAGTAAAGTTAAAAAAAAGTAAATAAACATTAGTATATCTAGTCAAGTTATGCAGGGGCCGGAGGACGTTTTAAAAATACTAATTTATTAATTAAAGATGTTTAATCGCTACAAGAACTAGCTTAAGACTAACTTAAAATTTTATCCTTAAAACAAAATGGATGAGAGCCCACACAAGAGCTCGGCAGTTTCTGTTTGCTCACTCAGCACATGCCTGTGGTCTGCAATCAGAATATTCTGCTGATGCGGACATCTTGGTGGGTCTCGCCACCCGTAACACCTTCCTCCCCAAGTTCGAAGTTCTCGTTTACAGGGGAACTTCGAATACAAAAATTAAACAAGTTTAAATGATACTTATGAACTAAGACACAGGTTACAATAATGATTATCAGTCCATACAATAAAATGGTCCATAGACTAACACTTTTAATCACCACAATTGTCTTTTCACTTTCACTATTTTTAATTTCACTTTTTCTTAATGCAACTGATAGAAATTTGAGGTCCACAAGATCTATTCCTTCTAGGTTGAGCTGCACCGGGGCTGACATCTCAAGAGATAAGTTTATCGCAGGTAGGTTAATAATAGGTAATATAAGGGGTGAAATGCTTTCAATACCATAGGGTTTCTTGTTAGATTGTGCCATGAATCTTCTGTCTTGCTATTTCATTATTGCAGATCTCGGAAAGTAAAGTAGACTCCTTAGCATAGATAATCCACCTGTTAGGTTGTATAAGCTGCACCCTTACGGCTTCCAAAGTAACTGGAACTTGGATGCATGAGGATATGTTTTCAGCATAAGTCATCATGTCTGTGATGCAATCATCCTTAATTAGTTGGGATATGTCGTCCTCAGGACAGAGGAAACTGTATTCACCGATTTCCTGACAAGGATGAGTAAGCAGTTTAATTTTCGACCCTTTCACTAAAAGGTATAGAAATTTAGGTAAAATGACAGAGGTACGATTATATGATAATACAGGTAAGGAATAGAGCTTATAATAAATATAAGTGTCCTTAGTGACGAGAGGTATTTCCAAAAGATAAGTTATACAATTTCCTTTTAAATAAGCTATCACCATTATAGTTTGCTCTATCTTAACTAAATTTTCTAATATAGGAGGGTATATAAGATTTTCTAATTTACTAATTTTTTCGAGTAGAATTAATAATCTTTTAGACTATATTACAGACTGGTGTAAAATTCCTAATCTACTCAAAGCTAAAGTGGTTTCTATCTCGTTTAATTTGATAAGGATAGCCTGAAAGTTATGAATCAATAAGTTATATGTACTTATAATCCGTGTTTCAATATGCTTAAAGCGTTCTCTTTCGACTATATTGCTTAAGTTATATGATAATGCTATAATATCTTTATTAATTTGGAATAGATTTTCATTTTATTTAAATGTAGAGTTGGTCAGAGCTTGTGCTATTTCAGTGATCAACGTCATCCTGTTGTCGTTACTATTCTGTTTAACTTTTACTTCTGTAATTAATTTATCGTATCTAACGGCATCATCATTATCGAGATTTCCTGTGATTACTTTAATTAAGGAACCTAGTGGGTTAAGTATACCGCATCTTGCTCGAAAAGAAGGGGTTATTTGTTCAAGCTTATTAATAGTTAAATTCCTAATATATTCTACTTGTGTATTAACATCTACATATATAATAATTTAAATAAGAATTTTTCATATAAATTATATGAAAAATTCTTATTTAAATTATTAACTAACTTATTTAATTCGGAAGAGCTCAGTACGTTGACCTTTACATCCTCTATGAATGGTGGCAATAATCCATTTACTTTTTTTTGTATAGTGGGAAATAAATAAATAAATAAGTTTATTATTACTGATGACAGAAGCTCCTTGCTTCACGGGTAGTATTACAGGATTGCTATTTAGCTCCTGAAGTTGAAGGGCCTGGAGATGTGTCACCGTGGCTACTACCAGAAGGAGCAGGAGGTGCCTGTGAAGGACGTTTTACATTCTTTAGAGGAAATTTACTATCACGTCCTTTAATGTTTACGGGAATAACGTTTCTACTAATGATATCTTTACTACTTCTTTTATTAGTACCTTCTGCATAAATAGTGTCTCCGGGTTCTATTTTTAATTCCGTTTCTCCACCTCTCTTTTCATTAATTTATTCTCTCTTTTGTATGGCTTGTTCTGTTAGATATTTATAGAGGTATTTAGTACGCTTTGCATGTTCTTTAACTAACTGTTGTAAATACTGTTTTTCAAAACCTACGTCGAATGAATGCCGTGAGTCTGTATGTCCTAATAAGACTTCAAAAGGTGTTAAGCCTGTGGTAGAGTGTATGCTATGATTGTATACCATTATTGCGTATGTCATGGAAGAGGCATCTGTATATTTGTGTTCATACTTTGCTAATCTATATATTTTCAGGATGGTTGAGTGGAATCTTTCAATTAATCCCATAGAATTTGGGTTATTAGGGGTTTCAATATGAAGTTCTATTTTATAAAAGGAAAGAAATTCTTTAAGTAAAGCATTATTAAACTCGGATCCGGGATCTGAACTTATTTTGTGGGGGACACCGTAAAAAGAAAAATATTTAACAAGAGCTCTGGTGACTTCGGGAGTCGATCTGTTAACTATTTCAAAGACCTGTCCTAATTTGCTGAAGGCATCAATTATTGTGAAATAATAGTGACCTTCGACTTTAAAGAGATCTATGAAAATTTCTTCAAGGGGTTTATTTTGGGTTTTCGTCAATTGGAGTTTAAGCTTTATAGAGTTCCGATCATATTTCATACTTTTACATGTGTCACATGAATTTATGACACTGGCTATGATTTGGGCCATATTATGCCAAAAGTGATGTAATGTGATGAAGTGAAAGTAAAATGAGCGTTTTATATGTGTGGCCGTGAAAGGAAAAGGGGAGATCTCCCGCCGGGCAAGGTGTTATGCCTGGGGAGCGGCCGACACTCCATGTGATAGTTCGGAGATGTTCTATATATACTGTTTATGATTCGGAATGTTGATAGCGCGATTTAGGCTTCCATCACCCCCCTGCTTAGACCGGAGGTCGATAGTGCAGTCGAGTTGTCGACGAATGTGCAAGTGCCAGGAGATTGCCTTGTAGTCTGCGGTGAGTCGAGAAGAAGGCAAGTAATCTGCGAGAATGCCGTGAAGCAGAGGCGAGTAGTAAGTTTCAGAGCCGTTGCCAAACACTGTATGGCGCAGAGAGTAGCTTGAAGGAACAGGAAGCATTATTATTCCAGTGCTGTGATGAACCTTGTGAAGCTAGATGGCTTGCAGGATATGAAGACTGCAGACGATATCTGCTCGAGAGCGAATGGGTGGGGTATTCTATGACGATGATGAAGCTTGAAGTTTCCGAAGGTTTTTGGTTGCGTTTTCAGATCACGTCGGGGTCACCACTGTGGCCGTGAAAGAAAAAGGGGAGATCTCCCGCCGGGCAAGGTGTTATGCCCGGGGAGCGGCCGACACTCCATGTGATAGTTCGGAGATGTTCTATATATACTGTTTATGATTCGGAATGTTGATAGTGCGATTTAGGCTTCGGTGTGTTTTCGCTTGTGGCGCGACGACAGCGCCGCTACATATGCAATAAAGTTTCTTTAGTACCACGATGGCAAGTTTTTCCGATATGATATTTTTGGAATATGTCTCTTTGTTCTTTCTCATTATCTACATATACGACTCTTTTGGTACATTCGAAAAATTGTACAAGTTTCATTTTTAAATAAGAAAATTACTAATTCCGTGAATTGTTTACAGTGTTCTTCATTTTCAAAGTAAATGAAGTATTTGGTTTTATTCCTAATATATTCTTTCAGAAATTGTTTTACTAAATCTGGTCGGTTTAAAGGTAAGTGTACTTCTACGATTGTTTGTTTTTCTCTAGATAAGTTTTTTACAGATAGTTTATCTATGTTCCAGCTGAACACTAAAATTTGATTGGGCTTAGTGTCGATTGCTTCCTGTAAGATTGGAATTCTCTGTGATTCTGTATCTTATCCTGAATATTCGGTTTCTATACTAGAGGGTTTTTCAGAGGCTGTTAATATGCTACTGGAAGTGTACGGTATGGAATAATCGGATCTTATTGATAGGGTTTTTTCTGAATCTGTATCCGTTATAACAATAGCCTTCTCAGAGTCTCTATCTGAAATGGACATTGATTCCGGAGGTGGTTGCCTAAATGTCTTTTTTTGTAATTCGTCTAATTCTTTAATGTCTTTTATTAAGTTCGGAATTTCCTGATTTCTATCTTCGTCTTTATCTACATTTGCATGAGTGGATGAAATTTCCCTTTTATCTATGGCATTAATTCTAATTCGCGACAGAGCGTCTGCGTTGGAGTTCTGCTTACCACTTTTATGAACAATACTAAAATCATATTCAGCTAGTCGTAAGCGCCATCTAGTCAGTCGGCTATTTGTTTCTTTAAGAGAGTTTAACCAGGCAAGAGGTTTATGATCGGTGACGATCGTAAACTTTTTGCCATAAAGATATGGGCGGAAGTGTTTTATAGCCCAAACTATTGCTAGCAGTTCCTTTTCGGTTACACTGTAACGTGTTTCGGCATCGTTAATGGTTCGACTAGCATAAGCAATGGGTTTGTCTTGTCCTATAGATCCTTGTGAAAGGACAGCACCTAAAGCAAATTCTGGAGCATCTGTAGTTAATATAAATGGCTTTTTAAAGTCAGGGTATTCCAATATCGGGGCATTTGTCAGAAGTTCTTTACATTTTTGAAAGGATTCTAGATATTTACTGTCGTCAATAGGCATCGAGCGTTTCTTTTTCAAGCGTGCTGTCATGGGTTGAGTTACTTTAGCGAAATCTTTTATAAAACGTCGGTAATAGCATACCAAGCCAAGGAAGCTTTTAATCTCGGTTGTGGTCTTTGGTAAGAGATAATTTAAAACGGCTTTAATTTTTTCATTATAGGTTTCAGTCCGTCGCAAGTAATCGTATGTCCTAGGTACGATACTTCTTTCCTCAGAAATTCTGATTTGTCTAGCTGAACTTTCAGGTTTGTCTGTCGTAGTCTGTCGAATACGGTTCGAAATTTATCTATGTGTTCCTGTAAGATTGTGGAGTAAATTATTATGTCGTCTAGGTATACTAGGCAGTGTAAACCTTGCAGACCCCGTAAGACATTGTCCATGGCTCTCTGAAAGGTTGCTGGAGCTGTCTTTAGACCGAAAGGCATACGTGTGAACTCATATTGTCTTGACTGGGTACTGAAAGTTGTTTTCTATCTATCTTTCTCAGATACTTCTATCTGATGATAATCACTAGGTAAGTCAAGTGTGGTAAAGTAACAACTACGTCCTAATTTATCAAACAAGTCGGTTATGTTAGGCAAAGGGTATTTGTCGTTGCTCAAAAATTAATTTTAATTCTCCCCAGGTTTCAATATCTGGTCTTTCACTAATAAGAGCGGCAGCTCTGCCTACTAACTTTGACGTAATAACTTGAAATATGTACAAATCTTGTTCCGTATTTCCTATTTCTCTACATAACTGTATAACATATTCACATTTACGAATGAATAAATTAAGTAACTTTTCGGAAACTGGCTTGTTCAGGAGGCTGGAAGTCGTCGAGTCTGCGTGCGAGACGATTCGTAATGACTCTCGAAAACAACACGTAAACGCGGCTCAGAAGGGATATCGGTCTGTAGTTCTTCAAGAGGGCGTTGTCACTTTTCTTGAAGAACAAGACCTCCGCACTTCTGCTCCACGCCTCCGTAGTAGTGCCACCATGGAGGACGGAATTAAAGAGCCTCTAAAGGACTTCAAGTACCAGTTTTCCACCCGCTTTCAGAAGCTCCGGTGTAATTCCATCCTCGTCCGGGGACTTGCCGTTTTACCGTGCTGGAGAGCCATTCTAATCTCGCTCATACTGACGTCCGGGATATCATCGGAATAGTGTCGGATAAGACTTGCTCTTGGATCGTTACTCACACTTGCATGTAGCTCCAACGATAATGTGTACAGCTTCCCATAGAACATCTCAATCTCACTTAAAATCTCAGGTGTCCCGGAAAGGATGCTGCCACACTCAGTCTTCAGCTTTGACAGTTGGCTCTTTCTGGCAGACAGATCTCTGGCAAATACTTTAGAGCCCTGGCTCCGCTCGATCGCTTCTTTAATACGAGCAGTACTAATTTTGCGAAAGTCTCACCGCATGCATTTGGAGATCTGTCTGTTCAGTTGCCTGTATGCTGTCAAATCTGTTGACGATTGCAGCCTCATCTCCCGTCTAACAGCCATGAGATTAAGAGTGTGATCGGAGAGTTTTTGTGTTCTTCTGCGGCGGGTCTTGCAGAAATTAGCTCCGACCGTATGGACAGTTTCCACGAGCTTGTCATTCATATCGTCCACTGCATTGCAATTTTCTAGGCACTGAAAGCGATTACGTAACTCGAGCTGAAAGATTTCGGGATTCTGGATCAGACCACGAGGGGGACGGAGCGTTGACTTCATTAGACTAGACCTCTCCAACTTAACGTTAAGGTTCAGTGTGCCTCTAACCATTCGGTGATCGCTGCAAGTTTTCACCCTTGCGATCACTGAGACATCACTGAACAGTTGGCGTCTGGTCGTCATAATGAAGTCAATCTCATTTTTTGTCAAACCGTCGGGGCTCGACCTTCTGGAAGAAAGAGTTCATCATAAAGAGTCCCTCTTTCTCCATAAAGTCGACCAGCTGCTGGCCCCTACGGTTCCGTTGCCCTACTCTAAATTTCCCTAACTTCAGCTCACCGCTTTCTTTTGTGCCTAGTTTTGCGTTAAAGTTTCCCATCAACCGCAATGGGTTTGGAGGAATGCCTGTCTCTAGAAATATCCTCATACATATCCTCCACCTCCTCATCGGGATATGCCAGGTTGGTGCGTAAACCTGTATGACCTTCAGCGAATACCGTTTGGTGATTCTGAGTATCAGGTACGCAACCCTCGTCGACACACTCCCAATCTTTACAACGTTGTTGACGAGAGACTTGTGAACGATAAATCCGACATCTCCTTGGGACAGATGGTCGCCCTCCCGGTGATAGAACAAGTTGCCGGATTCGAGAATCACCGTGTCCTCCCCCTCTCTCCGGACCTCGGATAATCCTATAATATTCCAGCGCAACTTGTCTATCTCTTCTTCGAGCTCCAGGATCTTCTCGTCCATCCTCAGGGTGCGTGCGTTAAATGTTGCCAGGTCGAGTCATCGTAGGTGGTAACCGAACCTCCACCGAAGATTCTTAGCACCCCCTGCCCCACCGTTACCATGGTCGCCACCGAAGCCAGGAATAGTGGGGCCGCCGGGGATTGGGGGCCGTTTGTTTCGTTTGTCGTTACTCATGGGGGGATATTTGCCATAGTTGCCACGCTTGGCGAGCGGGTTGGCAACCGCAGTTTTTTTATTATATTATTGTTGTTATTTGGAAGATGCTGCTTCCCATCTCCTGCCTGTCTCCCTCTGTCGCCTCTTACGACACCCACGGGAAGATATTGGGTAGTGGATATTCTCAACCGTCACTACACGGCATGATGATTTGTTTATCGAAAATAATATTGACATAGTCCTCGCCTTACGTTGCTTACGCATGTAGAGAGCGGCATCAGTGTATCGACACGTGTACAATTTGATGGTATGCGTAAATGCAATGAACACAAACATAAATGCTGTAGGGTGCCTGTAGTGTGCGCGATTCAATTTTGCATTTGTATTGAAGTACACAGTAGTGTGTTTTTCTTGCGCTCCACCCTGACATTGACAGATTTTTTTTAGAAATTAACGCACATGGTCTCTCTAGATGGTTTAATACTCAAAGGTGATTGTACCGTAAACAGAAAATTATGGAGTGTACAGGTAAGGAGAACTAAGTCTATAAAAAAGTGTCCGTAGGAAAGCGCTAAATAAGGGTGGCGCCCACTATAGCCAGAAAATAAATTTTAAAGAACTTTTTATAATTTTTTATTGCAGTCTTTTACCATAATTCTTTTTTATAACTTTTATTTTATTGTTTTCAAAATTTTTATTTTTGAGATCACTCTCAATGTGTTTCGCGGTAACTTTTTCTAGGTTATATTTACTAATTTATTTTAGACATCGTGAGTAGTTGAGGTTTTAAATACTGCAGTTTAATAAACTACTCTAGTCACCACAAATATTAAATTCCTCAACTCAGCGGACTTCACTCCGTCGACCACTACTAAGTTTATTTCGTACCCTCTAGCTATTCCAGCGCTGATGTGGAGAGTTTTTGAACTGTTATTTACTGCTTACGGGTGGGGTGGACACTTTTTCAACTATTCTCCTATGTGAGATGGTTCTTCTTATCTATACTCCATCCATCCTCCATCCTCCAGAGAATACTATAAACACCGGCAAAGCGTGTCGCAAAAAGATACAAAAAATACGTCACTATATATAGGGTTACAAGTGTGTGGAAAAACTTTTTTTAGTTACTTGATGTATACCATAACCATCAAAAGCTTCTTTTTTATAGAAGAGGGGGCAAACGAGCATGTGGCTCACCTGATGGTAAGTGACTACCGCCGCACACGACAATCCCAACACCAGGGGAATTGCAGGTGCGTTGCCGGCCTTTTAGAAATGATTAAGCTCTTTTCTTGAAAGTCTCTAAGTCGTATCGGTCCGGAAAAGTCACCGGTGGTAAACAATTCCACAGAGAAGTAGTACGAGGAATAAAACTCTACTCTAGTACCTGGCGCTAGCGCCATCTAGTGTCGGGGACCAGAGCCAGGAGGGCGTCCTAGAAAATGTCAATCTTGATCTTTCAACCAACAGCGCCATATATTATCGAACAGAAGAATTAAGCTTTCTAGAAGCCCCACACTCGAACTTTCTGCGTCTGGTCGTTTGACGCCCGTATTTACTGGAATATTCTGGATGTTTTGGTGTAAAAGGTGTATTTAAAGCCGCTGCAACCCGCTATCGAGTCAGTATTGAATTTGGCGAGACAAACGAAGCTTCGGAGCGAAATAAAGTGAATCAGTGTGATTAATTATTAGTGTTTTAAGTTTTAATTGGTGTTCGGCAATAAAAGTGTAAATTTTGGTAATTTAATCGGCAGTTTTTATTGTCACGAACCTCAAGCTCGTAACAATTGGTATCAGAAGTGGGATAAAATCATGCCGATTTTACCTAAGGAGGAAACGGAGGGTATCCGTACCCGAAGTCAACGCCAGCAGGAGACGGACCAAAGAAGATTTGGTGGTGTAACGCCGCAGACGTCGGAGGGCCAGCCGCCGGCTGCAGGCCCGTCAGTAGCTCCTACATCTGCATCACCTGACTTAGGTGCTCTGATGGTGATGCTGCAGGAGCAGGCCTACCGACAGGAGGAACAGGTCCGTCAGTTGAAAGAGCAGCTGCGGGGCGGACAAGAGGAACAGGTCCGTCGTTTGGAAGAGCAGCTGCGGGGTGGACAAGAGGAACAGGCCCGTCGACAGGAGGAACAGGTCCGCCGATAGGAGGAACAGGTCCGCCGTTTGGAAGAGCAGCTCAAACGCGATAAGGAAGAGCAGATGCTCCTCATGAAGGACATCCACGCTACCTTCGGAAAAGAGATACGGGAGGTGAAGGATAAGGTTGCTCAACATGACAACCGCCTGTCGGAAGCTGAAACCCGAATCGACCAAGTAAACAATCGGGTTGACAACGTAATGGCTAACATAAAGAAAACGCTGGACGACCTCAAACTGGGGGATGGAATTACAGCTCCCATAGTATCTACAACACCTTCGCTACGTGGGTTCAAAGTGCCACCGTTCGACGGGACTTCTTCCTGGTTAGCCAACAACATCCAGTTCGAGGCAGTCATGGAGGCAAACGGCTGGAATAAAAGTCAGTCCACGACTGCACTCACCCTAGGCCTGCGCGACCAAGCCTTAACTGTGTTGGAAGCTCCTTGAGGCATTGGAGGCGAGATATGGCGACGCTCATCTGGAACACGACTTTCGTGCGCAGCAAAAAGATCGCGTGCAACGCAGCAACGAAAACCTGCAGCAGCAGTGGGCCCTTCAGGTGGAGAAGATGGTTCGAAAAGCATACAAGTCTGTACCTGCGTTCATTGAAGGGAACCTGGTGCAGACATTCATCAACGGCATCCGCGACGTTTAAAATCAGAGCTGCTGTGAGGCTCGGGCACCATGAGACGCTTGAGGACGCCTTGATCCATGCAGTGGAGATGGAAGCCGTGCGGCAGGATCATCATTCCCATCGTGACAGGGAGGTTACAGCAGCTACAGTTCGCGACCGCAATAAAGGATACAGCCCTAGGTGCTATGGCTGTGGGGAAAGGGGCCATCTTCGATCCAGCTGCCCTAAGCGAACTGTAGAAAGGGAAGTTGATCGATCTCAAGAGAGTAGTGCAACTAACGGCACCGCCTGGCGGCGGCAGGAGCATCGTTTCCCTCACGTTAGGGAGGTTGCAGCAGTTACGATTCGCGACCACAATAAAAATTACAGCCCAAGGTGCTATGGCTGTGGGGAAAGGGACCATCTTCGATCTAGCTACCCTAAGCGATTTGTAAAAAGGGAAGGTGATCGATCTCGAGAGGGTTGTGTGGCTAACAGCACCACCCAGCAGCAGGAATACGACTTTGTGATTGAACACCGCAGCGGGAAATCGCATGGCAACGCAGATGCATTGTCAAGGAGACCTTGTCCTGAAGATTGCAAGCATTGTACTAGGCAAGAGAGTAAGAAAGTCGTATCCGTGAGGAACCTCAGGACAGTCCACCTCAGCACCGAGTGGAAGGACAGCTTACCACATGCACAGCAAGGAAGATTCGGACATCAAGCCGATTCTGGAATGGATGAAGGCCTGTGCTCCCAAGCCCAAGTGGAGCGACGTCTCAGCGATGAGTTCGACCACTAAAAGCTATTGGGCGCAATGGAACTGCATGCTGCTTAGGATAGAGTTCTGTGCCGTAAATAGGAAAATGTTCGGGGAGACAGCTGTCATTTGCAAATGGTTGTCCCTAAAGCTAAAGTACCGGATGTTCTACAGCTGTACCATAATGATTGTTCAGGAGGCCATCTGGGAGTTAAACGAACTCTACTGAAGATCCGAGAACGGTTTTACTGGGTCCACTGTCGAAACGATGTCGAGGACTGGTGTCGCAAATGTACAAGTTGTGCGGCTGTAAAGGGACCTCAGACTCATAGTAGAGGTGCATTGAAGTTGTACAATGTTGGTGCACCATGGGAGAGAATAGCCATTGACGTGGCGGGGCCGTTTCCGGAGAGTGAAAGCGGTAACAAATATTTCATGGTTGTGATGGATTACTTCACTAAGTGGCCAGAAGTCTTCGCCATTCCAAATCAAGAAGCTTCAACAGTTGCAGATAAACGAGTTCATGAAGTCTTCTGTCGTTTTGGAGTACCTTTAGAGATTCACAGCGATCAAGGAAGGAATTTTGAGTCTCGGATATTCCAAGAAACTTGCCGAGTTATGGGTACTCATAGAACAAAAACGACTTCTTATCACCCGCAATCTGATGGAATGGTAGAACGATTTAATCAGACATTGGAGAGGTACCTAGCAAAAGTTGTAGACAATCGGCAACGAGATTGGGACAAGCACATACAAACGTTTTTGTTGTCATATCGAAGCGCTGTTCACGAAAGTACAGCAGTGACACCAGCTTTCGCAAACTTTGGAAGAGAATTACGGCTGCCTGCAGACCTGATCATCGGGATACCACCTGATACGCAGTATACTGCGATGCAAGTCATTTGCATAATCGATTATAATCGATTATGCAAATGACTTGCGGAACAAAATGAATGACATTTATGAGCACGTCAGACAATCGGGCCAGCAAATGTCCGAAAAGATAAAAACCCGGTATGACCGCAAAATGAACAACAAAGGGTTCGACGAAGGTTCATTAGTGTGGGTGCACAATACAGTCCGCAGCAAAGGGAAATCTCCTAAGCTTCAAGCTAAATGGGACGGCCCGTACCGGATTGTGACCAGGATCAACGATGTAACCTACCGGATACAGAAAGGCGCAAGAGGGACTCCTAAGATCGTCCATGTGGATCACCTGGTGCGTTATTATGGGGCCGATAATGCTCGGGACGAGCATGTCTTAGGAGGGGGCAGTGTCGCGCACCTAAGTTGACGTCTGGTACCTGGCACTAGCGCCATCTAGTGTCGGGTAACAGAGCGAGGAGAGCTTTCCAGAAAATGCCATGACTAATCTTTCAACCAACAGCGCCATCTAGTATTGAACAGAAGAATTAAGCTTTCTAGAAGCCCCACACTCGAATTTTCTGCGTCTGGTCGTTCGGCGCCCTTATTTACTGGAATATTCTGGATGTTTCGGTGTAAAAGGTGTATTTAAAGTCGCTGCAACCCGCTATCGAGTCAGTATTGAATTTGGCGAGACAAACGAAGCTTCGGAGCGAAATAAAATGAATCAGTGTGATTAATTATTAGTGTTTTAAATTTTAATTGGTGTTCGGTAATAAAAGTGTAAATTTTGGTAATTCAATCGGCAGTTTTTATTGTCACGAACCTCAAGCTCGTAACAGTATTCTCTGCATGGAGTATAGATAAGTAAGTGTAAGTGTGTGTAAGTGTTACTTAAAAAGATTTATAATTTTATAAATCTTTTTGAGTAACACTACACATACTTTTCTAAATTGCTCCGTAAAGAAACAGTCATAATAATTAGTTAAAGTTCGCGCTTAGAGTTATGTTAACATTCATTTTAAAACTAATTACTCCATGATTCCAGTGGTTACATTAAAATTTCAATGTGAGTGTAATTACTTAAATTACAAGCAAAAATATTTTTAAAAATTTTGTCTAACGGTTTTGTAACTGACCTACGACAACTCGCGGATAGCTCGCTGCTGTGAGTCACCGCACCTGCCGGCCGATCGTCGCCACCGCCGCTCGCTACGTATTGCTTTGTTAAGTACTGTCAACATGGCACCAATCAAAGCGTCCTGCGCGGGATGTCACAACGATGTGACTAAAGACGGCGCTTATATGAAGTGTACTCAATATAAGCAAATTTTTTGACATATTTTGTGCTAATTTTAGTCCTGAAAAGTTTGCTACTTTTTCGGTGGAATTTAAGAGGTCCTGGATATGCGTTGAATGTCGCAGTAGACTACCTAAGGGCAATAATTCGCAAACCCCTGTACGCACGCATCAAATCTTAGACCAAAGTATGTCTAGTCCGACTGAAAATGTCAATATGCTCCGTGGCGGAACCCGGTTTAAGCAATCTCCTAACCAGAACCTGACATCAAACTATGTTCTGAACGAAATCAAGGAAACTGTCGTACTGGAACTGAGGAAAACGCAAGCCAATTTTGAAGAGCAGCTTATTGAAAAAATTAACAAATTACTTGCTGAGCAATTTTTGGCGCTAAAAAATGAATTTTTAGAAAAGATCAATATGGTGACGACTAAAATCCAACAATTAGAAGTAACGCTTATGACAAAAGCAGACACTTATAAGGATGCAATAACTAAGAATTTGAGTTTAAATACAATATCAATTAAAGCTGGTCATAAAACTAAAACTCAGTCCCAGATGAAAGCGAAGCCCGTCGTACAAAATGAAAAACCAAGTACCTCGCTCGCAGATTCAGTACCTGATGCAGATAGAACTATGCAGAAGTCCCGCTCTATATCTGCTCTTGCAGTTGGCGATCCCGACTCTGATAACCTTGACAAAGACGGATGGGTGGAGGTGAGACGCAGACGATCTCGTACTTCGCTTCCTGGCGTACTTAGAGGTACCGCAGCGCCTGGATCGACACCACTTCAGGCTGCCGCTAGGTGGAAATACCTGCATCTGTACTATCTTCAAGAAGATACCACTGTGGAACAAGTGCGGGATCACCTTAGTATTATATGTCGCGGTGACATGAGTACCGTCGAGAAGCTGAAGTCCCGTGGGCGCTATGCTTCTTTTAAGGCCGGTATTCCTCTTGAAATTGCTGAAACTGTCATGTCATCTGGCAACTGGGCTGAAGGCATATGTGTTAAGCCTTGGCGTCAGAACTTTCGTGTCAAAATCAACAGCCAACAAGCATCCTCCGAGAGTACGTGAGTTAAGGATTTTTTATCAGAACGTTCGAGGCCTATGGTCAAAAACAAGTACATTTATGAACAATGTTACACATAGTGAATATGACTTCATAGGGTTGAATGAGACCTTTTTAACTAGTTCAGTATTTGATAGCGAACTTTTCCCACCTGGTTACACGATAATACGTAAAGGTAGAGCAAACGATACTGAGTGGGGGGGGGGGGGGGGTACTGCTTGCTGTTCGAGACTGTTATTCTGTTCGGGTTGTTACTGAAATTGATCGTATGACTAATGACAAAGAATTAATATTTGTAATTATTAATTGTAAAAATATTAAAATATTATGCTGTCTTGTATACTTACCTCCGAACTATAATGACGTTCAATATTTAAATGTTTTGGCCTATATTGAATATGTTATTTTTACATACATCGACATGAATGTATTAATTTTGGGTGATTTCAATTTGAATTCTTGTAGCGTTAATGTAAAGACCCACTTTGATTTTTTTGTAATTTTTGTTCGCTCCACCAATTTAATACAGTGTTAAATAGACGAGGCGGTATGTTGGATCTCGTACCGAGCAATTTAGAGCCCAGTCAATTAAGTGTGTCTCTAAATTTAGACCCTCTGGTAGAAATTGATGAGTATCATCCCGCGCTTGATACTATAATCAAGCTTCCATTCGCTTTTTCAACATTCACTTCTTCTCCTGCATCGCCAAAGTCACCCTTTCCAATACGCAGAGCTACCGCTGGAACTGGCGAAAGGCAGATTTTCATGGTCTTTATGCGGCTTTATCCAAATTAGATTGGTCAGATTTACTTAAAGAGATTGATATTAACTGTGCTGTTCAGTTGTACTACGAGAAATTGTACGACTGTATAAATCTCTTTGTACCCGTTTCTTTGCGCACTACACTATGTATATCCTAAATGGTATACTGCTGAAATTATAAATAATATTAAAAGTAAATACTATCATCTTTAGAAGTATAAAAAGGAAGGTAAAGAATTCAATAGGCAAATGTTTAAGCATTATATGGAGCAGGTAAAAAAAAACTGATAGACAGGGAATATAAGCAATATCTAAAATCGGTACAACGTAATATTATTAACGATCCAGTCAAATTTTGGGATTACGTTAAAGACAAAAAATCAGGAGGTAGAAGACGTACGGATACTTATATATATAAGGATACTGAAGTGGACGGGCAGGCTGCTGCTGATGCCTTTGTAGAATTTTTCAGCTCTGTGTTTCATCCGAATATAACCTTTTTGGATCCTATTAAGGCTGTTTAAGCTGCACATTTTAACCAGGACATTACGTCCGTATCGTGTATATATCGATAAACGCCGTCAATACGAGGGATTTGAAGGAGGCTGTGAAACGTCTCAAACCGCGTTCATCCAGTGGGCCTGATGGTATTCCTGGTTTCTTGGCTAAAGATTATATAGCTGTACTGTAGGGGCCTCTCTTGCATCTCTTTAACCTTTCACTAGCTAATGCTAGGTGCCCTCAAATTTGGAAGCGTTCCAGGATTACCCCAGTGCCGAAAGGGGATGGGAGTATGAACGTATCAGAATTTAGACCAATTGCTGTCCTATCAGTGTTAGCCAAAATTTTTGAGTCTATTCTCAGCAAACATATTAATAATCAGGTTGGTCATTTGTTACACAATAGCCAACACGGTTTCCGTAAGGCTCGTTCTACTACTACGAACTTAATTGCGCATGTAGACTACATATATAAGGAGATGGACAGTTACAAAAAATAGACACGACATACTTCGATTTCAGAAAGACCTTTGACCTCGTCGACAACGACAAACTATTAGAAAAGTTGGCATTTATTGGCTTTACTCCCACACTCATTCGGTTTTTCGCATGCTTTCTGAATAATCGATGTCAGTATGTGCGGGTGAACGGGTATAATTCCAGCGATTACTTCACGAAGTCAGGCGTTAGTCAAGGCAGTACGTTGGGTTCAACCCTCTTCCTGCTCTTTATAAATGATCTGCCGAACACCGTTTGTTTTTCTGAATGTCTCCTATTTGCTGATGACTTAAAACTCAGTCTGGGTATTGAATCTGAATCAGATACCATAAATTTACAAAGAGACATTGATGCGGTGTTGAGTTGGAGCCAAGAAAATCTATTACCTTTAAACATCTTTTACTCGAAAATCCTAGACCAATTGTAAATTTATATAGCTTACTTGACGCTCCTCTGGAAAGAGTAAATAATATTCGAGACTTAGGGCTGTTATTAGATTCCAAATTAGACTTTCATCTTCACATGACAAGTATCTGTAAGAACGCGTATAGAATGTTAGGTTTTGTTATTAGGACTGGAACACAATTTGAAAATGAAGTAGTTGCTAAAATAATGTTTAACGCATTTGTTCGTAGCAAGCTGGAATATGGTGCTGTTGTCTGGGACCCATTTGAGGACAAGTATGTCCTTATGGTCGAGAAGAAACAGTGTATTTGCCGTGTTACTTTATCCTTCTTTGTTCGTATTAGGCATGGTTGGTATGGAAACTTTGAAATTTAGGAGGGTTATGCTAATGCTGACACATTATCTCTCTATACTCTATCATAAGATCGATAGTCCGCAGATACTAGAGAGTGTACGCATCTTAGTTCCCCCTAATATACGACAGGAGTCAGGGCTGCAGCTAGCACCGCGCCGCCGGCCTCGTTTGCTAACGCGCCCTGTCGCGCGCACCAGACGCGGCGAGCACGCGCCTACTATCCGCGCTGTACGAATAATTGGTGACATAGTTGCTCAGTACGATGATCTTGACTTATTTGCTGATGGATTGAGTAAACTTATAAGTAAATTAAGAAATATTGTAACTGACATTATATAATTTTAATCCCTGACATTGATTATTATAATTACTATTTTGATGATGTGTAATATTTTGTTTGACTATTTTGGTCTTTTTGTTTTATGAATTTGACTATTTTCGTTTTATTAATTTGATTATTTTGCGTTTTATATTTTTTGTAATTTAAACATGACTTAAAATAGACAATTTTAACATAATGTATCCTAATGTTGATGCTATCATCTGTTAGCTTGTAGGCATGTATGTTATAAATAAATAAATAAATAAATAATAAGGAGAACCATCTCATATAGGAGAATAGTTAAAAAAGTGTCCATCTGTAAGCAGTAAATAACAATTCAAAAACTTCCCATAACAGCGCTGGCATAGCTAGAGGGTATAAAATAAACTTAGTAGTGGTCGACGGAGTGCTGAGTTGAGGAATTTAATATTTGTGGTGACTATAGTAGTTGATGAAACTGCAGTACTTAAAACCTCAACTACTCATGATGTCTAAAATAATTTCGTAAATATAACCTAGAAAAAGTCACTGTGAAACACGTTGAGAGTGATCTTGAAAATAAAAATTTTGAAAACAATAAAATAATAACTATAAAAAAGAATTATGGTAAAAGACTGCAATAAAAAATTATAAAAAATTCTTTAAAACTTATTCCCTAGCTAGAGTGGGCGCCACCCTTATTTAGCGCTTTCCTACGGACACTTTTTTATAGATTTGGTTCTCCTTACCTCTACACTCCATAATTTTCTGTTTACGGTACAATCACCTTTGAGTATTAAACCAACTAGAGAGGCCTTGTGCGTTAATTTCTAAAAAAAAATTGTCAATGTCAGGGTGGAGCGCAAGAAAACACACTACTGCATACTTCAATACAAATGCAAAATTGAATCGAGCACACTACACGCACACTACAGCATTTATGTTTGTGTCATTGATCGCATACCATCAAATTGTACCCGTGTCGGAACACGGATGCCGCTGTCTACATGCGTAAGCAACGTAATCCTGCATGTCTTACCAGATCGTCTCTCGATCTATTGGGGGGTAGCCCTGCACTTCACCCACCGGTATGAGGCTGCCACTCCAGAACCTCCCCCCCTATCGGTTGTCGATTCTTCGAACTATATGGCCGGCCTATTGCCACTTTAGCTTACTAATCCGTTGTGATATGTCAGGCACTCTGGTTCTACTGCCAATATCCTTATTTCTATGTTAATCATGCCTAGCCATGCAATGCAAACGTCGCGATACCATCCACACCATCTGGATGCTCGGCGGTCCACCACTGTACGTTTCAAAAGGAGTTTTCTTCCTGACTGAAGTTGCCTGACTACCTTAGAGAATGGGAAGCAGCATCTTCCTAATAACAACAATAATATAATAAAAAAACTGCGGCTGCCAACCCGCTCGCCAAGCGTGGCAAGTATGGCAAATATCCCCCCACGAGTAACGACACAAACAAACGGCCCCCAATCCCCGGCGACCCCACTATTCCTGGCTTCGGTAGCGACCATGGTAACGGTGGAGCAGGGGGTGCTAAGAATCTTCGGTGGAGGTTCGGTTGCCACCTACGACGACTCGACCTGGCAACATTTAACGCACGCACCCTGAGGATGGACGAGAAGATCCTGGAGCTTGAAGAACAGATAGACAAGTTGCGCTGGAATATTATAGGATTTTCCGAGGTCCGGTGAGAGGTGGAGGACACGGTGATTCTCGAATCCGGCAACATGTTCTATCATCAGGAGGGCAACCATCTATCCCAAGGAGGTGTCGGATTTATCGTCCACAAATCTCTCGTCAACAACGTTGTAAAGATTGGGAGTGTGTCGACGAGGCTTGCGTACCAGATACTCAGAATCTCCAAACGGTATTCGCTGAAGGTCATACATGTTTACGCACCAACCTCGGCACATCCCGATGAGGAGGTGGAGGATATGTACGAGGATATTTCTAGAGCCATGCATTCCTCCAAAACCCACTGCGGTGTTGATGGGAAACTTCAACGCAAAACTAAGGCACAAAAGAAAGCGGTGAGCTGAAGTTAGGGAAATTTGGAGTAGGGCAACGGAACCGTAGGGGCCAGCAGCTGGCCGACTTTATGGAGAAAGAGGGACTCTTTATGATGAACTCTTTCTTCCAGAAGCGATCCCACAGGAAGTGGACCTGGTCGATCCCCGACGGTTCGACAAAAAATGAGATTAACTTCATTATGACGACCAGACGCCAACTGTTCAGTGATTTCTCAGTGATTGCAAGGGTGAAAACTTGCAGCGATCACCGAATGGTTAGAGGCACACTGAACCTTAACTTTAAGTTGGAGAGGTCTAGTCTAATGAAGTCAACGCTCCGTCCCCCCTCGTGCTCTGATCCAGAATCCCGAAATCTTTCGGCCCGAGTAACGTAACCGCTTTCAGTGCCTAGAAGATTGCGATGCAGTGGACGATATGAATGACAAGCTCGTGGAAACTGTCCATGCGGTCGGAGCTAATTTCTGCAAGACCCGCCGCAGAAGAACACAAAAACTCTTCGATCACACTCTTAATCTCATGGCTGTTAGACAGGAGATGAGGCTGCAATCGTCAACAAATTTGACAGCATACAAGCAACTGAACAGACAGATCTCCAAATGCATGCGGTGAGACTTACGCAACTTTAGTACTGCTCGTATTAAAGAAGCGATCGAGCGGAACAAGGGCTCTAAAGTATTTGCCAGAGATCTGTCTGCCAGAAAGAGCCAACTGTCAAAGCTGAAGACTGAGTGTGGCAGCATCCTTTCCGGGACACCTGAGATTTTGAGTGAGATTGAGATGTTCTATGGGCAGCTGTACACATCATCGTTGGAGCCACACGCAAGTGTGAGTAACGATCCAAGAGCAAGTCTTATCCGACACTATCCCGATGATATCCCGGACGTCAGTCTGAGCGAGATTAGAATGGCTCTCCAGCACGGCAAAACGGCACAGCAAAACGGCAAGTCCCCGGGCGAGGGTAGAATTACAACGGAGCTTCTGAAAGCGGGTGGAAAACTGGTACTTGAAGTCCCTTTAGAGGCTCTTTAATTCCGTCCTCCATGGTGGCACTACTCCGGAGGCGTGGAGCAGAACTGCGGAGGTCTTGTTCTTCAAGATAGGTGACAACGCCCTCTTGAAGAACCACAGACCGATATCTCTTCTGAGCCGCGTTTACGTGTTGTTTTCATAAGTCATTACGAATCGTCTCGCACGCGGACTCGACGACTTCCAGCCTCCCGAACAAGCCGTTTTCCTAAAAGGCTTTAGTACCACAGACTACATACATACCCTTCGGCAAATTGTACAGAAGTCCGAAGAGTACAATCTGCCACTTTGCCTGGCGTATGTGGTCTATGAGAAAGCCTTTGTTTCCGTCGAAATTTGGGCGGTGCTACAGTCTCTTCAGCGGTGCCAAGTTGACTATCGATATATCAAAGTGCTGAAGTGTTGGTACAGTAGGGCTACGATGGCTATCCGAGTACAGAACCAGAAAACGAAACCTATCCAACTGCAGAGAGGTGTAAGACAGGGTGACGTTAAACTTTACAGAATTCAAGCTTCTGGACTGGAAAGGATACGGTATTAACATCAATGGCGAGTAAATCACTCATCTTCGATTTGCCGACGATATAGTCCTTATGGCAGAATCGCTGGAGAACTTAAGCACTATGCTCAATGACCTCAATAGTGCCTCCCAACGGATAGGTCTTAAGATGAACATGGACAAAACAAAGATCATGTTTAATGTCCACGTCACACCTATGCCGGTAGTTTTTGGGAGCACTAAGCTCGAAGTTGTTGACGAGTATGTTTACCTGGGACAAATGGTCCGACTAGGTAAATCCAACTTCGACCGAGAGGTTAATCAACGGATTCAACTCGGCTGGGTAGCGTTCGGGAAATTACAACACATCTTCTCATCAGCTATACCTCAAAACCTGAAAACTAAGTTGTACAACCAGTGCGTGTTGCCAGTGATGACCTACGGAACCGAGACATGGTCCTTCACTGCTGGTCGTATGAGGACACTCAAAGTCGCTCAGCGAGCTATGGAGAGGGCTATGCTCGGAGTTTCTCTGCGTGATAAACTTAGAAATGAGGATATCCACAGTAGAACCAGAGTAACCGACATAGCCCAACGGATTAGTAAGCTGAAGTGGCAATGGGCCAGCCATATATCTCGAAGAACCGACAACCGTTGGGGAAAAAAGGTTCTCGAGTGGCAGCCTCGTACCGGTAGGCGAAGTGTAGGGCAACCCCTCCCCCCCACCCCTAGATAGTGACGACCTGGTAAGAAATGCAGGAAGTCGATGGATGCAGGTGACTCAGGACCGTGCTTTGTGGCATATCTCGGGAGAGGCCTATGTTTAGCAGTGGACTAGTGAAGGGCTGTAATGATGATGATAATGAAATCATCATAGTCCGCATAAGTTTAGCGTTGGTAAAAGCGAATTTTTATTATATACATATACAAATATATAGTATATACAAATACAAATCACGGTACTAAATCACCTGCATACATCAACTTCCTGCGTGTCTGACCAGGTCGTCACCCGATCTATTTGGGGTAGCTCTGCACTTCACTGGTATGAGGCTGACACTCAAGAACCTTACCCCCCACCCCCCACCCCAATCGGTTCTTCGAACTATATGGCCGGCCTATTGCCAATTCAGCTTACTAATCCGTTGAGATATGTCGGACTTTCTGGTTCTACTGTGAATATTCTTATTTCTATGTTTATCATGCAGAAAACCCCAAATATAGTCGTCTTCGTAGCTCGTTGAATGACTTTGAACTTCCTCATACGGCCAGCAGTGAAGGGTTTTTAGTGTTATATAAAATTATGATTTTACTAGTAAATATAATTGTGGCCAGTTTTTGAAAGCCTGATCAAACTCAGATTTTAATTCAAATTTAATCAAAAAGTTGACTGTGGGTACTTTCCACGTAGTTTTTATAACGAGCAATAAAAATATAAACATAAATGTTTATGTTATGTTATAAACGCTAACGAGTCAGTAGCTTCATCGAAATTATCGGATATAATATCGATGCCGTAGTTGACATAGCCATAATGCCTTTGACTGCTTGCATGGTATTTCATCAACTGCTTAATTTTAATTTCATCCATGACCAAGGTATAATAAAAACTTTTTTTTTGTTTTTTTTTTTCCTTGGTGTATAGTCCGTTCGCTTAGATACGGTCGTTTTTTGAAGATTGGAGTCTCCTAACACAAGTTTTTATATTTAAAATAAGACCTCATCCCCGGTTATAATTTATGTATGATCTTTTACTGAATATACTATTTTTATTTATTATTTATTGGGGTACCTATCTATATAGTTTTTTCATCTGGCTGGGTTCTATAAATATATAATATAAATAAACGAATGATATCAATATCACATAAATATCATAATAATATAAAAAAAACATAAATAAATAAAACCCGTAAGGAGAAAACAGAAACCTAAAACCTGATAGGCTTAAGTACCTTGATAAACTGAACTAGAACGTAGACTTCTTTCTATGAGAACCTAGGTTTCTCTGCCCACGGTTTCCTACTAATGGTCTGTGTCCGAAGCTGACAAATCATGGAGGTTAGAGAACGGGAGAACGATCGGAACGTGCTAAAGCATAGCCCGCCTGCCCCTGGAAATTTGTAGAATTTATAGCTATCGCTGCCGTCGATAAGTATCTGCGAAGTAATTTTTTAATTATTATTTAAGAAAGAAACATTATAAAATGGTGAAATAATATTTAAAAAAAATCAATGATAATTAATAATTTATATTTGTAATAATTTATAATAATTAAAATTATGAAAACATAATTTATAATTTTTTTAATAAATAATAATAATTTCGTTATTTAATTTTTTCCCCTTGAATAATATAATAATCATTTCAAACTGGCGCACAACAGCCTGCTTTTATTGAGACAACTTAGCGATCGTAGCGCTTCACTAGCGTCCCAGAAATATGGACAAGTCTAGTAATAGTCCATATTTCTGAGACACTGTTTTCTACAGCGATCGTTGTCCAGTTTTCTAACCTCCATGTGACAAATCATGAAACCTCTATTTAGCGGTTTTATTGTGAACCTGGCCGACGACAGAATGTCACTCCTGTTTTTTTGCTTGAATAATGGTTTGAAGTGGATTTTAATTCGTAAAAGTGATGTAATTTTGTGAATTAAGTGTCTGCGCTTGTGAAATATTAGAGAAAACGACGAAACAATTGCTTTGATGTTGATATAAACCTCAAGTTAATTTGATCGCTTGGGCGCCTTATGAACTTGAGTGGCTGTCGTCATCAACAGTCCACTGGGTTGAGCTGTCGTCAAAATCTCCCAAAAACTTCGCAAAGCGACGCATCAGCATATTGTGAAGAAAGAATATATAAAATGAAGATTCTGAAAGAATTGATAGGCTCAGAAGGGCTGGTACCCAGAGCCGTATAGCCAGTTTTAAATAAAAAAACTTCTATTTGTGTTTTATCTGTAACAGTCAATTTAAATTTTTAAACGTGGAACCGTTTGTGTTATTTACTACACAGAGTATTTTTCTTGGTTTACTATTTTAGCTGTTACTTTTTTATTATCACTGTACTGGGATTTTAGTAATGGTTATTTTGTTGGATTAGCTAGCAGAATGATAGATCAACGATGTTCTGATTATGATGAGTCAAGGCGAGATATACCTTCTTTTATCGAACCCAGACCACCTTTGATATCTAATCCTTTTATGCGTCCTCGACCCCAGAAAGGCACAAATCTGTTGGAGTTATTCGAAGAGGATTCTGAGTGTGAAGAACCGGAGTTGGTGCAAGTTTATTTAAGGCTAAAACCTTGTAATATTCCAAGTAATTTATATGAAATAAAATCAGATCGCTGTTTAATTACGTCTTTGGATACTGCAACTGTGGGTCATGGACGGCGAACTCAGCATAATGTATCGAAAATGTATTCGTTTACTCATATATTTGGGCCAGAGGCAAATCAAAAAGTGAGTATAAATAGGTACTTATCGAAAGGCATTTCTGTTTCAGGTCTAATCTATTAAATTATGTAATATTAATTGCATCAGCAAAATTGTCCTCATTCTCACTGCTTTTAAATTGCTACTTACATTGAATATTGCTGTCAAAGTGAAAGAAATTACTCCATTTCTCTCACTGAACTATGGCTAAAGTTATTACCTATTTAATATTGACATCTTTCTAAAGAATTTTAATAATGAAATAATTTAATTCACTGTACAACTCATCAGAAATTTTGTAGATATGTCAATTAATGTTCTGCCTATAGAGTCTGAAGGGAACAGTCAGATATAGGACAAAGTGTAATGCTGCAGTGGGGTAACTTGTTATCCAGCGAGGTCCTTAGATATTTCCGACGGGTTGTACAGCCTGTATATTCAGCTTTTGTTTTGTGTAAGTCAGTATTAAAATGAAATGATTACATTATTTACAGGAATTATTTGAACGTGTTGTAATGGATAATTTAAAAAAGTTGCCTGAAGGAAACAGTTTCACATTACTTACATATGGAGCTTCTGGTTCAGGCAAAACATTCACCCTCATGGGTACAGTGGCTGCACCCGGTCTTGTTCCTCGATCTCTGGAATATGTTTTTAGAGTAGTAGATGCAGCTCAGAGACCAGTATATAAACCGGCTGACAATGGTGCAGAGAAGCTTAGCAAGGCTGCGCAAGATCATGAGATGCAGGTATGGTTTACATTTTAAATTACCTTTATTTATTTATTACTATATAGTGAAAGAAAAAAAGAAAGACCTTTTTTAAATTACTTTTATTTATTTATTACTATATATTGAAAGAAAAAAGAAAGACCTTTATTCACTAGAACTGTACACATGACAAATAATAATTACTTTTATAAATTGAAATATTTCGTTGCTCATAAATATACCTTTATATACATTTAGAGATATACACACACACACATACAAGACATTATACACATACATTCTATATAAAAATAAATAAAATAAAAAATATATAAAGATAAATGTAACAATAAGCTTTGTAAATACATACTAAAAACAAATATATAATGCTCAACGATGCTGGAAGAAACATCTGTTGTAGGCTCTAGGTTGAGCTTTTTGTGAGTGTAATAAATGATTTTCATAGTGTGATTTAAAATTATACTTTGAATTACACTCACAAATAGGTGGAGGAATGTCGTTCCGGCACCTAGTAGCTATATATTTAAAGCTACCTCTGAAAGCTGCTGAACAGTAAGTGAAATTGGCATGCAGGTTTGTACAATATTTTGTTGATTTCTCTATATAAGTTTATCATATGAATATAGGGTGACTTAGTTTTGACAACATCAAATAATATATTAGCGAGGTATACTTTGTCGCACTTTTATTTTTAAAATACCCCAATTGAAAAAAGGTGTTACATGGGACTATTTTGGTATTGAGAAGCAGTATTGTGCATATACATTTTGTATATGTTGAATTAGATGTTGTGACTTTTCCAAAATACACGGTCCATAGACTGTAATGCAGTGGTTTAATTTTGAAAGAATGAGAGATTCACACAGTCTAATTTTCAAGTCTAACTGAATCTATTTGCTGATTATGTATATAATATGATAATGATAACCTTTAAAAGCAATTGTGGAGAAGCTTGAGTACATGTTTTTCAAAACACAATCAGCCATCCATAACTAAGCCAAGGTTACGAGCTTCACTTACACACTTCAGAGAGATGTTTAACAACATGATTCACTAAACATGAGTCACTAAATATTTTATATTTTCAAATAACTTTTCAAGCTTATTAGGAACGAAATGAAGTAACAGCTGACCGATAACCGTGTTTACACTTCAAGGGATCGTGCGTGACTCTATGATATTATTATAATAAATTAAGAAAGAATACCAGCGTAAAATAATAGCTCAATGTTGCTGTGTTTCATATGGTGAGTATAGAGAATTGGAGTCCTATTTTAACAGACATGAGGCATTCCACTTTAGTCCTTACGGGTGACAATGCATCTGCATTTTGATTTATAATTGAGGATAAATGTAGATGTCTATGGGCCACAGCAACCACTTACTGTCAGGTGGACTGTGGTGTTTCACCCTTATCCTATAAAAAAATATATTAGAGACCATCATACATATGTACATAAACTCTCATGCCCGTATACACTTCCATTTGGTACAATCTCAACTATATGAATAAATATGTAGTTGTTTTTTAAATTTGAAGTAATGTCAAAATAACTGCTTTTACTAAATGCATATGATATGATACTTATAACAAAAACACAATTACTAAAAAATTTGTCTGTCTATCTGTTTGTTCCGGATAATCTCCAAAATGGCTGGACCGATTTTGACAGGACTTTCACTGGCAGATAGCTTATGTTATATGGAGTAACTTAGGTTACTTTTATTTTAGAAGAAATAGGCTGTGCAAAAAAATTAAAACCCTTAATTACATTCGGGTAGAAGTCGCTGTGAACAGCTAGTATCAAATAATTATTATCAATGTTAATATCTGTTTAATATGTTTAGGACTATCAATCCTCATAATTGTGCTCAGAGTGGTCATCACTTCATTCATTAATTTGTTTATTCATCAAAAGTATACTGCTGAATTTAGACTTCCTCTGTAGATTGCCACATATCCATTTTGTGCGTTGAAACTGCAGTTTTTATTATTATTATTATTGTTATGTTAAGATGATGCTATCTCCTTTTTTGACACCCATATGGGTTAATATAGTATAGTGTATAATACTCTTTACCACTACACAGCACCGTCATCATTATGTCAAGTCATCAGAAAGTATGTGATTGCATGTTAAAAACATCAACAACTACAATTAGTAGGTTATTGATGGCTTTATTTGACTTCGACAGTTCCTCTCTCCAATGTGAGAAACCCGTTACTAATAGTGGAATACAGGTTAATGAGGAAGAAAAGAAATCTTTCTTATTATACAAACATAATTAGTATGTATTAACAGATAAGTGGTAACCTATACTTAATTTCTTATTACAGTTTGTGAAACAGATGCGACATGTGTCAGCACCATTAAGAGATAAATATCGCCGAATGAGTGTACAGCTAAGGAATGATCTTACCACTAGCGATATGGAATTGCCTAGAAAAACAAAATACTATGTTTGGGTAAGAAGTACCAGTTAATGTAAATTCCTGTTCATTACCAGCCTCAAATTGCTGCCTCGGCTTGCATATTATTTTCAGTCATGAGGCTTACGAAATGTCTTAATTCGAAAAAATAATGTATAAATATTAACAACTACTGATTTTGGGATATTAAAAAGCATTAAAATCCATACAATAACTTATTATATTATGTTTAAATGTTTTTCTGATTTCATTCTATTAGAGAAGTTACATTAATTTTTTGCCACAAATTTATATATTTAGGAAGGAAGGTAGTTACTAACAATGTGTGATGAAGGGTTATTACACAAAGGGCTTTGAATTAAATATAATTATTTTTATTCAATATAAAACTATGACCACTGGTTCGAAGAAAACCTCTGTCCTGGGAAGAACCAGCAAGAAACCCAGCGGGACATTTCTTTTAAATAGAATTAATTACAATTTATTACTTTACACTACTACGAAATACACAGATCAGAGATAATCAACTATAAATTGTCCTGAGACTAATTTAATAGCTGATAATAATAATTAATTCGTTTTCACGAATTAATTATTCGAAGAGTCGAGGGTGAGATAGTAGCGGGATACAACAAGTGCACCGAGCCACGCCAGAGGCAGCAGGCGCCGTCATATTTATATGAAAAAATATTTCATTTGATTATTTCTTTATTAACGATTTCATTTGTAATGATTTCTTATATTTACGCGAACACTACACATTGATTAAAACTACTTTTACGGATTTTATCGCGTTTATTTTACTTTCAATTACTTTTATTTTTTTAATTCCCGACGTTTCGGGCGCTTTCCAGCACCCATGGTCATGGACATCTCAGTCCCCCGTGACCATGGGTGTTGGAAAGCGCCCGAAACGTCGGGAATTAAAAATAAAAGTAATTGAAAGTAAAATAAACGCGATAAAATCCGTAAAAGTAGTTTTAATCGATTTCGTTTGTAATCATTAAGGCTTTACCTCTAGCGAACGACCTTGAGCGTTTGGCCTGCCGACGCTCTCGCTACAATATATCGCGTAGAAATCTGCAAGACGCCACCTACTGGTACGAACGTAGTATTAATTTATCAATGTCAATGAACTATTTTATGGAAATAGACACGGCAGAAAATGATATGTGTATTTTAATTTTCTTTATTCGGTATATTAGTTGCATTATATTAGAATTATGTATTCTCATATATTATCTAATTAATAAAATTTTGATTATTTTTAACTATATCTATACTGCTAATATTGAATTAGCTTTTTATAGAGTAAATTATAATATTTGTCGAAATGTTAATTTGACTAATGATTCGAACTTTACATGCTAATGGTGCTTTTTTGTTATTTTCATTTACTTACATATTGAAAATATACTTGAATAGTAGGTATTATTATTTTATTTAGCTACTGAATTTTAGGATATGTTTTACCTTGAGGTCAAATATAATTTTGAGGAGCAATAGTTATTACCTACTAGTCTTTTATCTGCTATTCCTTATTTAGGAACAATATTAGTATTTATTATTTTAATATTTACCTACTGGGTAGGTAAGTATTAAAATAATAAATATAGCATTAGTAACTAAATAGATATTTTTTTACCCAATTACAATAACTAATGATATATTGTGATTATTTGTGATTAGTAATACTGGGTGGGTATTAACCTTTCCCTTGCCGCGCCCGCCATAACAAAAAACAGAGCTTTGTACCAGGGCCTCTGTCGTCACCTCAGCTGGCGGCACTTGTTATAAACACTTATGTTTCTCACGACCTTTCGTTTATGTTTAAAGAGGTTTTAGTTACAGTTATTTGAAGCCGATAAAATTTTTGATAAGTAGAAACAATAACCATAACATATAAATGTTTATTTTACTTTGTACAGCTCTTTGTTTCTAACCGATCTTGATAAAGTGTACTTACTGACGATAAATTTTATTTTATGAATGATACATCGTAAGTTTTTATTTTATTTTTATGTCCTTAGAATCAATACAACATATTCTTCCTAAATGAACCGAAATTATGCATGTAATAATTATAATAATTCTACTTTTTCACTTGCAAACATTTGCTAAAAATTCGACAATAGACAGTTAGCGCTTGCTTTGAAAATGAGTTTACACTTACTTTTTTACTTTACTATTTACTTTTTGTGTATATATTTTATATCGTCTTCCTTTATTTTTCTTATACAATCATATAGATATAACATTTAGCAATTCCTAGTCAAAGTATTTACTGTGGTATTCCAATAAGAAATATACTACTATTATTTTATTAGAATCTTATTAGAAATCTTGACCGTTATGAATTGTTCGGCGTAGAGGTTTTATATTTCTACTTTTTTATCAATTGAAACATAAAAATTTACTGTTTTTGTAACTTAAATCATTCAAAAACATTACGTAGTAAAGATAAATGACATTACTTACAGTTTTTTTGAAAGAAAATCCAACTAAAATCACAATCACAAAACTTCAACGATTACGCAACTAACCGTACCGATATGCAAAGGCGAATGGCTGTTATATTTGATTTTGTCTATGTAACCGAGTGAATATAATTCTTCAGAATATTCTTTAGTTCGTTCACAATCGAATGAAATAGTGTTCAATCGAAAATATACTGTATTTTTATATCAATTAATGACGAAAATAGCAGCACGTAATGCGGACATGTATACATGTCCTCGGTACTCAGCGGTCACAAAACGTGGACATGTTAACATGTCCACGGTACCTAAGGGTTTAATAGATAGAACAAAATAAAATATTAAGTCAATTTTATTATCTTGAATGTAAGAAATTGATTACAAATTTTTTAACTTCCTTAAATTATAAACAAACAGCTGCAGCTATTAAATGAACACATATGTGCATACATACGCCCATATATATAAGTGGTTATATATATATATTGAAAATGAAAAGATAAATATACATAAATATCAATAACATAAAATAAATATTAAAATACATAAAAGACCAACCAGATGGAGGCCCTTGGCAGGGGAGACCAAACGGCCGAGTTTATTATTGTTATTATTATATTATATATATTATTATTATAAGTTGTGGTTCGTTGAAGCTGCAACCTAATGGACCATGATTTGAAATTTTTATGAAAAGAAGTGGCTGACATCAATTATTATTCTTCTTATTATTTTTTCATTACTGCCTTTTTCAACCTCATAAGATATTTGTAACTGCAAAAAAGAAAACTACGTATAAGTAAGTAAATCAGTAATATAGTGTTATGTATGATTCAGACTAAATAAAGGTTCCTAAAGGCTCCTAGACATAGATAAAGAAATTGCATAAAAAATTTACTCAAATAAAAATGCAATAAACTTGTTAATTTTATAGGTAGTAACATATTAAAATAATGAGTTTTTTTAAGATATTTATGTAAAACATAAAGGTTATATTATGTTCTAACTACGTTCACGCTTGCGCATATAAAACCGCGGAATTTCACTAGTTTTATTATCAAAATTTGACAACCCTACTCTAAGTGCCTTGATTTTACCAACTCAAACTCGTTTTAGAAGATAAAAACATAGAGAGAAAGATAGGAGACTATTTTTTATTTAAAATGGTTCATCAAATCCGTAAAAATAGTGTAAAATACTCACACAATAAAATTTTGAAGTGCAGGTAAAATATCTGCGACCAACATTTGAACAATTCTGACGTTCACACACATTTCAAAACTTTTTGCCAGAACCAAAAGTAAGCGCTGGCATGCGACAAAAATCGTGCCATAAATAAAATAAAGTCTCTAGCTCGAGAGGAGAGGAGCCGTGGTAGCTCAGATGGTTAGCGCTTGCTTAAATTTTCACAGTGCGCGAGCAAACCGGGTTCGATCCCCGCCGGCACCAATGATATTGTAATTGCAATTTTAAGTGTTGATTTATCACGTGCTCAGTGGCGAAGGAAAACATTGTGAGAAAACCTGCATGTCTGAGAAATAAGAAAAAAATATTTCGAAGACATGCGAAGTTCGCCAACACGCATTGGGGTAGCGCGGTTGACAATTCCTTTCCTAGGACCCTTTCAGAAAATATAATAGAACTAAAAAAATAATAAATCTAAACTTCATTTAAAACCAAACATATAAATTGTAAAGTAAAGTAAAAGCAGGTATCTATAACTAAGTAAAAGATATTCCTTTACTCCAACTTGTCCATGTTTCCCAAAACAATTTTTAATTAAGCTTTATATTATAATGCTGATTTTTTATACTTAAAAATTTAATAATAAAGCATTTCGTACGTCTCAGCCGAGGCGCAAATATTTTTCGGCCGCAAATTTATAAGACCGATTTGTTATTCAAACATAAACATGGTTTTAAATCTACCAATCAAAAAACGACACGCATTTTTATTGAACACTTCCTGTTCAATTCACAAAGTACCTATTATATATTTGTTTATATAAAGAGTATATTTAAGTACAACCATAAAACTAAATGGAAACACAAAGTAGGCAAATGCATTGAGTTATACAACACATAAATCAATGGGCAAATGTAAAAATGCTGGAGGCAGGCAGCCCTATCGCATGTTTACGTACCGCACGGCTGTAGGATTTATTTCAAAGATACGGCCGAGTTACAATACTGTATAAATAATATTACCGTGACGTAAGCGCATCGGTTGGTAGGTACTCAAATAATATTATGTTTGTGGCGAAATATGGAACGTCGTCGACGGCGACGAGGGACAACGGGCATCTCGTACGGACGCATACAGCGTAATGCCGCCCACACTCTGCGCACGCCCCTTTATCATAGAAGTCACACAATTTTCGTAATTATTTCAATTAAAAAAGAAAAACGAACTTAAAAATTTAAATAAAACGTGGAGAATATAATTTTTTTAATTATCTATCCATTAGTGTAATCCTCAAATGATTAGAGCGTTGCGTTTAGCAACAGATGCATGTAATCAAGAATTTTAGTCATTTGTTAAAAGTTGATTTTAAATGTATTTATAGCACATAAAAATAAATTAGAATGTGGAACGTGATGATAAGATATCGAACATTAATAATGTACTTTTAGATGAAGTTTATTTTTCATAACTAATGAGATAATAGAGTCTGAAAAACGCACTTTCGCAACATTTTGGTCAGGGATACCCCTTAATAAAGAATTGTTACATTTTTCAATAAAAAGACTTGTAATTGGTTGTGACGTCATTACAGTATGGTCTTGATAATCCGTACACACAAAATTTACACCCTGTTCGGATTATAGTATGTAGATATATTTATAAAATGGCCACTGAAATACAGGTATAACATCCCTAGTTTAGGGGCTGTTGACCACTGTACATTTTTGTCCATGTAGTATTTTATCAATAAGGATTATTACTATTATTTTAAAAGGTGTTTTTTGATACGAAACATATTTTATAATTGAAAGTGAATACAAATTTTAATCATTACATATTGTAAAAAAATTTAGTATAACGCTTTGACAAATGGTGTTTAATGACAAGGAAAATGCTTTATCCCTCAATTTACGCAATATTTTTTTTAAATTGAAATATCTACTCGAGCAGGTCGTTTGGATTATAGAAGCGTTCGAATCATCGGGGGTTCGGATTATCGAGGCTCAACTGTATATGCGTTGAAGCTGTGAGCCAATCACAATCATTGGGTGCGTTTGGCAGAAAAAAGCGCTAGCAAGTGCTTACAAGCGCTAAAATAGTTTTCGGCCAGGACACGATTGCTACTTCAGTAGCGCTGACACAATCCGCCATTTTGCTTATTTAATTTGTTGGTTTTGAAGTAGAGTTTATAAGTTGTTTTGTGCAATATTAGTTTGAATTAATATAATGACATGAATAGACATATACAATATACTTACATGTTATTAAAAATTCATGATTGGTAAGTTTTTAATATGAATACTTTACAAACATATATTTAAATTAGGTTAGGTTCCCCGGTTAAAACTAACATCGTGTCCTGGAGGAAAATAGCTACTTACGATTTGACAGCGCTTACCGCTTACGATCGCCATTTAGCTTACATGCGCTTGTTAGCGCTTTTTTCTGCCAAACGCACCCATTCTATACTTTTGAATATCCTATATTCGGATCACCATGTAAACAAAACATAATATAATATAGCCTGTATTATGTAATGACCTTTTTTTTATTTTGACAATGTAAACAAATGTTTTATCATTTCACCATGCCTTTGCATTACTAAAGTGATATAATGATGCCATTGGTGTATGGTGTATTTTTTAAATTTTTCTTAATATTTTTTTGTAAAAAAATGAAATTAAAAACGTGTAACTTCTCTGTACTAAGTTATTTTACACAAATAGGCATGTGTCGGTAATGCTTCTACTACTATCAGGACTAAGTCCACAAATATGTGTAAAAGGATAAGAGGTTTTTAAACAGAAATATTTGCTTACATCAAATAGTAGTGTATTTAACTTATTATTTAAAAAAATGTTATTTCAATACGATTTTCTTCTGTATTGTTGAGCCAGTTTACATACATAAATTGGAACAAAGACTAACATCTGGACCCGGGATAATTATTTGTAGCCTATACAAATACTTGTTTTGAGCGGGATTTAAACCCAAGATTCTGAGCACCGGAGTTCAAAGCTAAGCCACTGGGCCATTGAGTCTGTCTAACATATATCAGTAGAAGTCCATTTTTTTATAGAAGAGGGGGCAAACAAGCATACGGTTTACCTGATGTTAAGTGACTACCGCCGCCCAGGAACATCCGCAATACCAGGGGAATTGCAGGTGCGTTGCCGGCCCTTTAGAAAGGAGTAAGCTCTTTTCTTGAAAGTCCTCAGGTCGTATCGGTCCGGAAAAATCGCCGGTGGTAAATATTCCACAGAAAGGTCGTACGCGGAAGAAAACTCCTTGTGAAATTTTGACGCCACCAGATTGTGTGGATGGTATCAGGAGGTTTGCCGCGTAGTGCATTCATGAAATTTGGCGGCTGGGATTAATCCGAACAATTCCTCAGAGCACTCCCAGTGATAGATGCGATAAAATACGCAAAGAGATGCAACATATCTTCACAGCGCCAGTGAATCGACTAATCGGAAAGCACTCGGTCCTCGACGATTTGAGCCGCTCTGTGCTGGCTGCGGTCAGCCCCAGCCCAGAGATGGGAACAGTATTCCATGTGCGGCCGAACCTACGCCTTGTAAAGTTGCAGGCAGTGTGTCGGCATGAAATACTGTCCCGCTGTGCTGAGCACGCCAAGCTTTTTAGAGACCAATTTGGCCTTCTCTTCCAAGTGACCACGAAGCTGCACATCACTCGATATGTCGACACCGAGGATTCCGATACTGGCTGAAGCAACAAGGGGAGTGCCTTGAAACTGAAGAGATACGACGAAGGGGTTCTTTTTAGCGGTAAACGCGCAAACTTCTGTCTTCTGTGGATTAATAATAATTTTAATAATAAAGTAAATATCCTACAATAACAGATGATAAATGTCGAAAATGTGAAGGAGCTGGCACTAGGGAGCCCCGGCCCAGAGACGGGAACAGTATTCCATGTGCGGCCGTACCTGCGCCTTGTAAAGTTGCAGGCGGTGAGCCGGCTTGAAATACTGTCCCGCTCTGCTGAGCACGCCAAGCTTTTTAGAGGCCAATTTGGCCTTTCTCGTCCAAGTAACCACGAAGCTGCACATCACTCGATATGTCGACACCGAGGATTCCGTTTCCGGCTGAGGTAACAAGGGGAGTGCCTTAAAACTGAGGAGATACGACAAAGCGGTTCTTCTAAGCGGTAAACGCGCAAACTTGTGTCTTCTGAGGGTTAAACTGGACTAGATTTAGTCGCCCCCAATCCGAGACTTTGTTCAGCAAAGACTCGACTTCAGACACAAGTTTGTCCTGGTACTCTGAGACGTTTTCCCGAGAAATATAGCGAGCATCACCAGTGCTGTCATCTGTATAGCAATGACTGTTGCCGGTTTGCAACATGTCATTGACATGCAGAAGAAACAGCGTTGGTGATAACATGCAGCCTTGTGGAACACCAACATTAATAGGCTTGTAATCGGAGCTTGCACCGTTTACAACGACCTTGATGCTCCGATCTGCAAGAAAGCTGGTGATCCAATTACACAATTTCTCGGGAAGCCCATAGGAAGAGAGCTTCGAAGGAAGCGCTTTGTGCCAAACCCGATCGAAGGCCTTCACAGTGTCCAAACCAACGGCCAATGCCTCCCCTTGGACTCTACTGCCGTCGCCCATCTTTGAGTCAGGTAGACCAGAAGATCACCAGCTGATCGACTATGACGAAAACCTTATTGGTGATTACTAATCAGCTGGTGATCCTCAAGGTATCTCATGAGCTGGCACTTTACAATGGACTCCATTGTTTTATAGAACAAGGAGGTGATGGCGATAGGCCTGTAGTTAGACAAGTCTGAACGGTCGCCTTTTTTAGGGATCGGGTGGACAAAAGCCGCCTTCCATGATTTTAGGATTACGCCTAGGGAGTAGGAGTACCGGAAAGACGCGTTAAGACCGGTGCCAGCTTTGGAGCACACTTTCTCAGCACAATTGGGGGATACCGTCAGGCCAACTCGACTTGTGAATGGATGTCCAGGGAGAGGAGTGCTTTGCGAACCGAGCGCTGTGTGAACCGCACTTCCGGCATGGAGCACTCACACCGCGGGATGGTCGACGGCGTACTCCCCCCGTCATCGAGAGTCGAGTTGGACGCAAAGAAAGAGCCTAGCAGATCGGCTTTCTCAATGGAAGAGATGGCGAACAGATGAAATCCCCTGGACAGCCTTGGCAAGAGTACTAGTTTCTCGCCAATTCTGCCTAAGTGCTCTGACTTTGCCTTGGCAATGACTCTTTTGAAGGACCTGGAAGCGGAATTATACTTCTTTTTTAGAGCGCTGGTGTTTACATCCCGGGACGTTGATGCGTCAGCCCAGGCTTGGCAGCACTCCTGCTTATGGCATGATGCTATTTTACAGGAGCGACCAAACCATGGCTGAGATTTGCCTCCGATGGGCACCACAGAGGAAAGGAATGAAAAGTTCCATACCCTGAAGTACCACATCAGCGACAGAATCAGCAACAACGTTGGGATCGTCCGGTGAGAAGCAAACTCGCCCCCAAGGGTAAGATGCAAAGAAAGACCGCATCCTATCCCAATCAGCTGACCTATAGTGCAAAACACGGCGGCAACCTGCAGAATGCAACCACGATTTCAGCGTGAGTGGCACCACACTCCGGACAAGACAATGGTCCGAGGAGCCTAAAGAGGCGTCGACGGAAATCTGATATCCGTCCGGATGAGATTTTCTGGAATCCGCGTAGGCGAAGTAACCAGTTGTGTCAGACCGTATGCCAAGGCAAAATCGTGAACAGATCTCCCCGCATGATAGGTTGAACGTGAACCAAGCCATTCCGCGTGGTGGGCGTTAAAATCGCCGAGGATCACGATCTCTGCGGAGGGGATCTGCTGTAGCAACAAATCTGTAGCCCTTTGGACGTGCTCTAAGAGTCGGTCTGTTTCGGCATTACTGCTATGTGACCTACAGAGGCACTCGTAAACCCGCGGATGGTCGTCGCTGTCTACGCGTAGCTAAAGGATGGACAGGTCCGATCTTTCAAGACTGCCGAGGCGTCGAAAACAGATGTCCTCGACGCCTCGGCATTCCAGTGACCTTATCCTCTTTCTGGGCAAACCTGTGCTAGCTTGCCTAAGTTTGTCGCGGAATTTTGCCCCCCCCCCTCAGAATACGCAGGGCAGACTGAGCACCCACGCTCAGGACTTGAGTAACTTGGTCGTGAATGCTCAGCGAGGGATTCTCCAGGGGTGCTGGTACCCTCCTGGGGTATATCTTCACTTAATTCCGCTACCATGTTAAGGGGGGGGGGGCGAATGGGGCCTCCGGCCACCTGTATATCGTTAATATAATTAATAATATATATAATTTTGTATAATATGTTAAAAGTTCCATAGTACTAGTACACTTTATTTTCCACATTAAATAATATATAATGGCTTTTTATATAAATAATGACGATTGATTAATATCCTAACTGTTGCAGGTGTCCTTTGTAGAAATCTACAATGAAGGCATTTATGATTTACTTTCAACCAGTGACAGGAGTTCTGCATCAAAGCTTGTCATTCGAGAGGACTCCAGTGGCAATGTTTATGTCAAGGTAACGATTCTTAAACTTCCTTCTTTCTTCTCTGGGGAACATATTTCCCCAGAGTCCAACAGAAATATTCGACTAGTTGTATCAAAGCAAAATTTCTAGAAAATTTTGCTTTTCTCTATTTAGAGAAGGGTATCGTGCGTGATATAAAACTGTAATGAATCTCGATTTGATAAGGATCTTTGGTACTCTACCCTCACCATATGAAACACAGCATTATTAATCTGTTATGTAATGTGGGATCATGGTGCCAAATATTCTCTTCTGAATATGTCTTATTTAAAATAATCTGACCATCAACAACAAGCAGTGTCAAGTCATAGAGGAAACCTTCAGAGAATATTCGGAAGGTTTTTACTAGTTTATATTCTCATTGCCAGTCAGATTATTTCACATCTGATGTTTACGATATGATTATATTCCTATCTATTAGGTGCCCTGAAGTCAGAGAGAGAAAGGAAGATAATGGATTCTCTTTCAATACCCAGATTTTATATTTCAATTTATTTTATTTCAGGGAGCGACACAAGTATTTGTGAGAACTGGGGAGGAGGCTTACGATGTTATGGCGGCTGGAAAACATAACCTACAAGTCGCAGCTACTGGAGTGAATGCACACTCCTCTCGCTCACATTGTATCTTCACCATTACTATGCTGACACAAACTGGTGAGTTTTTATTACCGTAAAAATGACAATATTATTCATTTGGTTTGAATTGTTTGACATTTTGTAAAATATGTTTATAAAATTATTTATTAGCAATTTGTGGTAATCAGATAGTCCATCACTTAAATTTATTCAAAAAGCTTAGACTTAAGCTTAAGTGATTGTAGAGTATCATGTCAGCGGAAAAACTTTTATCCCTTGCTATGTAACACAGAGCGAGGCAAAAAAACGATGAGTCCAAAAGTGATAGAAGTGGATATCAGTTGTAAAATACTGCAAGAATTTCGCGATGAATCCTAATCTTAATAGATGAGCAAATAAGGGAGTACAATTTGCTCAAAGACAGATTTGTCGACACCGAAAATGAATTACATAAATTGCGAAATACTAAGAAGGTAGTGCAGAAAAAGGTGAGCAAAGTCAATGGATTAGAAGCGAAGATAAAAACATAGCTGCTAGAAATGAGCAATCACAGAATTGTCGGTACAAAACTCAGCCTACAAAAAAAATTACGATAGTTCTGGATAAGGGTGACAAACAACCTGATGAAACACCTGATAGGTGTTGTCACCTGCATCAAGTCTTGAAGTCTTCTATTATAGCGATTTTACTACGCACAGGTTGATAATGTTGCAGTGTTAAGAAAAACATTTATAGCATTGCTAGCATAGCCGTTGAAGGACCATATGCTCACAGAATAGCATCATAAAATATTGGTGTTATGCTTCATTGTGTTCTGTTTGATTTTCTCTCTGTGATGAGAACCAGATACTGTTTTACTAGTAACAGTTTTATACCATATGGACAATGTGTCTGCATTTTGATTTTTTGGTGCAGGTGGATATAGGGTTATAGGCTGCCGATGCCACTAACAATCAGATCAGCCTATGTGGTGATTCTACGTGGTAGAGCCGTGTTGCAGCTGTATTATGGTTGTAGCATGAATAGGTCGACTCGACTTCGGTAAGACTATGTACTCTCACAGAATATGCTGTGTTTCAAATGGTAAATGTAGAGAACTGAACACCTTTTTTACTGGAAACAAGGCATTCCATCTTCAATTATCAGGGGTGACAACGCATCTGCATTTTGACTTAATTGAGGATAAATGTAGATGTCTATGGGCCACAGCATCTATTCCCACACAGTAAAGCACACAGTACACCTGACTGTGTGCTCGTTTGTCACTGGTATTCTGTAAAAAAAAGTGAACTGTTAAAAACGTGTAATTTTGGCAGATGTGGGTTGCCGGGTGTCGAGCGTACGTCTGTGTGACTTAGCGGGCTGCGAGCGCGTGAGACGCACGCAAAACGCCGGTGCCCGGCTAGCGGAGTCCCGCGCCATCAACTCCTCGCTGCACGTACTGGAGCGCTGCTTGCGCACACTGCGCAGGCGGCAGCGCGCCGGCAGAGATGCGCTCGTGCCGTACCGGTACGTACCGTGTCGTGTCGCGTGGTGTCGCTGTACAGCACAGGACCGCGCCATAAACTCCTCGCTGCACGTGCTGGAGCGTTGCTTGCGCACACTGCGCAGGCGGCAGCGCGCCGGCAGAGATGCGCTCGTGCCGTACCGGTACGTACCGTGTCGTGTCGCGTGGTGTCGTTGTACAGCACAGTCCCGCGCCATCAACTCCTCGCTGCACGTGCTGGAGCGCTGCTTGCGCACACCGCGCATACGGCAGCGCGCCGGCAGAGACGCGCTCTTGCCGTACCGGTATGTACCATGTCGTGTCGCGTGGTGTCGTTGTACAGCACAGTCCCCCGCCATCAACTCTTCGTTGCACGTGCTGGAGCGCTGCTTGCGCAAACTGCGCAGACGGCATCGTGCTGGCAGAGACGCGCTCGTGCCGTACCGATACGTACCGTGTCGTATCGCGTGGTGTCGCTGTACGGCACAGTCCCACGCCATCAAATCGTCTTATTTAGTTTTTCCTTTTTCTAATCAGCCCATTATCAGTCCGCCGAAGAACATGGTTCTTTAATGCGTGTGTGATATGTCAAGGTATGTGACTAACAAAAAAAAAGGGAAACTATTTAAAGGTGGACTAAAAATGCCATAGAATACTTATAATACATACATAATTGAACGGGGGAGGGGGCGGAGCCCGTGTAGCCACTAAAATGTCACTAACATGTCAACACGAGATGTGTTTTGACGTTACAATCGTTTACAAATTTCGCATGCAAATCATTTTAAAAACGCCAAATTGCACACTATTTACAAATAAATACGTATTAAAATTTAAACGATTTTTTTAATGATGATTTTGAACATTATTCAAAAATCTAAAATGTGTAAATTTACTCAGTCTGTTAACACAGCGAATCGGGTTTGTAGTAGTGATAATATGACGTAATTGCTTGTATGTGTGCTCCCGGCGATGCCGATCCTCGTACAAAATAAGATTGACAGCCATTCTATTGTGTATTATAGTATTCTATGGAAAATGCCTTAATATGCTGCAATGAGGCTTAAATTCGTTGAAGAACCTCCAGGCATTTCTCTGTCGTTTTACGAGGGCGCCACTGAAAATTTCGGGAATCAAGGAAGTGACACAACAATACTATTTAAAAATGTATTTATTGCTTTTCGAAGTATTCTCAGCGAAATTTGACACATTTTTCCATACGTGGAACCAATCATTGAAGCAACCATTCCATTCGGAAGTTAGGGTCTCCAAAATGGCCGTTTTGTAGGCGTCCACAGCTTCTTCAGGTGATGAAAATCTCTGTCCACGCAATTTATTCTTTATTTTAGGCAAAGTATAGAAATCATTAGGGCTTAGGTCGGGGCTGTACGGCGGATTGTCTAATAATTCTATGTTTTCTTGCTCTAAAAACTCTTTTGTTCTGTGTGAGGTGTGAGAACTCGCATTGTCGTGATGGAGGATGATGCGGCGGTTGCAGTTCTCTTTACGGAGTTCAGAAATGACCTGTGGCAAGCAGATGCCAGCATACCATTCTGCATTAACCGTTCTTTGTCCCTCAAGAGGAATAGTCGTAACATGGCCGGTTTTGGAGACAAACGTGGCCACCATTTTTTTGGCAACACTCCGTGAACGAACAATTTTTGTTGGCTTAACTCATTTTCGAACACCCAAACTCGTGACTGGTTTTTTGTTTCGGGTTCGTACGCGTATATCCAGGATTCGTCACCTGATACGATGTTGTATACAGCATTTGAGGATCCTGCGTGGAATCTTTCGAGAGTTCTGACGCACCAAGTAACGCGAGCCGCTTTTTGCTTTTCACAGAGCGAATACGGTATCCATCGGGAAAGCAACTTTTTCCACCTAATTGTTCACTCAAGATTATTTGTATTTGACTCATGCCAATGTCTAAAGATGCCTGAATTTCGCGGTATGTCACATGTCGATCTTCCTCAATCAGCTTACGCACAGCATCAACGTTTTTTTGGGTGACTGCAGTTTTTGGACGACCTTGACGGAGATCATCACTGAGCTTGACACGTCCACGTTGAAATTCAACAAACCAGCGATAAATTGTTGTTTTGGATGGGGCTTCATCACCAAATGCAGATATCATCCGGTCAACGCACTGTTTTTATGTTAAACCACTTCGAAAGTCATAATAAATCATCGCTCTTGAATTTTCTCGAGTCAATTCCATTTTCTCAACAACTAAACAAGTTTGACAAAACCTTGTAACAAGACCGAGAATCTTTTTTTTAAATAAATAAATGGTATTCGATTTTTAAAACCAAGGAGTTTTCAATTAAAAAGATTTTAATATGACAGGAACAGTAGAAATATTCAATTACCGATACTTTTAGTGCAGCCTAGTATTACTATGGACATGTACAAGACGACGAGATGATGTTGCTACCACCACACACCATATTAGTTTTTATCAAATAAATAAATACTTTTTCTACAGGGAATCAAAGCTGACGCGTCTTCTTGGCGCTGGCTTGTCCGGCGCTCGTGGGGAAGCGGTTAGCGTTGTTGTGACCATTACCCCGGCACCAGAATGTGCTCATGAAACTAGACACGTGCTACAACTTGCCGCGGTCGCGAGAGACATCCGTAAGTAAAACACTAAAAACACTTACGTCTGTCACCCAGAGGTTAGGCAGAGACCACAGACTTCTATTTGACATGATCCTTACACATCCCTCTCGTCCCCTTTAAACATTAATTTTTGGTACTTGATTATGGCATTTTGTTAACCATTATGTCAATGACAAACAAAAAGATGGAAACTAGTAACGCGAAGGAATAGTAGTTTTGTAGGGATGGAATTTGGACGAAGGATAACCAGTAAAGTTCAAGATATATAGATATGAAGTAAATAAGATATTGACATGACATTAAAAAAAAACATTAAAATAATACTAGTTTTTACGGAATTTATCGCGTATATTTTAACTTTTTAAATACCCCGACGTTTCGAACGCTTTACAGCACTCATGGTCACGGGCAGGACTGAGATGTTCAACGTCCATATGTCATAGTTAACCGCGGTTACCATAGATTAAAATTTAACTTTTTGTTCCGATCTATGCAGTATGAACTTATGGTATCTTGAAGTCTTGCAGTTATGTTTGGGTTGGGATATAATTTTATTTATTACAGGATCCCAAGCAGAATCTGCTTGGGATCTATAATTTAAATAAAATTATAGGATCCCAAGCCAAGAATACCTGCTTGGGATTTCAATTGGATACCATAAGTTCAGAATCTGCATAGATCGGAACAAAAGTTAAATTTTAATCTATGGTAACCGCGGTTAACTATGACATATGGACGTTGAACATCTCAGTCCTGCCCGTGACCATGAGTGCTGTAAAGCGTTCGAAACGTCGGGTATTTAAAAAGTTAAAATATACGCGATAAATTCCGTAAAAACTAGTATTATTTCAATGTGTAGTGTTCGCGTAAATATAAGAAATCATTATAAAAAAAACATTAAATTTAAAACTAAACTTGTATTAAAAATTTCTTTACGGATTGAGGATATTTAAAAAAATAAATTACTTATATACAGCATTGAATTAAGGCATTCTTTAGAACTTACTATGCGATAGAGGCCTTTTCTGGCTGTGAGTTCACCGTGGTTCGTTTTATCCTCTTACCTAGGTTTTGTTTTGTTTTTAAGATACTGGTCTCTGCTACTCTATAAAGAATTTCAGAAACACATAGATTTAGTTTCCGAAACAGTTATTTCTCAGTAAATACATTGTTTATACATATGCAAAGGGGTATGTTTAAGCCATGTATAAAATAATTTATATCTCAAATCCTAGTGTTGTATCTTATAATCTGTACAAACACCTGGCGGGGCAAGGTGGGCTAAGAATCTCCGGAGGTTCGGTTGCCACCTACGACGACTCGACCTGGCAACATTAACGCACGCACCCTGAGGACTGACGAGAAGATTTTTTTTTATAGGATAGGGTGACAAACGAGCACACAGTCCACCTGATGGTAAGTGGTTGCTGCGGCCCATAGACATCTACATCTATCTTCGATTACAAATCAAAATGCAGATGCGTTGTCACCCTTGAGGACTAAGATGGAACGCCTCGTTTCCAGTAAAAAGGGTCTCCGGTTCTCTACACTCACCATACGAAATACAGCAGCATTAAGCTACTATTTTACGCTGGTATTCTGTGAGAGCGTGGTCCCTCCCCGGTCGAGCCGACCCATTCGTGCTACAACTATACTACTAATATAACTGCAGCATGGCTCTACCACGTAAAAAAAAGATCCTAGAGCTGGAAGAAGTGATAGACAAGTTGCGCTGGAATATTATACGATTATCTGAGGTCCGAAGAGAGAGGGAGGACACGATAATTCTCGAATTCGACAACTTGTTCTATCACCGGGAGGGCGACCATCTGTCCTAAGGAGGTCTTAGATTTATCGTCCACAAGTCTCTCGTGGCTAACTAAACTAGGCACAAGAGAAAGCGGTGAGCTGAAGTTAGGGAAATTTGGAGTAGGGCAATGGAACCGTAGGGGCCAGCAGCTGGTCGACTTTATGGAGAAAAAGGGACTCTTTATGATGAACTCTTTCTTCCAGAAGCGGCCCCACAGGAAGTGGACCTAGTCGAGCCCCGATGGTTTAACAAAAAATGAGATTAACTTCATTATAACGACCAGACGCCAACTGGTCAGTGGTGTCTCAGTGATCGCAAGGGTGGAAACTGGCAGCGATCACCGAATGGTTAGAGGCACACTGAACCTTAACGTTTGGAGAGGTCTCGTCTAATGTAGTCAACATCCCGTCCCCCTCGTGCTCTGATCCAGAATCCCGAAATCTTTCAGCTCGAGTTACGTAACCGTTTTCAGTGCCTAGAAGATTGCAATGCAGTGGATGATATGAATGACAAGCTCGTGGAAACTGTCCATGCGGTCGGAGCTAAGTTCTGCAAGACCCGCCGCAGAAGAACACAAAAACTCTCCGATCACACTCTTAATCTCATGGCTGTTAGACGAGAGATGAGGCTGCAATCATCAACAGATTTGACAGGCATACAGGCAACTGAACAGACGGATCTCCAAATGCATACGGCGAGACTTACGCAACTTTAATACTGCTCGTATTGAAGAAGCGATCGAGCGGAACCAAGGCTCCAAAGTTTTTGCCAAAGATCTGTCTGCCAGTAAGAGCCAACTGTCAAAGCTGAAGACTGAGTGTGGCAGCATCGTTTCCGGAACACCTGAGATTCTGAGTGAGATTGAGAGGTTCTATGGGAAGCTGTACACATCATCGTTAGAGCCACACGCAAGTGTGAGTAACGATCCAAGAGCAAGTATTATCCGACACTACTCCGATGATATCACGGACGTCAGTCTGAGCGAGATTAGAATGGCTCTCCAGCACCTTAAAAACGGCAAGTCCCCTGGTGAGGATGGAATTACAGCGGAGCTTCTGAAAGCGGGTGGAAAACCGGTACTTGGAGTCCTTCAGAAGCTCTTTAATTCCGTCCTCCATGGTGGCACTACTCCGGAGGCGTGGAGCAGAAGTGAGATGGTCTTGTTCTTCAAGAAAGGTGACAACGCCTTCTTGAAGAACTACAGACCGATTTCCCTTCTGAGCCGCGTCTACGTGCTGTTTTCGAGAGTCATTACGAATCGTCTCGCACGCAGGCTCGCCTACTCCCAGCCTCCCGAACAAGCCGGTTTCCGAAAGGGCTTTAGTACCGTAGACCACATACATACCCTTCAGCAAACTGTACAGAAGTCCGAAGAGTACAATCTGCCACTTTGCCTGGCGTATGTGGACTATGAGAAAGCCTTTGATTCCGTCGAAATTTGGGCGGTGCTACAGTCCCTTCAGCGGTGCCAAATTGACTGTCGGTATATCGAAGTGCTGAAGTGTTTGTACAGTAGGGCTACGATGGCTATCCATCCGAGTACAGAACCAGAGTACGAAACCTATCCAACTGCAGAGAGGTGTAAGACAGGGTGACGTTATTTCCCCGAAACTCTTCACCGCTGCATTGGAAAACGTTTTCAAGCTACTGGACTGGAAAGGATACGGTGCATCAATGGCGAGTACATCACTCACCTTCGATTTGCCGACGATATAGTCCTTATGGCAGAATCGCTGGAGGACTTAAGCACTATGCTGAATGACCTCAATAGTGCCTCCCAACGGATAGGTCTTAAGATGAACATGGACAAAACAAAGATCATGTTTAATGTCCATGTCACACCTATGCCGGTAGTTGTTGGGAGCACTAAGCTCGAATTTCTTGACGAGTACGTTTACCCGGGACAAATAGTCCGACTAGGTAAGTGCAACTATTCGACTGAGAGGTCAATCGACAAATTTCGGTTTCAAAGTTCGGGAAATTACGACACATCTTCTCGTCAGGAATACCTCAAATTCTGGAAACTAGATTGTACAACCAGAACGTGTTGCTAGTAATGACCTACGGAATCGAGACGTGGTCCTTCACTGCTGGCCGTATGAGGACGCTCAAAGTCGCTCAGCGAGCTATGGAGAGGGCTATGCTCGGGGTTTCTCTGCGTGATAAACTTAGAAATGAGGCTATCCACAGTAGAACCAGAGTGACCGACATAGCCCAACAGATTAGTAAGCTGAAGTGGCAATGGGCCGGCCAAAGAACCGATAACCGATGGGAAGAAAGGTTCTCGAGTAGCAGCCTCATACCGGTAGGCGTAGTGTAGGGCGACCCCCCACTAGATGGAGTGACGACCTGGTAAGACATGCAGGAAATCGATGGATGCAAGTGGCTCAGGACCATGCTTTGTGGCATTACTTTGGGGAGGCCTATGTTCAGTAGTGGACTTGTGAAGGGCTGTAATGATGATGATGATGATGACGCTCGACACGAAAATGGGAAACAATTGTAACGTAAAAGAGATGTGTTGACATTTATAGGTGTGAATTGACATGTTGTGATGTTTTAGTAGTTGCACGGGCTCCGCCCACTCCCCTGTTCTATTATATATATATTATAGTATTCTATGGTTACCACGCATTTTGAATTTAAAAGATAAAAAGGACAGAATGATTGAATTTTTTTTTATTAATTTTTCTTTGCCATTTGCCTATATTACTAATTCTGAACCTTCTCTGCAAATTTGGCCGGTTATTGCATATTAACTCTGTATATTACGTACCCCTTTAGATAAAATAGTGTGTTGACTTTAATATCTGAGGACTTTGTTTTCATTTATCATATTAATAGTCTACCTTACAAACTTTTAATGGCTTTTGTGTTTTTGTCCACCTAATTTTTGTTGATTGTGTTCTAAAAACATATGTCAAAGTTTTTAAACCAGTCCATTTGTATTAAATTTCAGAGGTCAACAACACAGTATCTGAATACTCATCTCTGGAGACGACACACCAAGATACAATAATAGCTCACAACCCAGATGTTTTGAAACTTCGAGCTGATAATGAGCGATTGCATTTCGAACTAATTCAGTAAGTACTATCACTAAAACCATTATTTGTGTAATTTGTTATTATAATATTAATATCAAATAAACTTGGTAGTGGCGATGTAAGAATATCCACTACCCCAGTTCATCCCGTTGGAATCATAAGGGGCGACAGAGGGAAACTGAAACATGGGATGGGTGGCAGCATCTTCCTGGTGACAACTCAAATAATAAAAAATACTGCAGTTGCCAACACGCCCGCAAAGCGTGGCAACTATCACAAAAGCCCCCTATTAAGGTAAGCTGAGGAGGCCTATGTGCAGTAGTGGGCTTTTAAAGACTGTTTTGGAATAGATAGAAACTTAAGAAACTTATATAATAGGGTTAACTATTGTATTTTGCCATGTGATCACGGCATAGGACACAGCACGAGACAGAGTAATGTATTCGCCATTACTTTGTTTCGTCCTATGGGTTTCGTATGTGGCCACTGTGGGAAATAAACGATCTTATTGCTTCTGATATATCCAAAAAATCTAGCGTCGTGTCTAGTCTAGCGTAGTGTATTATCTCTTTTTCTTTACAGAAAGGGCTTGAGGGTGAGAAACGAGCACGCAGTTCACCTCATGTTAAGTGGATGCTGTGGCCTATAAACGTCTACATTTATCGTTGATTAAGATTCAAAATACAGATGCGTTGTCGCCCCTGAGGATTAAGATAGAATGCCTCGTTTCCAGTAAAAAGGGTCTCCGTTTCTCTACACTCACCATACGAATTACAGCAGTATTAAGTTGCTATTTTACGCTGGTATTTTGTGAGAGTGTTGTTCTACCTCGAACGAGCCGACCCATTCGTTCTACGACCTTAATATAACTGCAGTATGGCTCTACCACCTAAAAAGAATTATTTTTGTAATATCCATTTATAATCATTTTGTTACATAAAGTTTTTGCATATAAGACAGTGGTAAATTTATATTTTTATATTTATTTAAGGGCCCATGCGCGAAATAAAGAATTGTTGGCTGCAATGGAGGAACGTCAGGCTGAAACGGCGAACACTATGCAGGAATTGGTTGACGAAGCTAAGGACTTGACACGGCAGTATTATGAAGCACAAATACAATCTTTGAGGGACGAGGTAAGAGTTAATAATGTTTTATATAGCCTTTTTATTCAGATCAAAAATTACTGCATTACTGCAGAAATATGTGCAAAGCTTAATACTACTGTTATCCTTAATCTAGTCTTTTATTTGAGGTTTTCTTATTTTTTGAAGATCTATTTGCCAGTCGGCAAAGGCTTCCTCCAACCTTTTCCACTCACATCTTTCTTGAGCCACCCTGTTCCATGTGACGCCTGCCACTTGCCTGATGTCATCATCCCACTTTTTTTGTGGTCTCCCTCTTTTCCTTACAGGCACACAATCACATACACATATGCATGTGTTTATGTGTTGTATTAGTCGTGATTGGACAATGTGCAGTCTATTGTACTGATCGGAGAATCAATTATTTCGGGAACGCGAAAATGGTCTTCAATCAATTGATCTACGACATCTGCGATTATTAAGGACCTCACCGAAGAAGCTTAGCGATTTTGGACGAGGTAATTATGTACTTGCTGTGTGAAATAATGGCTGTCAACCTTATTTTGTACGGGGATCGGCGTCGCTGGGAGCACACAAGCAATTACTTCGTAGATATTATCACTACTACAAACCCGATTCGCTGTGTTGATAGACTGAGCGAATTTACACATTTTAGACTTTTGATTAATATTTTTGACACATCAATATTTCTTTATTTTTTTTCTAATATTCACAAAATATAAATAGTTTCGACTTAATGGTTGTAGGATATATGTCTTCTTTATTTAAATTCCATTTCCCGCTGTTTTTTCGACACGTAATTATTGCACAATTTGCCATTTTTTAAATAATTTGCATGCAGTGACGCTTGACACGAAAATTTAAAACAATTGATTGTATTTACATTTATAAGTGTGAATTGACATGTTAGTGGCTACACGGGCTCCGCCCACTCCCTCATTCTATTATGTATGTATGTATTATAGTATTCTATGGTGTGAATACATCCATTTCTTATTCTTATCGGTATTTTTACTCACCCCGCACGTCACAAGTGGCGGCGTAAGTGTATCCACTACCCTATTTTAATCCGTGAGTTTCGTAAGAGGCGACTCAGGAAAATTGAAATAAAAGATGGGCAGCAGCATCTTCCAGATAAGAATGTAATCAAAATGACAACTATGACAAATTTCCTCCCTATGAGGCAATCTGCGGCGTTAGCCTGCATTCAGCATTGTTCTTTAGACGGCTTGTAATGAATGATGAATGAACTAATTAATATTTATTTAATTTTAGCGATTCGCCTCGACTTCGCACTCAAATACAAAAATTTATAAAAATCGGTCCAGCCGCTCAAGTTATGATCTTTCACACATGCGGCAATTGATTTTTATTTATAATACAAGTAGATAATACAACACAATGTAGTGTACTAGCCGAGTAATAGAATCCACTACCACATATCATTTTGAAAATGGCGTAAGAGCCGACAGGGGAAAATGAAAAAAAGAGATGATGGATCTTCCCGATAAAAAAAACTACTATATTATATTTTCATTTCATACTATAAAATGCGTTGTCTGGCAAATTTTTGAAATAGTTTCTTTGCAATTTAGTGACCTTGAGATTTTTTTCCGGTATTTCCATTTTCATTACAACCTTATCTCTTTACAGAACATGTTAAACATACATATCTTATGCGATTATTTATTTTTATTTCAGATGGAAGAAATGAAAGAGGAATACGAAGCTAGATTATGCAAGCTCGCATCGCAAGCTCCAGCATCCATTGAAGGCACACCGACTCGTGCTTTACAAAACAAGGTAAGGGATCACTGACTGATAATCATGACTCATTTTTTAAATTATTTCATTGACCATTTTACACGTAACATCTTGTTTATATCACATATTGGAACTTCTGCCAAATTTTTTTGTGCAAGATATTGATAAGAAATATAGATGTTTTATCTTTTTATTTTACTGTTTTCAGATATCACAACTTATGAGGGAGATAGCTATTCTAGAGGTAAGTAAGCATGTGTCTGCATATTTGTGTAATTATTATAGTTATGTTTAAGTGGTAGAGCCAGGCTGCTGCTATATACAAATAAAGCACAATTGCACCAACTAACTTTGCATAATGAGGCATGAGTATTACTATCTTTTATATCTGCATGTTTTCTCGTTTTTTATTTAATTTTTTGTTTAAATGCTTTATTATATTGTTACTTCAAAGTTAATTTATATTGCTTACAAACTTACATTAAATACAAGAAACAGATACAAAACATTCATACACAAACAAAACTCAAACTGTTTAATAAAATTATATGTTTAATAATTAAATCACATATTTAGTCTACACACACATATTCACATTACATTTACATTACACAACCTAATACAAATTCTATGCTAATGACCCAGCAGTTCTCTTACTTCGTCCATGAATAGTTCTCTGAATACACTACAGAAATTAGACGACACAGAAATTTCACAGTCTATAAAATGTTCAATAGATGATTTGTCTTCAAACCCTGTTTTTAGGGTGCCGTAGTCAAATAGGAACCCTTATAGTTTCGCCATGTCTGTCTGTCCGTCTGTCCGTCCTCGCTTAATCTCTGTGACCGTTAGCACTAGAAAGCTGAAAGGAGACAATCAATTTTTCTATGGAGAATGGGCTCACTACAAATTTTAAAGATTGTCAATGAAATGCATGTCGATTTATTCCTTATAATCCATAGATTACAATAAAATTATTAGTTTTACTGCATCTAAACGGAGTCCTGAGAAATTAACAAATAAAATATGAATCTAACAATAACCTAAAAACAAACTGAAAGCGATTTTCTGGTAGTATTTATCGGTATTATAAGGTAAAAATAGTGCACACTTGAATAATAGTACATATAAAACTAAGCTGTAGATATATTCAGCATTTATAAATATTTTAAAATCGATGTAAAACCTTTCACTAGTTCCGGCAAAACATAGTGCCTGTCTATGCATAAATGTCGTATGGATTCTAAGTTTGACATGTATTGATTGATTGTGAGTGTAATTCTAAATACCAACATGGCTAAGGGATAATGTCTATTTATATTTATGATATTACCAACACACAGTAAGATGTTTTAAACTTTAAACTGTATTACAAAAAACAAAATATAATGTAGTTAATTCTATTTATTATTGTAAATCATAATTTATTTAAGTATTCTATTAACAGTAGTAGGTACAGAAACAGAAACCTTTTATTCAATTTAGATTATAAATAATACTTATTGAAAGTCACTTTTTTAATTTACCACTGGTTCGGAAAAAAACCTCTGACTTGAAGAGAACCAGCAAAATACCCAGTGGGTCTTTTAAAAAAAAGCCAGCTTACAATCATGTATGTCATAATTAACAACACAGAACAAATTAGAAATAGCTTGGTAGCGATCACCTTACCCACGGGTTATTGTCAGCCATAAATTCCTTTATACTATAATAACCCCTTTTATACAAACTTAATTTAATAAATTTTTTGAACTTTGATGATTGACTGACATATATAGACAGGAGCGGTGTCAAGACATTGTTTTAATATGTTTTGGTTGATTAGTAAGTAGTATCATAATAAAATGACTAGGAATTAACATGCCTTATCTATGTTATTACACAATGATAAATAGTGAGGAAGTAAGATGTTTCAAACTGTTTGTGTAAGGATTACAAAAACACAGGCTTAATTTAAATGTATTTATTACTAGCGATGCGGCTCAGCTGTGCACTGGTGATTTATGGTGCCATCTACCGGGTCCAAATGTAAATATAAACCATCTAGGGATCCATCCAAATACACACAAACATTTTCATTGAAATTGGTTGGATGGTTTCTTATGTTTTGTCTATAACGGACATAGGTAGAAACATTTTAGTGTTAGATACATTTCTGAAGGTTTTTTGAAAATAACTTGATGGTAACATGTACATTTATGATATTGTAAGCAATCAGAAGGAATTTTCAATTATAAGAGATATGATATAAGACTGTTGTCTTCAATATCCATACACTTTTTGTCTCTGCAAGCTTTCAGCCTGCACGGCATACAGATTTGTTCTAAGCGATCCACCTGAAAAGAAGTTAATGACAATTGTAAAGGTGTCTTAACTAAATAATAATTCTTATCAATATATTATTTTTTTCTATATTATATAGGAATTAAAAGGACATTTTTAATAATAAGAGATATGAGATAAGACTATGCCTTCAATGTCAATAAACTGTATTTACATATTTCTGTAAGCATTTTCTTACATCTACCTTTTCATATGTTAAATAATAAAAATAGAAATTATTATAAACTATACAGCATTAATCAGCTCCAGCTGATCAAATACAGGAGCAGTAATTACTGATCAACATCTACGATATTCAACCATGTAAAAGTTGTCTCACATTTTATTTTTACTGGTTTCATGTACATAGGAGACAAAGATATTATTGTTATATTAAGTATATCTGATTCTAGATGACAAAATAATATTCCTTTCTGCACAGTGAACAACACAGCTGTCTAAGCATAATAGATACAACCATTACACTTTTTTTATGCAAACTATTATTATTAAACTTTATATTTGCTTCTAGTACAAATAATTACTACATTTTTTACACATAAATATATTATGTAACATTTATATTGCCTATCTACTATGGCTGGTATAAATCCAGGATCTGTGTCTGGCTTAACGAAAAAGCCATTTAGTATTAAGCAACTTGCTGAATACATAAGGTACCTATTTGTACACAAATGTAGTTATATGAATTGCTCTTCAAAACCCTCTTTAAGTCCCTCGACCCAAAGATTCTAATTTTCTTTTAACATTATAATAAATTATTTTGTGCATTTATTCTATTTATTATGTATTTAATTTAGATTTTACTAATAAAATAAACTTAATACTTTGTCACTTTTAACAAACTAATAAGGTTCTAAGACCTGTTTATTATTTGTATTTATTTTGTTTTAGGTAAAATATACAAACTTAATAATAGATTTTCACAACCTAGTAGTAATAGGTGTAAATTAATAAACTCTTATATTCTATTTGCGAATTTTACCACAAAAACTATAAAGAGAAAAACATACGTACTTGTGTCAATTAATATTTGGCTAACCTTTCTGATAATTGATAATATCCATATTTTCTTAAGCATTAGTTTAATAATGCTTGTAAATAAAAACTCCATTTTGTTCTTACCATAATGATGCGACTCCAACTATGTTTTATTTCACCCGAGTGAATTGAGTGAATTTGTCCAACTCGATAATCGATAGAAAATAAATTTTACCGAGTTAACTCGGCGCATCGTATAGATTCAGAGGGTGCTATATAGATATTACTTCACTAATTTACTTGTATATATAATAAGTCGCTGCAGGTGACATCACAAGTTGCATCCAAATTCAAACTTGCATCTGGCATGTTGTAAACAAACCTGAATTTAGTTTTATTTATGATATTGATTTATAGTTTTAATTTCACATATTACTTATTTATAAAGGTACATATTTAAAAATTGTTTAACTAAAGTAATCGCTACTCTCAACTCTAGTGATAAACTTTTCTGTAAATAGTTGATTTACTCAAAAACTAGTGTACAACTAGAATGACATACATACATACTCGTAAATTAACCCGAGTGGCTCGAGTCACAAAATTCTACTCGAATCGCATCTTTATCTTACGGCCAATGCAGTGTTTGTCTACAATTTAGTGATTAAATCGACTTACTAATTCGAGCAATTTATTGATATATTATGTAATAAATAAATTGATATTAGGTAATATGTATATAATGTTGTATCAATTTATGTTATACATAATATAAATTGATTATATATACTTTGGATAGTCAAATTATTAATAACATTAAGACTTACGTCATAACGTTAGAGTGATATTATTTTATGAAGATGTCGATACGCATACCAAAAATAATATATAACTACCTATTAAGTGTAGTAATAATAATTGTGTTGTATGGAAGAACAATTATAAAAATAATTTGTGACATATTGACACAGCTTCGTTCATCTAATTTGAATTGTTTAACTCGAGCTCAAAATCGAGTTACCTGAATTTCAACTCGATTCGATTTTTTCCGATTTATCACGGCACATCTCTAAGACAATAATTTTTTAAATATTACATTACCTTAGCCAATGATCAGAACACGAATGTCAAAACAACTAATTTTTTTTTCAGATTTCTTGTTTCCGTTTACATTTTCGAAAAATCTATAGGCCATTTACTATTATAATTTGGTGTCTTTTTTTGGTGTAAATACCATTAAACGACGTTAATATTTCTAGTGGGCCCAAAAATGATTGTCTCCTTTGGTACCAATATGTGTATCAATCACGCCGACAAAGTGGTAAAATAAAAATCGGAAAAAAATGTTTTATTAGGGTAGCCCCCCTATATGTAAAGTGGGAAGTGATTTTTTTTTTAATTTCAATCCTAACGTGTGATATATTGTTGGAAAGGTATTTAAAAATGAATGGGGGTTTACTAAAATCATTTTTTGATAATGTCAATAATTTCGGAAATAATCGCTCCCAAAGTAAAAAACAATGTGCCCCCCCCCCCTCTAACTTTTGAACCATAAGCTTAGAAAATATGAAAAAAATCTGAAAAGTAGAACTTTATAAGGACTTTCTAGGAAAATCATTTTGAACTTGGATGGAAACAACCGACCCACTACCGGGAGCAGTTGCAGGAGCGCGGAGCGCTGCTGGAGCGCGAACATAATGGATACCCACCTATAAACTCGTAAGTGGGAACACTTATTGTGACGGACGGTAAACTACGGAACCCTATACTGAGCGTGGCCCGACACGCTCTTGGCCTGTTTTTAAATATGGAAATCTGAATATTATAGCTCAAAATATAACAAGTATATACTGTAATTTTGACAGTCTATAAATACACTTAGCGCAACTTAAACCTTGCATTGATATAATAATTTTGACGGAGTGCTGGTTAGATAAAAATAAACCAATTCCCACTTTACATAGCTACTGTTCCTATTCGACAAATACTCAGTTAAATCAAAACGAAGGTGTGGTAGTTTACATAAAGAATGTTTACAGAGCACTTGTCAAGGAAATAAATTTATACAAAACTTCATGTTTAAAAACTATAAATCAATACACAATTTTAGGTATATATCGTTCTCCTTCCATTACAAAAGCTGACGAATTTATTCACTCTATTGATTTCCATCTAAATTCAGTTAAAACTAGTCATATTATTATAGCGGGTGACATTACTATAAATTTATTACCTATTATGTGTGAGCAAAGCTATGAAAGAAATAACAGAAATCTTTATCTGAACGCTTTGGCTACACATGAAATACTTCCAGGCAACCATTTTCCTACCAGAGGATTGCGTTGTTTGGACCATTTTATGCTAAAATTGATAAAAAAAGAACAACCGCTTTCGTCGCAATTCTCGATACAACTATAACAGACCACAATATCTCTACTAGCCTAGTGGGCAACAATAGTTTAAGCAAATCTAATAAAACAAAATCTGTAACTGACTTTAATAAACGTTTTTGGCGATTTATATTTATGTACAGATCCAAATACTCTAACTAATATATTGATCGATAAAATATCTATTGCATTAGTTAAACACACCAAAATTTTAGCTTTTCCTGGGACAAAGAGATTTATCAAGCCCTGGATGACAGAAGGTATACTTCGATGCATAAGAAACAGAAATGCTATGCAAAAAAAAAACTAAAACAAGACCCAACTAATGATATATTACAGATCACTTACCGTCGCTACCGAAATTTTTGTAATAAACTTATTAAAAAACAAAAACGTAAACATGATTGTAGCGTCATTTCTAAATCTTGTAAAAATAATAAAGTTCTCTGGAAAAATATAAATGAAGTTACACAATTTAAAAAAAAGAATGTTTCAAATTCGTGTTTTATTAAATATAAAACCTACACCCCAGGATTCAGTTAATTATATTAATAAATATTTCTCCAGTATAGGTAGTTGCCTGGCTGAAGAAATTAAGTCTAAGATGCTGTAATATGCTATACAGCTCGATTCCTAAATCCACTTCTACTACTGTACTCCTAAACTCTTTTGTTGTGCTCGAAACAGATAATGCTGAAGTAGGGTGGGTGTTGATGAGTCTTGACTCTGATAGCACTCCCGGGTGGGATAAATTCCAAACAGATTTTTGAAGTTGGGAAAGGATTTGTTTGTGCCCGTATTCACTTATCTTATAAATCTCTGTTTTACGAGGGGTATATTTCCTTTCGCACTTAAACAATCATTAGTAACACCTGTTTATAAAAGTGGAAACAGAGACGATGTAATTAACTACCGCCCTATTTCTGTCCTACCAGCTCTGTCCAAAATTGTAGAGAAAATCTTAAATACTAGGATATTAAACTACTTAAATAAATATAATATTTTATCAAATCAACAATTTTGCTTTAGAAAACAACTTTACACAGAAGGCGCTATTCTCACTTTTAATCGTAAAGAATTTAGATAATGGCAAAAAGTGTATTTAGTGTATTTTTAGACCTGAGAAAGGCTTTTGAAACAGTCTATTCCTGATCTTTTAAAGTTTTTGGAGCTTATCGGCTTCAGGGATACTTCGCTAAACCTGATGTTCAGCAACCTACATGAGCGCACTCAGCGTGTTCATGTGGACGCTCTGTTGAGTGACGAAGAAAATGTTATTTTCGGCGTCCCTCAGGGTAGCGTCTTAGGGCATACGCTGTTTTTAGTCTATATTAATGAGCTGTGCAAACTTTCTATTCCTCACGGTCACATCTTCTCCTATACTGACGATATAGCTGTTACTTTTTCGGGAGACACTTGGGAGGAAGTAAAAATGCGTACAGAATCGGGACTTAAAACTATAGCAGCCTGGTTAAATAACCACCTACTCTCATTAAACACGCATAAAACAAATTATATTTGTTTTGCTATTTGCAATTACACTCAACCACCAGCCAACTTCAGCATTAAAATACACACTTGCCAAGACAGCCTATTTTTTGTGACTGTGCTGTTATTGATAGAGTGGACAAAACAAAATATTTAGATGTTATTATTGACCAGAGACTGTCTTGGTATAACCATATTGAATTAATAACTGGCCGCATAAGAAAATTAATGTGGATTTTCAAAAAGTTAAGACATGTAACAACCAACGAATTACTGAACAAAGTACATACAGCACTGGCTCAATCTGTTCTTACTTATTGTATCCCAATATGGGGAGGAGCTTTAAAAACAAGATTCCTTGAGGTTGACCTTTATAATTTGTCTGGTATCTTGTCAGTTCGAAAGTTATATATTTTTATTCTTATTGCTTAAAATTCACAAATCTACTAGGAACGTGACAAGACAAACAAAAGAAGAAACGACTTAGTTCTATATACCGATCGCTGTAAAACGACATTTGCTTCAGTACAATATGAGAAAAGGGCAGTATACTTATATAATAAAATAAATAAAATCTTAAGCATATATCCATTGCATAGCATAGAAGTTAAAAAGAAAACAATAGAATGGTTGAAAACTTTAAATTACAACGAAACCGAAACACTTTTAGACAAAATTACTTAACTTGTTACACATAATTAATAATTTACTAAATATACCATACCTCAACATGCACACACCATATACACATACACTACACAATCACACAAATAACACCAACGGATATTTTATTGTAAAAATACTACATAAGTTTAACTGTAAGTCAAAAATTATGTGTTACCCAAGTTCTAAACACTAATTTATATAAATGAAGGACGGGAAGAGCGGAGCCTTCTAACACAAGTTTCCGAACTTAAAAGGAGTGTTCCAATAATGTATTTAATTTTAAGTATTAGTAGTTTGAGAATAAAGATTTTTTGATTTTGATATCATGGTTGTAGCATGAATGGGTCGGCTCAACAGGGGAAGAACCACGCTCCCACAAAATACTAGCGTAAAATACTATATAATGTGATACGTAATAATGTGAGTGTAGAGACAAGGTGACCCTTTTTAACGGGAACGAGGCATTTCATCGTAGTTTGCAGGGGTGACAACTCATCTGCATTTTGACTCTTAATTGTGGATCTCTATGAGCCACAGCACAGCATCCACTTCGTTGGTATTCAGTGATAGCTGCAGCATTACTCTACTACATGTAAATTATATATATATATATATATATATATATATATATATATATATATATATATATATATATATATAAATTTAAAATCTATTAATACGGAAACATTATTGATGTATTACTATTTTTTGTCTTTTAGGAAAAACTTTCAGCAGAAGAATTGGCACGCGCAAGAGCTGAAGAAGAGCTCCAACACTTGCGAGCTTGCATCGAAGAGAGAGATGGTAAGTTACGCTTTGTTTTTTACTCAGCGCCAAATTTGATTTATAAAAAAAATATTCTTATAATTAACAACGTTAAACTTTTTCTGTAGATCCTTATTTTGTTATTCATTAAAGCGAATACTTTAATAAAAGTGGATAATTATTTCAAAAATAACAATGACAATTTTTTGTTTAGAAAAAGATTACGATGACGCCCAGAAGCAAAACGAGGAAGTCATGTCTGTTACTGACAGTGAAGATGATAGTCACGAAGAAGAAGAAGACCCGTTCAGTGAAAGTCTAGAACCAACGTTCAAAAAAGAAGATATAAATCGATCACGATTAATGAGGCAAAGTCTAGCCAACGTAAATCGTAGTACAAACGATGACAGTAAAGTTGATGATACCGGAACTGACTACGTAATAGTTGACATAAATAATCAGACGATAGAAAAGATTAATGACACTGTTTCATTGGAAAATTCTGGTGACACTTTAAAAGATATTGATGTCATTAATGAGAAAACTTATACTGGCGAAGTCGAAGATAACGTTACGTGTGAGGAAAACGATAAGGAAATTGACGAAGGACTTGGCGAGTTAAGTAGAGAAGTTGACTGTGTAAAAGTTGATAAAAGTTTTAAGAATGAAGAAGTTAACACATTTAATTCTAGCAATAGAGGGACGTATTTTATCAATAATACCGAGACTGTTCTTAGCTCTAGTGATGCGGTTGAAGAGAAGTCTAAAATGCAAACGTTATTACGTGGCACATATTTCGTAAGAAAATCTCAAGATGACAGCAAGTCGGAAAATTCCACACAAGAACAAGAAAATAACTTTTCTGTAGGACAATGTGAAGTTAAAGAAAAATATGAAAGTACAAAGCAGAAAGAAGACATCAAAACCAACACAAATGTGCCTCTTGCTATGTCTGATACGTTAGTGAATAAAATACTGAATTCTCTGGAATCCAAATCGAGTGCTCATAATTCCAACACTTCTCTTGCACAATTCGAGCAGCTAGAAATGGCAGCAAACGATTTCGATGATGAACCAAAAAGGAAGACTTTCGATGCACTTACAAACATAAAAACTCTCAAAGAGAAAAGAATCTTCTTCTGTGACAATATTCCTGAAGAGCCTTCAAAAGATTTCCTTAATATAGAGTCAAACAAAGAAAAGAAAGTCTTTTTCGATAATTTAGATGTTAATGTCGATAATGAAAATAAAAGAGTGTCAGGCATTAAAAATATTGTTTATTTAAAAAATGATGATGTGAGGTCACCATCGATTGTTAAAGAAGAAACTGCATGTGATTTTAAGCTGAGCACAATGAAGAAGCTTTTCGGGGAGAGCTTAACTAGACAAGCTGATCCAATTTCTGTCATTCAAAAGGCGAATATTCTAATTAATAAGAGTTCCGATTCCGTTGACGTATTTGAAGGTTATGATTCACCACAAATTGAAATAGCTCCAAAAAGCGAGCAAGACGACGTAGAAAATTTACAGAAATTTTTCAAAAATACTGTTTTAACAGATGAACTTACCAAAATAGACGTGAAATGTATGATAACACCGGAAAAACAAGTAGAAAAAGAGATTCAAACAGTAACCAAACCTTCAAAAAGAGAGCAAGATGACGTAGAAAATATACGGAAATCTATCGAAAATATTGTTTTATCAAATGAACTTGCCGAAACATGTGTGAAAAGTGCGATAAAATCAGAGAAACCTGTGGAAAAAGAAATACAAGCAGTTCCCAAACCAACCAAAGATAATACATTTCATGAAGAAGCGAACGCAAAAATTGACAATACGCTAGAAGAATTTGAAACAATTTATAAAGATATATCTGAACCGAGAGCGACGCAATTTGATCTGTTGGTAGGACAGGATGTAAACATCACTGACAGTAATAAAGATACAACTACCGAAGCAAAGGAATCTGTAGAAACGAAGTATAACTTAAGGAAGAGACTAAAGTCTGAAAGTAATGATAACAAAAGGGAATTGAATGATAATGAAGTATTAATGAAGAGTCAAGAAAAAAGCGCAAGAAAAGGCAATACAAGGAGGACTTTACGGTTGCGAAGACAAAAATATCTAGATAATGATAGTTCTGAGCAAGAGAGAAGTGCCAAATTGAAAGACATAATCAATTTGCAAGAGGAATTCTCTGACGTCACTATGAATGTGCCGGCGCCCAAGAAGGAGGTCAAAGATATAGTTTCTCCTATTAAAATTGAGGAAGAAGAGAATTTGCCTCCGATAGAAGGAATACAGAGTTGCCCATCGAAGAGGTAAGTTTTGTGTCTAAGGTGTCAGCTTATATAAGATGGACTTACCTGAGCATTTTCACATTACTAAAATTAAATATCGTCTTATTCAATTCCAATAGTTATAAATAATAGTATGTTAATACTATTACACTAGTAGGTCTCCCACATAGAATTTCTAATAAGAAGATATTTGCCAAAGTACCCACGCTTGGTAGGTTGGGTCTAAAATCTACGTGCTAACCTCCGCTTTTAAGAGTTTTAATCAAGAGGATGCTGCCCATCTCCTCTTTATTTTCCTGTGTCGCCTCTAACTGGTGATTACGTTTATCGACCCTAAAGGATCCACGGATACTCGAAAGCGCGTGTTCATCACACTCCATGACACTCCAGACGGGATAGATAATAACGGAATTCACTTTTATTTGTTCTTCTGACTTTTTACCCTAAGTACAGTTTAACACATACACTTTCATTTAATTAATTTACGTATTGTCGTTACAGTTAAAGACCATGCATTGCGTATTGCATTGAAATCAAATTAAACTTCGTTTTAAATAATATTGTTGAGTAATTTATATATTCTTCAATATGTCCAGGCAGTTACCAACACTCATTTCATTATTGAATAAACATAATTCGATATCCTTGATAAATTCATCACTTTTAATGTACATTTTCAATCGTTTTTAAATTTCTTTGCCACCACATGTGTTAGCGAAGAACTGTGCATTTTTCGCAAGCATTCGAATCACTTTTTTTATAGAATAAGGGTGACAAACGAGCACGCAGTCCTCCTGATGTCCCATAGAAATCTACATATATCCTCGATTATGAATCAAAACGTAGATATGTTTTCACCCCTGAGGACTAAGATGGAATGCCTCATTTCTATTATTCTGTGAAAGCGTGGTCCTTCCCCGGTCGAGGCGACCCATTCGTGCTACAACCATAATACTTGTATAGCGGCAGCATAGCTCTACCACTTAACAAATGTTACATGCTTGTTTGCTACGATTGGAAGTTTGTCTCTAACTTCAATTTGAATTATTTTATGCGAAGGTTCCAATGGATCTGTAATCCGGTAAGGTACTCCTTTTATTTCAGCCTTGACCTTTCAAACAAGAAGTATGTATTTTATAGGTAATGTCTAATAAGTATCTTGAGCCAGTTTTTATCATGTTTCTATAAATGACTGTACACAGCTGAGGGTTTTCCCTCATTACTCTCTACGAATTCCGATTATCCACCCTGTCTGGGGTGGATAGATAAACGTTTCCGAGTATCCACTCCAGGGTAGATTCTTTAGGGTGGAAACGCTCGCCCACCCTCTCTTACGACACCCACGGGATATTGTTTTAAAGATTTTCTTACGCTGCCCCCATATGGCGTATTTTAATTTTAAGTGCTGATTTCGCGGTGGAGGAAAATATCGTGAGGAAATCTGCATATTTAATGGCGAAATACTCAAATGGTACTTGATTTTAAGATGTCGTTGTTTCGTGGTTGATAGAGACAGCACGAGATTTAATGACATCTTAAAATCGAATAGCGTTTGAATATTTGAGTATAAGAAAATGTATAACATTTCGAGGAGGATATGTACTCTACCAGTACGCATTGGCGTAGTAAAAACAGAATAGTAGGCTATCTTCTGAGAAATGTATCGAACGCCGCTAATATGTTGCGTGCCTGGTATGTGATAGTACGGACACGTACGCACGGTCCTCAGCACGCACACAACGACACTTGCTAAGTCGGGAAGATCGGGCCGAGTCGGTGACGCCGACCCTCGCGCTCCGCAATCACGCTGCATATGAGCAGCGTAATTAAATAGGTTTATTACAATCATAAAGATTTGTCGCTAAGGAAGTCATTAACATTATAATAGCTTTTTGCAGTTAATATTTTTTAAATGTTTTCTTAAGTAGGTCTGTATTCAATTGTATAATGTCATTTGGAATTTTGTTATATATTAACCCTTCAAGCGCCATAAAAATCCCATGCAGTCGCATGCGCCCGGCAAATCCGGAGCGGTCGCATGCGACCGGTTGGTTGCAGACAGCACTTAAAACAATTAAAACTTATATTTAAAGACTTTTCTATGAAGAAGTTTAGCATTATAAAATCTATACAAAATTCTCTATCCTGTGGTCTAAACTAAAGTCAGGTTTTACTTCATAACAAAAAGATTGTATTGTATTTTGATAATAAAAAAAAAACATACCGAGTGAATGTCGGCAGCGTGAAAACCACAATTATTTCAATATATATTAATCGAAATTATTTACGTAAAAAGATACATTATATTCACACAAAAACTTTCATTACAATTTTATAATAAAACACTATTATAAAGCATTAATAAAACACTAGAAAAATACAAAAATCAACACAATAACATTCACGCGAAAATGGCGTACGAAATGAACGTAGATTGTAAATAAATATTCATAGGATTACAGTTTATTGCACTAAAGGATAAATAAATGAGTATTTCATATTGATTATATAATGCCAAACTTCTTCATAGAAAAGTCTCTCTATATTATGGAAGTTTTTATAAGTTAAAGCCCTGTTTTAGCCTGGTGAACGCATAGTCTATTGTTATCTCGTCGATTACGTTTTACATTATCTGATAGGCGAGGAAAGAAGTGTGGGTTACTTCTAACAAATAAGCTATTTCCAATATGTATAGCGACGGAAGTGTAAGAATTTTGTGTTTAATAAATAATGGCTTACAGCTCTCCGTACTTGGAATACCGAACATGGCCCGTGTGCATCGCTTTTGCATTTTAAATGCCATGTCTGTGTTTGTTGAGTTGACTCAAAAAATGATGCCATATCCGAGAACAGATTCAACAAGACCATAATATGCCGAGAAAAGTGCATCAATGTTGATAGTTGGAGCAAGTTTATAAAGGGCATATGAAAAATTGCTGATTTTTTTGCTTAATACGTTAATGTGTACTTTCCAATTTAATTTACTGTCTATAATTAAGCCAAGAAAACGAGCAGTAGTAACTTCATTTATAGTGTAATTGTGATAAATCAAATTAACATTTAATGAGTTTTGTGATCTTTGTCCACAGTGCATCATATTTGTCTTCGTTAAGTTAATTTTTAAATTATTATTGTTTAGCCATGAAATTATAGATGTCAATGCGTTTTTAATGTCAAATTTATAATTATTAATGTCCTTACATACAATTGTAACAGTACTGTCATCAGCAAATAATGTCATAGGCTGAGTCGTTGCATTTGGCAAGTCGTTAACATATACATTTACAACTTTATTTTTTTGGAAATACCATCGTATCCCACTGTTCGTGTTTTTCAATGTTTTATAATCTTATTTATTTGGTATGGTGAACTTGGTGGAAAAAACATTGAATTTAATTGATGGTTAATTGTAGTAGTTACGTTTTTACCTGCATCCGGAAAGGGGTTGACTTTTTCAACAAAATAATTATTAATTTTTATGTTGACAATAGTTTCTTTAGGTATATCGAGTCTTTTGTTTATAATTTGCCATGTTGTTTTATTATCTGAAATTTTTATTTTATAATTATTTTGTGCATGTTTCGTTAAGGATATAATTTTTTTAAATAATTTACTATTTTAATTTGTTCTCTTTAGTTGAATCTAAGGGGAAATATAATCTCAAATGGCTTAGCAAAATCCTTCGTTATGCCGAAAATATTGCAGCATTATTTTGAAATAAATATATGGTAAAGTTGAGGATTAATGTTAATGATTATGTTAGACGAAAACACGATTTCGTAAAATTTTCTCGATAGAAAAAAAATCCAAAGTTACCTCCAAAATAAACAATAAACCGCTGTTATTCATAAAATACTTTAAATAAGATCACGAAACTTTGCATACTAACTGAACTAACTATAAAGCAGTGCTTATGTTATTTACTTTTTTTAAAATACCATTATTTTCACTGTAAAAAGAAATTACCTAAACTATCGGCCTTTTGAAGCGTGATTCCTGGCGCACGGTCACTTCGCTTCGGCCTTTGAACGGGGAGGTTGTGTCGCTTACAATCAGAATATACATTACGCAACAGGATGACGTAAAAGTAAAATGGGAAATAACCGTAATAAAAATAAGAAGCGACTGGCTTGGCGTTAAGAAACAGGCATAAATATGATAAACCTAATGAAATAAGTGTCTAACGACCTTTCTACTTACAGTATTAGTGATTACAAACATGTCGGTACATAGCATATGACGCGCGGGCAAGTGGGGACGAAATTAGAATTTGAGCTGACTTACTCTATCCCCTTAATCTAAATTTCCAAAGCAAATCGTTTTTCTTTCTACTGCAAACCTTGACTCCATGGGAAACCCATTTTGGTTTATCATTGACTTTTATCCAAACTTGTATTTGCGGAAAACAAAGGTCATAAAAAGTTTGAAATCATCAATGAAATATTGATAGGCTGTGGTTGAAATGTACACATCCGTATGTATTATGTTTGTAAATATTATAACTACTTATAAAACTAAATGAGACTTAGATGTTAAACTAAAATATAGTGACAACCCTGCATCAGTAGGCACTTAAGTCTTGCGCGTTATCCTCCTATTCTGTTTTACTATGGCATTGGGGCAGCAGCGCGGCTAATTTTTTCTACCTAGATGGCCTAGAGACCTATATGGGCGATTATTTTACATGATGTTAATGTTTTCTTGTGTGTACAGTGTATGTATGTATGCATAATTCTTTGGTGTAGTTAGGTGCGTCTTAGTTGAACAATTTACATAGGGTATATAATTTTTATCTTCTCAATAAACTTTTTTAGACAGTTAAGTTTTTTTTAAATTACTATTTTAACCAGTGTTTGTTCTTTTAGTGTAGCACGCAGTAGAAGAAAGCTATTCACGCCTCGCGCAGAACCACTCGAAGAGAGTTTGAGCCAAGTGGGCGACAGTAATGAACGCGTCCGTGTCCCGAGGCCGTCGTATCACCGTCCTAGAGCCCGACGCAAGCTCTAAACAAAACTGGCTAGAATCCGTTATGAAATTGTGATATTAATAACAATATTTACAAACTATTTTCTAATAAATATAAATTTCTCAATACTACACACTGATATGACGAGACCAATTTCATCGATCACGATTAATACATCGACGAGTTTAGGCGACAAATAGATGTGCTACTTATAATCTTATATTATATAAAATATGTGAAAAGATTTTTATTTTTTATTTTGTCATCTCCTTATGACACAATCAAATTGAACCAAAGTTAAGCTTTAATCTTGGTAGTATTCATTCCAAAGGGGACAATCATTTTTGGGCCCACTAAAAATATTAACGTCACTTAATGGTATTACATCAAAAAAAAGACACCAAATTATAATAGTAAATGGCCTACAGATTTTTCAAAAATGTAAACGGAATCAAGAAATATGAAAAAAAATTAGTTGTTTTGATATTCGTGTTCTGATTAGTGTAATATGGGTAAAATGCGTGTACCTAATTAGTCATTTTGCAGTTTGTATAAAAAGAAAACTATTTTTTCACAAAGCTGACTTAAAAAAGATACCACTAAGAACTTTATGTTTAATTTCTAAAAATTTTAGCTAATATCACGTTATAACATAGTTCTAAATGACTGTGAACCAAAACGTTATTTTATCATTGACTTCCGGTAATTCCCAGCGGCCGGCAGCCGGGTACGGCGGGGCGGGGCGGCGGGGTATTACCTACGTCTTTAATCTTAACGGCATTGACGTTCGTCACGCTACTGTTTTTTTGTATTTATATGCGATTTTAAGAAAATGGAATCTGCTAGATCAGCATACAATGAAAATAGAAGTGTATGTTGCAATTGTGGAGTCAGGTTTCAACGCAGTGTGCGAAGACAATTACTGGCCGAGACAACTGCTGATGTGCGCCAACTTTTATTTGTGTGGATTTCTCATGAGGTAGGTATAATATTATCTCATGGAAAGCTAATGACTGCACTATACAATCTATCTACTTACATATTATCTAGATTTAAACTTTATGAGAAATATATATTATTTTTGTTACTCTCGATTTTATTCCAACAATATTACTATACTGCGGAAACGAAAATTACATATTTTCTTTATTAATGTATTACATAATATTTTTATTTTTGTTGAATAATATGGGATATGGTACGATTTTTTAGAAATAATACGAAAGAAAACGATCCACAGACTCCAGGCACACATAACGATCTATACATGATTAAGTACTTAATTATTTTAAGTTTTTAAAAGTAATAATAAATATCCCTTCATATTATTAATAAATTCATACCTTCTATAGCTATAATTTTAATCTTTCGTTATATTAAATTGATAAATGATATATTATATTGATTGAATTATTTTACATTTTGACACAAGATGACACTGCATTCTTTCCTGCTATTTACCAACTTACAGGCATAGTTCTTTGCATTGACTCCATTGACTGGCATTGACTGTAAGAAAAAAGTCTGTTGTTTCAAACTATTTGGTAGAAAAAATATAATATGGTATAAACTTGTTTGTTTAAATTGATGTAAACTGTGTTCGTGTTAAAGTAAAAGTTTAAAAATGAAAATTCACGTAGTTTTACTGCTTACAAGTGGATTAGTATGTTAATGTCTAATTGATGCAAAAAATGTTTAACCTAAGGGTTATATCATGCACGTAAGTCAAATATTAAATACCTATATCACAATTATGTATATAATTTGCCAATGACATTCGAAAATGCAAACTGACGAGTAAAAGTCCATGTGAGTAATATAAAAGTTTATTTTTTCCTCCTAGTATTTTGTAAAATCTATAACTTATACTGAATTAACCTTTAACAAATGATAAACACAGGTCTTACTAATGTGTTAAATGTTAAAAGTATTGAAATTTTATGTTATTAGTGAAATCTAATTTAAATAATAGATAAAATAAAGTCACACAATATACACAAAAGAAGTTTTTGTGGCATGGTATGATGTATCACATGTTATGTGTGTCTAATTATCTTTTGTCAGTCAATCAGAAATCAAAGTCGAAAAAGTATAGGTATATATGTGTCAATATTTATTCACGATAAAATATTATGTAAATAGAAAAGTAAGTTATTTTGTGCAATGAAAAATATTTCAATCCACTGTAATATTACCGTTACAGCCAATTAAACTTCACTGCCGAACATAGGCCTCCCCCATATATTACTAATATTACACAACTCCATAATACTCTAATATTATAAAGTTTATTTATCACTATATGATATACCTGAAATACTGTAAATATTGTAAAATCATAATATATTAATCGATATTTGTCTTTTGGATTTCCAATTTTTTTTTAATTGAAAATGTATTGTATTTCAAATAATATAGGTTTCCACATCAAACATTCACTTTCATGCCAACTTCGCTTCCCTCCTCAAAATGTACATTTATCTGAACTTAATATTTATTTACTCTTTTATTTTTAATTCCTGATTTTTTCAGTTACACCCACTTGATGCAGTTTGTTGTAACTGCCTAAGAATATTGCAAGAAAGTGTTGCATCTGCTCACTCCATTAGAAGATTTGGGTACAGGAATATTTGTATTCTATGTGGATCTTCAATTTTAAGAGCACACCGTAGACGGATTGTGCCTATTAACTCTGAAGAAAGAGATAATATTTTGCAGTGGATACCATCACACCAGGTACTTACTTTATTTTAAAAGGCTGTAAATGGTCCCCTGCTTCAAATAGGCAGCCCAGAGGATTTGCCACAATCGCTTTGGTACACAGATTGATGTTTGTAAAATCAGACACCTTGCATACAATTTGGTCTGATATTTATGCTCATTCAACATGGCAGTTCACTAACAGGTTATCTTTAAATTTACAGTCTACCAAAAGTCTACTGCTGAACATAGAACTCCCCATAGATTGTCTTATGGGGGGATATTTGCCATTAATAACCACTTTTTTATTTTTAGTTATTAGATGAACGATACTTCTTCCTTATCTTACACCCATATTTGTATGCTTTTGTACTTATTATACAAGTAATATTTTTTACCTTAAAAGACATTAGTATAAATAAAACGGGTTGGGTTTACAATTCGGTCGCCTCAATTTGAAGATTCTGTTACTGTGGGGGGCGTCAAGGGAGTTTATCTGAAGCACCTACACGCGAGTTTTGCTACCGGAGCAGCATCGAAGTATTTTTATTTATTTTTTGAAAATATTGGTAAACAACTAATTAATTAAATATTCTTACGTTTTTGACGTTTCATCTGTCAATGTCATATCGATATATAGTACTAAATCGATCTAGTGAAGCGATATTTCACCCTAGAGAATCAAGATCAAATCTTTTCTGTTTTGTTAAGATTTACAAAATTATTTATAATTAGTTGAAAGTACCCCAACTCGTAAAGAATGACAGTTTTTCAATTTAATCATTCAATGTTATCTGAAACTTTAAAGAACTTGGGCTTAGTGAAATATTGTTAATAATTCTAAAATAATTACTTCTTGTCTGATATGTGATGTATTATTTATTTCTATTTAAATAAGTAGTGCCACAAAAATATTATGAGGGGAAACAATTGCATGCTAATATTTATAATTTTAAAAGACATTAAAACTATTTAGTGTTAGAAAGATTGAAATAAATAGAACAATAATAAATATTATTAATATTTAGAGTAGACACTGTAAAACTATAGTTCATTTTGTTAGTTGATAAAAAATAACTTTTTTTCAGGTGGATCGTTTAGAACGAGTATGCAGTCCTTGCTGGCTGAGAGCTTCCAGAGCTGTATGGAGACAGAGACAACAAAATGAGAACAGGGATATTGAGTTACAATCCATGAATATAGAAGACATCGGTAACATCCCACAACCACCCCCTATACCTGCACCTGTAACCCCTGCCATTTCCAGAGCGGTATCAACAATTACTATGGCTAATTATAAGCGTGCTGCTTCTACTTCCCGTCACTGTATTTTTAAGTCATGTAATCATTCATCTAGATTTTTAATACCTAAACTACTTAAAGAGAGATTGCTGATAGATCACTCATTTTATGTGCCACTGTGCGCTCGTATTTGTGAATAGCATTTAAATGAACCCCACAATGATTGGAATAATTTATACACGAGTAGTAACTGTTCAGATTTTACTGCATCTCAGATAGACAACCTTTGTTCCTTACTTAAAAGTAGTGTTACTCAAAATTATAATATTTTAATTATCATTGAACATAATTCAATATTATGCAAATATTGGTTAGGATTTACCAACTACCAATTTGAACAGTTACTAGTTGAAATTCCATCTATCAGTGAAAGAGTTAAATCACCTAAAAGAAGTCTAGCTATGTTCTTAGTGAAACTTCGTACAGGTGATAGCAATGAACGCATAGCTTCTCTGTTTAATGTAGCTTCATCGACTGTGTTCAATCACTTAAATATTGTAAGTCAGTGCTTTGAAGAGCAATTCATCCAACTGCATTTAGGGACAAATACCTTATGCATTCAACAAGTTGCTCAATATAACTTGACAATACCAAATGGCTTGTTTGGTAATCCAGATATGGATCCTGAATTTATGCCAGCCATAGTAATATGTGATGGTACATACATTTATGTGCAAAAAAGTAGTAATTACTTATACCAGAAGCACACATATAGTTTACATAAGTATCGTAACTTAGTTAAGCCATTTTTAATAGTGTGCTGTAATGGTTATATCCTTGATGTTTTTGGACCATATCCTGCAACAGAATCAGATGCTTCTATAATTCTTAGACTGTTCAACGATAATAGTCCACTGCGAACCTATTTTAGAGAAAACGATGTATTTATTCTTGATAGAGGTTTTAGGGATGCAATTCCATTCTTGCAGCAATGTGGTTATAAGGCTTACATGCCTGAATCTAAACAAGCTGGTGAAATACAATTATCAACCATTGCTGCCAACAAGTCCAGATGTGTAACTTTGTGCAGGTGGGTGATTGAAATTGTAAATGGGAGATTTAAACGGGACTTCAAATTATTTCGTCAGGAATATTTTTCTACTCTCGTATCTACTCATCTCATGCTATACTTTAAAATTGCAGCTGCATTAATAAATCGATTTCATACGTTGATTCGTAATAATTTTCATGCTGTAGAGATATTGGCAATTGCTCAGGCCAAACTAAACACTCCAAATAATTTAGCCTCCTACGTAGAAATGCATAATTTAAATAGAGTGAGAGTGCGATTTGCCAGCATTAATGGTAATCTTCCAGAGCTGGATAATTTTCCTCAACTGACATTCCAGGATCTCATTCTGTTTAGTCTAGGAATTTATCAAATTAAATAAGCTCGTAGTTATTACGGGGAGCATGTCAGGGCTTCTGGAGAATATAAAATCGAGGTATACCTGCAATCTGTTCATGATTTTGGTCCAAATAGTTATCTATTGCGAGGTAGGATACAATCAAGGCACACTAGTAAAAAAACTTATTACACTTATATACTAGTTGACACCAACCCATCAATTGCTAACACTAGGGCTGCTCTTACTGGGTACTGTTGCAACTGTTTGGTAGGCAGACGCACTGTTGGCTGCTGTGCACATGTCATGTCTGTTGTCTGGTTTCTATCTTGGGCACGGCATCGAGATGAGGTTGAACCACCTGCATCTTTTTTTAGATTATATATTACTTTCAAGTAATGATATTGAAAATGATGAATGATGATTATTAATCTTAATGCGTATTAATATTGTAATATAAATGATCATTTTTGCTATAGTTGCTTCACTTGTGGCAACCAAAGTTTTTTGTGGTATTCTATAGGAAGATGCTGCTCCTCATCACTTGGTATTTTTATTTTATTCTGTCGACTTTAACGACACCATACGGGACGGAACGTGATGGCAATTCACGGAAGGCCTCTGTAATATTTTACATTATATCTTTAATTTAGGAGCCATATGTTCGGCAGTGGACTGTTGTAATGATGATGAATAATGATGACTAAAAATTGTAATTTTTGTTGCTTATTTGAACTATTTCTATTTTACTGTGTGCTTTATTATCTGTTATATATTATGTTATATGTGTAATTTATAAATAAACGCCGAGCAAAGTTGAATTTATTGCTCTGGCACCCTTTTTTTATCTCTTTTAATTGACAATATCCTTCTGATTTCTAATAATATCGTAAACGGGCGAGACATTATATTTTAATGATGTATGGGATTTATACTTGCTAATAGATGAATACTTTAATGAACAAAGGGCCGGCACAGCACCTGTCTGCTGTGTTATTTTTAAAAGAGGACTCATAAAACACTGACGATTTTAACCATAATTAATGCAGTGATTATAGATGATCTTTGGGACTTATTACATATCAATATCGTATCATAAATAGAAATGTTACCATCAAGTTATTTTGAAAAAATCTTTTAATATGATCTTTTGATATGAAAACACGAAAAATGTTTCTACCTATGTCCGTTAGAAACCATCCAAGCGATTTTGATGATATGTTTATATGTGTTTGAATGGGTCTCTATATGATTCATATTCACATATGGACTCGGTAGGTGGCGCTGTTGTCGAAATCCAGAAATCACCTGTGCGAAGTCGGGGCGGATCGCTAATAATAAATACAATTAAACTATACCTGTGTGTTTGTTATCCTGGCACAAACAGTTCAAAACATCTTACTTCCTCGCAATTTATCAGTGTGTAATAACAGATAAGCATGATATTACCTAGTCATTTTGGTATTTTAGAACCCAGTCATTTTAAGATGTATAATTAGGTATTTAATAATCAACCAAAGCATATTAAAAAAGTCTTGACACCGGGCCTGTCTGTCTGTCTGCATAAATAGATCTGAATTATATGTCTGAATTATATAGACTATGTTGGAAATGATGATTTACTATCTATAAATACGGTTGCATTATAACTTGTTTTTTACACAGTCAGTTTAAAACATCTTTTCGGTAATATTGTAAATATAAATGGATATATTATACCTTAGTCATCTTGAATTTAATCATATTATTTTAACGGTAATTGGGAAGTACACTCACAATCAATATATGTAAAAAATTGTATCCATACCACATTTGTACACAGACAGGCACTATATTTTGCCGTAACTACTAAAAATATTGAAGTACCTGAAAATGCTGAATGTACCTACAACTTGGTTTTATATGAACTATTATTCAACAGTGCACTATTTTAACTTAAAATACCGGTAAAAACACTGTAAATAGCTTTTAGTTTATTTCTAGGTTATTTTAAAATTCATATTTTAATTGTTAATTTCTCGATTTTCCGTCTAGATGTGGTAAAACTAATATTACTTTTGTAAACTATAGATTATAAGGAATAAATCGACATCCATTTCATTGCGTGACGCGAAAATTTGTGGTGGGCCCATTCTCCATACAAAAATTGATTGTCTCCTTTGAACTTGTCTTACGAGGGCGGCACTGAAAATTTCGGGAATCAAGGAAGTGACACAACATTACAATCTAAAAATGTATTTATTGCTTTTCGAAGTATTCTCCGCGAAATTTGACACATTTTTCCATAGGATGGAACCAATCATTGAAGCAACCATTCCTTTCGAAAGTTGGGGTCTCCAAAATGGCCGTTTTGTAGGCGTCCACAGCTTCTTCAGGTGATGAAAACCTCTGTCCACGCAATTTATTCTTTATTTTAGGGAAAGTATAGAAATCATTAGGGCTTAGGTCGGGGCTGTACGGCGGATGGTCTAATAATTCTATGTTTTCTTGCTCTAAAAACTCTTTTGTTCTGTGTGCGGTGTGAGAACTCGCATTGTCGTGATGAAGGATGATGCGGCGGTTGCAGTTCTCTTTACGGAGTTCGGAAATGACCTGTGGCAAACAAATGCTAGCATACCATTCTGCATTAACCGTTCTTTGTCCCTCAAGAGGAATATTCGTAACATGGCAGGTTTTGGAGACAAACGTGGCCACCATTTTTTTTGCAATACTCCGTGAACGAACAATTTTTGTTGGCTTTAACTCATTTTTGAACACCCGAACTCGTGACTGGTTTTTTGTTTCGGGTTCGTACGCGTACATCCAGGATTCGTCACCTGATACGATATTGTATACAGCATTTGAGGATCCCGCGTGTAATCTTTCGAGAGTTCTGACGCACCAAGTAACGCGAGCCGCTTTTTGCTCTTCACAGAGCGAATGCGGTATCCGTCGGGAAAACAACTTTTTTACACATATTTGTTCATGCAAGATTATTTGTATTTGACTCATGCCAATGTCTAAAGTTGCCTGAATTTCGCGGTGTCACATGTCGATCTTCCTCAATCAGCTTACGCACAGCATCAGCGTTTTCTTGGGTGACTGCAGTTTTTGGATGACCTTCACGGGGACGTGGAAACGTGGGAACGTGGAGGTGTCAAGCTCATCACTGAGCTTGACACGTCCACGCTGAAATTCAGCAAACCAGCGATAAATTATGGTTTTGGATGGGGCTTCATCACTAAATGCAGAAATCATCCGGTCAACACACTGTTTTTGTGTTAAACCACTTCGAAAGTCATAATAAATCAGCTCTTGAATTTTCTCAACGACTAAAGAAGTTTGACAAAACCTTGTGATAAGACCGAGAATCTTTTTTTAAATAAATAAAGGGTATTCGATTTTTAAAACCAAGGAGTTTTAAATTAAAAAGATTTTAATATGACAGGAACAGTGGAAATATTCCATTCCCGATACTTTTAGTGCAGCCTAGTAGGCGATGATAAGACCTCAAAATATACGCTCACTAAACACCACTGTCGCTTTGAAACGAAAGTAGTGATGGAGTAATTTAATATCCTACAGTTTACAAGAAGATTGTGCTCATTGAACTTAAACATCGATTAAAACTACAAACAATGCGTCCCTTGATGAATTAGTGTTAATTTATTATTAATTACCACCGAGTAGTACGGAGGTGATCCTGCCGAATAATGTTCGAATATTTGGTTCGGTAAAATTTTACCGAACTTTCGGTCGAATATTTGTATTTGGTGAAATCCATATTCTGCCCCTCTAGTAAATTCGGCCGAGCGGGTGTCGAACTCGTGCAGCTCGTGTATTATAAAATTTACGGCGAACGCTTAGCCACTGACAGTTTTAGACAGTACAGTTTTAGTTTAGTTATTTTATACTAGCTGGTACCCGCGACTTCGTCTGCGCAGTATTAGTATTTCGAGTAGCTTATATTAGCGTGGCGTAGAAAAGAACTAACATTGTATGACAAATAATTTTTGGGTCCAGTAGACCTCACTTCATCCGCCGTGCGTCGGACCACCCGCCCCGCCCCCGCACCGTTCGACCGTCATCGCCGGCGGCGCCGTGCCATATGTGTAACTCTAGCGGTTTTGGCAGCGCACGCCAGAATAGGTCGCACGCAGTTGGTAGATTTTTCCTACTTACTTGACACTTCTCGTCATATTTTGAACAATTCACACAATATCTTTATAAAATGTATCCTATGTATTATTCTGATGTATAATCTATATTATTGTAGTTTCATTAAAAGCCTTTCAGTAGTTTTTACGTGAAAGAGTAACAAACATTCATCCATCCATCCATACTTACAAACATTCGCGTTAATAATATCCTATTAATATTACACTATATTAACTTATACTGTATTAAACTGTAATATATTTAGGTACTATAGTATATTTACGTTGTATTTTTAAGTATTACTTATCCTATAATCAAATAAACAAATATATTTGATCTAAAATCTATATTTCTACTTAAATTAAACTAACTTAAAATAATAAGTATGCCTACCTACTGTACTAAATAATAAATCTCTTCGAAAATCGAATTAGCTGTAAGAAAGGACGTAAACCGAACATAACCGTCAACGACGTCTGCCTTGCGCGTCTGCTTGGACCGCCCCTCCACCCCCGCTTTACGCTGGTGTTTTTTGTTAATACTTTAATTGCACATTTTAGAGTATTTACATAATTTGTTAATACTCTAAAATGTGCGTTGTAAAAAAGTATGAAATTTAATTGTGTTTATGGCTCACTATTTTGGATATAACGACGTCCACATAAAATGTAGATATATGCTGTCGCGGACTTTTATTTCGAACTACTTAAAACAAACAATCACATGGTATATTATCTTAGTGTAACTCTGTTGCGTTTTGGGCAGCGCACGCCAAGATAGCTCTCAGAGGGCAGGAATTTTTCCAACTTACTTGATACTTATCGTTATATTATGGCCAAATTACACAAAATCTTTATATATTGTAACCTTAACTTTATTATTCTGATGTATAAACTATATTACTGTAACATTTCATCTAAATCCTTTCAGTAGTTTTTACGTGAAAGAGTAACAAACATCCATTCATACTTTATAATACTATAATATATACGCGTTTATAATATTAGTAGGAAGTAGGATTAAGTTATTAGATTAAATTAGAAGCTTAATCATTTGTTAATAAACACACAACGTAGTAAGCCACAAAAACAATAATGAAAAGATAATACCATAGATAAGATAGTATAATCGGGAGGATAATACCGTAACACGCATGGCTGCCATCTTTAGGAATAAAGCTACACTACTAAATAAAAATAAAGACTTAAATAATGGTGATTTTATTATTTTAATTTAAACATCCTATCTCGTGGCCGAATTTTTCCGCAACGACAGTCACACTCGAACTGACTGCGCTCCTTATACACACAATATCCATAAACGAGCATTGGTAACACCAACATTGTTATACCAGACATAACGGTTCTTGGGTTTGCTTGAAATTGATCGAATTGACAGGCTTTCATTGACATAAACCTTTGGAGGGCTGGGTCGAACTGAAAAAAAAATATAGGGTCAATAGGGGTAAATGCAAACCTCATCACTCAAACTCCATCTTCATTGTCGTAATACTTTTGATTAAATAACTCCACAGTTATACCATTTATTGGGGTTAATTAAGCGTTTATTAAATAACTATTGCAAACAGAAATAAATCATAACATTTAAAGCTAAGTATTTTTAAAATATTTTTTAAGAAAAGTGGGTACCGTTATTACATTTCCCCAGTCAAAAGGGGCAAATGTAATAGCGATGTGGGATTTATCTACAGATGAAATCTAAAAGAATTGGGGGTAATTGCAAGAAAATTCAAAATTGGCTCTACTATTTGGTTTTTATTTGAAGAAAATAGGATAACAAATTAGAGAGATATGAATTTTTCTTAAAATTAAATACATACTAATTAAACAATCGATAAATTTTTGAAATCATAATCAAAGATAATAAGGCCCCGTTTCGTCAATTTTGGGGTAGGTAAAATTTTAATTATACAATCTGTATCAATTAAGTCAAAATCTTGAACCTTCGGCCATATGAAAGCTTTTTTTGCCCCGTCTTACATATTGAATATTCCTCTTATCTCACTAAGAGCTCTCTCTAGTTTTTCTTCCGTGTAATTAGGTTCTCCAATCTTTTTTTTTACATAATGCCGTACCATCTGCAACAAACAACACAAAAGGGGTAAATGCAATGGGTTATTACATTTACCCCTTTCGAGGTTAATGCATTAGCCCCGATATGCTATTTTTGAGGGGCAAATGTAATACCTACCTCAAAGTTTACACTTTTAGTCATTTTGCTAAAATACTGATATAAAACGGCTAAGAATATGATAAATAACTACACTTGTAAAAAAAAAGCTTAAAATTTTACCTTGCTTGAACGGATTAATGTCGATTTATTTATCGTAGTCCAATTTGTCCTTTAAGAAATAAGCGAACGTCGTCATGTATGAAATGTCACATGACGCCGTGTCGATAAAACAGTATTTGGAAGTGCTTGGCTTACCGTCGAAATAGTACACTACAAGTTCCAGAGATGACAGCACCAGCAAAGCAACATAGATGAAAATGTAGACGCTTATTACTTTTACCCCGTTTTTACATTTACCCCTACTGACTATAATTTAGCTTCGTGTTTTTATAAGAGATAACATACCAGAATACAGCCCATCTATCAGAATGTCTAATCGATTTGTTATTCAGACTGGTCGTATAGTCGTAATACCTTTAAATTTCTATAACTTATTTGCTAAACACCGTTAATTGCTGAAGGTAACAAAAAACAACGAAGATTTTTCAAACTTTTCCGATTTGGGAGCTTCTTGGGAGAGACCCTTGACGAGCAGATCAAGCAGTGTACAAGGATTATTGTCTATGAGTACTTGAACTAGATGCCAAAAGTGCATTTTTTATAATACTAATTGAGGGGACTACAAGAGCAAAATGGCCACGAATGATGCACGTACACATTGGGTGCGTTTGGCAGAAAAAAGCGCTAGCAAGCGCTTGTAAGCAAAATGGCGATCGTAAGCGGTAAGCGCTGTCAAATCGTAAGTAGCTATTTTCCTCCAGGACACGATGTTAGTTTTAACCGGGGAACCTAACCTAATTTAAATATATGTTTGTAAAGTATTCATATTAAAAACTTACCAATCATGATTTTTTAATAACATGTATATGTTTATTCATGTCATTATATTACTTAAAACTAATATTGCGCAAAACAACTTATAAACTCTACTTCAAAACAAACAAATTAAATAAGCAAAATGGCGGATTGTGTCAGCGCTACTGAAGTAGCAATCGTGTCCTTGCCGAAAACTATTTCAGCGCTTATAAGCGCTTGCTAGCGCTTTTTTCTGCCAAACGCACCCATTTACACTATCAATGTGAACGCCATCTAACGACAGTGAGGTTGAACTAAAGAAAGTTACGCCCATTACCCATTATTTTCTTTCGGTTTATAATTTGTAATTGGGTCCCGCCTGCTACTAAACTTAATATTTTCCTAAGGCTTTCAGCTCATAATATAGTCTGTTAAACCGAAGTATAGTTTACTTTGTTTATAGTTTTTTTTTTAACTTTGTTTTCTTTACTCAATCTTGTTTCGGTCTTTTTAGTGCATTACTATGCGACTTTTTTCAGTCGGGTTTTTGATTTTTTTTATTGTTTATTTTATTTAAGACTTTTTAGTGTCCCAGTCTATTGTCTAAAGATTTTTGACGATTTTTCAATAACTATGCGACTTAGAAAGGTCGATGTATATTTCCTGAAATTAACGGTGTTTATTTATTACATGTTTCATCAAAACTTCAAAGTATACGGTTCAAAATTTATTGCAAACAATTTATTTGTTTCGTTTTAAATGTGATTGAGAGACAGATATTAATAACTATTCTTTTTTTTTCATATAATAGCACGATGTCCGACACAAACATTGCACATTTTATAAATCAGTTATCAAATACTTTATAAATACATTGAACTATACAATTTATAGTTTTTTTTCTATTTTTCTCGTCAACAACTTCGAGCATAGTGCTCCCCACAACTACCGGCATAGGTGTGACATGGAAATTGAACATAATCTTTGTTTTGTCCATGTTCATCTTAAGACCTATCCGTTGGGAGATACCATTGAGGTTATTGAGCATAGTGCTAAGGTCCTCCAGCGATTCTGCCATAAGGACTATATCGTCGGCAAATCGAAGGTGAGTGATGTACTCGCCATTGATGTTAATACCGTATCCTTTCCAGTCCAGTAGCTTGAAAACGTCTTCCAATGCAGCGGTGAAGAGTTTCGGGGATATAACATCATCCTGTCTTACACCTCTCTGCAGTTGGATAGGTTTCGAACTCTGGTTCTATACTAGGATAGCCATCGTAGCCCCACTGTACAAACACTTCAGCATTTCGACATACCGACAGTCAACTTGGCACCGCTGAAGGGACTGTAGCACCGCCCAAATTTCGACGGAATCAAAGGCTTTCTCATAGTCCACATATGCCAGGCAAAGTGGCAGATTGTACTCTTCGGTCTTCTGTACAATCTGCGGCAGGGTATGTATGTGGTCTATGGTACTGAAGCCTTTTCGGAAACCGGCTTGTTCGGGAGCCTGGAAGTCGTCGAGTCTGCGTGGGAGACGATTCGTAATGACTCGAAAACAGCACGTAGACGCGGCTCAGAACTTTCTTAAAGAACAAGACCACCGCGCTTCTGTTCCACGCCTCCGGAGTAGTGCCACCATGGAGGACGGAATTGAAGAGCTTCTGAAGGACTTCAAGTACCGGTGTTCCACCCGCTTTCAGAAGCTCCGCTGTAATTCCATCCTCGTCTGGGGCCCTGCCGTTTTATCTCCATTCTAATCTCGCTCAGACTGACGTCCGGGACATCATCGGAATAGTGTCGGGTAAGACTTGCTCTTGTATCGTTACTCACACTTGCGTGTGGCTCCAACGATGATGTGTACAGCTACCCATAGAACCTCTCAATCTCACTCAAAATCTCAGGTGTCCCGGAAACGATGCTGCCACACTCAATCTTCAGCTTTGACAGTTGGCTCTTTCTGGCAGACAGATCTCTGGCAAAGACTTTGGAGCCCTGGTTCCGCTCGATCGCTTCTTTAATACGAGCAGTATTAAAGTTGCGTAAGTCTCGCCGCATGCATTTGGAGATCTGTCTGTTCAGTTGCCTGTATGCTGTCAAATCTGTTGACGATTGCAGCCTCATCTCCCGTCTAACAGCCATGAGATTAAGAGTGTGATCGGGGAGTTTTTGTGTTCTTCTGCGGCGGGTCTTGCAGAACTTAGCTCCGACCGCATGGACAGTTTCTACGAGCTTGTCATTCATATCGTCCACTGCATTGCAATCTTCTAGGCACTGAAAGCGGTTACGTAACTCGAGCTGAAAAGTCTCGGGATTCTGGATTAGAGCACGAGGGGGACGGAGCGTTGACTTCATTAGACGAGACCTCTCCAACTTAACGTTTAGGTTCAGTCTGCCTCTAACCATTCGGTGATCGCTGCCGGTTTTCACCCTTGCGGATCACTGAGACATCGCTGAACAGTTGGCGTCTGGTCGTCATAATGAAGTCAATCTCATTTTTTGTCGAACCGTCGGGGCTCGACCAGGTCCACTTACTATGGGGCCGCTTCTGGAAGAAGAGTTCATCATAAAGAGTCCCTCTTTCTCCATAAAGTCAGCCAACTGCTGGCCCCTACGGTTCCGTTGCCCTACTCCAAATTTCCCTAACTTCAGCTCACCGCCTTCTCTAGTGCCTAGTTTTGCGTTGAAGTCTCCCATCAACACCGTGTAGTGGGTTATGGAGGAATGCATGGCTCTAGAAATATCCTCATACATTTCCTCCACCTCCTCATCGGGATGTGCCGAGGTTGGTGCGTAGACCTGTATGACCTTCAGCGAATACCGTTTGGTGATCCTGAGTATCAGGTACGCGACCCTCGTCGACACACTCCCAATCTTTACAACGTTGTTGACGAGAGACTTGTGGACGATAAATCCGACACCTCCTTGGGACAGATGGTCGCCCTCCCGGTGATAGAACAAGTTGCCGGACTCGAGGATTACCGTGTCCTCCCCCTCTCTTCGGACCTCAGATAATCCAATAATATGCCAGCGGAACTTGTCTACCTCTTCTTCCAGATCCGGTATCTTCTCGTTAGTCCTCAGGGAGCGTGCGTTATACGATGCCAGGTCGAGTGGTCGTAGGTGGCAACCGAACCTCCACCGGAGATTCTTAGCACCCCCTGCCGCTTACGTTTACCTGGGACAAATAGTCCGACTAGGTAAGTCCAACTTCGACCGAGAGGTCAATCGACGGATTCAACTCGGCTGGGCAGCGTTCGGGAAATTACGACACATCTTCTCGTCAGGTATACCTCAATCTCTGAAAACTAAAGTGTACAACCAGTGCGTGTTGCTAGTGATGACTTACGGATCAGAGACGTGGTCCTTCACTGCTGGCCGTATGAGGACGCTCAAGGTCGCTCAGCGAGCTGTGGAGAGGGCTATGCTCGGAGTTTCTCTGCGTGATAGACTCAGAAATGAGGATATCCGCAGTAAAACCAGAGTGACCGACATAGCCCAACGGATTAGTAAGCTGAAGTGGCAATGGGCCGGCCATATAGCTCGAAGAACCGATAACCGATGGGGAAGAAAGATTCTCGAGTGGCAGCCCCGTACCGGTAGGCGTAGTGTATGGCGACCCCCCACTAGATGGAGTGACGACCTGGTAAAACATGCAGGAAGTCGATGGATGCAGGTGGCTCAGGACCGTGCTTTGTGGCATTACTTGGGGGAGGCCTATGTTCAGCAGTGAACTTGTGAAGGGCTGTAATGATGATGATGATGATGATGATACAATTTATATTCGATAGGTTTGATTATTTTTTTATTAATGTATTAGTATTTTATATTTGTTTATTTAAAAAGCTATCTAATGGACGCCGCACACGGTCAATTAAAATGATCAGTTGAACTGACGTACATCTAAAAACTGACCGTGAGTGTGGTATCTTATGGTAGCCACCAGGGATTGAATAACCGAAAAAATTATGATACAAACGGTAAGCGGTATAACGTCATACCTTTAAATTTCGATACCTTAAAATAAAGGTACCTTTAAATTATTATACCTTACCCTTAAAGTAACTGTACCATTACTTTTTCAAGTATCTAAATTATAAAATAAAGGTATAAACAAAGATATTGTACGCCGCCGCTCGCGCCGAGGCGTCCCGAAACGTGTCGGCCGCATTGGTAAGAGAGTAGGTCTTAGGTACTTGATCGAAAATTTACGGAAAAACAACCTGAGAAAGTACCGGCGCATGTCTGCTCAGTTGCCTGTATGCTGTCAAATCTGTTGAAGACTGCAGCTTCATTTTCCGTCTAACAGCCATGAGATTAAGAGTGTGATCGGAGAGTTTTTGTGTTCTTCTGCGGCGAGTCTTGCAAAACTTAGCTCCGACCGCATGGACAGTTTCCACGAGCTTATCATTCATATCGTCCACTACATTGCAGTCTTTTAGGCTATGAAAACGGTTTTGTGACTCGAGCTGAAAGGTTTCGACACTTTGGATTATAGCACGAGTGGGACGGAACGTTGACTTTTTTAGACGAGACCTCTCCAACTTAACATTTAGGTTCAGTGTGCCTTTTAACCATTCGGTGATCGCTGCCAGTTTTCACACTTGCGATCACTGAGACATCACTGAACAGTTGCCGTCTCTTCGTCATAATAAAGTCCATCTCATTTTTTATCGTACCGTCGGGGCTCGACCAGGTCCACTTTCTGTGGAGCCGCTTCTAGAAAAAAGAGTTCATCATAAACAGTCCCTCTTTCTCCATGAAGTCGGCCAGCTGCTGGTCCCTTGTGTTCCATTGCCCTATCCCAAATTTACCTACCGTTAGCCCACCTTTCTTCCTTTTGCCTAGTCTCCCATTAACACCGTATAGTGGGTTCTATAAGAATGCATGGCTCTAGAAATATCATAGAGAATATCTAGAAATGTAATAGATGTTGGTGCGTAGACCTGTATGACCTTGGATACCGTTTGGTGATTCTCAATATGAGGTACGCAACCTTCGTCGACACACTACCAATCTTTGCAACGTTGTTAACGAGAGACTTGTGGACGATAAATCCAACACCTCCTTGGGACAGATGGTCGCCCTCTCGGTGATAGAACAAGTTGCCGGTTTCGAGAATTACCGTGTCCTCCTCTTCGGACCTCGGATGATCCTATAATATTCAAGCGCAACTTGTCTATCTCTTTTTCCAGCTCCAGGATCTTCTTGGTAGTCATCAGGGTGCGTCCGTTGTTTGTTGCCAAGTCGAATCGTCTTAGTTGGCAACCGACCCTCCACCGGAGATTCTTAGCACCCCCTATTCCGCCTTTACCATGGTCGCCACCTAGCCAGGAATAGCGCGGCCGCCGTGGGACTGGGGCCGTTTACTTGTGTCATTGCTCATGGGGGGTATTTCCATAGTTGCCACACTTTACGAGTGGGTTGGCAACTGCAGTTTTTTTATTGTACAATTGATGTTATCAGGAAGATGCTGCTTCCCATCTCCTGCCGCTTTCCCTCTGTCGCCTTTTACGACACCCACGGGGATTCTTAACCGCCACTACACGGCAGTAATTTTTAGCTTACTTATAAAAAAAGGGATGCAAAATATAAAAACTTGTATGCGAGCCCGTGTGTACTCAAAAATATTAGTATTCCTACATCCCTTCGAAGGGAAGCACTTTAAAGATGTTCCTTTAACTGATTCTGAAGAGCTAGGTTAAGAATTGGTACATGCATACACATGTTAAACATAACATAACGTTTTTAATTAAATACTTGACTGATAATAAATAACAATACAAATATGATAAAGATGTTTTATTTTCTCCGAACATGAAATACAGTATCATAGGAAATCCAAATCGAATGAAAGTCTCATAACGTTAAGCAAGGTCCGAGACACAATACATATAAATAAGCCTAAAATACTCATTTTTTTCGGTACGGAAATTATTTCGGTAAAGGTATTAGTAAAATATTAGGTATAACGATACCGTAAAAAAATATAGGTATAATTCTTTTTTTAACGCTACCACAACCGTAATTCTCAACCGTTTTGGTTCTACCTTTAAATCGAAGCTGTATCGTAATTCTATACCGGTACCATACCCTTATACCTTTACCGCTTTCAACCCCTGGTAGCCACACACGGTCAGTTAAAGTCATCAGTCGAACTGATATCAGTTCAAACGGATTTAAGCCAAAGAAATTTCCACACACACGATCAATCCAACTGATCAGTCCAAACTGGGACTGTGATATTTTTTAAAATATCGTATTTTTGATATATCGATAATTATAAATATATCAATGTTGAAGTTCTATATATCGTAAGTTAATATACAGTAAGTACGGAATACATGACGATTTCTTATATTTACGCACATTGATGATTAAAAGTACTTTTACGGATTTTATCGAGTTTAATTTTAATTATTTTTATTTTTAATTCTCGACGTTTCGGGTGCTTTCCAGCACCCATGGTCACAGGGGACTGAGGTGACTGACGTCCCGATTTCATTGTTAAACCCGGAGTACCTTCAGCTTTTTTAATTATTGTTTATGGTGCAAAATGAACTGACTATGTCTTGAGGTCTTGCAGTGGTACGCTTGGGTTTAGTTTTAATTTTATTGATAATAGGGTCCCAAGCAGGTGGTAGCACCCAGCCTCCTTCTCTATTGAAATTAGGATGTTTTTTAATTTCAATAGCCTCACGTATCATCCTTGGTAGGAATCGGTGTTCTTTCTCGAGGATTTGTGGTCTATCAAATCTGATGTAATGGTTAGGGCCGTCTAGGATATGATCAAAAACGAAATTGAATCTAGACGTTAATTCGATAATACCTTCATCTGCCAAACCGCCGAAGATGTATGGGTTACCAAAAATACATAAACCGAACGCTCCATTACGTCCAATAGTGAGTCAGATTGATTCGCCAACCTACAGATTGGCTCAACACTTAGCTAAAGTATTATCACCACTCAGAGGACACACAAAGAGCACACACTAAGGATTCATACCATTTTGGCAGTGAGTATGACCTACGTCTTACTGCCAACAAAACCATGGTCACTGTTTTGACTGTTTATTTATTTATTTGGTCTACCAACGACTGTTACATTACAAAAACTTAAAGTAGTTACATTGTAATAAACTATAATGAGCTAAATGCACAATCAGTTACAGGTAAACACAACGTGCTATTTTAACATATGACATAAGTAGGTTCCAACCTTTTACATTGATATAAGGTTAATTTTAAACTACTTATAACAGGTAAAAGATAGGTGTAATTAATCTGGGATTTTTTTAACAAATGTGCACGAAACTGGTTAAGTTTAAGAGAGAAAACATCCTTGGGATCATTAATAAAGCACGTATTAAATGCGTTACACAGACGAGGAACTGGTGAATGTTTTCCTAAAATAGTCCTGCGGAATGGCGGATAAAATAGAGAAACAGGTTTCCTTGGAACCCTGAAGGGGATCCTGAAATTAAAAAAGGTTTAGAAGCTGAGGGCAGTCAATTTGATTATTAAAAAATTTATAAATGAATATTAGGTCGAAAAGGGTCCTTCTTTTATTCAACGAGGACATTTTAAAGTGTTTGAGGTTTTCATGATAGGATAACTTTTTCTTTGAAACTTTGGAGATGTGAGATAGATGCCATAAAAAGCATTTTTGGACCCGTTCTATTCTTAATATGTGCGTGGCATAGTGTGGCCTCCATACAACAGGGCAGTATTCAAGAAGACTACGTACTAGTGCTTTATACAAAGTGATACGTGTCTGTAAGTTTTTGAACACTTTACTGTTTCTAATAATAAAGCCCAGCATATTAGATGAGCGCCTAACAATGCTTTCAATATGTGGTACGAAAGTTAATTTGTTATCTAGAATTATTCCCAGGTCCTTAATTCTATCAACTTCTTTTAATGGTTTGCCATCAATATAATATTTGGATTCAGTTTTAGTATGTTTGCGTGTAAATTTAATAAAAAAGTATTTATCTATATTTAATTCCATTCCATTTGTACAGCACCAATTGTATAACCTACTTAAATCATGTTGTAACAAGAGAACATCAGCTTAGGACTTAATAGTTCTGGCAATTTTCAAATCATCTGCGAATAGATAGGGCGTTGATGAAAGGAAACTATTGGGCATATCGTTGATATATACGTTAAAAAGAATTGGCCCCAAATGCGATCCTTGAGGAATTCCTGAAGTTATCTTGTGAGATTCAGACTTATAGCCTTTAGCAACAACGAAGAAACGTCTATTCGTTAGATATGAATTAATCCAGTTGGCAAAATTTCCTGTAAAGCCATAGGCAGCAAGTTTGTCTATAAGAGGTAAGTGGGGTATTTTGTTGACTGTTGAAGACATCTTACAATAGTGCGCTTCAGTCGACAGCTGCGGTCGAAACCCGAACTGGTTATCATTCAGCTTTACGTGTTTATTTAACTGTGCATTAAGCAACCCGTCAAACACCTTTGCTATGACAGTGGCAAGGGAGATAGGCCTGTAGTTACTTTTTTCAGTAAGATCACCAGTTTTATTTTTCACTACAGGCACCACAACTGTCCTCATAAAAGCGGCTGGTAAGTAAGAATGGCCCACGCACAGCGAATAAAACATAGCCAATACCCTCGTGACATGTGGCCCGGCATACTGCAGGTGCTCAATACTAAGACTGTCATGTCCCGGTGACTTACCTCTTGATATACTTTTTATGGCTTTTGAAACATCGTTTGCTAAAAACGCGGTTGTTACCACGTGACTACTCATGTTACTATTGATCACACCCCCAGCCGGGGCCAGTGACGATTTCACAGAAAAGTAGTCTCTAAAGACATTTGCAATGTCCTTGGGGTTGATTACACCATTGACGCTCACAGGAAGGCCAGGCCGTACATTAATTTTACTAGTGTGTTTCCAGAAGCCCTTAAAGTTACCCTTTGAATGCTTTACGGCAAGAGAGTCCATTTTTATTTGTTCTTGTTGGTCTTGGCTCCACTTTAATCTGAACTTGAAAACTCGTCTGCTTTCGCACATTTCTCGGTAAACAGGACCTGACTTTGGCTTTCCACACATCACCCATTCATGTAACTTGGACCTAGCCTCTCTATGAGCAGCGCTTACGTGCTTGTTCCAACCCACTATGCGCGAGCCACTCCCCTCCACTTTCATGCTTCCCCTACTTACCACTGCTGCGTCACGAAGGGCGGTCACATTGTCGGCGTAAAGCTTATTTAGAGTATGCCAGTGGCCACGGTCATTACAAGCATAATCAGCACAGCTCACACAATCCGAAGGAAAGTCAATCAATCTTAGCCTCCTATGACACTCACTGGTATACATAGAGATTTGTTCAACACTTCTTTCACCCCATAATATATCTTTATTTGGATTCATAATTTTAGGTAATACTTTAGGGGTTAGTAATTTTAAGTCGCAATTTATAATAAGTGGAAAGTGGTCCGTCCATTGAGTGTCACATATTACATCAACATTAATCACAGACTGCTTTGCCGACTGAGTAGTAATCAGTGATTTTATGATCAATGATTCATTTATGTTTCTTGTACTTATCTCATTGGGCAACATATCATAATCATGTGAGAGTTCCATCGGTCCACTGTCTCTGTCCACTGGTGCCACGCACCTCGTTTCATATTCATTTTGAAAGCTGACGCCGGCGGTTGGGAATCGGTTTTTAGCTCATAGACTTCCGTTCTTAGTTCATTTACACACTCTAGCGTAGCATAAGTCGACTTTATGCCTACGATTTCAGTCTTCATCGTTATCATGTCCTTCAACAGTTTAGAACAGTATAAATGATCCCATAAGATTGGTGGTAGTTTATCTAACTGTCTTGCCACAAAAACTGGGATAAGGTCGGGCTCCGTAGTTTTAAATAAGTTTATCATATCTGCTACGTCACGCTCTTCTTTCCCTTTATTCTTTCGTAATATTTTTCTTTTGTCCGTTGGGATAGACTCAAACAAAAGTGTCTTCGAGTTCTTGATATCCTCACTTGTAAATGCCGACTTACAAATACGCACTAGAGTTTCCTCGTCTGCGATCGATATTTTATTTTGTATATATGACAACACCTCGTCATTGACGATGTTACATTTATTGCACTTCCCTACGTTCATCATATTTATTGAAATGCGCTCGTTAACGCTCATTAAAAGTTGACACGCCCCACTCATACGGGTGCGCGCACGCGACTGATTATAAAACTTGTGTTTAGCACCTGTAGTCCCCTTTAAGCAAAAAACTGATGGTGACTTTATTGTCTTCATGGTACATTTTTTTAATAACTTCTTAAAAAATTATAGTCATGGTGCCATCCTTGAAGGCTAAAATTATATATTACCTCTATACTCCATGGCTAAGATGCAGTGGCGGCCCTAGGGAGGTGCAAGCGGTGCCACCGCACCGGTCACCAATTCACTCACTCTTATCACTAACATTCCGTTTTGTTGACGCTTATTAGGAAGTCAAAGCACGAGTATTTTGTTGTTCACAAGCCAGCAAGTGACTCTTCGGAAAAAGGCCTTACTTGCCTCTTTTTGATGGCAATTTTGGAGCACAAATTTTGGAACTTACTAGCCTCTTTTTGATGAAATTGCACAAGTGTTTGATTTAGACATGAATGACTGTCGACTTTGCCTGGCGTATGTGGACTATGAGAAAGCCTTTGATTCCGTCGAAATTTGGGCGGTGCTACAGTCCCTTCAGCGGTGCCAAGTTGACTGTCGGTATATCGAAGTGCTGAAGTGTTTGTACAGTAGGGTTACGATGGCTATCCGAGTACAGAACCAGAGTTCGAAACCTATCCAACTGCAGAGAGGTGTAAGACAGGGTGACGTTATATCCCCGAAACTCTTCACCGCTGCATTGTAAGACGTTTTCAAGCTACTAGACTGGAAAGGATACGGTATTAACATCAATGGCGAGTATATCACTCACCTTCGGTTTGCCGACGATATAGTCCTTATGGCAGAATCGCTGGAGGACCTAAGCACTATGCTAAATGACCTCAATGGTGTCTCCCAACGGATAGGTCTTAAGATGAAAGAAAAGAAAAGAAAAGAAGAATTTCCATGTCACACCTATGCCGGTAGTTGTTGAGAGCACTATGCTCGAAGTTGTTGATAATTATAATTATTACGATAATTCCAACTTCGACCGAGAGGTCAATCGACGGATTCAACTCGGCTGGGCAGCGTTCGGGAAATTACGACACATCTTCGCGTCAGGTATACCTCATTCTCTGAAAACTAGATTGTACAACCGTTGCGTGTTGCCAGTGATGACTTACGGATCTGAGACGTGGTCCTACACTGCTCGCCGTATGAGGACGCTCAAAGTCGCTCAGCTAGCTATAGAGAGGGCTATGCTCGAAGTTTCGTAATAGCTCGAAGAACCGATAACCGATGGGGAAGAAAGGTTCTCGAGTGACAGCCTCGTACCGGTAGACGTAGTGTAGAGCGACCCCCCACTAGATGGAGTGACGACCTAGTAAGACATGCAGGAAGTCGATGGATGCAGGTGGCTCAGGACCGTGCTTTGTGGCATTACTTGGGGGAGGCCTGTGTTCAGCAGTGGACTTGTGAAGGGCTGTAATGATGATGATGATGATGATGATGACTGTCGAGGTCAAGGGTACAATAATGGTGTGAACATGGCAAGAAAATTAAAGGTGTTCAAACCAGAATTTGACTCATTATTCTCGGGCATTTTTCAATCCATGTGGTTGAAGTTATTAGAACTTAATTTGCTCATATTCGCGTAATAAAATAAAATGATGTGTCCTACCCTGTCTGAAGAGCACCTTCCAACCCCCCTCAATTGCATGCACTATCCCCGTGGCCACCACTCCCAGTACCACAACACGCAACACCACCACACTAGGATCGACACACCACTCTCGATAATACGAGACGTGTTTCGCCCGACGTGGTTCTACGCTCGTACTTTACACGAGGCATCCACAGGTGAAGTCTCTGCGGTATCTAAAGGCTAAGTGAGCGGCGAGCCGAAATAGTTGCTATTTATACAACTTGCTGATCAACGATTTATATAAATAGGAGCGTGTGGAGAGCGTAGAGAGTGCTCAGAGTGGTGGTGATGGGATTAATGTTGGCGAAGATATTGTCAGCCTCCGCAAAGTCTACTTCATGAATGCCTCGTATAGAGCCGAAACAAATGTATTATCCAAGGGTGGTGTGTCGTTCCTAGTGTGATGGTACTGGGTAGGGTGGTGCTGAGGGTGCTGGTGTACGCAAATGAGGGAGGTTGGGAGGTGGTTGCTCTTCAGACTGGGCAGGACATCATTTTACATTATTACGCGGAACTGAGCAAATAAGTACTAATAACTTCAATATAATGGATTTCCACAAAGTAATGCCTGATTCTTTTAATTATCGAAACTGTTACCTAAATATTTGAGCGTAACAATCGACCAAAAACTAACGTGGAACTCTCACCTTAGCACCGTATGTCATCGGGGCCCCGGTGTGGGCGCGTGGTTTGGCGCGGCTTGCCGTCCACCATCTGAACGCGCCCCAAAGGGTGATAGCCGTGAAAATGGTTCGCGGCTACCGCACGATCTCCCGCGAGGCGGCGAGCCTCCTTGCCGGATTGCCGCCATGGGATCTGGAGGCGATAGTCCTCGCGCGCCTGCACGAATGGCGTGCGGAGGCACAGTGCCGTGGGGAAACCCCGCTGCCGCGGCAAGTTGTCGCGCAGCGGACAGACTTCCGGCACGATCTCATGGCGACATGGAGACAGCGACTGTCGCAACCCCGTGCTGGGCACGCCACTATAGCGGCGATAAGACCCCTCTTTGAGGAGTGGCTTGAGAGACGCCACGGCATCCTCACCTTCCGCCTGACGCAGGTCCTCACCGGACACGGTGTGTTTGGGAGGTTCCTGCACCGAATCGGGCGGGAGAAAACGCCCGGGTGCTCCCACTGCGAGGATGGACCGGAGGACACGGTGGAACACACCGTGGAGGTGTGCCCTGCTTGGGCGGAGCACCGCCGTGTCCTCGTAGCGGCGATAGGCGGCGGCGACCTCTCGCGTCCGGCCCTGGTCGAAGCCATGGTCCGGAGCGAGACGGAATGGGATGCCGTCACCACCTTCTGCGAAGCAGTGATGCTAGCGAAGGAGGTGGCGGAGCGGGAGAAGGAGAGAGCAGCAGCTTTCCTCCCCGGCCGCCGCGGGAGACGCCCCGGGCGTCGGGGGCTACGTCGTGGCCCCCGGCCACCGTAGGCGCGGGCCTGTGGACGGCGAGCAATGGGTAGCTCGTCGACCGTCCGTCTAATGACGACAGGCCGTGTCGACGGCGCGTTTTGTTCCACGCGCGCCTCAAAGAGCTGTCAGCAGCGTGAAGGGGCCCGCAAGGGCCGACGCCTGCCGGGGCTGCAGGCTGTTCGAAAGAGATACCGCGGCTCCGGAACGTAAGGGCACTGAAGGAACACGGATGGTTTTTAGTCAGTAAAAGTCTAACACTCCCTTACGCTCCACCCAGAGCGAAAGGGGTCATTAGATGATTTTCCATCCGCAAAAAAAAAAAGCACCGTATGTCATACGTCTAAAATTGTTTTAGGTGCGTGCAGTCGTATGGGGAACTACTGGGGCTTTTGTCCCAGTATGATCCTATGGCTGTACAGCACCATGTGAGGCCGATTATCGCCTACGACTCAATTGTCTGGTGTAATAAAATCAACCAAAAGACGACTGTGGATAGACTATAAATAGTCTACAAGGGATTGCATTCTTAATGGCAACTGGAGCGATGCGATCATCGCCTGGAGCAGCTCTTAATGCATTTCTGTGCCTAACGCCCTTGATCTTTATTTAGACCAGGAGGCAAGGGCTAGTTTGTATATGATTAACGCCCAGGGCTGTCTGCGCTTGCTTTCCAAAAAATTGAGATCCATGCTCGACTCGATAAGGAAACACGGTTCTTTTGCATGATCTCAGATATCATGCGTCCACTATAAACTTAGTATGAATAAGGGTAAATTCATCTCTATCTTCCAGGCAGAAATTTCATACTTCAGTGTGCGGAAATCAATCTGAAAAATCACTACGTCAATCATATAATCTATATAAACTATGATAGTCAAGAAACACTGCTAGTGCTGAGGTCAAACTTAGTGAATTCAAAACTAGTTGGAGACTGTGTGAACCGTCTGGGATGTAATGTACCTTGGGATGTAACAACAGTGTCGTTTTAAGATGGGTTCCGTGCCACGCGGGTATTATATATATAGGCAATGAAATTATCGATGAGCTCGCACGGGAGGGCATAAAGAGCACACAATTTGGAACCGAGCCATTTTGTGGAATCTCAAAAAGCTTAGCCCGATTGACTCTTGAAACTCTTTATCACAATAAATCACTTAAGATCTGGTCTGATACACCATGCTTAAAACATTTTAAAACCTTAATACGGGCTTTTAAAAATAAACTGCGCATTCTGAAAAGAGCCCTGACTCTGGACACTGTTGTCCTAAAAAGCACATGGCCATCTTGGGACTAAACAACTCAAGGATGTGACGGTTCTGTTTGTTAATAGAAAAAACGTTTCTGCACATCCGGACTGACTGCAGACCCTTAATGCGCAAACGTAACACATCTGAGAAACTATCTACTTCGTCCAGAAGAAGTGAAATTGCTCACAGCTAAGCAACTCCTATTCATTGAAGACATAGAGCTTAGCAGTGAACTATAGCCTTAGCAGCGATCACAATAGATCTTTTAAGTCGCAGTGATACTGGCCTTTCTAGACCTGCATAGCTGCTTGCACAAAAAAAGCTATGCAGTCTGAATCGAAAAATTGCAGTATGGATTTACCAAAGGTTTCGTATTGTTTCAAAATTTTGAAACAGTACCGAGCCTTTTCATCTGCTTTAATGACAGATAGATCCAATTTTTAAGCTAGCCCGATCCCGAATAAGACAATATTATTTGTGTACAAAGCCATAGGTGAGACACCAACTGATCCTAAAAAATTGTCTAAGATGAACATTTTTTACCCTGTGATTGATACAATTAAAAGTGCATTGTTTACTTGACTTAAACTATCAAAATTCTATGATACGTGTTCATTTTTCTACAAAATGAAAAAAGTTTGGAAAAACCAAAAGTGCACGCTGCGTAATCTCATTTGATTATATAAAAAGAAAATAAGAATAAGAAGAAAATCTATTTTCCATATTTAAGACGAAAGAAGAGATCCATGAGAATATTATTTTGTAAAAATGGAATTTTTTAAAGAAAATTATTAAAAAAAGAATCAGCTGAACATTATAGCACTCCATTTATGAACTAAATTTTGAACTTTCTTTACTTACAGAAAATATACATTTTCATTAATTACAATTAAACGGGACCAAATTATTCAGTGATTTTTAAAAGGAACCTGTGCGTTGAGATTCTAAACCTAATAAAAAAGAATTATTTTGATACAATAATTCTAACGACTGTAATCTTGCGCCGTCCACACATTTTTTTTTTACACAAATTTTTATCAATCAGTTTTTTTTTACACTTAATACAGAAAATTACTTTAAAAAATAATAGAAACATGAAAACGAGCGATTTTTCGAGGCGTGCAACAATTCCTGAAAGGTCAAAAATCCTGTGTCGATTTGCAAATCAGTTGAACAGATAGGCATAATGTAATTTGGATACTTGTAAATTGGAACTGAGCTTGAACCCATTGTTTAAATATTTTCAATCAGCACAGCCACATAAAGTTTTCAGACTTATTAAAAATAGTAATTGGCGGGATATTTTTCCCAAATGTGTAGACTGCATTTCGTATCTTGCTGACTATACCTTTACTATAACTGTCGCGAAATGGAAACGAAATTTTAGTACATTAAAACATTTCAAAATTTACCATATAATTATTATTAGAAAATTCTATTCCTCAGTAGTTGTGCATAGAAAGCTGGCCATCTAAACTTTTCATTAAGTTTGTTTTTTGTAGTTTTTATCTTTTTTAACACTGTCTGCAGAACAACAGTTTAAACAAAGGTTGTCAAACAAGATTATTAACTGTTATTATAAGCAATAATCTGTATAACTAGTCACCGCAGCAAGGCAAGCATAGTGGCGTTTTCGAGAGCGCAAGAGAGAAGTGCGAGCGGAATGGACAACATTTCCTTAACGCGAATAAGCAAAACAAGAATAACTGCTATGGCAAGAGCGACAGACACAACTGTGCTTGCCCCGCATATACACCTGTAGATATTTGATAGGTCTAATACTATTTAAAATCACGAAAAAGCAACTGCAGAGTATAGGAACACTAAGGATTTGTATTTAGAGTGGTGCCACTATGAGATCTCGCACTACCTAAAAATTTTGCTAGGGCCGCCACTGCTAAGATGTAATTTGTTATTCCGTTTATCAGCTGTAAAACAGCCACCCTAGAGTAGATTTTCGGAAACGCGTGCTATCTATCTACCCTAGAAGAGGTGGATAGTTGGAATTCGTATATTAATTTCTCCCCCGGCTGTGTACTGTCGTTTATAGAAACATATTAATAGGTACGTGCTTTAATTCCTCCCACTCCTACCCCTTTTCAACAACGGACAACCTAGCGGTTAGCGAACTTCACCACTTTGTTACAATTGTTTCATCATTACAGCCCTTCACAAGTCCACTGCTGAACATAAGCCTCCCCCAAGTTATGCCACAAAGCACGGTCCTGAGTCACTTGCATCCATCGACTTCCTGCGTGTCTTACCAGGGTCGTCACTCCATCTAGTGTACGAGGCTGCCACTCGAGAACTTTTTTCCGCAACGGTTGTCGGATCTTCGAGCTATATGGCCGGCCCATTGCCACTTCAGCTTACTAATCCGTTGGGCTATGTCGGTCACTCAGTTCTACTGCGGATATCCTCATTTCAAAGTTTATCACACAGAGCAACACCGAGCATTGCCCTCTCCATAACTCGCTGAGCGACTTCGAGCGTCCTCCTACGGCCAGAAGTGAAGGACCACGTCTCGCTTCCGTAGGTCATCACTGGCAACACGCACTGGTTGTACAACTTAGTTTTCGGGTTTTGAAGTATACCTGACGAGAAGATGTGTCGTAATTTCCCGAACGCTGCCCAGCCGAGTTGAATCCGTCGTTTGACCTCTCGGTCGAAGTTGGACTTACCTAGTCGGACTATTTGTCCCAGGTAAACGTACTCGTTAACAACTTCAAGCTTAGTGCTCCCAACAACGACGGGTATAGGTGTGACATGGACATTAAACATGATCTTTCTTTTGTCCATGTTCATCTTAAGACCTATCCGTTGGGAGGCACTATTGAGGTCATTGAGCATAGAACTTATCGTCGGCTGTTAATACCGTATCCTTTCCAGTCCAGTAGCTTGAAAATGTCTTGCAATGCAGCGGTGAAGAGTTTCGGAGAAATAACGCCACCCTGTCTTACACCTCTCTGCAGTTGGATAGGTTTCGTACTCTGGTTTTGTACTCGGATAGCAATCGTAGCCCTACTGAACAAACACTTCAGCACTTCGATATACCGACAGTCAACTTAGCACCGCTGAAGAGACTGTAGCATCGCCCAAATTTCGACGGAATCAAAGGCCTTCTCATAGTCCACACACGCCAGGCAAAGTGGCAGATTGTACTCTTCGGACTTCTATACAATTTGCCAAATGGTATGTGTGTGGTCTATGGTACTAAAGCCTTTTCGGAAACCGGCTTGTTCGGGAGGCTGGAAGTCGTCGAGTGTGCGTGCGAGACGGTTCGTAATGACTCGAAAACAGCACGTAGACGCGGCTCAGAAGGGATATCGGTCTGTAGTTCTTCAAGCAGGCGTTGTCACCTTTCTTGAAGAATGAGACCACCGCACTTCTGCTCCACGCCTTGGGAGTAGTGCCACTATAGAGGACGGAATTAAAGAGCTTCTGAAGGACTTAAAGTACCGTTTTCCATCCGCTCTCAGAAGCTCCGCTGTAATTCCATCCTCGCCCGGGGACTTTCCGTTGTGGTCGGGGAAGGAAAATAGTAGATCTCCCACCGGGCAAGGTGTTCTGCCCGGGGAGCGGCCAACGCTCCGTGTGATAGTTCGGAGATGTTCTATATATACTGTTTATGATTCGGAATTTTGATAGCGTGATTTAGGCTTTGGTGTGTTTCGCTTGTGGCGCGACGACAGCGCCGCTACATCACCCCCCCCCTGCTCAGACCGGAGGTCGATAGTGCAGCCTCGTTGCCGACGAGCAAGTGCCAGTGGATTGCCTTGTAGTCTGCGGTGAGTCGAGAAGAAGGCAAGTAATCTGCGAGAGTGCCGTGAAACAGAGGCGAGCAGTAAGGCTCAGAGCCGTGCCGAACACTATATAGCGCAGAGAGTAGCTTGAAGGAACAGGATGCATTACTATTCCAGTGCTGCGATGAACCTTGTGAAGCTAGATGGCTTGCAGGATATGAAGACTGCAGACGATATCTGCTCGGGAGCGAATGGATGGGGTATTTTGTGACGATGATGAAGCTTGAAGTTTCTCCGAAGGTTGTTGGTTGCGTGTTCAGATCACGTCGGGGTCACCACTGTGGCCGTGGTAGGAAAAGAGGAGATCTCCCGTCGGGCAAGGTGTTCTGCCAGGGGAGCGTTTTAAGGTGCTAGAGAGCCATTCTATTCTAACTCAGACTGACGTCCGGGATGTCATCGGATTAATGTCGGATAAGACTTGCTCTTGGATCGTTACTCACACTTGCGTGTGGCTCCAACGGTGGTGTGTACAGCTGCCCATAGAACCTCTCAATCTCACTCAAAATCTCAGGTGTCCCAGAAACGATGCCGCCACAGTCAGTCTTCAGCTTTGACAGTTGGCTCTTTCCGGCAGACAGATCTCTGGCAAAGACTTTGGAGCCCTGGTTCCGCTCAATCGCTTCTTCAATACGAGCTGTATTGAAGTTGCGTAAGTCCTGCCTGTATGCTGTCAAATCTGCTGACGACTGCAGCTTCATATCCCGTCTAACATCCATGAGATTAAGAATGTCATCGGAGAGTTTTTGTGTTCTTTTGTGGCGGGTCTTGTAGAACTTAGCTCCGACCGCATGGACAGTTTCCACGAGCTTCATTCATATCGTCCACTGTATTGCAGTCATCTAGGCACTGAAAGCGGTTTTGTAACTCGAGCTGAAAAGTTTCGGGATTCTGGATCAGAGCACGAGGGGGACGGAGCGTTGACTTCACTAGACGAGACCTCTCCAACTTAACGTTTAAGTTCAGTGTGCCTCTAACCATTCGGTGATCACTGCCAGTTTTCACCCTCGCGATCACTGAGACATCACTGAACCGTTGGCGTCTGGTCATCATAATGAAATCAATCTCATTTTTTGTCGAACCGTTGGGAATCGACCAGGTCCACTTCCTGCGGGGCCGCTTCTGGAAGAAAGAGTTCATCATAAAGAGTCCCTCTTTCTCCATAAAGTCGGCCAGCTGCTGGCCCCTACGGTTCCAGCACCGCTTCATTTTGTGCCCAGTTTTGCGTTGAAGTCTCCCATCAATACCGTGTAGTGGGTTTTGGAGGAAATCATGGCTCTAGAAATATCCTCATACATTTGCTCCACCTCCTCGTCAGGATGTGCCGAGGTTGGTGCGTAAACCTGTATGACCTTCAGCGAATACCGTTTGCTGATTCTGAGTATCAGGTACGCGACCCTCGTCGACACACTCCCAATCTTTACAACGTTGTTGACGATAAATCCGACACCTTCTTGGGACAGATGGTCGCCCTCCCGGTGATAGAACAAGTCGCCGGACTCGAGGATTACCGTGTCCTCCCCCTCTCTTCGGACCTCGGATAATCCAATAATATGCCAGCGCAACTTGTCTACCTCTTCTTCCAGCTCCAGTATCTTCTCGTCAGTCCTCAGGGTGCGTGCGTTATATGTTGCCAGGTCGAGTCGTCGTAGGTGTCAACCGAACCTCCACCGGAGATTCTTAGCACCCTGCCCCGCCGTTACCATGGTCGACACCGTAGCCAGGAATAGCGGGGGCGCCGGGGAATGGGGGCCGTTTGTTTGTGTCGTTGCTCATGGGGGGATATTTGCCATAGTTGCCACGCTTGGCGAGCGGGTTGGCAACTGCAGTTTTTTTTATTATTGTTGTGGAAGATGCTGCTGCCCATCTCCTGTCTGTCTCCCTCTGTCCCTCTGATAAGATGGTGCGATTTACCATCTAGGCCCTAGATTCTAGGGCTTCATCACCACGTGCCATAAGGTGTGTTTGTTGTCGAGCACAGACTTATAATAAGTTAGAAAAGACGATAGAAACTGGCCCAAGATACTCAGTAGACATTAACATTTAATCTTAATATACTTATATAAATTACGTGTGGACAACGTGATGGACAAAAAAAAAACACAAACTACTTAACCGATTTTAATCAAATTTGCCCACCGTGTGCAAATTGGTCCAACTTGAGAGATAGGATAATTTTTTTGCCCGTGAGTGACCCACAATTTTTTTGCGAATTTAAGGATTTTTAATATGACATGACAAAGGGTCGTCGAAAATGGTAGAAACAACGTCTGTCTGACAAGCTAGTATTTAAAAAAATTATTTTTGTTGTCGTATTTTATGCGCTGCCATACCGTTCTTGCTTATGGGTCGATCAACTATTTTTTGTCCTATCAGAATTATTTAAAAAAAAATGTTTGTTGTTTTACTTTTAGTTTTTAACTTTATTGAAAGGTAGATAATTTATCAAATTTTTAAATTTCTCATCCAGCAGCGCACTTTTTAAGACTAAAAGTGGATTTTTGACAAAAAAACCTGATGACTAGCCAATAAATCGGTCACTTGGACAACCGTAGGTTTTAATTTATAACTGCTAAAATAAAGGCTTAAGTTTAAAAATAAACAGTCTATTTGTGTATTTCTGTGTTAAATATTACCCTAGAGCACTGAATTATCAGTACTGCATTGACTATTATCAAATTATTTTTAGTTAAAATGTCTCTTGGACATCTACCGTCTAAATAAAAGAAATAAGTTTCAATAAAAGCATTAAATTATACGTATAATATAATAAAACATAATTGAAGATATTTTTTCCAACACTATTAAGCAAATTTTATAATAAGTATTAAGTTTTTTTCGTTTTTGTCCAAAACATGAAGGTTTTGTTAATTCTGATTTTGGGGACAAAACAGTTGTCTAAGAGACATGAAGAATTGTCCAAGAGACATTTTTATGGTTATATGATACTATTGATATTATTATACGATATGTTACCTAATACTTTACATTTATAGAAAAAGAATAGGATAATTAAAGATATTGATGGTAATTTAAAGTATTTATTTGAGATTTACTACTCAAAACAGTCTTCATTTTCAAAAACTAAGTCAGAAGGGTGGAATTAAATAGCACAAACAATACTCATAGTAAGGAATATAAGATAAATTGTACTCATAAGATATTAAAGAGATCAAATATTTCTTAAAATTAATTAACGTAAAAAAATTAAGTACTACACGAAAGAATCACAATTCTTAATATAAAATTAAGTAATGATACTTAAAAATTATGCAACATTAGGAAGTTAAAATCAATTTCTAAACTTTAAAAAGATCAAATATATCTTAAAGTATGATTCTGTGAAACAATATACCAAATTCGAAACCTTTATTATAACATAGCTTAAAGTCAGTCAATCAACTTCAAATTAAAATTCTGACAAAATGGGCTAAGTACTCCTGAGTCATTCAATAATAGTAAATTATGTATTTTTTGTTACATTAAATACTAAAACAAACAACCAAAATGATCAAAAAAGAGCACCAAAATCAAACAAAAGAGCTTTTTCATATCGACATCGAAAGATCTCAAAATATTATCTTAAAATTACAAGTCTTAAAAGTCAATCAGTCTTAAGGATTAAATAAAATAATTTACCATCACACTAATCATAAAAACTATTTGGGAATTAAAAAGCTGCCATATCCAAATGAGTCGTTGCAAAATGACTTTTATTTTTCAAAAACTTCGACGTTACACGGGAACTTGTAATATACTTCACCTCTTTTGTACTCTACATTTAGATTTGACAGTTTCCTTATGATATCTTCATATTCAACACACGAAATGTCTTTTTGATTAAGGATAAATAGTTTTCCTCGTTTTACAGCTTTTAGAAATGTGACTTTAATCTCACCATCATCTTCAATGTCACTTTGAGCAACACAGCAATATGAATACGATTTTCCTTTGGCACCGTAAACCTTGACTAGTAAATAATCTCCACGTCCTGGTAAATTATTTTGTTGTCCTGATGTAGATGGCTGCTGTTCGTCGCCACCTCCAGGTAAATCGTACGTTGGTAAATTATTATTTTGTCTTTATACATAATGTCCACTTAAGTCAAATTTAGGTAGGTTGTCATATACTTTTGATGTCAGCTTATCATCATAATTTCCAGGTACGTTGTTAGATTGTTTCAATGTAGATTGATCACCTTCAGAATCTCTTAATCCAGATAAGATATTGTGAGTTTCATTCTGCTCATCTTCATCTGTATTGTTTTCAGAGGTATCTGAAGAACGATACACACGTTTGTACATATTTTTTGATACTGATGTCCTAAAATCTTTGAATGATATGTCATTCTCATGCGATGATGTTAGCATGTGACTCAATGGGAAATTATCATTGCTTAAGTTATCGTCAAAATCGCAAACCTTGTGAGTAGTATTATTACTTTTTGGAACTGGTATCGGATAGTAAAGCTTTGGATTTAAGCATTCACAGAATCCGCGTTCGCAGAAACAGCTTAAGTCCCTGTATTTAATTTGGCCTCGAATATTTGAAAACACTTGATGAACTCGAGTGGTTCCTACTAAAGGGACGATATTCTTTGGAATCTGAATATTGATGGCATCAACTTGTTCTTTCTTTATATAGAATAATTTAATTCTGCATGTCCCTTCTAGAGCATTATAAAATTCTAATGCATTGGTTATGTCCTTTCCAGTCGCTACCAGATTGTCTGCAGCTCTTTTTATATAGCCTCAAATACCATCAGCTGGTCCCTTACCATGACCTGCTTCAAAATAAGACCATGTAAATGCTTGAACTCCATAATCAAATATTTTCGTGGAAGACAAATAAAAATTCACCTTTTGCCTATACTGAGAAAATGGACCGTCAGAAAAAAAGTGTATTGTGTTAATCAATGGATAATTAGATTGAATATTTACTAAAACCGGGTGTAAATGTGCCCATATGGCAGCCGGTTGATGAATGTTGCAAGGAGATACAGTGCAAAATGATAAAGCCTTGTGATTGCTTTCTCCACTGTGTACATATACGACCACAGTATGGAGCGTCACCTGTTGCCTCGATCCTCCAAAATGATGGGCCTAAATTTCTTCCGTACATTTTGCGTTGTAATTTTGACTGAAGTCAACCAATATTACTGCTCCATTGGGTTTAATATAGTCTACACTTTGCCGAAAACTCTTGTACTGGTTTTTCATGTTATACACATGTCCCTTTAGGATTTTGAATTCTTCTCAAAAACTTGTAATCAAATTTTTGATAGCGTCTTCCTTTACTTTCTTTACATTTTTAAAAGCTTTTGTCTTTTTACCTTCTTTCATATATATTTCTTCTTCTCTCACCCATTCGAACCACTGTATGTTTCCTTGAACTTTGTCCATATTCAGTTTAATTTTATTGTTCTTACATATTTCGCAATTTCCAAGCATGCAATCTTTATTTTTAGCATCACATACGGTTTGCATAATTAGTGAGCTTAGGTCAAACGTCTCTAATACGAATTTGTTTCTTAAAGCTTTAGTCTTGTATGCTGCATTCGTATGTATCTTGCACAGACACATTTCTCTACCATCGACAGTAACTTTTTCCACATAATATGGTCTATTTTTTTGTAAAATAAAAGTATGAACATTTAACTTCTGGGTTTTCCAACTTAAATGACCTGTAAATGTTGATCATCGAATCCAGCCAAAACCGTTTCTGAGCTTTTTTAGTACCTCTACCAATAGTTTCATTTTTACCCGCGGTATTTCTAGAAACATCATCTCTATTGAAAAAATTTTTAATTTTTTTTAATCAAATTATTATCCTTTTTGTGGTCTTTTGTATGAATCCTTATATTGCCTTCTAATCCCAATGACTCTTTTACGATCGTCTTCCTTTTGTTTCCTAGTTCTCGGAATATATTTTTAAGAAATGTCTTTTCTTTGTTATTGTGAACTCTTTGATATCGTTCCTTGATCGCATTACATAATACTGTGTATTTATTTTGTCCATCAGATGTGCAATTCGTTTTTTTCGCTGGTTCTTCTTTGTTTGTCTGTTTAGATTTTGTTTTATTTCTTTGAACTCTTTTCTTATGTTTTTCGTATTTTTTCCTTAACTTCTCATTTTCTTCTTTTAATCGTTTATTCTCTCTATATAGTTTTGTTCTGTCTCGACGTACCTTCTTTCTGCCTCTAATGATACTTTCTGCGGGGCTATCCGGTGGAGTGGGAGCAAATAAAGACTGATTAATTGGTTGCTGGAGAAGTATGGACGGTGAACTTGGAGGTGTATTATTCAACAATTCCTGTATTGCTTTTTTTACGTTTTCTTTGTTCTTGCTTTCTCAGTTTCCAAATGATCCTGCAGTTAACTTTTTCTTGTGTCTTAAGATCTGATAATAGTTTTTTATTTTTATGGTAACTCGCTTTTTTCTTTTCCTTTCATCATATTTTTCCAGGTTTTGTTTTAGTCTGTCTCTATAAGGTTTGGATTTTTCTTTTGATGACATTCCCATTTTGTAATTCTAGTTCTAAAATAAAAATATTTTATATTAATTGTAAGTTATTATAGTAATTTAAAATAAATATATAAATTTATATTTATTTATAAAAATAAAATGAATTTATTTTTTGCAAATATTGCTACTTAATTCTTAATAAATCGGGAATCATTTGAAATGAATCCCCTGGACAATCAAAAATGTCTCTTGGACAACCATTTTAGTTGTCCAAGTGACGGTTGTCCAAGAGACACATTTTAAGTTTAGGGACTTTCATTGAAAAATTATTGGATTATTATACTGATTCCTAAGTTTACCATTGAACCAATAATATGAACTAACTTTTTTTATACAATCTGTAATGAAATATCTAGATACTTACAGTTTTGATGCGGTGGTTCAGTGGACTGACAATTAACACACGCAACTTGTCTTGTTGTTTGCGGCCGACTGACTCGAACATTCTTCCAATAAACAAAATGGCGGTTGTATCGCCGCGCCTTTATTATTGATTACTTTATTGATTGCAGACTTGTAATGCCATCTCTCTTTCATTTTAGAAGTTCTTAGTGGTTGTCCGATAGACATACGATTTTGAAGTAACATGTGGGACAACATAATAATTCAGAGATTAGATGATAGATGTCCAATGGAAACATTATTGGAAGCTTTTATGAACTATGAAATAAGGTTGAATATTTTTGAGAAACTAGTTTTAATGTGACAATGGAATTTTTTTCACCATTCTTATTTTTATAGATGAGTAGTGCCTGGGGACATATAATTGTACAAAGAAACGAACTTTGCGTCTTTTGGACAACCACATATATTTCAGTTAATTTTGTGTTTATCTACCAAGTCTTAATCCCTGTGTATTAAACATAATACTAATGATAAGGCAAACACTTAATTTTCCTATTCGCAACCATACTTTTGGAGAAAAAAATATTTGAATGTCAGGGACAGTGGTAGGACAAAAAATAGTTGATCGACCCTTATAATGCTTGCACTTCCGCGATAGTTTTAGGCGCTGTTGTAGAACCCAAATATCACCTGTGCGAAGGCGGGGTACATCGCTAGTAACTTTCAAAAAATACATACCTACATAGTACTTTTGTTTGAAAGGCCAACGCTGAAATAGGTTTAATTGTTTAAGTACCTATAATGTTAGGTACGAATCACTCGGTGTGACATTTAGTTCATTCTAGAGATATTTTGTGATGACAGAAATGTATTATTTATGTACGTGAGCACTGAGGAACCATTCCGGGAATACGTGAAATGAATTGCTAAGCATTTAGTAGTAGTCCTAAAACAATTGTAAAGTGTGGTCCCTCAGTGGACACAGTCTATCAGCAAGATCTCAGAAAATATCTTAAAAATGAGGTTAATGTGATTACAGATAATGATCTCTGTCAAATGAAGCTCATCTCTGGAAAGTCTATTTGCTATGCAGATGATACTGTGCTACTTTTTGCAGAGGGTGATTGGAAAAAAACTTTTGAAGCTGCCCAAAATTCATTTAATACTGTACAAAGGTGGTTGTGCTCTAATAAATTAACTTTAAATGCGGAGAAAACCAAATATCTGACCTTTTCCATTCGTGATGTGACGCAACCAGGAAACGATTTCTCTCTACGTGCACATAGCTGTATTTTAAAAAATCCTAGCTCTCTCACTTCCTGCCGATGTCCGTTATTGGAAAGAATTGAGATTGTCAGGTATTTGGGTATCCTTCTAGACAAAAATCTATCTTTTGAACACCATATTCAACATTTAAAAAATCGTATCCGCAAACTTATATATGTTTTTAAAAAATCTAAGACATGTAGTGCAACCATATCTTTTGAAACAGCTGTATCTTGCTCTGTGTGAATCTTTGTTAACTTATTGCATTTCTTGTTGGGGTGGGGCTCTAAAAACGCACATGGTTTCTTTAGAAAGGGCTCAAAGAGCGCTTTTAAAGGTCTCCACTTTTAAACCATTTCAATATCCTACAATATTACTCTACAAGAACTGCCAAGTACTAACTGTTCGCCAACTATTTGTTCTAAATGTTATAAAAAAACAGCATCAGTGTATAAATTATGACCCTGACAAAATCAAATGTAAACGTCGTAAAGACATTGTGATTAAGTCCAGTTTTAAGCCCAACACAAAATTTATAAAAAAATATTTTTGCTTTCTTGGTCCATATTTATATAATAAAGTAAACAAAATTGTTCATATATATTCTATGAATAAGCATGACTGCAACATTGCCCTCAGAAAATGGCTTCAACTAAAGTCTTATGAAGAAACGGAGAATTTGTTAACAGTACTTGCATAAGTGTTCATAGATGTCAATTCGTTACTTCTCTGCTAATTTTTTTTTCATCTGTGCATGTCTTTTAAATTCTAAGGATCTATTTTTTTTTTTTGTGTCACTTGTATTATTTCATTATATTTTGTGTATCTTATTTAAGGTTTTATGTAAGTGGGAAGAGCTTTGCTTAACCTAAAACACAGGGTTTACCCTAACTTAGGAAGCAAGTTCATTTTTAAGAACATATTTAGTATATAAGATGCATTGTTTGACTCCTACTCTGTATCACTTTCTATCTGAATAAATTATTATTATTATTATGGGGTATCTATATAGTTTTCTCATCTGGTTGGGTTCTATAAATATATAATTATAAATGAAAATGAAAAAATAAATATACATAAATATCAATAACATAAAATAAATATAAAAGTACATAAATAAATAAAAGCCCAACCAGATGGAGGCCCTCGGCAGGGGAGACCAAACGGCCGAGGGTTAGGGGGAAAGGGAAAGAAACCGGCGGACGATGCGGGCGGTATCGAGGAGCACCGCCTTCTGCATTTGAACCTGGAGCGGTCCGCCACGTAGTCCCAGCCGCCTCAGATGACCCGAGAGGCTGACTGGGATTAGCCCGTTTGCAGAGACGACTACAGGAATAATTTCGGTCGGCAGACCACCCCACATGTCGGTCACCTCGTGAGCCAGGTCCAGATATTTTGTTTGCTTGTCTGTTTCGGCTTTCACGAGGTTCTCGTCATACGGAATGGTAATGTCGACCAAAAATATCCTTGACTGTGCCCGGTCCATCAGCACAATATCAGGCTTATTCGCAAGAATAGTCCTGTCTGTGATGATGGCCCGGTCCCAATAGAGCCTGGCGCGATCATTTTCGAGCACGGCTTCCGGCAAGTACTTGTAGTACGGCAATTTCCGGTCCACGAGACCGTATTTCAGAGCGAGCTCCTGGTGTAGAATTCTGGCTACTAGGTTGTGCCTGTGCAAGTACTCAGAGTTAGAAAGCGCCGAACAACCAGAGATAACATGCCTAAGTGACTCACCGGGATGGCGACAAGCTCGACAGATGTCGACGGTGCCATCCTTTAGGATGTATCTCCGATAGTTGTTGGTCTTAATAACCTGATCCTGTATTGCACAGACAAAACCCTCGGTTTCCCCGAAGAGATCACCAAAGCGTAGCCAGTGGAGGGAGGCTACTGTGTCTACGAAAGGCTCATGTAGAGCCTTGTAGAACCTCCCGTGGAGCTCCTTCTCCTTCCATACGGTCTCTCGGTCGGAAATGCTCTGCACTGCCGGGTCTTGCCATTGCTCGTTGGCTAAGGATAGAGGGGTAAGTCCTTTATCACAAGAAATGACGTCCATATAGAATGGATCATCCGATCTCGCCAGGAAGTAATCACGGAGGCTGCACACTTCGCGATTATGCATGGTGAGCGCGCTCAAGAAGCCACGACCACCATGCTTCCGCGACAAGTACAACCTCATTACCGACGATCTCGGATGATGCATCCTATGGGACGTCATGGTAGTGCGGACTTTTCTATCCAGGGCGTTAAGTTCAGTCTGAGTCCACCTGAGTATGCCAAAGGTATACATGAGGACAGGCATGACCCAGCCGTTATATGCGTGTGCCTTATTCACACCGGACAAAAGGCTGTTAAGCACTTTGGTCAAGCGTGCATAAAACACGTCGCAAACTGACTGTTTCATACCAGTCTCATCGATACCGATGTTTTGTGACATACCCAGGTATCGGTATGTTTCAGCCTCGGAAAGGGTCCTTAAGTTGACGGGCATAGATAAGTCTACGCCCTCAGAGTTAGCAACCCTTCCCCTTTCAACATGGAGGACCGCACACTTATCCGTCCCAAGCTCCATTCCAATGGAATTGCTAAATTCACAAGTGATGTTTAGCAATTCCATAAGATGGGAGCGACTGGAGGCGAATAACTTGAGGTCATCCATATAGAAAAGGTGGGTCACTTTTTGTCCCTCCTCTCCGTAGCTGAAATCCCCCTCCCGGAGCCCTCCAGTAAGGTACTGAGATGGTTCAGAGAGAGGCAGAACCAGATTGGACTCAGACAATCGCCCTGGAAGATACCCCTTCTTATCCTTATGTGGTTCTCCGCAGCCATCATCCGCTCGCCCAGATGACAAAGGATCGTACTCCACTGCCCCATACACTGCTCAAGGAAGTCTCTAACTGTACAGTCTATCTTGTACAGCTCGAGGACTCTCTTTAGCCATGTATGGGGCACCGAGTCGAATGCCTTTCTGTAGTCTATCCAGGCGGCGGAGAAGTTCCGACGGTTGCGTTTCACCACTTTGCCAATGACCGCGTCAATGAGGAGTGGTTCCTTGGTTCCACGACCACCGCCCCGACATCCATTTTGAGCACGCGACATCACCTGATTTGAGTCCAGGTGACAAGTGATTCTCGCGCTCAAAATGGATGTTAGTGTCTTGTATATGGTCGGTAGACACGTGATGGGGCGGTATTTGCTCGGGTCTGTGGTACCCTGGTCTTTAGGAACCAAATGAGTGATCCCAGTAGTGAAGAGGCTTGGGAGCGACTTCTGGTTGAGAGCCTCTTGAAACTGTCGGGCAAGCACAGAGTGACACACCATGAACCCCTTCAGCCAGTAGTGATGCAGCCCGTCAAGCCCCGGACTTTTCCAGTTCGGGGCCCTACGGACCGCCTCAGCTACGTCATCCGGCGTTATGATGACGGGGTCCATGGGCGTAATACCCGCACACTGACTCGCCACAACTTCCGTCCAAGGGCCCTCGCTGTGGTTTACGGGCTCTGACCACAGGCCGCGCCAGAATGCTGCAGTGTCGGCCTGATTCGGTGCTAGACCCGTTCCACTTACCATTGGTCGCTCCAATGATTCATAGAGCCTCTTCTGATCACTCTGGAAGAGACGATTCTGGTTGAACCGTGTCGACCTCTCGGTATATCGCCGAATCCGTTTTCCCCAAGCAGCGATTCTCTGCTTCAGATCATCTATGCGCTCCGTCAGTTTTTGCGTTATATCCGGCTGGGACAAACTGACATTTGTCCCAGCAAACGCCATCCTGACGGTTATTATTATTATTATTATAGATATTTAGTAAAGAATTTGTAAAGATTATTTTACTGGGTAACGAGACGTAGTGTTAAAGATAGAAGAAATTCTTTTATTTTTAACTTTCTGAGATCGCAAATTCCTGACATGGCATACACAGTGCTCATATACATATTATAGTTGGTGCGAGTCCACAATTCCATCTTTGCCCCTACGAACTATGTGTAGGCATTTCCCATTGAAAAAAAAATTAAAGTTCGGAGCGAGGTCAGACTGAAGTTTCGTGCCGCACCATTCTTATATTGCATTGTAAGATTTGAGTATGGAGCAATGCTTAAGTAATGCTTTTAGTTAGAATATGATCCCTCTACGACTTTAAATCCGCATTCATTACGGCGGGGAGAATATATGCCAAGTGTAGTATGGCAGGCATGTTGGTAAATACAGCTTTTTATTTTTTTATTGATTTTAGCAAGACACTGCTGCCCGTCTCCCGTTATAGTTTCTCTCTGTCACCTCTTACGACACCCACGGGATGATATGGGTAGTGCATATACTTGCACCGCCGCTACACGGTGGCGCTGTGGGGGAGGCCTGTGTTCGGCAGTGAATTTTGATAGGATGTAATGGTGACTAATATTGTAGTGCCAAAAGTATATGAGTTAACGCAAAAGCTCTTCATTATTCGTTCTTAACAGCACTCGCGAACATAGGCCTCCCCCAACCATAGATTGCCTCACGTATGGAACTTTACCATAGATGCCATGCTTGGGAAGTTGATTGGCTATCACAGTTTTGTATTATTTTGAATTGTTATCAAGAAATTGCTGATACCCATCTCCTGTTTCCAGATTATGTGTCATCTCTTACGACACTCACAGTATGAAATGACATAGAGGATTCCCTTGAGCGAGATCGAGATTAGAATGGCTCTCCAGCACCTTAAAAACGGCAAGTCCCCGGGCGAGGATGGAATTACAGCGGAGCTTCTGAAAGCGGGTGGAACACCGGTACTTGAAGTCCTTCAGAAGCTCTTCAATTCCGTCCTCCATGGTGCCACTACTGCGGAGGCGTGGAGCAGAAGCGCGGTGGTCTTGTTCTTTAAGAAAGGCGACAACGCTCTCTTAAAGAACTACAGACCGATTTCCCTTCTGAGCCGCGTCTACGTGCTGTTTTCGAAAGTCATTACGAATCGTCTCGCACGCAGACTCGACGACTTCCAGGCTCCCGAACAAGCCGGTTTCCGAAAAGGCTTCAGTACCATAGACCACATACATACCCTGCCGCAGATTGTACAGAAGACCGAAGAGTACAATCTGCCACTTTGCCTGGCATATGTGGACTATGAGAAAGCCTTTGATTCCGTCGAAATTTGGGCGGTGCTACAGTCCCTTCAGCGGTGCCAAGTTGACTGTCGGTATATCGAAATGCTGAAGTGTTTGTACAGTAGGGCTACGATGGCTATCCGAGTACAGAACCAGAGTTCGAAACCTACCCAACTGCAGAGAGGTGTAAGACAGGGTGATGTTATATCTCCGAAACTCTTCACCGCTGCATTGGAAGACGTTTTCAAGCTACTGGACTGGAAAGGCCGTATCCTTTCCAGTCCAGTAGCTTGAAAACGGAAAGGATACGGTATTAACATCAATGGCGAGTACATCACTCGCCTTCGATTTGCCGACGATATAGTCCTTATGGCAGAATCGCTAGAGGACCTTAGCACTATGCTCAAAATAACCTCAATGGTGTCTCCCAACGGATAGGTCTTAAGATGAACATGGACAAAACAAAGATCATGTTTAATGTCCATGTCACACCTATGCTGGTAGTTGTTGGGAATACTAAGCTCGAAGTTGTTGACGAGTACGTTTACCGGGGACAAATAGTCCGACTAGGTAAGTCCAACTTCGACCGAGAGGTCAATCGACGGATTCAACTCGGCTGGGCAGCGTTCGGGAAATTACGACACATCTTCGCGTCAGGTATACCTCAATCTCCGAAAACTAGATTGTACAACCAGTGCGTGTTGCCAGTGATGACTTACGGATCTGAGACGTGGTCCTTCACTGCTCGCCGTATGAGGACGCTCAAAGTCGCTCAGCTAGCTATAGAGAGGGCTATGCTCGAAGTTTCGTAATAGCTCGAAGAACCGATAACCGATGGGGAAGAAAGGTTCTCGAGTGACAGCCTCGTACCGGTAGACGTAGTGTAGAGCGACCCCCCACTAGACGGAGTGAAGACCTAGTAAGACATGCAGGAAGTCGATGTATGCAGATGGCTCAGGACCGTGCTTTGTGGCATTACTTGGGGGAGGCCTATGTTCAGCAGTGGACTTGTGAAGGGCTGTAATGATGTTGATGATGATGATGATGACTGTCGAGGTCAAGGGTACAATAATGGTGTGAAGATGGCAAGAAAATTAAAGGTGTTCAAACCAGAATTTGACTCATTATTTTGACTCGGGCATTTTTCAACCATGTGGTTGAAGTTATTAGAACTTAATTTGCTCATATTCGCGTAATAAAATAAAATAATGTGTACTACCCTGTCTGAAGAGCACCTTCCAACCCCCCTCAATTGCATGCACTATCCCCGTGGCCACCACTCCCAGTACCACAACACGCAACACCACCACACTAGGATCGACACACCACTCTCGATAATACGAGACGTGTTTCGCCCGACGTGGTTCTACGCTCGTACTTTACACGAGGCATCCACAGGTGAAGTCTCTGCGGTGTCTAAAGGCGTGTGGTGTCTAGAACCGATAACCGATGGGGAAGAAAGGTTCTCGAGTGGCAGCCTCGTACCGGTAGGCGTAGTGTAGGGCGACCCACTAGATGGAGTGACGACCTGGTAAGACATGCAGGAAGTCGATGGATGCAGGTGGCTCAGGACCGTGCTTTGTGGCATTACTTGGGGGAGGCCTATGTTCAGCAGTGGACTTGTGAAGGGCTGTAACGATGATGGATGATGATACGATAATATTAAGGAATTTATGAATGATAATAACCCCTGGGAAGGGTGATCGCTACCAAGCTATTTCTAATTTGTCTTGTGTTGTTTATTGTAAACACTATTGTAAGCTATTATTGGAAAAAAATAGTCCCGCTGGGTTTCTTGCTGGTTCTTCCCAGGACAGACGTTTTTTTTGCGAACCAGTGGTAAATGAAAAAACTAACTTTCAATAAGTATTGTTATAATCTACATTGAATAAAAAAGTTTCTGTTTCTGATGATGATTCCCTTCCGTGTCGACTACTTGGCGCTTACAAACTTTTGTGATGAGGTTGAAGGCAAGCATGGAAGGAGTGTTAGAGATATGAAGATAAACATGTCTAAAACACCCAAAATCAAACAATTTGTTTTCCTCTGCATGTAATTTAACTGAGTACGTCACAAGAACATGGGCATAGTAATTAGTACAGAATGGGCAGCAATGAACAGCTACAGGGCTAGGTTCTTCTCAAGACAAAATAAGCCATTTTCAAGACTCAATCGCTATCAAATTGCAGTTTTAATTAAGTTTAACCCAGGCCTTCCCCAAGGTCAGTTATAAAGTCCAGCCCTGAGAACCTAAATTTCACATATCCTTAGATAGTCATTGAATTCAATGGCTTTTCTTAACTCTGCATCTGCTGGTATAAGGCTACCACTTGAGATCCTTTCTCTTCATATTGTTTATTTACAAGTTATATAGATGAGCAATGACTAAATCAAGTTACTATATTTTCAGTTAATCTAGTTTTAATATGGATACTCTTGTGAGAGATTTTGTCAAGCAGATGATGAGCAGTCTTCTCCATATCAGTATCAGTTGTAGCAGAGTAGATTTGAAAAAAATTGAATTTAACAAATGAAATTTTATTTACCTAAGTCAAAGAACTAGATATATATTTACTTCATTTACATTAAGTGACTTCAAACTTCTCATATTATGTCCAGTACTAAAATATCATATCTCAAATCTATCTCTATCATATTTGTTGGTATTGAAGTATATATGTGTGTGTGTGTGTGTGTGTGTATATTTGTGTTTGGCACTGAACTCCTGCCAAACAGCTCGACAAATTTTGATGATATATTGTGTGTCATAGTAAGCCACTGGTTGGTTTAGATTCACAGTTGATCTCTGTAGGTGGCGCTATTTTGGAGATATAGAAATCACTCATGCAAAGCAGAAGCAGATCGCTAATGTGTTATAAAACTTTCTGCATACTGCTCAACTCTTGATTTCTTTTTGGGTTATTTGTGAATTGACCTTTTGATTGAAAATAAAGATAAAAAAAATTGCATAAGGCAAATATAGTAGAAAGATTTAATGACCTCAAGCACTTAATAAAATTACTGACACCTATATTGTGAGAGGCCTAAATACCATTAATATCAATTGAGAAAATTTTAAATATTTGTTTGTGGCTCAACAAAAATTACATAATATGTCTGTAACTCACACAGTTTCATAACTTATGTTTCAAAATTACTATAACTTCTATTTTAGTACTATTATTCATGTAGAAAGCCTATGTATAGATATTGATCTATGAGAATGTTTAGTTTTTCATGAATATTGAAGGAAAACAATTAGATACCTAGTTTCTTTTATATAGAACACAGGTGACAAATGAGCACACAGTCCACCTGATGGTGTGGTTGCTGTGGCTCATAGACATCTACATCTATCCTCGATTACGAATCCAAAAGCAAATGCATTGTCAACCATGAGGACTAAGATGGAATGCCTCCTTTCCAGTAACAAGGGTCTCCGGTTCTCTACACTTACCATAAGAAACACAGCAACATTAAGCTACTATTTTACATTTGTATTATGTGAGAGCATGGTCCTTCTCTGGTCAAGCGGACCCATTCATGCTAAAGCTATACTACTAATATAGCTGCAGTATGGCTCTACCACGTAAAAAATCATGTAAAAGACACTAACAATAGTATGATAATTTAACACTGCTTTACACAACTGCTTTTTTTTTTTTATTATTTAGTCGGTAAGGGACGCCCTAGAAGAAAGTTTATCGACCACATTGGTGATATTTTGAAAATGGGCCACATTAGAAGTACCATTAACCGACGAGCATGTATGCATAGATATATGAGTGGTATGTCAAGATCGTGCCAAACTGGAAGTCCATAGTCTCTGCCTACCCCTCTGGGTGACAGGCTTGAGTGTTTATGTTATGTAATGTTTTTAATGATTTATTATTTATTCAAAAGACATTTACAAAATAGACACAATTACAAAATTTTAAAAAATTATGACAGTTAAAAAATCATATATCTTGACAAATTATCACCAAAATACCTTGCATCATATGCTGTTTATCACAAATTTAATTCAAATAAACACTTATGTAAATCAACAAGTTGCAACATAAGCGTTAATCAAAAATTTTATATTATTGTGTAATAAAGTAGTAATAGAAAAAACTATTTTAGTGCATTTATCTCAACTTACAACATAACCAGCTTCCATACTATGTTTACAAGGATCAGTTCTCATCCTTAAAAACTCTTTTCTATATTTTGCTCTTCTTTCCATTTGAGCTTTAATTATTTTACACTCGGTTTCAGAAAGAAGTTGATCAGCCATTGCTTCCTATTTATATTCTTTCCTTTGAAAAACTTAGGTTAATTGTTCAAATAAAATCTATTACTAAAAGCTTTTCAGAGACAACTTTATTTTTTAACTTTAAAAACTTAAAATTTTGTAAGTGGCCAGCTTCAAAACATGATTAAGGAAAAAAGAGAAAAAATTAACAATAATAAATACTATATTCCTAACAATGATTCAATTTATTTTATTTACATTTTAAGCAAGTTTAAACAACCTGTCTCTGTAACGAAGTTCACCATTTCTGATCTTCTGTTCACGATCATTGCGTTCATTCCAGACAAAATATCCATACACAAACATAGGCACTACTATAGCACAAACTCCAAATATACTGTTTCTCTTGTTGGGCTTGAATTGATCAAACTGAGTTGCTTTCAAGGACATGAATTTTTGAAGTGCTGGATCAAACTAAAAAAAAATCATATTCTTTATGTAATTTCTCATCAATATTTTACGTTTTGACAACATTAAGAAACAATAAAGAAAAAATATTACGTAATAATAACTTATAACTCACAACATATCCAGCTTCTGCGGCATTTTTCCATGGATTAGTTCTTTGTTTTAGAAACTCATGTCTTAATTCAGCACGCCTAGAAGCTTGCTGTTGTATAAGTCTGTACTGTTCTTCAGATATACCATATTTTTCGGCCATTCTTTGGACCTGTACAGGACCAACCAAAACCAAAGGATTAATGTTGATTGACGTTTACTAGATTTTAGTCGTAGTGAGTTAGTGATAGATCAACTCGACTTACTAATTCGAGTTAACTCGCGTTCAACTGGAATTAACTCGAGTCGGATAATCACTAACTCGAATTCGGGCTGGCAATAATTGAACGAAATATGCGAGCAAGCGAGAGCACAATCCGTCATCATGCATATATATTATATAATACCAATATGTTTAAGAATAATTTGTCAAAGTTAAATAATTAATAACTTAAAAACCTGCCTCATAAATTTAAAGTGATATTATTTTGTAAAGATTATCTATACAACTTGTTTTGTTATTATATATAGGTACGTGCCTACTATACTACTATACCTATAAATATTAATAAATAATATAGGACATTTGCTTCGATTGTTTATGGTATCTCAGCCTAATTTTGATATATTACACATATAATCTATTATTCCTAACTAATTATTTTATTACAACCATCTAACACTGAACATTTCAAAATTTATTATCGAAATGTACATTTTAATTATAAAAATATTTCTTAATAAAATATTCGTAGAACAGTTAGGACTGATTCATTAAACAATAGATACATTGTTTTTCATTCGTCTAGGTACCTATTCGTAGCATAAAATACAACATGGAAAAATTAAAAATGCCAGTTTTATTAAAAACATACTTCAGATATTTAATATAAGACGCAAACCAAAAATACGTTTTTCATTTTACTCCGACCTACCAAGTTTAATAATAATTGGCCTAACATATGAGATAGCATTGTGTTAGTCTGTGCCCAAAACGGAATTGGTTGTAAGAATAAACACGTAAATAAATTGTGACAAATTGACTCGATTTATTATTTTTTATAGGACAAGCGAACACATAGTGCACCTGATGACAAGTGGTTACTGTCTCTCTATTATCTAGATGTTTGTGCTGTTAGTCTATGCGACTCTTACAGCTTCGTCTGATTCAGGGCTCGCGGCCTGCAAGGCCGCGAGCTAGTGGTTGCTGTGGCCCATGGACATGTACATCCATCCTCGATTACGAATCAAAATGCAGATGCGTTATCACGCATGAGGACTAATATGGAATGCCTCGTTTCCAGTAAAAAGGGTCTCCGATTCCTTACACTCACCATACGAAACACAGCAGCATTATGCTACTATTTTACGCTGGTATTCTGTGAGAGCGTGTTCTTTCCCCGGTCGAACCGACTCATTCGTGCCACAACTATACTACTAATATAACTGCAGCATGACTCTCCCACGTATAAAGATATAATATCCGACCAATTCAATTTACTTAACTCGTGTTCAGTTTGAGTTAAGTGAACTCGACTCGGGTTAACTCGAGTCGAGTTCCTTCCAAGATGGCACATCTCTAATTTTAGTTTGGGTTAACAGGGAATAAGTACTATATAATCTGTGAGAAAAGACACACACGGATAGTTTAGGAACTTGACCGTAGACGTATTGTTACTCCTGTTTTATCGTTTATGTAACGATTTGAAGTGGATGTTGATACGTAAACGGGATGCGATTTTATGTATTCAGTGTTTGCGTATGTAAACTATTAGTGGAAACGATGAAACAAATGCTTCGTTGTTGATATAAGCCTCAAGTTATTTTGTTCGCGTAGCTGCTTTAAGAACTTAAGTAACCGTCTTCCTTGTTACGTATTTATTTATCTATGCTATCGTCATTGACTGTCCGCGGGGTTGAAATGTCAAAATTTACCAAAAACTTCGCAATGTGATGCGCCAGCATATATGAAGAAAAAATCTATAAATACGAAGATCTCGAATAAAACGAAAACATAGCTTAAAAGACAAGCATCCAAGCCAAAATCTTATTAAATCAATAAAAACCGACACTTAGAGCGCTTTAGAGTGCTTTAGAGTTTTGATGGGAACTTGACCGTCGACGGACAGTGGCTTCCGTTTTATCGTTTATCGATGGTTTGAAGTGGATTTTGAATTTTGATACGTAAAATTGATGCAACTTAGTGTGTTAAGTGTCGGCACATGTGAACTATTGGAGAAAATAAAGAAACAAGTGTTTCGAAGTTAATATAAACTCAAGTTATTTCGATCACTTAGGCGCCTTATGAACATGAGTGACTCATCAACATTGACATATTACTAGCGTAAAGACCGTGCCGACCGAACAACTAAAACGGACCAGTGCGCTGGCCCTAAAATTACAGTTTAGGGGCAACGCGAATCGGTCCACGGTGATGCGCGCGTAGGACAGATTTGGCTGTCATAAATATGTCTAGTTGCGTGGTAAACGAATGCAAAAATTACGATACAAAGATTTAAAAGGAACGTGGGATATCGTATCATCGGTTAATTACCTTATATTATTTTTTTTACAATTATATTATTATATAAACGCATTTTTAAAGTTTTTTTTTTTACAGTTAGTTTAGTTATGTTATCAAGATTAGGCCAGGGTTTGATTCAGACCCTCAAAAATATTGGATATGGAAGATAAAATTATACTATTTTTAAAAAAAATATATCACGTTTGACGTTTCTTGTTTCCTTTTTCTCATATGCCGGGATTTTGGCGTCACACGTCTAGTAGTTAGGTAGTTTATCTACGTTTCGTTTTTTGACGGTTTTATTTTTATTTCTGTTTTATTTTTGTCTAAAAAACTTAGTGTAAGTTAAATTTTGAATATTGGTACCTAATATATTTTATATTCAATAAGGGTAAAACGAAAAGAATACAAAAGAATCCATATCTGCTTAATTGAATCTGAAAATCTGATTCATAAAATATTTTGAAATTCGGTTTTCAAACCGATTGCTTCTGGAGCATAGAGTTTTTATCGTGGTACTCCCTCATTATAATTCTATAAAGGATTACGACACATCTTCTCGTCAGGTATACCTTTTCTTCTCGTTTTTTTTTTCGAGGGTAGGTGCAAAACAGATAACAGCTGAAATTATCTCTTGTGTTTTATTTACATTTAAAAATAAGTATAATTAACTTAGCTGTTTAATTTTTAACTCCAATTTGGAAGAATAAGTTTTAGCATTATTATCAATTATAGGAATGTGCATTTAATCTAGTTAAAATATTTATATTCATCTTCCCTCCATAACATCTGTCACACTAAATAAAAATTACTATTTTTCTATCTCTCCTCGGTTAATTCACTTTACTACAATGGCAAATGTCTCTGAAGTTGTGAATATCCAAAAGGAATTGGAAGGGAGCTTGACCAGGAAGATGATGGAGTTTGAGAAACGTCTGAAGGCTGCAACTACTCCAACTAACCCAACAGTTTTACAGCTTCGGGAGGAGTTTGATTCATTCAAGGTACTTGTTAGTTCCATGTTCAGCCTGCTGCAACAGCAAATTCAGGAATGCAACAAAAGTGTCGATGCAATCAGTATGTATCACCGGAGAAAAGTTCTGCTTTTTCATGGATTAGCTGAGGCTTCTGAAGTTGACCTAAAACAGCAAATTTTACAACTGTTGCACAAGTATCTGGGTCTAACTCATATTACTGATGACTCTCTCAAGAAATGCCACAGACTTGGTGTTCAATCCAGTACCCGTCCAAGGCCAATTCTTGTGCACTTTAATGATCATAGCACTAAGTCTGCGATTTGGAATTTAAAATCAAAGTTTAAAGGGTCTGCCATTTCAATGTGTGAATTCCTCACTAAATTTCGTCAGTCCATACATAAGAATGCCCGTAAGCATTTCGGAATTAGAAATGTCTGGACAATTGATGGTGCAATCTATGTAAAGCACTCGGGAGGCCGAACGAAGATTTCCACTGAGGAGGAATTGGACGATCTAATAGCCAAGTACCCCATGGATGGTTCCTTTGAGAGTTCTAACAAGGCTCCTAATACAAAGGTCACCCCAACGCAGCAGAGCTCTTCGAATCGGCAAAATGATGCAGCACGTCGCACTCAGAATTCAGCGGTAACTCAAATTGATGACGTAAAGAGATCTAGACGACTGGTAGGCAAGAAGTAATTCCTACATTGCTATTAACTTTCCAAGATATCCTTGTTATTCTTGTTATCATATTTTGGTTATGTTCATCTCCTTTCGTATTTTTTTCCTTCTCTTATAGTTTACTTTGTCTGGTAACATAATAACCATCTTTAGTTTTATTAACCGGCAGCATTAGACAAGAATATAAATAGATTGTAGTCCAATTGTATGTAACTAATTTGCTATAACTTGTCTTTAGTATTTTCCTTTATTCGTATTCCAATAGTTTATGTTATTAGCTAGTTTTATTATTTTATTTTTATACTGTAATAACTTTAATTATATTTGTAAACTTTAGTAAATTAGTTTGTGTTTATAATTTTTATCATGTAAAAGTGTTAAAATTTAACCAAATATCATAGATAAATGTTATTGTAGTCCGTAGATGCTAGAGCTAGGCATAGACAGTTGCAAAGACAAGGCAAAGACTGTTGACCATAGATAATAACTTTTACTGTCAACACAGTAATGGTAACATGGGCACAGATCCTTTTGCCACACAGCTGAATTATGTACTCTTGTGAGATTTAAATTTTCTGGATGTTTTTAACTAATTGGGTTTCAAAATCTTGAGATTAAGCTGATTTTTATTGCTAATTTTTCGATTAATTCTGTAGTGCCCTGCTATTAAAATATTTAGTTGTCTTATTTTAATATTTATGTTATTTTTGTTTATAATTGAATCACTGTGTTGGCTCGCTATTTAATTACTTAGCTTATGTTTTTTTTTTTAATTGATAGTTCAGTACAATTGTTTTATTTGTTATTTAGCACTGATTATATTATGTAAACAGTTAACTGGTGGGATGATGTTTAATGATTTATTACTATTTAAGTCATTGTTATTTTTATATCTTGGTAGTATTTTTGTTATATATATTATTGATAATTATTTTTATTTAATATCGTATTTTTATATATTTTTATTTTATTTATTTTTATATTGGGTATATTATGCTTTTAACTTATCATGTCTGACTCTGACTCTTTTTATTCTATTGAGTCAGGGAGTTCTTTTGAATCTTTTGACGATCAGACGTATTATAGTGTGCCCTCTTTAAGTAGCCAATTGAATAGCATTTTTCACTTTTTTGATAGAACGTTAAATGTGTGCCATATTAACGCACAAAGCATTCCCAGCCACTTTTCTGAGCTAGAAGCATCGTTCTCTAACAACAATATACATGCTATCTTAGTTTCAGAAACTTGGTTGAAACCGTCTTTAAATTCGGCATTGTATCCTCTTCCTGGGTTTGTGCTGATTAGGAATGATCGTATAGATAAAGGAGGAGGTGGAGTTGCAATATATCTCCACGCTACTATTTCTTACAAAATCATATTAGCATCCCCTTCTCCTTACACTGCTTCCGCAGAATTTCTTTTTATAGAACTTGATGTAAAGGGCTCAAGGATGATTCTTGGAGCAGTGTATTGTCCTCCTTCCACTGATTACTTCGCCGATTTAGAAGAGGCTCTTGATAACATTGGTTCTGAGTACACCCACCGCATAATCATGGGAGACTTCAACACGGATTTACTGAAAAATTCAGTCCGGTCTCAAAAGCTTCGTAAAATCATTGAGTCTGTCAATCTCAACATTCTTCCTTTAAAGGCAACTCATCATAATATCGACACTGATGACTCTCTGATTGATCTCATTATAACTGACTCCTCTGACAGGGTGTTGTCATATGGGCAACTTGAAGCGCCGGGATTTTCTCGCCATGATCTTATTTATGTATCATACAACCTTAAACCTCCCAAATATCGACCTACTGTACTATTCCTACGTAATTTTAGTAGAATTAATATGGATAAGCTTTTGAAAGACGCATCGCTTATAGATTTTACGCCATTAGCAACTGCATCAACAGTAGATGATAAAGTAACTATTTTCAATAACATAATTCATGTTTTGTATGATATCCATGCTCCTGTACGTAAAGTGAAGCTACGACGGCCACCAGCTCCCTGGATGACTGAAGAGGTACGGAAGGCCATGACTAGGCGAAATCGAGCATTTGCCCGGTTCAAGAGGAGCAGGTCTGAGGAAAACTGGTTGTCTTTTAAGAAGGCCAGAAACAGATGCAATCAGATGGTACGTTCTGCAAAACGCCGATTTATCCATAGCAATATAAGTGATTCTTCGCCAGCTGATGTGTGGAAATTTCTTAGTTCTCTAGGTGTGGGCAAAACACCCTCTTTGGATTGTGGTTTATCGCTTTCTCACGATGCTTTAAATCTTCATTTTGCTTCTGCTTCTGCGTTGGACCTTTCAATCCGATCCCAAACAGTCGCTTACATAGCCTCAATTCCGTCTCCACACATACCAGTCTTTCTTTTTAACCCTGTAGATCAGGATGAAATCAGAAAGATCCTTCTGGCGATAAAATCCAAGGCTGTCGGTTGCGATGATATTAGCAGAGCCATGATTGTTAATATTCTAGAACACATTATCTCCGCAATCACACATATTGTTAATTTTTCGCTTGACTCGGGTCAGTTTCCGAGTCAGTGGAAAAACGCTTTCGTTAGACCCCTTCCTAAAGTATCCAATCCCACACTTCCCAATCACTTCCGTCCCATATCAGTTTTACCTTTCCTGTCTAAAGTTTTGGAAGCCTGTGTTCATAAGCAAATTTCCAATTTCATATATAAACATAACCTGCTGAGTACTTTTCAGTCCGGCTTTCGTCCTGGTCACAGCACTACAACTGCCTTACTTAAAATAACTGAAGACATTAGAGAAGGAATGGAAAACAAGAAAGTTACAGTTGTAGTGCTCGTTGACTTTTCTAATGCTTTTAACACAGTTGACCATGATATCCTTCTTGCTATCCTTTCTTATTATAGGTTTGCACCGTCAGTCCTGGAATGGTTCTCATCTTATCTTCGCGGACGTCAACAGTCTGTCCACGTGGAGCAAATGAATTCACAGTGGGTTGACCTGATTTCTGGCGTACCGCAAGGCGGTATACTTTCTCCATTAATCTTCTCTATTTTTATTAATTCCATCACATCTAATATTGATTGTTCGTACCATCTGTATGCTGATGACCTACAAATTTATGTACAGTCTGACATTTCTGACATCCATTATGCGATAAACAAATTGAATTCAAATCTCAAGTCAGTCTGTGATTGGTCTATGCGTTTTGGAGTGTCTGTCAACCCTACGAAATGCCAAGCGATGATTGTGGGTAGCTCAAGGATGCTTGCTAAAATAGATGCCGCTAGTCTACCTCCCGTCTATTATAATGATCGTCTGATACCGTTCTCTCCCTCAGTTAAAAATCTAGGTCTCCATATCGATAGTACTCTGTCCTGGGGGGGTTCATATCTCCGAAACATGTCGTAAAGTCTCTGGGTCTTTACGTTCACTTTATCGATTGAAAAATTTTCTCCCCTTTAAGACTAAAATTATGCTTGTACAGTCACTTATACTACCAATCATTGATTATGCAGACGTGTGTTACCCGGATTTAAACCAAAATCTTCTCAACAAGCTAGAGCGCCTTCTCAACAATTGCGTCAGATACATTTTCAATCTCCGTAAATTTGATCATATTTCTCACTATCGCTCTCGCCTAAAATGGCTTACTATTAAACAGAGGCGTGACTCTAGAATTTTGCTTGTTCTCTTCTCTATCTTAAATGATCCATCCACTCCTTCTTATCTCAAGGAAAAATTTCAATATATTTCCCTAACGCATGATAGAACTCTGCGTTCCTCATATAATAATAAACTAAGTATCCCTCTACATTTTACTAATTTTGTTGGTAAATCCTTCACAATTCAGGCTGCACTGCTCTGGAACTCCTTGCCCGATGACGTCAGAAAAACATCTAATAAGACTGCTTTTAAAAGATTGGTACATAAGCATTTTATGAAAATATTAGATGATAGTTAATATGGTTAATTTTGGTTACCTTTGTTGTTATTTTATTTATAGGTTTATATTATATATCTATTTGTATTTAAAATATGTATATATTTATGTATCTATGAATATGTATGTATATATTATATATTATCTGTATTATATTTTGGAGTATATAAGTTTATTGAATTTGTATATATAATATTAGTTTGTTTTTAAGTTTATCAGTAGTTTTTTTCCTTGATTTACTCTATTGTTCATTTTATTTTGTCACCTATCACATAATTTCCACACGTCCCGGGTTGACTGGGAGAGAATGCCTAATGGCATTAAGTCCGCCCTTTGTAATCTTTTTTATGGTGCAATAAAGTGTAAATAAATAAATAAATAAATACCTCAATCTCTGAAAACTAAAGTGTACAACCAGTGCGTGTTGCCAGTGATGACTTACGGATCAGAGACGTGGTCCTTCACTGCTGGCCGTAAGAGGACGCTCAAGGTCGCTCAGTGAGCTATGGAGAGGGCTATGCTAAGAGTTTCTCTGCGTGATAGACTCAGAAATGAGGATATCCGCAGTAAAACCAGAGTGACCGACATAGCCCAACGGATTAGTAAGCTGAAGTGGCAATGGGCCGGCCATATAGCTCGAAGAACCGATAACCGATGGGGAAGAAAGGTTTTCGAGTGGCAGCCTCGTACCGGTAGGCGTAATGTAGGGCGACCCCCCACTAGATGGAGTGACGACCTTTTTTTTTTTTTTTTACATGGTGAAATGCCTACGCATACCCGCCTCGCGGGGGCAAGGACGGGTTATGTCGGACTCGCACCGACTAAAATCCCATGGTGTTCCACCTTTGTCGCATATTGGCAGGGCTACGGGAAAGCTTTCGCACACATCCGCGGCCCTACTAGCGCCTGCCGCCCCATGGCAGCACCTCCTCGGGAGAGGAAAATTCCTCCCCGTTCTCCCTCCCAGGTAAGGCGCACAAGAAGACATGGCGCGCCTTCCTCCACGGCCTCCAATTACGTCTGTGCAACAGACGCCCCCACGTCCGATGCACAAAGGCCATGGGGCCAGGAAAAACGAGCACTTAGAAGTACTAGCCTTCCCGACCCCAGCGGCGGATCTGGTCTATGGCTCCGCCGCCAACCAAGATTCAGCTACGGAGGGTAGGGAGAGCGGCGCCTCGCAATAAGGACAATCCTCTCCCCCCGCAGCCCCACCACCACCGCATCAACGGTGCGGCCCCGTTTGAGTCGCGAAGGATAGGGCGAGTGGCGCATCGCCATACCAACACTTCTCTTCCTCCGCGACTCTACCTCGGCTGCAGCGGTAGAGGATGCGCGAGTCCCCACTCGCTGCAGTCCACCAGTACACATCCGAAGTGGGCTCCCCAAGCCCACTCGGAGTGGCCACCTCAGGCCGGCCCTTCACCTCGGGCCAGCCACGTGGGTTCCTCTTTGTTCACCGTGGGAGACCAAGCCACGGCTACTAAGCCCCCCCCCGCCATGACAAGGCGGGAACCCGTTCGGGGGGGATGGAGTGACGACCTGGTAAGACATGCAGGAAGTCGATGGATGCAGGTGGCTCAAGACCGTGCTTTGTGGCATTGCTTGGGGGAGGCCTATGTTCAGCAGTGGACTTGTGAAGGGCTGTAATGATGATGATGAAAGGATGCAACATAAATGCATCGATCGAGCACCGATTGACCAGAAATTATTTATTAAAAAAATGCGGTACTCCTGTAAAATACAGAAATTATCGATATCGTAGGGTTAATATTAAAAAGTAAATAAAAGGACTCAATAATAATACAAGTCGACCTTTAGGTGAAATTATGGTATTTTCGCTGAGTATTATTACGATACTATATACTACAAACTATGAAATAATGGTACAATTAGTGTTTAGGCCAAATCGTAACAACTTAAAACTTGCAAAGGGGCTCGTCTCGGGCGAAGAACCGGTTTGCACGGGGGGCATTCGTTTTGCGCCTGCGGCGGTGCCAGTTAGTCTGAAACAATCTTTGTCCGCGACGGACGTGTAGGCTAGAATCGTTACGTCGCATTAACAAGGCCTTTTTTTTTTTTTTTTTTTTTTTTTCGTGGGGAAATCCTCATGGATACCTTCCGCTACGGGGGCAACAAAAGGTTATGCCGGACTCCTACCGGCTAAAACCCCACGGTGGTCACCATCAGCGTATAAGAGGGGTCCCGGGATCTCCGTTCGGAACGCAACCGGGGCCCCTCCATCGCTTTGCTACACTAGTAGCACGTCCCAGGGGCAGTACTTTCTGCCCCCAGCACCCTCGCAGTGCTAGCACGATGTCTCGAGACCACTTTCGAGCCATCGTCCTCCTCGGGGGTTACATAACTAGGCGCTCGAGGCCCCCGCCCCGAGCGTCTGCAACCCCGGAGGCCCCGGAGGGCCGTGACGAACGCCTTGGTGACGTCGTCTCCGCGCGGGATCCGCCCTCTCCCGATCCCGCTCTGAAGCCTCCTTCTGAATCATAACAGATTCACAGAAGGTGGCTACGGCCCTCCACGCCGAATCCCCGCTCAGCATCGCCGACACAACTGCTGGCAGGGAGAGGTCCCGTCCGATGCGGTTCACCAGGATCGTCCGTTCCCGTTCCCACGCAGGGCATACTGCGAGTGTGTGGGAAGCGGAGTCCTGGTCCCTTCCACCACAGTGGAAGCAATTCGCCGTTGCCTCACGTCCAATCTTACACAGATAATCACCGAAGCACCCATGCCCGGTAATTATCTGAGTAAGTCTGTAGGTGAGTCTTCCTGCTCGTCGCTGCATCCAGGCTTCGAAGACCGGCAGGATTGCTTCAATGACGCGTCTGCGTTCATAGCGCTCCTCGAGTCGAGAGCGCCATGATGCCAGAGCGTTTTGTCGTTCCTGCCGTTTAATTGATTGGAGCGCCTCTTCTGGCTCACTACCACCACTCTGGCGCAGGGCACGGATACGAACGTACACCCTCGCGTCCATTTCCGCCAGTATATCTAGTGGTGGAAAGCGAGCCAGGATAGTCGCCGCCTCAAAGGATATTGTGCGGTATCCTCGTACGATCCGTATGGCCATCCTCCGCTGAACACTGTAGATTTTAGTTCTACAGCGTCGGATGGCCAGCCTTTTTGCCCATACAGGCGCTCCATATAGAGCTACGGATCGTATAACTCCCGCATAGAGGCGACGTACTTCCTCCGTCGGTCCCCCTAGATTGGGCAGCAGTCTATGCATAGCACCCGCTACCCTTTCGATCCGGGGGACTAGGCGCTCGAAATGTTCTTCGAAGCCCCAGCGACTGTCCAGGTGGAGGCCTAGGTACTTCATGTACCTCCCCACTCTGACTTCAGACCCACCCACGCGGATACACGAGTCGGGTGGTTCCCTGCTCCTTGGTAATTTATGGAACCATATGGCCTCGGTCTTGTGAGGCGCTATTTCTAATCCCAACTCGTGGATTTTGGCGACGACGACTTCCGCCCCGAGTTCGGCGAGCTCCGTGGCCCTCTCGAAAGTGATCCCGCTGGCGATCACCAATGTGTCGTCAGCATAGCAGACGATATCTACACCAGCGGGAAGATCGATTCGCAGAACCGCATCATAGGCGAGGTTCCACAGTAGCGGCCCCATCACCGAGCCCTGTGGAACCCCACGTTTGATCTCCCTCCGGATCTTCCTGCCATCTTGCCCCATGTACAGAATGTACCTGTCGCGCAAGTAGTCCCCGATAATACCTTGCAGGTAAGGGGGGCACCTGATGATGTGCCAGTGCCCTCCAGATTGCATCCCAGGGTAAGGAGTTAAAGGCGTTGACGATATCAAGACTTATCGCCAACGCCACGCCACCCTGGGATATTGCTTGTTCCGACAGGGAGCGGACGCGCATAATCGCATCTAAAGTGGAACGCTCCCGTCGGAACCCAAACTGGCTATCGGCCAAATCGGGACCGACGCGCGACAGATGCCTATTGAGCCGACCGGCAACTATCCTCTCGAATAATTTGCCAATCTCGTCCAACAGGCATATGGGGCGGTACGCAGAGGGAGAATCAGCGGCCCTGCCCTCCTTCTTCAAGAGGACCAGCCTTGCTTCTTTCCAGGCTGTGGGGAACGTGGCACAGCGCAGACACCTGTTAAACAGCTGCCTGAGCCTGTCCCCCAGGGCAGCCAGACTCATCACTAGGGCCCGGCCCGGGATTCCATCGGGCCCCGGTGCTGTGTTCCGGGCTTTTAAGCGGCTAACGGCTCGGTCCAGCTCTTCGACGGTCACCCCCATCTCATCCTGCCACTCCCATGAAGACGGTAGGTGACCTGAGGGACTTGACCGGTCCTCTGGAAAGAGCGTGCTGATCACCCTTCCCAGCAGATCCGGATCGAGAGTCTCCGTCAAGGGGGCCGACCAAGGCCGGAGCTTACCCAGTACCATCCTGTATATGGACGCCCCCAGGGATCCTCGTTGAGTCCCTCCAGAAGCTCTTTCCAGGACCGAGACCTGGCGTTAGCTATAGCAATTTGCAGCGCCTTTGTAGCCGCTCGGTATGCCCCGTAGAGTCTGGCTACCTCCTCAGGCGGAGCTCGCCTTCTTCTCCTTCGAGATCTGGTGTACTGGCGCCGACTCCGCAAGCAGAGCGCACGGAGCCGTGCGATTTCTGTCGACCACCAGTACACTGCTCTACGCTTGGGGCGACTGGTTCTGGGCATGGACAGGTCGCAAATTTGCGCCATCGTACCCCGAAACCAGTATGCTTCCACTTCAGGATCGGACTGAACCTCTTCGGCGTTATTCGGCCAGGACGCGACGATGGCGGCGGCTTCCAGCTTATCCCGGTCGAGCCGCTTAAGACACCAACGCCGCGGTGGGCTGCGCCCTCGGCGACTGGGGTTACTGTCAGCCTGGCGAAGTGCGACATCGAACACGATGTGGCGGTGGTCGGACAGTGTGACCGCCTCCTCCGCCACTCGCCAGCCCGACAGCATTTGCGTTGCGGGAGGAGTTGCCCACGTAAGATCCACGATGGACTCCCCCTGCCATCGCACACATGTGCTTACGGACCCCTGATTCATTAATCGGAGGTCCAGCCCAGCCGCCCATTCCATCACTGTCTCTCCCTTCGGATCGTCTCTGGAGTTGCCCCAAGCCCTGGTGTGGGCGTTAAAATCTCCTAGAACGATCAACGGACGAGGTTGACATTCGCGAACACAATTCGCCACCTCGTCTAGGTACACCTCGTAGTCGGCAAGGGACCTATTGGGAGAGACATAGCAGCCCACTATGGCCAGGGGGCCCCATTGCACTGCAACGAAGCCCTGCCCCCTTCTTAATAGGGCGCAGGGTGGGGTTTCTTCCTCACTCCCCCCAGTAGATGGCTACAGAGCCCAATTCATCACCGAACCAGCGAGGATGGTCGGGAACAGAATAGGGCTCCGCTACTACTGCAAGGGCAACCCGCCACTCCGCAATGGTCTGCATAAGCAGATGTTGTGCATTGCGGCAGTGGTTCAGATTGCCCTGGAGAACTTTAAGGGGTGTGAAATTTATTTTATTTTTCGACCACCTCCATTGCCGAGTTAGGACTCGGTGCAGGGACTGATGTCGCTGTGTCCGGCGTATTTATGGATGCAGACGGAGTCTGCTCGTTCTTCCTTCCCTTGTATTTTTTAGGAGGTGGGACGCACTTTTTACCCAGTCTGTGGTTGGCAGGCCGCCCGAGATCTGAGCACAGAGGACACCTGGGTTCCGACGCAGTGCACTGTTTGGCTCCGTGCCCAGGCTCACCACAAGCGTAACAGCGTTCGGCTCTATTTACTTCATTCGGGCACCTGCTAGCAACGTGCCCTCTTTCAAGGCATCGAAAACAATGCATGGGCCTGGGCTCAAGTACCTCCACTCGGGCAGACCCCCAACCTATCCGTACTCTCCCAACGGCTGCAATCTTATGGATCGCCACGACAGGACATCGTACCCAGCACGTCCCCATGCTAGTGGGTGTTCGTCGGACTTCCCCGACTTTTATGTTGTCTACTGAACAACCCCCTGCTTCAGCCATCGCCGCTGCAATCTCTTCAGCTCTGACGGCATCGTCTAGGTCCCTCAGCCGAACGTCGCTTGTTTTGATTGGGCGACTAATTCGCACGTTCAGGTCCGAGAGAACCTCTCGCATCTTTGCCGCCAGCTTGTCCGCCTTATCTCCACAGTCCTGACCTGTTATCTCCAGCAGGAGTCCTCCAGTTACTGCGCGCTTAAGACGAACAGTTTCTATGCCAAAGTCTGCCAAATGGATTTTGGCTTTGGCTTCCTCCATTACTTTAGCATAAGTAACGGAGGAGCTTTCCAACACCGTGACCGTTACTGCCGCAGAAGTCGGGGCACGTAAAATCCTTTTCTTGTTGCTCCTTTTTTGTGTCGTACTCAGAGGCGAAGCCGTCGTGTTGGACCGCTTTTGGATGGCCCTTGCTTTTTTCGGCTTCTTAGCAACTTCCACCCACGAACTGACATTCGGTGCTGAATTATTCAACACAGGTGCAGCTACTGAAAAATGTGGAACGCTTCACGATTTTGCGTGTCATCCTTGCGCAGGGGCCATGCTAATCTTCTCTGTATCGTTCCAATTTTAGTATATGTACTGCCGAAGCAACAAACAAGGCCTCCTTTATGTTGTTTCGTTCATATACGTAGCAACGAGGCTTTCTTTGAGTTTGTGTGACTAATTTAACTTCGATGGCCATTAATTTGCGTCGACGCGTGGCTTGTGTAGCATTTTAATATCGTACGAAGGAATTTTGGCTTTGTCGGGTGGAACGCTAAACTTTGTGACCCGGGAGGAGATCGCGTTCGATTATAGTTTGTGCTAAGTGACGTTAGACTTGAGTTCAGTTAGCGGTGAACGCCCACTGGAGTGATTGCGCCTTGTGGAGCGGGGCAACGCATGTGGTTCTGCTGACCGATTACATCGTTGACGTCAGGTTACATTACACACATTCCTACACCACTCACACCTAACATTTACTTGCCCCTGACGGTACCTTGTGTTTGACCCTACCTCCGGAACTCGATAAGTTTGTGTTTGCTTGTCTAGCCAGTACATAATAATTATCCATGGGCCATTTGGGTCCGAACCCTCGGGTTGCCCGTCGAGTTGGGTTACCTGTTGGGTACCTAAAATAAAAACAAAAATTTTGATTTAGACGTTTGAATTTTTTAACAATTACATTGCTCTTTGCCCTTGAGCCTGTGACCCTGTTAAGTGACAAAGTCAAAGATGCCTACTAAATTAATTGTTTTATTACCATTCGTAAAGATTTGAATTTCGATAGATTTTAATTAATTTATTTAATTAATTTTTTTAAATATCAATGCCATAGACTCCTACTTCGTTCACATGTTACATCCTATTTTTACCAGACGGTGAAAAAGATCACCAGTATATACTAGCTTGCTACATATTTATTTATCTATGGTATAATTAACACAATAGATCCTTACATATGAAGTTGGCGTTTTGTACGGGAGGAATATAAAGTCAATTTTTTTTGTAAAATATATTTAATTAATCAAACTATGTACAGGTGTTATCTATGCACTTTTGCCATCCCATAGGTTGTTATTTTTTTTTATAAAAGAGGGGGCAAACGAGTATGCGGCTCACCTGATTTTAAGTGACTACCGCCGCCCATGATCAACCCTAACACCAGGGGAATTGCAGGTGCGTTGCCGGCCCTTTAGAAAGGAGTAAGCTCTTTTCTTGAAGGTCCCCAGGTCGTATCGGTCCGGAAAAATTGCTGGAGGTAAACTATTCCACAGAGAGGTTGTACGCGGAAGAAAACTCTTCTTGAAACGTACAGTGGTGGACCGCCAAGCATCCAGATGGTGTGGATGGTATCGGGACGTTTGCCGCGTAGTACGTTCACGAAATTTGGCGGCTGGGATTAATCCGAACAATTCCTCAGAGCACTCTCCATGGTATATGCGAAAGAAAATGCAAAGAGATGCAACATCTCTTCGCAGTGCCAGTGAATCGAGCCGATCGGAAAGCACTCGGTCGTCGACGATTCGAGCCACTCTGCGCTGGATGCGGTAGTTGATCCCTTTACTAAAAAACCATGGGGGCGAGAATCAATGAACTCTTTGAAGGCGGTTTAGACTGCCGCATCGGAGTAGAATTTTTACCTTGTAAGAAGTTGTCCAAATTCCGAAAAAAAAATGGTAATCTGTTGAAGCTAGGTCCGGGGAGTATGGTGGATGTCGCAGACATTATAATTGTAGCTAATCTAACGTAGTGCTTGTTTATTGTGCAGAGTGTGGTCTTGCGTTGTCGTGAAGCAGCAGTAGCCTAAATCGATTGACCAATCTTGGTTGTTTAGCAGCTAGTTCTTCCTTCATTGTTTGCAATTGCTGACAAAAGATATCTGCCGTAATCGTTCGGCCAGATTTTAGAAAGCTGTAGTGAACGACACCGGCGCTAGTTCACCAAACACTCACAAGTAACTTTTTCTAAGTCAAATTTCGTTTAGGGCGGGATTTGGCTGGGTCTCCAGGGTTCAGCCATTGCGACGAGCGGTTCCGATTATCGTGCAGTATCCACTTTTCATTACAAGTAATGATTCGATTTAAAATCCCTTCATTTTTGTGTCGGTTGAGCAAAGTAACACAGCAGTCGACGCGTGTTTGCAAGTTCGATTCACTCAATTCATGAGGTACTCATCGACCCATCGTTAAAGTTGTTTTACTTTCCCGATTTGCTTCATGTGGATTAATACAGTTTTACCTCTTACCCCGAAGCCTGCAGCTATATCTGAAGTGCTTTTTGATGGATCCGCTTCCACAATATCCCTTAATTCTTCATTTTACTTTTTGGTCTCCGGCCGTCCACGGGGTTAGTTCTGAAGGTCGATATTTCCAGAACGAAAACGTTGAAACCAAAAACTTACCGTGCTTTCTTTTGCGACACCAGTGCCATACACATCATTTACCCTTTGAGCTGTTTCTGCAGCACTGGTGCGATGGTAGAACTCGTACTTGTAAATATACCGATATTTCATGTTTTCCATTGTGCGGTAATAAGCGACGCCAAAGAAAAAAATAATGAGGAAAAAACAAATTAATGACTGTTTTCAAAACTCAAATGTACCAGCTAAATGAATTTATAAATTTGAATTTGGAATCCTTAACAAAAGAGAAGATATTTGAGATCAAAGTGGTCAGTACGACAAAACACTAATTTCATATGTAAGGACCCAATACTTATGATACTGTTACGAGCTTGAGGTTCGTGACAATAAAAATTGCCGATAAAATTACCTAAATTAACACTTTAATTTACTTTACACAAATGAAAGCTTAAAACACTAATAATTAAACACACTAATTCACTTTATTCCGCTCCGAAGCTTCGCTTGTTTCGCCAAATCCAATACTGCCGCGATCGCATCTTGCAGCGCCTATATATACAAATTAGCAATGAAGCATCCGGAATATTCAAGTAAATGCGCGCAAAGCAACGAGTGTTCGAGTGTAGATTTTCTAGAAACTTAGTTCTTCGGATGGCGCTGTCGGTTGAAAGATTTGTGATTTCATTCTCTGCAGAGCTCCCCTCGCTCTCGTTCCTGCCACTAGATGGCGCTAGTGTATGACGTTGACTTATTCACGCAACAATACTCTTAACGAATTCCTTGCTCTCAATATAATGTATTTTCAGAATAATATAAAGTGTTAGATCACAAACTAATAAGAGTACTAAGTGATAGATACTAGACAGTATCAGTATCTTCTATTAGTCTGTGAAGCCGGGGCTTAACGTGCTTGAGCTAGGAATATTTCATGCCAGTAGTAGCGGATTTGAACACACGACCTGTAGAGTTCGGAAAGAAGTATTTGAAACACCTGTCATAAAGGTACATGCAAATTAAAATGATTCACATCATTATATGAATAAGGAACATGTTAATTTTAGAGATAATACAGAATTACGGAGTCATCTCTTACAGATGCTGTAATTTATTACATATTTCTTGTGTAATAAAGTAAAATCTCCCTAAGCTTTTTCTTATAGAAGATGGGGCAAACAAGCATACGGCTCACCTCTGATGTTAAGTGACTACCGCCGCCCATGATCAACCGCAACATGGGGAATTGCGGTGCGTTGCCAGCCCTTTAGAAAGGGTAAGCTCTTTTCTTGAAGGTCCCCATGCAGAGAGGTTGTACGGGGAAGAAAACTCCTTTTGAAATGTACTGTGGTGGACCGCCAAGCATCCAGATGGTGTGGATGGTATCGGGACATTTGCCGCGTGGTGCGTTAATGAAATTTGGCGGCTGGGATTAATCCGAACAATTCCTCAGAGCACTCTCCATGGTATATGCGAAAGAAAATGCAAAGAGATGCAACATCTCTTCGCAGTGCCAGTGAATCTAGCCGATCGGAAAGCACTCGGTCGTCGACGATTCTAGCCGCTCTGCCCTGGATGTGGTCAAGTGGAAGGAGCTGGTACTGGGGAGCCCCAGCCCAGAGATGGGAACAGTATTCCATGTGCGGTCGAACCTGCGCCTTGTAAAGTTGCAGGCGGCGTGCCGGCATGAAATACTGTCCCTCTCTGCTGAGCACGCCAAGCTTTTTAGAGGCCAATTTGGCCTTCTCTTCCAAGTGACCATGAAACTGCACGTCACTCGATATGTCGACGCCGAGGATTCCGATACTGGCTGAGGCAACAAGGGGAGTGCCTTTAAACTTAGGAGATACGACAAAGGGGTTCTTTTTAGAGGTTGACGCGCAAACTTGTGTCTTCTGGGGGTTAAACTGGACTAGATTTAGTCGCCCCAATCCGATACTTGACTCGGACTCTACTGCCTCCGCCCATCTGTGAGTAAGGTAGACCAGAAGATCACCAGCTGACCGACCACGGCGAAAACCGTATTGGCGATCACTAATCAGCTGGTGATCCTCAAGATACCTCATGACCTGGCAGTTTACAATGGACTCCATTGTTTTGGAGAACAAGAAGGTGATGGCGATAGGCCTGTAGTTGGACGGGTCTGAGCGGTCGCCTTTTTTATCGATTGGGTGGACGAAAGCCGTCTTCCATGATTTTGGGACTACGCCTAGGGAGTAGGAGTACCGAAAAAGACGCGTTAAAACCGGTGACAACTCTGGACCACACGTCCTCAGCACAATTGGGGGGATTCCGTCAGGCCCACTCGACTTGTGGATGTCCAGGGAGAGGAGTGCTTTGCGAACCGAACGTGTGAAGGTGGAGCACTCACACCGCGGGATGGTCGGCGGCGTACTCCCCCTGTCATCGAGAGTCGAGTTGGACGCAAAGATAGAGCCTAGAAGATCGTCTTTCTCCTTTGCGGTATGGGCCAGTGAGTCGTCCTCTCTGTGCAGAGATGGACGAGATGGCTGACAGAAATTCCCCTGGACAGCCTTGGCGAGAGACCAGAATGCACGGGTTCCAGCTATTTGTACTAGAAGTAATAATTTTAATCTATATTTATTATAATCTTCTAATGTCGATCATGTTATCTTAAAACAATTGTATAGTTTTAGTATTACTTAAGTATATATACATATACTTAAGTAAATGAGTTCAGATGACAAACCATTTTTCAACCGACTTCAAAGAAGGATGAGGTTCTCTGGTCGACGGTATTTTTTATTAGTATCATATCTGATCTTTTTCCAGGTAAATCGATTTCGATGTTTTTTTATAAAGTAATAAGTAAAATAAGCTAAGTAAATAAGCTGGTGCTTCTGTTGTGGTCGCATATAAATTTTATCAAGACCTGACCGGTAATTTTTGAGATATCCTTAATAATGCGTTTTTGATTGACTACGACTAAATGGATGATATTCCTTCACATTTTATTATTAAGTTGGTTACACAATTTTTACTATTTGTAAATCATTAAGCTGCGCATTAAGTTTAGGAACCGCAATTACATGTGTTTATAATATAATGTTGCTTTTGTTGTTAAGTTTAAATTAATTAATTAATAAAAAATATATAATTTGTATCGCCTACATCTATTTACTATTTACCCTTGTTATTGACAAAGTATTGCTCGTCTGCAGTTGCACTTAGATTTACCGGTTATAATTTATAATGCAAGTCGTAAATTTATTACACACATAAGAACACATAAATCATTTAACATATCTATCAATTTATATCCTGAGATTTCTATCACCCTTGGAATGCTTATTTCATAGTTCATTCATTAATGAGATACCTTCATATGGTGCCTGTATCTCCGTCCGATTACAGGCTAGATGTCATCAAGGCAAGAGTAATTATGCTTTGGTTATGCTAAAATATTAGAATTTACTTTCTTGGGCCAGTATTGTTCAGTTGGCCAAGTATTGCCTTATATAACTTAAGAAAAACTTATTAAAAACGAGAGGAACTGTAAGGAACATAATATAAACAGTTGATATATAATATAAAGATAATTAAATAAATTATTATCTATTGGAAAAATAATAATAAATTGAAAAAAATAGTTAAATAAATAACTCAGTACGCATATAATTTTTTTCCTTTACACATAGTCATGGTTTGTGACCTGCAACCAAAATCAAACAAAAATGGCTACATACAGGGTATCCGAGAACTCAACGTCAAGCCGAAACGGGGTGACAGGATTGATTATAACCATCAGGAGAAAAATCAGAAAAAAAATCTATCCCATGCAGTTTGGAAATTATGGGCATTTAAAAAAAACCTAGAAATTTGGTCAAACTGTAACCATTTTTCGGTTATTGTGGTTAATTTTTATTATTTTTGTTCGTTCCAAATTTTGGAACTGTAACCCTAAATAATATTTCTAAAACCACAGTCAAAAGTAATGACACAACTGCCCCAAGTTTTCTAGAATTAAGACTATTTATTAAACTATGAATCTAAAATTTTCAAAATTTTTCGGCTTGAAAAGCCCTCCTTTAAAAAAATGTACGAAAGTGCCTTGGCAAGTACCAATAAAAGTTTGCGCATTTAATTAGGATTGTAAAATTGTACAATATTTCTTAGTTTCATATTAAAAAAAAACTAGTAAAAAAATAGAAACCTCGAGTAACCCCATTTTTGCTAACCCATTTTACTCAGATCAAATGTTTATTATTAAAATTTTTTTAAATTAAAAATTTTTTTTATTATCTTTTTTAAATCTTTTTTTTTTTTATTCTCTTATACACCCTTTTTTTTTTTTTTTTTTTTTTTTTTTTTGGTGTGTTTATATCTGTTCAGCGTTTCCTCATTTTGTGCTGTTTCATGTATTTTATGGTGTTATGCAAGTTTTTTGTATTATTATTATTATTATTCGCACAAGCTCTTGGTAGGTTCTTAATTTTACGGCAAAATGATGAGTGAGATGGCTAGTGCACATGTTGGCCATAAGCGACCGAGACAGATAGTGACGCCACGCAGTGAGACGTAGATGCGTCTGACACCAGTTAGTACGTTTCACTTATTCGTCTGCTGCGTACCTTTTCGTATTCGCTTGTGTTGATTTAGTACTGACAACTTTGGCTTCTCTTTTTGGACTTGGATTTTTGTGAATTGGACTTGTTGATTACATACCGGCAACTTTGGCTTCTCTCTTTTGGAATTGGACCTTTGTGTTGGCATCCTTGTTATCTACCATGCCTACGCGCTACACTTCAAAAGAATATGCGAACATGCACCTCATTTATGGATGGAAATATTATCTGCATTCAGATGCAACGCAAGTGCCGCCGCTAGACTTTATCGTGAAAGATATCCAAATTTAGGGCGCTATCCGGATCACCGCGTGTTTGTTAATGTCCACCGTTCACTCACGGAGGGCGGCCATTTCCCGAATCAAATACGGGCTGGAGGTAGAGCTCACTTTTCTTACGAGGAAGAAGTGTTGCAAGGGATCGCAGATGACCGATTCCGTTCGTGGAATTGAAGAAAGAACGGGAATACCCAAAAGCACATCACATCCTATTTTACAAAGAGCCGAAATGCACCCGTTTCACGTACAACGAGTTCAAAGTCTTCTTCCTTGAGATTATCTTGAAAGGATTCCCTTTTGTAAAACAATGCTACAGAGGCATAATGGAAATCTCCAATTCATCCAAAATATTCTCTGGTCAGATGAATCTACATTTAAAAAAAGATGGTTACATAAACTTACACAATTTTCACGAGTGGCATGTGGCGAATCCACATTTAATGCGAGAAGACAGATCCCGGTATCGCACTAAAGTAAACCTGTAGACCAGAATTTTAAACGTCAAAATTGTTGGGCCTTTTTTTACTAGAAAATTTACCAACTTTGTTAGAGGACGGACCACTAACAGATCGTCGCCAAATGTGGTATCAACAAGATGACTGCCCAGCGCATTACGCAGTGTAAGTAAGAGATTTCCCTGACCAGGAATATCCCGGAAGGTGGATGAGACATTCAGGCACTATCTCGTGGCCAGCCCGTTCTTCAGATTTAAATCCTCTGGATTTTTTATTGGGGCGTTTAAAGAAAAAGTTTATTCAAAGCCCATTAACAGCGTAGCCGAGCTGCGTGAACGAATTTCTCAAGCTGCTGAGGACATCAACTCTCGAGGATATGCCCGACTAATAACTAGATCTTTTTTAATAAGATGTAGGGCGTGTATTGGGGCTGATGGTAGACAATTTGAACATTTATTATATTAAAAATGTTATTTCCCTATCTGATTTTTATTCCAATAAACCTAAACTAAACTAGGTCAAGATTTTTCATTATTTTATTAATTTTACTTACTTATGTTGACTTTGGTAAAAGGGGCGTCACTATCTGTCTCGGTCGCTCATGGCAAACATGTCCACTATCCATCTCTCACATCAATAAAAAACGTTTGAACTGAGTAAAATGGGTATTTTTTTGCTAATTTTTATTGGCATGAAACTAACAAGTTTGTACCATTTTACAATTTTGATTAAATGCGCGAACTTTTAATGGCGCTTGCCAAGGCACCTTAAAACATTTTTTTAAAGGTTATTAACTTGTTTTGTTTTTAAAGTGGCTTTCAAAGTCCATAAATTTTGAAAATTTTAAATTCATAGTTTTTTAACAAATAGTCTTAATTCTAGAAAACTTGGGGCAGTTGTTTCATTATTTTTGACTGTGGTTCTAGAAATGTTATTTAGGGTTACGGTTCCAAAGTTTAAATGAACAAAATTAATAAAAATTTGCCACTATAACCAAAAAGTGTTCCAGTTTGACCAAATTTCTTGGTTAATTAGGATGTAATAATACTTTAAGGGTGGTTCCATATAATTTTTTAGAAAAAATTACACCTCTAACGGTAAAAAAATTAAAAAAAACTTCTCTAAAGTTAGAATTATATATAATTATGTACAATCCTAAACTTTATAATTATAGCAACAAGAAAAACTACAAAAATATTACGGCTATCAAATCCTTGATCTGTATGAGATCAAAGTTTACGACCATGGAAAAAACGGTAATTCGTTTTAAGACCGAATGAAATGTACAACACTATCAAAAACTGAACGATTTTGCATCTTCCGGTCACCATCTTTTGGTTTCTCTTGTTGTCGTTGTCAGGTCGGCGAATTTTCTTTAAAGCCGTAACCATGGGTCGTATGCACGCACCTGGGTAATTACTTTATTATTTTATTAGTGAATATATTATATTATTTAAATGTACTGATTTTTCCATGTGCAAGACTCAAGATACGTGTATGATATGATAACCTAAAATGTTGCTTGTCCACCACATGGCGTCTCTGATTGTGATTTGTGATTGTGTGTTACAGTAAGGGTATTTCCCAGTCGGCATTGCCGTATCGTCGCAGTGTGCCGACTTGGTTAAAACTGACAGCTGATGATGTTAAGGAACAAATTTTCAAACTTGGCAAAAAGGGTCTCACTCCATCCCAAATTGGTGCGTATCATTTTAGTTCATTTTCAGACAGAGAACTTGAAAATCATTTCTAAATGTATCAAATATAATAGAATTACTACTTTTTAAGTTTCAAATGTCTACTGATAAGCTATAATATATAAGTAATTTATGATTGTACATGTTGACATGTGCAGTCCATACATCTGCTTTTATTCTAGAGAGATAATTTCACTGGAATGGATAGGTTATCACTTTGGTATTTGTAAGTTTTAGTGTTTGTGTGATAAGATTTATACTGTGTAGCGCCACCTTTGTGACAGATTCCACTACCCTATATCATACCATAGGTGTTGTAACTAGGAGGCGATAGAGAGAAATGATACAAGTGATAGCCAGTGCTATCTTTCTGATTAAAACTAAAAATAATGAAAAACTGCAGTTGCCAACATGCTTGCCCCAATATCTTAATGTCTCCCATTGGAAGGCAGTCTATGGGTGAGGCCTATATTGACTTAAGTTTTAATAGACTGGAATGGAATGTATATATATATGACAAACCGACATAGTCGCCTTCCCAAAGACCATCGCATGCCCCGTAAGTACACTGATAACAACTCCAGTAGGCAATGTATTAAAATGATGTTAAAAGACCACATATCAGAAATCAGTATGACTTTATTTTAATTTATTCAAACAAAGTATTATCAATAAATGAACACACGCAATGCTTAAAAGCTATTATGAAGTGTGTTAATATGTTTTATTTGATCATTATTAAATCGAAGTAACAAACTTATTTACAGTCCACCTGAGTAAACAGCTATTGCATTCTATGGACACCTGCAACAAAAAAAAAATGGCTACATATACATTGTCACCCCTAAGGACTAAGATGGAATGCCTGTTATTATATTAGCTGTTGTGTCCTTTAGACCAGAACGCAGCATGTATCTTACAACTCATAAGAAATTGATAACCAAATAATCTATTGCATAGCCTTTTCAAGAATCTGTTAATCAACATGCATTATTTGAAAGATATATCTTAAGATATCTTTTAAGTTCTCAACATTATGTGTAACAGTTTAAATCTCTTTATCATGCATCTGTGAGATTTGGGTCAGGCATTTTTTAGTTGCCAAAGCTCTGATTATGTAGCTAAGGTTGGAAGAGCTTTTTAGCCTCAACTAATTAGCTGGAATGCGTGGAAGTTGAGGAAAAAGTGGTAAAATTAAAAATTCTGCACAACCTACTTCAAAATAATTAAAAAGAACCACAGCAATGTAGTTGAAGTCAATTAAATTTGCATTATGGATAACTCAAAAACTGCTGATCAGATATTGATCAAATTTATATGGGACCACAAGGGAAGCACCAGATTTAAAATTAAAAAAGAATCAAAATCGCTTCATTTAGAAAAAATTCTGAGGTAACAAAATTTAAAAAAGTCGAAGTTAGTTGAAAAGTTCAGTAAAGCCTTTAAACAAACAATCTTTTACTATGGTGCCCCAATGTGTGTGGCAAGTACTACATATGTCTTTGAAATGTTTTTTATTTTATTGTGGTGGCGCTGTTGTGCTCAAGGAACCACATCGAAGCCTAAATCGCGATATCAAAGTTCCAAAGTAAAAACAGTATATATACAATGTGAACAATCACATGGAACGTTGCCCACTACCTGGGCAGAACACCTTGCCCGGCGGGAGATCTCCCCTTTTTTTCATGGCCACAGACATGTAGGTTTCCTCACAATGTTTTGCAGCTTAATGCTACTGTGTTTCGTATGGTGAGCTTCGAGATCTGGAGACCCTTTTTACTGGAAATAAGGCATTTCATTTTAATCCTTAGGTGTGGCAATGCATCTATCTGCATTTTGATTCTTATTCAAGGATAAATGTAGATATCTATGGGTTATGAGATATGAAAAATCAGAGTGGCGAGATATCTATGGGTCAAAGCATACACTTACCATCGGTTGGACTGTGTGCTTGTTTGTATGTTTGCCTTCATTGTTGATCATGTAGTTAATCAGCACTTAAGGCGACACCGTGAAAAAATGCACCTCCTTTCATCGAATAGTATAGGACTATGACACCACTAACGAAAGTGGGATTTTGATATAGGTAAATTTATGTCTTTATCTTGAATTTGATAGCTCAAAAACACTATTGTATAATTTTGACTCAATCATAATTATTTGCGAAAACACCTCTAAAAATCACTATAGTTAAAATTACAACGAAATCATTTGATCTATATGTTTGGGCATAATTTACTTGCTCATTATTTTGAAAAACCAATTAAATCAATAATTTTTTTAAAAAATATTTTAAGATTCTGACAATTTCTAAGCGCTTTTAATCGTCGCAGGTGCTACGCAATTTCAGACCTTAAGACGGCGTTTCTTCAAGCTTTTATAGAAATTATGTATTCACTCGGATCAGTACGGCGATAGCGTTTTCGATGTGTCGTCTTAATATTGCAATTAACAATTTCATTGTTGCCAGTGGGGATCAAACATGGTTTACATACTGTACAAAGCTAACACTGTTCTTTTTAGTGATTTTGCAAGTAAAACATTAAGTAATTATTTTAATTTCAGGTGTCATGCTCAGGGATTCACATGGTGTTGCCCAAGTCAGATTTGTCACTGGCAAAAAGATCCTCCGTATCATGAAGGCTATGGGTCTTGCTCCTGATCTACCTGAGGATCTGTACTACCTGATCAAAAAGGCTGTCGCAATGAGGAAGCACTTAGAAAGGAACAGGAAGGACAAGGACAGCAAATTCAGACTCATTCTTGTTGAATCCAGAATTCACAGGCTGGCCCGTTACTACAAAACAAAGAGTGTGCTCCCTCCCAATTGGAAATATGAGTCAAGCACTGCGTCTGCTTTGGTGGCTTAAGTTTAAATAAACTATATATAAATATACCACTGTAAAAATGTTTCATTATGAATATATTCATATAATTATAATCTGTGTGTAATGTAATAGATGGGATTCTTCTGGTCGAGCAAGCAGATATGTTTGTATATTTAGGATTGTGTTTTCAGCAGGGATGGGATGTATGATAAGGAAAAGAATTCGGAATTGCCTCTATCTGAAACAAACATTATTCAAATTTAGCAAGGATGGGAAATATGATAGGGTGTAGTATGATGAGTGAAGGCAGGAAATAAAGTAAATGGGGTTCTACACTCTATTGTGAAAAGTCAGAATGTGTCAAAAAAGGCACATTTGGCAATTCACAATGCTGTGTTAATTCTTACTTTAACATATGGTAGTGAGAGTTAGGTGCGGCAGAAGAAGCACGAGAGTAGAATAAATGCAGTAGAAATCAATCTCACTCTGTCACTCTGAAAAATTGTGTGATAAAAGAAGATTGTGGTTTGCAAGATGATGCTCTGACCAGGATTAAGAAAGAATGCTTCAGTGATTTGGTCATGTAGAAAGAAAGAATGAGGAATGAGTGACAAAGCAAATTTATATTGCAGAAGTGAATGGAAGAGTCTGAAAGGGGTGTCTTAGGCGAAAGTTTATGACATGACGTGTTTATGCTATGTTTTTATGTAATAGTTATAGGCTAAATAAGTCCCCATTCTTGGATCCAGACCTGTAATTTTTGAGAGGGTCTTAGGCCAAGGAAACGTCCACAGCATTGTGCGAATGTGGTGTTGGTTAACTGTCCATGCCTTTAAAAATATATTTTTAATTTCTCAGACTAGAGTAGATTTTCTTACAATGTTTTTCTTCAACATGTGCCTCGAGCATTTGTTAAACTTTCAATTCGTCACCTCAATTTCAAACAATTTCATTTGTGCCGGTGGAGATCAAACCCAGGTTGCCTGTACACTGAAATTTATAGCAAGCATTTAGGCCAAGAGCTGCAACAACTATATTGTTGATAATCTACAAAATTTAAGCACATAGCTTGGTCAGTTTGCATGTTGGATAAGATGCCAAAGGAGGAAAAAATAATTGAATGAATGGTTTTGAGAAGTAGCAAAACCATTTATTGTATAGTCCTTGCAAATGACAATACAGTATTCATTGCTAGAAGTCTATCCGCAGGGTAGGTGGATTTGAATCAGTTTTACAATTGCAGTACCAAAAACTGCTGTGTCACTGAATTCTTTTGTATCTTGTGTAAATAACCAATCGAACCAACATAGTTAAATTGCCTCTGATTGCCTCGTTAGTCTACTGGTTGTAAATCCAACTGGTTATCATGAGGTCCCGGGTCTGGCCCAAAAAAAAACTCCAGTTATTGTTTTTCTGTCAAGAAATTCTCAGTAGCTGCCTGGAGTGAGGAAGTTGTGTGGTGTCACCCCCTTGCCTTGAAAATTCCGTAAAGTCATTCGTGTTGCGCCTGGTCTCTGTCTGGTCGTGTCGGTTTACCGTCCTATCGGACTATGAGAGTGAGGGAGTACAGAGTGCACTTGAGCTTGCGCATACAATTGGGCACTTTAATCCTGATCTGCGCCGATGGCTTGTCCACGTTGAGACTGGCTGCCGTCACCGAAATTCGGTCTGGAGGACATTATTATTATTTATTGTATTGTGTCAGAGGGCACAAGATCTTTTCAGCTCTTCCCTAATATGTTTAACTACACTTATAAGCATTTAACTACCGTAATACGTCTGTTTTACGTATAGTGAATGGATTCGCTATGTAAAGGCGGCGTAAGAACTTTTTTATACGTGGTAGAGCCATGCTACAGTTAAGTACATTAATAGTATAGTTGTAGCACGAATGAGTCGGCTCGACCGGAGAAGAACCACGCTCTCACAGAATACCAGCGTGAAATAGTAGCATAATGCTGCTGCGTTTCGTATGGTGAGTGTAGAGAACCGGAGACCCTTTTTACTGGGAACGAGGCATTCCATCTTAGTCCTCACGGGTGACAACGCATTTTGATTTGTAATCGAGGATAGATGTAGATGTCTATGGGCCGCAGCAACCACTTACCATCAGATGGACTGTGTGCTCGTTTGTCACCCTATCCTATAAAAAAAAGAATATCCACTATCCCAATTCGGCTCCTGGGTGTCGTAAGAGGCGACTATGAAATTGCTAGAAAAATATCAGACCGACGACGAGGAGCATCGTCAAGTGCGCCACACGTCTGCTACTGCGACAGTCAATCCGCCTGCCTAACAATGAAGATTTAAACTAAATATAGCTGATGAAGATATAAAATTCTTACACTTTTAGCTTAGTTAACTAGCCCTTGTAGCCCCCGTGCATATCTGTCGCCGTCCATGAACAACTGCAACACCAGGGGAATTGCAGGTGTGTTGCCGGCTTTTTAAAAAGGATTAAGCTCTTGAAGGTTCCTAAGTCGTATCGGTCCGGAAAAATCACCGGTGGTAAATAATTTCACAGAGAAGTTGTACGAGGAAGAAAACTCTAAGTAAAACCCACAGTGGAGACCGCCAAGCATCCAGATGATGAGGATGGTATCGTGAATTTTGAGGCGATGTGCGTTCGCGAAATTTGGCGGCTGGAATTAATCCGAACAATCCCTGAGAACACTCCCCGCGGTAGATACGATAGAAAACGCAAAGGGATGCGACATCCCTACGCAGCGCCAGTGAATCGAGCCGATGGAAAAGCACTCGGTCGCCGACGAAGAATCGTTCTGCGCTGGATGCGGTGAAGGGGAAGACACTGGGGTGCCCCGGCTCAGAGATGAGAGCAGTATTTCATGTGAGGCCGAACTTGCGCTTTGTAAAGTTGCAAGCAATGTGCCGGCATGAAATACTGTCTCGCTCTGCTGAGCACGCCAAGCTTTTTAGAGGCCAATTTGGCCTTCCCCTCCAAGTAACCATGAAACTGCGCACTATTCGATATGTCGACGCCTATGATTCCGATGCTAGCTGAGGCAACAAGGGAAGTGCCTTCAAATGTATATACTTCAAACTGAGGAGATACGACAAAGGGGTTCTTTTTAACGGTTAACGCTCAAACTCGTCTTTCCGGGATTGAATTGGACCATATTTAGTCGCCCCCAGTCTAAGACTTTGCTTAGCAAAGACTCGACTTCAGACACAAGTTTGTCAAGGTACTCGGCGACGTTTTCTCGAGAAATATTGGTACGTCCGGTGTATAAGGCATCACCAGTGCTGTCGTCTGCATAGCAATTAATGTTACCAGTTTGCAACATATCATGGATATGCAGAAGAAACAGCGAGTAAAAAAGCATTTTTCAGGAAGGTAGTAGTTACAAGAATAAAAGATTTCAACTTTGTAGTAATTTTAAAAATGTTTAATTTAAAAACTAGTGTACAACACAGGACGTTCGAAATATATAACACAAATATATTTGGGTACAATAAAATTACTTTTCGTGGTTTTGCATTAGCAAAATCTTTAACAATTTCATGTTTAATACTTATTTACGATAAATTTGTCAATCTACTTTGCAACAATGGTGATCCAAGATAGTTTTTTCGTTTAGAAATTCCGCTCTAGACTAAACCTGCTCGGGGCAAACGGAGCAATAAGTCAAATAAGCAAAAAGTACGCTATCCGTAGATTTCTGCAACATCAGGGAACTTCATTCAAACCTTAACGCCGTCGACTACCATCTGGAAATGGCGAAGCCGGCCTTGTTCTTTCTATCCGAGACACAGATGTCCTCTCCGACAGACAATTTATATCTCTCCTACTCGGGGTACAGATTAGAACACTCTTTTGTGCCCCAGGCTGGAGTTTGCGTGTACGTCAGAGAGGACTTCTGTTTTCGATGCCCCGGCAGTCTTGAAGGTACAGACCTGTCCATCTTATGGCTACGTGTAGACAGCGACGACTACCTCTGCGTCTACGGGTGCCTATATAGGTCCCATAGCGGTAATGCCGACACAGACCGACTGATCGACCACGTCCAGATGGCTGCAGACTCCGTGCTACAACAGGTCCCATCCGCAGAGATCGTGATACTTGGTGATTTTAATACTGAACCGTTCTCGTTTAACCGATCACGCGGGTAGATCTGTTTATGACTTTGCTTTGGCATATGGTTTCACACAACTGGTTACCTCGCCTACGCGGATCCCAGATGTGGAAGATCATGTACCTTCTCTGTTGGACCTTCTGCTGACCTCTCATCTGGACGGGTATCAGGTCTCCGTGGACGCCCCTCTTGGCTCCTCGGAACATTGTCTCCGGAGTACAGTGCCACACACGCTTCATCGCGGTTGCGTACTGCAGGTTGCCGCTGTGTTTGGCATTATAGGTCAGCCGATTGGGACGAGATGCCATCATTTTTTGCATCCTACCCTTGGAGGCGGGTTTGCTTCTCGCCGGATGATCTCAGCGTTGTTGCTGATTCTGTCGCTGATGTGGTGCTACAGGGAATGGAACTTTTTATTCCATCATCTTTGGTATATATCGGAGGCAGAACCCAGCCTTGGTTTGATCGCTCCTGCAAACTGCATTGGGGTCGACATATCGAGTGACGTGCAGTTTCGTGGTCACTTGGAAGAGAAGGCCAAATTGGCCTCTAAAAAGCTTGGCGTGCTCAGCAGAGCGGGACAGTACTTCATGCCGGCACACCACCTGCAACTTTACGAGGCGCAGGTTCGGCCGCACGTGGAATACTGTTCCCATCTCTGGGCCGGGGCTCCCCAGTACCAGCTCCTTCCACTTGACCGCATCCAGCGCAGAGCGGCTCGAATCGACGACCGAGTGCTTTCCGATCGGTTTGATTCACTGGCACTGCGAAGAGATGTTGCATCTCTTTGCATCCTCTGTCGCATATACCATGGAGAGTGCTCTGAGAAATTGTTCGGATTAATCCCAGCCGCCAAATTTCGTGAACACGCTACGCGGCAAACGTCCCGATACCATCCACACCATCTGGATGCTTGGCGGTCCACCACTGTACGTTTCAAAAGGAGTTTTCTTCCGCGTACAACCTCTCTGTGGAATAGTTTACTACCGGCGATTTTTCTGGACCGATACGACCTGGGGACCTTCAAGAAAAGAGCTTACTCCTTTCTAAAGGGCCGGCAACACACCTGCAATTCCCCTGGTGTTGCGGTTGATCATGGGCGGCGGTAGTCACTTAACATCAGGTGAGCCGCATGCTCGTTTGCCCCGCTTCTATAAAAAAAACTACCACGGGGAGTGCTCTGAGGAATTATTCGGAATAATTCCAGCCGCACAGTTTCACCATCGCACATCGCGATACCATCCATACCATCTGGGTGACTGGCGGTCCACCACTAAGCGATTTAAAAGAATTTTTCTTCCTCGCACAACTTTCTAACGGAATCAACTACCACTAGCGATTTTTCCGGACCGATACGACTTAGGGACCTTCAAGAAAAGAGAATATTCCTTTTTAAAAGGCCAGCAACGCATCTGCAATCTCCCTGGTGTTGCAGCTGTTCATGGGCGACGGTAATCACTTACCATCAGGTGAGCCGTATGCTCGTTTGCCCCCTCTCCTTTAAAAATGCATCTAAGAATGCATTGAGAAGAGAATGCATAAATAAAAGGAATTCCCCAAAAGCGGACTCATTACGGAATTCGGACAAACTTATTTTTGAATTATGACTAATTTTCACTTCTGACAACGACAGCTGACTTTTGAAGTGCCATGCTATAATAAAATTTTGAACCAAATAAGCACTATGCAGAGAACAGATTAATTTAAACGAATTAATTTTTGCCAGTAATGAATTTGCCATATTTCTTGACTCCGCATCTTAGCTCCTATCGTGATTTATGGTTAATAAGGCATCATACACTTTTCTCAGATTAAACCGTAGAGCTTTTACTGCTTGGACCCTGCTCTCCCAACGAGTATTTGATAGTGGTTTTGGACTTAAAGTTGGCACCAGTTCATTACCAAGTATTTGCCAAAGTACTGTTGAATGTTGAATGGTATTTTTTCCCCACACTACTTTAAAAGTTTCATAAAAATAAAAAAACAACTACTTTAACGGCTTGGGAAAATTTTTGTGGGTTGATTCCATCTTGAGGTTTGGCATCATATTCTGGGAAAATTCTACTAATAAAGAAATTATATTTAAGTCCCAAAAAAGGTGCATCAGAGCTATGTTCGGTCTTAAAATTACTGATAGCTGCAAACCATATTTCATTGAGCACAACATTTTGAGCTTACCCTCCTTATTTATATATGAAGTAGCAAACTTCGTTCAAAGTAACCCTAAATTGTTTAACAAACTATCGGACGTTACAATTCGCAATCGCAGGGATAATAGTAGGTTATGCGCAGTTGTTCCAGTAACGCATTGATACATAAAAGCGCCATCTAGTGTCAGGAACGCGAGGGGATAATTATGAGAAAATGACCAATCACATAATCAATTTTCTCACCAGACTTAAGCGCCTAGTCGAAAACTCGAACGCTCGGTACACTTGCGCGTGTTTACTTAAGTGATTATGACATTCTGGACATTTCTCTATGCAATTTAATAAGTAGGCGCTGAGATGCGATGGTAGTAGACTTGAACTCGTTGCGACACAAGCGAAGTTTACGGGCGGTTAAGTGAATTATGTGTTTAGAATTATAATAGTGTTTTTAGTTTTAATTTGTGTAAATGGTAAATTAAAGTACGTTATTTAGGTAATTTTATCGGCAATTTTTATTGTCACGAACCCTAAGCTCGTAACAGTAGGTTATCGCATCGTTCAAGAACGGCATTGATGCATAAAAGTATTTTCTTGTCCGGCGCCAATTGAAATACATAATTTCTTGCACAATTGCAAAACACATTCAAACAATTGTCTACCAGAACTTTTTAAGCTACGTCTTCACAACAAATATAGGCTGTGAATACAGAAAGCGCGCGCAGGCTTAAGTCTAAAATTCGTTTTTGGATATATATTTACCATTACATCATTATTGTAACCTTGACCACGCATATCTTGTGTGAATTGCGATTAGGCTCAATCTAACAAAAATTGGGTTAAGCCCATTATCATAAATAAGAGCAATTATCAATAAAAACACTAAACAGAATCAGTTGATTTAAAGTAGACCAGTCAGTTTCTTATTAATCGGTTTCATTATTTAACTAACATCTTTTTAGTATAAAAACATTTTAAATAGATAGAAAGAGATAGGAACTCTTTATCCGTACTGGCCCTCGCTCCATTAAAATATCCTCCGTTTGACGGTTATCATCTGTGGTCATAACGCGAGATCATTCATTACATCTTGAAGTATATTCTCCGGGGACGGATTCGGCACAAGGAGATTCTTTAAAGAAGTATTAGGCACCTAAAAATACCTACTGTCGATATAAATTACTATAGGCCCAGAGAAATGGTTGCATTTTGGACTAGGCATTATTTTATAACACCTAATCACCAATCTAACAGAATTAAAAATAAATAAGGTTAATCAATATATATCGTACAATTTAGGTCGTTAAATCCAGTGGCCAGTGATTAGGTACCAGTACAGTAATAAATAAAATAAATAAATTGTTTGAACTAACACACCAATCAACTAGCCCCAAACTAAACATGCTTGTACTTACTATGGCGACGAGTTAACGGACAGATATACGGATATAATATATATATGGATATAAATATCCATGGCTCGGGAAAAAATGCTCGTGCTCATCACACAAACATTTGCCCCTTACGGGATTCAAATTTGCGACCCCTGGCTTCGTAACCCAGAGTGCAAACCATTCGGCCAAGGAAGCAGTAGAATGCAAAAACAAAAAAAGGCAACAATAGCAAAAGTAGTCTTGTTTTAAAATCCACGACACAGTGTGATATAAACCCACATGTTTTAAAACTTCGTTGGTCAGAGTTTATTCACCAACATTTATCTACAATTAAGAATGAAAATGCAAAATGTATTGTCACCCCTAAGGACTAAGATGGAATGCCTTGTTTCCAGAAAAAAGGGCTCCAGTTCTCTACACGTACGAATCACAGCAGCATGGAGCTACTTTTTACACTGGTATTCTGTGAGAGTGTAGTGCTACCCCGTTCGAGCCGACCCGTTCTTGCTACAACCATAATATAGCTAAAGCGTGGTTCTACCACGTATAATACTAGTGGGTACATATTATGGTACTTAAACTTACCTTTGTTCCGCACTGCACTAGGATAAACAAGTGAAAAATCCGAGGTAGGTACGTATCTTTGATATCACCATCTCTCGTTTGTTATTTTCATGGACTTAGGATTTCGCTAGCTATTTTTTATGAGCTCTGACCCCGGTGAAAGTCGCAATAATTGTGGTAGCAAATAACAAATCTTATCTTTTACATTATTTTTATCAAAATAGTCAATTTACTTCATAAATAGTCGCGTCAAAGACTTATTTCGAAACAATATGGTGTAGCGTAAATACAAATTGCGGCATGCGTACACGCGCCTTTGAACTGCACCACGCGTCTCTGGCAATTTGAATTTGAGCTAAGGTGGGTGGCGGTACCATGGAAGGCACTCTAACAAATTATTAAGTAATAGGGTACTTTGTTTTATTACGTAACATATAAAACACTTTTTTAAATTGCAGATTTAATCAATATTGATTAAACTTAGGTGTCATTGAACTCTTCCAAATGGCCTTGCTAGGAACAGGGCTTCTTAGAAGGCCATTATAATAACTCAGTCATTTAACACTAAAGTTTAATAAATAGCGATTAAATTTACAATAAAAAGAAGTGGTTTGTATGTTACGTAATAAAATAAAGTATTACTTAAATATTTATTAGTTCCATTTATCCAGTTAATAAACTAATAATAACTGTTTACTTGTAGAGTGATCTTCCATGGTACACCTACCTTAACTTAACCCCGTCGATTCCCGTAATCAATGAAGCGAGGGACCGTACTGCCAACATAGTAGCGCGAACGATTCGCCGCTGCGTCTGTGATTTTCAATTCGATGGGTGTTTGTGTAAGTGGAAGGAATTTGTCATCACATGGCAATAACTACGACATTTTAATAATTGGCCTTCGAAGGAGCATGGCCTTCCATGGTGACATGACACTATCACTACACCAATATAATCTTAAATATCTGTTTTAAGGCTAATTTCAAGTTGAACAAAAAAAGAAAACAAAGTCATTGTGTAGAGTAAAGGAGTCTCTCGTGGCGCGCCTTTCCTTGCTACCGCGCCCGGCGTCGGCCATAACACGGGCCCCACAGAGTACTTTCTACTTTCTATAAACCAGAGTTTTTAAGAGCGCTGGCCCCGCGAGCGACGCATCTTTGGAGGTGTGCGAGCGGCGCTCGTCGCCCTCTAATCCCGGCAATACATGTTGGCCAAGCCTCAGCCAACGCGACCGTAGGCAAATTGTTACAAATCGAGTGCTACACTCTACACGTTGATCAAGTACGAAAGAGATCAATTGCAAGGCCAATGTTCACGAGTTTTTGTGGAGCTATCCACATGTTGGCCGTAATTAGTATGTAGTAGTCATTGAGAAATGGTATGATATGGACGACGTAAAAGTTATTGCAGCTTCTGCTATTTTTTTATAGGACAAGGTGACAAACTAGCACACAGTCCACCTGGTGGTAAGTGGTTGCTGTGGCCCATAGACATCTACATCTATCCTCGATCACGAATCAAAATGCAGATGCGTTGTCACCCGTGAGGACTAAGATGGAATGCCTCATTTCCAGTAAAAGGGTCTCCGGTTCTCTACACTCACCATACGAAACACAGCAGCATTAAGCCACTATTTCACACTGGTATTCTGTGAGAGCGTGGTCCTTCCCCGGTCGAGCCGACCCATTCGTGCTACAACTATACTACTAACATAACTGCAGCATGGCTCTACCACGTACAAAATTATTATTATTTATTTAATATAATTATTATGTCAGTGTACTCCGCAGCAAAGCTAAAAAACTTAAAGATGTCCTCGTTAGTATAGTGACAATGTTAAAATTATTTTAAAGTTGCAACTTCATTAAATCAATATCTCACCGGGACGGACGCCAAGCTGTAACTGACATGGGCGACTAACATGTAGACGCGACTTGCCCGAGAGTGCAGGCGAGTGCTTGCCGAGTGCCGAGCGCCGTTGAGTTGCAGAAAAACCGACACTGTTCCGAAGTGGACGAGTCGTAGCTCGTAGCGAGCGATCCCGAATGACGGCAAGGCACGCCAAACAAACCGTATACATGTTGGCGTTCGCTTGCACTCGACCAACCAGGCGAGCGTCGACGAGCAAAGGCGAGGCTAGACAAATGGGCTGTCTAGACGTTGGTGCTTGCCTTCGCTCGGCCAACATGTATAGCCGGCTTAAGGCGCAAATTATACAGAAGCGGCATAACGCGAAGGCACGGCACAAGCGCGGCGCAAGAGTGGAACGGTAAAAGCGGCATGCCCGACACGCCACTTGAGTATGATTCACGACACGCTGACTTCATACATTTTATAATGTCTATTTATATTTACGGGGGGTAAGGGGGAGAACGATAATAACATCTAGTCGGCCCCAATTGTCAACCTCACCTGCTCGTGGTGCCCCCTGCTAGACAACGGACGAGGTTCTGGCGACCGACCAATGGCGGTATATCCATTACACACCCATCCGGGCAACCGGGTAGAAGAGGTTACAGCGGCCTTGGAGTTTCACAGTACTCCTAAAATGTCTGGTGCAGAAGGCAAGGGGAAACCACTGCACTATTTTTCCCAAGAAAGTCGTCATGAAAGGTAGAAATAATATGAAAACGAAGTGGCCATGCGATCCGCTTAGCAACCGGCGCCATCATGTGTCCGGGACAGATGGTGAGAAATTGGCTACCAGCCATGCGGGTGTAGGAAACCAGGCACCCCACGGAAATCATACTACTGGAACTTCTGTGAAGATGCGTCAGACCCAAAAGATAGGAACTTGGAATGTGCGTGGTCTACTCCAGCCAGGAAAGATGAAAATTCTGGAAGATGAGCTCTGCCGATGCAATATAAACATCTGTGGTTTATGTGAAACACACTGGAAGGGTAACGGTCACTTTCCCACTGAGACAAACGTCGTTTACTTCTCTGGGAATGACGATAACAGCAGAAACGGCGTCGCTTTCATTGTTCCAAAAAGTTCAAGGAACTGCGTATTGGGGTATGAACCTGTTAGTGATAGAATAATAAGTATCAAACTAAGGGCATCGCCAGCAAACTTTAACATCATACAGGTTTATGCACCAACCAGTGCCGCATGTAATGAGGATGTCGAATCGTTCTACTTGAAGCTAGAGACTACAATATCTAAGATTCCACAAAGAGAGTTGCTTATCATTATAGGAGACTTTAACTCTAAGGTCGGTTCCGATTCCCATCTACTAAGTCCTTGTTTGGGTGAGTATGGACTGGGGCAGCGTAACGAAAGAGGGGAACGACTAATTCAATTTGCAGCAGAAAACAACCTCGTTATATCAAATACTTTCTTCCAAAACCATTCTCGGAGACTTTACACTTGGATATCACCTGACGGCAATTATCGTAACCAAATTGACTATGTATTGGTTAGATCACGGTGGAAGACATCCATCAGGAACACCCACACTTTACCAGGAGCCGACTGTGGTTCAGATCACCAACTGCTGATGGCCAAAATTCAGCTTAAGCTAAGAGCGGCCCGAAAAATTGTTCAACAGCGGAGGCTCGAAGTAAAGGATAGATCAAAATTTTTAGCCGCATTAGAGGAAAACTGGAATCAGTGGGCAATTGTGAACTCTAAGACCGAGTGTCCAGATAAAATGTGGGATTGCGCAAAGAACCTTATTAGTTGCGCTGTCAAGCAAACAGCTCCAACCTCAGGTACTCGTAAAAGGCAACACTGAATGAGTGACAGCACTCTGGCTCTTGTAAAGGAAAGACGAGAGATGAAGGCTACGGGAACAGATGTGAGGACATTAAATGAAAAGTCTGCAAACATACAGACAGCATGTAGGCGAGACCTTAACGCCCATTTTCAGAATATATGTGCAGAAGTTGAAAGCCATGCAAATAAATATGAATCTAGGGACCTTCATTAAAAAATTCGATCGATGACCCGATCTCTCTGTACCAAAACATGGGCTATAGAGAACTCTCATGGTCAAACAGTGACAGAGATAGAAGCAATATCGGAAACTTGGAAGGAATACTGTCAATCACTGTTTGAGGACGTGGAATCACAGTGTTTTGCCTCGACAGAACCCATGGACGAAGAAAAAGAGCCAAACATTCTGAAGGACGAAATCAGAGCGGCTATAAAACATCTGAAGACTGGAAAAGCTACAGGCAAGGATTCGATTCCCATTGAAACAATCAAAGCTTCAAAAGAATATGGCGTCCAAATTTTTCATGCACTGTGTAACAAGGTGTGGCAGACAGGTGCGTGGCCGAAAGAATGGGCTCATAGTGTCTTTATTCCACTTCACAAGAAGGGTTCTACGAAAGTGTGTAGCAACTATCGCCTTATTGCGCTAATTCCTCATACAAGCAAAATTTTGCTGCACATTTTAAACGAGCGCCTGAAATCCTACCTGTCCAAGGAGATTGCTCCAGAGCAAGCTGGCTTTGTTAGAGGGAGGGGTACCAAGGAGCAAATACTTATCGTGCGACAAATTATTGAGAAATCCCGCGAGTACAATAAGGCAACATACATCTGCTTTGTGGATTTTTCCAAGGCATTTGATTCCGTCAAGTGGCCTAAACTTTGGGACACCCTGCTGAGAATGGGCACACCAAAACATCTGGTACATCTGCTCAGGTGTCTTTACGAAGGTGGTACTGCATCCGTAAGAACAGACGACAAGCTGTCAGATCACTTTCATCCTAGTGCTGGCGTTCGTCAAGGATGTATAATCTCCCCACTTCTATTTAACATCTACACAGAGCTAATAATGAGACGCACTCTCGAGAACTGAACTGATGGAATCTCAATTGGAGGGCTGAAAATCTCGAACTTACGATACGCGGTTGACACTACCCTATTTGCGACGAGTATCGGCCATATGGAAGAACTCCTACAAAGGATGGAAAACGTCAGTCTTGAATTCGGCCTTCGGATCAATCACAGCAAAACTAAAGTTATGATTGTCGATCGCATCAACAATAACTCGCCGGAAGTGACACAAATCGCGAAATGTCAAGTAGTCCAATCATACATTTATTTAGGAGCGCTAATTTTGAGCAACGGGGGCTGCATAGATGAAATAAAACGACGTATGGCGATATCTAGGACAGCCATGGATAAGTTGCGGAAGATATGGAGGAACCGTAACATAACAAAAGCCACTAAGACCCGGTTAGTTAGAGCGCTTGTGTTCCCCATATTCCTCTACGCTTCGGAAACATGGACCCTGCGAGAAAGTGAGAAGAAGAGAATAGACGCTCTCGAGATGTAGTGCTGGAGAAGAATGCTGAGAGTGTCCTGGACCGAATTCCGTACCAATAAGTCCATTCTCGAAGAACTCCGCATCAAGCAACGTCTGTCATCTATTGTGCAAGCTCGCATACTCACTTTCTTTGGTCACGTGTCTAGACGTAATGATATCTCGATTGAACGTCTAGTGGGCCAGGGAAGAGTAGAGGGCACTAGAGCGCGTGGCAGATCGCCTATGAGATGGACAGACCAGGTGAGGGCTGCGGTGGATGTCCCGTTGCATGAGTGCACAAGAAAGGCAGCTGTTAGGGAGGAGTGGAGGCGTATTGTAGAGCGTGCCACAACACCCAAGTGACGACCACGACCGCTCTGTCAAGAGCGTATCGACTGAGAAGATTTATATTTACGTATTGCCTGTGCCGTGCCTTCGCCTTAAACCGCTTCTGTATAATTTGCGCCTTAGACTACGCCTGTGTGCGCTGCACACCCTGTACCGGCTCTAGTAGTACCCTGAAGACCATGGAGAGCATGCTTTGTGGCATTAGTAAGTAAAAAGTATGTAGTAAGATGTACATTTTTGTGTGAAGCATGGGTCGATATACTTAATAGCCATCAGATCAACATTTTAGTACGTAAAATACTAAATAAAAGCATTCACACAGAGTTAAGTTTTACAAAAAATAAACCTATAACAAAACTAAGACCAAGACTTTACAGAGAATTAAAACTACGCACAGCACGTACTAACTACGGTAAAAAATGTATTTTAAATGAAGGTGCCCTAATCTACAACAAACTACCAAAAGAGATAAGGGATGCCAAATCTATGACAACCTTTAAAAGATTACTAAAACATTATTTTCTAAACACATAATCAAGGTGTTTACTTCTTCGTGAAATTGTGCTTAATTTGATTGGGTGATTATAATATTGGTAGGTAAATTAAAATGCTAAAATGTTATTAAATTAGCATATATCAGCTTCGATCTAGTAAAATTATGATTAATAAGCCTTACTTTTATAGTAATATAAATATGTGTCTATATGTATGTATATATGTGTGTATATATGTATATAAAAATATAATTAAATATACTTATATGTATGTATGTACTAATAACTAATAAAAAAGCAAATGAAACAAAACATTAAAAAAGGACTTCTTAACAAGTATACATATAAACACAGATATAGTTATTAAATTTCATTAGGTCATTTAATTATCCAACCAATCCAACCAAGTAATAATTGCGCTCAATCAAAAATACATAATTTCACTTCCAGTCTCTATTGTTCAACGTAAATTCGATTAACTGAAGCTAAAAGTCGGTATATGAATAATTTTGCACTCGGCGATCGAACCAAATAAAGTAACCGTCATGAATGTTTATCTTAATCTTTGGTAGCCTTCTTTTATTATTTTACTATGTACTCATAACTTTTTAACATTATTTGTTTAGATTATAAAAAAATGGTGTATTTTTATTTTGTTATCAGTTTGTTTGTGTGTCGTGCCGTTTAATATAAAATTATGTTAGTGTTGTACATTTCTCATGTAAGTGAATTTTAATTCTTTTGAGAAAATAAATATCTTAAACCATATCAACATTTGTGCGAAAAATCAAAATGTTGGTTTTCAACATTTACTCTATTACTTATTAGGTCATATTGAATTTGTATTATTTGAGGGCTTCAAATGTTGATCTCATCTCCCTGTGGTGCCCCCTGCTGACATGCTGAGTAACATGAGATTGGCAACCAAATGATCTTAGAAAATCCATCAAAAATTCCAAAAAAACCTGCTTCGTATTTACATTACAGAAATGCAAGCCATCTGGTGCATTCTTGGAAGGACTGTGTTAAGCCAATTTGTATTTATAAGGCTGTGGCCGTGGAAGAAAAAGGGGAGATCTCCCACCGGGCAAGGTGTTATGCCCGGGGAGCGGCCAACACTCCGTGTGATAGTTCGGAGATGTTCTATATATGCTGTTTATGATTCGGAATGTTGATAGCGTGATTTAAGCTTCGGTGTGTTTCGCTTGCGGCGCGACGACAGCGCCGCCACATCATCCCCCTGCTCAGACTGGAGGTCGATAGTGCAGTCCGATTGCCGGTGTGTCCTTAATGCTGGCGCGGAATGCATGCTGTGTGCGTAAGGGCAAGTGACACCGGTGCGAATGATATGCCGATGTGTAATGCATGCCGTACTACGCACTGGCAAGTGATGCCGGTGAGAACGATGTGCCGGAGCAAGTGCCAGAAGTCTGCCTTATAAATCTGCGGTGAGTCGAGATGAAGACAAGTTGGACTGGCTTGCAGGGACTGAAGACTGCAGAAGACGATTCTCAGTAGTGAATGGTAGGGGTTCTTGAGGATGATGAAGAAGGCTTGAAGTTGTAGTTTCCGAAAGTGTTTGGTTGCGTGTTTAGATCACGTCGGGGTCACCACTGTGGCCGTGGAAGGAAAAGGGGAGATCTCCCACCGGGCAAGGCGTTATGCCCGGGGAGCGGCCAACACTCCGTGTGATAGTTCGGTGATGTTCCATATATGCTGTTTATGATTCGGAATGTTGATAGCGTGATTAAAGCTTCGGTGTGTTTCGCTTGCGGCGCGACGACAGCGCCGCCACAATGCTGTATTTTTTTTTATAGAAGAGAGGGCAAACGAGCATGCGGGTCACCTGATGTTAAGTGACTACCGCCGCCCATGATCAACCGCAACACCAGGAGAATTGCCGGTGCGTTGCCGGCCCTTTAGAAAGGAGTAAGCTCTTTTCTTGAAGATCGTATCAGTCCGGAAAAATCGTCGGTGGTAAACTATTCCACAGAGAGGTCGTACGCGGAAGAAAACTCCGAAAATTGGGCGGCTGGGATTAATCCGAACAATTCCTCAGAGCACTCCCCATGGTATATGCGAAAGAAAAATGCAAAGAGATGCAACATCTCTTCGCAGCGCCAGTGAATGATGATGCTCCGATCTGCAAGAAAGCTGGTGATCCAATCGCACAATATCTCGGGAAGCCCATAGGAAGAGAACTTCGAAAGAAGCGCTTTGTGCCAAACCCGATCGAAGGCCTTTGCAATGTCCAAACTAACGGCCAATGCCTCCCCCTTGGTCTCTACTGCCTCCGCCCATCTGTGAGTTAGGTAAACCAGAAGATCACCAGCTGACCGACCACGGCGAAAACCGTATTGGCGATCACTAATCAGCTGGTGATCCTCAAGGTACCTCAAGAGCTGGCAGTTGACAATAGATTCCATTGTTTTGGAGAACAAGGAGGTGATGGCGATAGGCCGGTAGTTGGACGGGTCTGAGCGGTCGCCTTTTTTAGTGATCGGGTGGACGAAAGCCGTCTTCCATGATTTCTGGACTACGCCTAGTGAGTGGGAGTACCGGAAAAGACGCGTTAAAACCGGTGCCAACTCTGGAGCACACGTCCTCAGCACAATTGGGGGGATTCCGTCCGGTCCACTCGACTTGTGAATGTCCAGGGAAAGGAGTGCTTAGCGAACCGAGCGCTGTGTGAACTGCACTTCCGGCATGGAGCACTCACACCGCGGGATGGTCGGCGGCGTACTCCCTCCGTCATCGAGAGTCGAGTTGGACGCAAAGAAAGAGCCTAGCAGATCGGCTTTCTCCTTTGCGGTATGGGCCAGTAAGTCGTCCTCCCTGTGCAGAGATGGAAGAGATGGCTGACCAAACCAGAATGCACTGGTTCCAGAAGGAAGGCGAACTAGTTTCTCGCCAGTTCTGCGTATGTGCTCTAACTTTGCCTTGGCAATGACTCTTTTGAAGCACCTAGAGGCAGAATTATACTTCTTTTTTAGAGCGCTGGTCCCGGGACGTTGATGCGTCAGCCCAGGCTTGGTAGCACTCCTGCTTATGATGCTATTTTACAGGAGCGACCAAACCATGGCTGAGATTGCCTCCAATGGGCACCACAGAGGAAGGAATAAAAAGTTCCATACCCTGAAGTACTACATCAGCGACAGAATCCGCAACAACGTTGGGATCGTCCGGCGAAAAGCTAACCCGCTAACATCCCAAGGGTAGGATGCATAGAAAGACCGCATCCCATCCTAATCGGCTAACCTATAGTGCCAAACACGGCGGCAGCCTGCATAATGCAACTGCGATTTCAGCGTGAGTGGCATCACACTCAGGACAAGACAATGGTCCGAGGAGCCTAAAGGGACGTCGACGGAAATCTGATATCCGTCCGGGTGAAAGGTCAGCAGAAGGTCCAACAGGGGGAGGTGCATGATCCTCCACACCTGGAATCCGCGTAGGCGAAGTAACCAGTTGTGTCAGACCATATGCCAAGGCAAAATCATGAGCAGTTCTACCCGCATGATTGGTTAAACGTGAACCAATCCATTCGGCGTGATGGGCGTCAAAATCGCCGAGGATCACGATCTCTGCGGAGGGGATCTGCTGTAGCAACGAATCTGTAGCCATTTGGACGTGGTCGATGAGTCGGTCTGTTTCGGCATTACCGCTATGGGACCTATAGAGGCACCCGTAGACGCGCGGATGGTCGTCGCTGTCTACGCGTAGCCAAAGGATGAATAGGTCCGAGCCTTTAAGACTGCCGAGGCGTCAAGAACGGATGTCCTCTCTGACGTAAACGCAAACTCCAGCCCGAGGCACAAAGGAGTGTTCCAGTTTGTACCCCGGGTAGGAGAGATACGAGACATCAGCCGGAAAGGACACCTGCGTCTCGGTCAGAACGAGCAGAGCCGGCCTCGCCGTCTCGAGATGGTAGTGGACGGCGTTTAGGTTAGAGTGAAGTCCCCTGATATTGCAGAAATTCACGGACAGCGTGGCAGGGGTCGCCTTGGTCTTGTTGCTCCGTTTGCCCCGAGCAGTTGTAGTCTTGAGTGGAATTTTGCCCCCCACCCCACCCAGAATACGCGGGGCAGCCTGAGCACCCACGCTCAGGAGCGGAGAGACATGGTCGTGGATGCTCAGCGAGGGATTCTCCAGGGGTGCTGGTACCCTTCTGGGGTAGTCTATCATTTAATTCCGCTACCATGTTGATGGGGGGGGGGGGGGGATTTGGGCCTCCGGCCACCTACACTCACCAGACGAAACGCGGAAGCAGAGCTTCCACTTCACGCCGGTATTCTGTGAGGTCGTGGTACCACCCCCGTTTGAGCCGGCCCATACGTGAAACAGCAAAGTTGCCGCGTGGCTCTACCACTGTTAAAAATTGTGTGTTAAACACTGTGTATTGTGAAATTAAAACGAACATTTACCTACCATTTTACTGTGTGCAACTATGTGATATTCATTTATAGGAATCAAATACATATAACAAAAACAATATAATATCATCCATGTTTTAATAACATGCAAATTAACTAAATCCAATTACACTTATGGTATCACTTAAAACTAAGTTTGTTAACGGTCATCCAAGGATTTGTCTCTAGCTATGACGGAGTCGTCAAATTTGACCATATATGTAGTTCCCTTATGCCAGTGAGCTGTAACTTTTGCCGGCTGAAAGAAACATAATAGATTTAACAAATGCCAATAAACTCCCAAACATATAATATTAATAAAAGTTTATTGAGCAGCTCGCTGCTTAAACGCAAAACTACCACATGCCAAAAAAATATAAATTTTACAGGAGAGCCAATTGAAATTTTTTAAATTTTATTTTTTAACTAACTCAACCAAATCACGATCGATTGGAACGCGTGGTACATCATTACATGCGTATTTTCATCCTTAATGACGTTAGTAATTCTGCACTTATGTTTAGAAGGAAGCATACAGAAGCAGAGAAGTTAGTTTTGAATATAAATTAAAGGTGTAATGACCCCGAAATGTATTAAAGCCAGAAGTCGAAAAAAAATCAGGGTTTATATATTTATTTTCTTAAATAAGACATATAAGTCGCTAAGTTTATTTGTAAATGAAAATATAGCATCATTTTAAAATAATTGATATTTTTATTACGTAATTCCGCTTAAAAACATCTGTTTAATATTTCAAAAGTACAAATTCTCATTCAAAAGCTAAAAATGTAAATCTAAAAGCTTTAAACATTGTGAGATCATTCAGTAAATAGATATTTTTATAATTAATCTACTGTAACAGAGTGTGGTTGTCGATTTTCAAATAAAACTTTAATATCGTTTTAATCTAATATATAATTGACAGAGTTTCTGCTTAATGCAACTATGTAAATTACAATGAATCTAGTCGGCGTCATGCTTTTGTTTTTATACCCGCGTTATGCGGTTTACAATTATTCATAAACGGAAGTCGTTTAAAATCACCTACATTATTTATCACATCCGGAATCTAATTCTATACTGTAATTACAAACTTTTTATCGTACTTAAATATTTTAATATACTATAAATCGAATAATAATGCATTTATTTAATCAAGTAATTTTGATTAAGTTAAATTTATTAAATCAAGTGATGTTCAATGATAAGAGGTTTAAGAGTAAGTAAATTTATAATTATGGCTGAGGGCGGGAAACATTTGCTAACACTACTTATCATAGTCACAACTTGCTATTTATTAATAATTACTATGTTATTCACAATCATGAAGATCACAATAGTTATTAATATTAATATAATATTTATAAAAATAATATCAGTTAAATGAAATGCTATAAAATCAAACAATCTTCACAATTTGTTATTTTTTCTATTTAACTAAAAACTACCATGAAAACTAAATAATATAACAATCTTAAAAAAATAGCTTCAATAAAAAATAATTAAATTAATACGCGCTGAAAATCTAAAGATTTGCATAAAAGCTTTCATAATAATGATTTCTTATATTTACGCGAACACTACACATTGAAATAATACTAGTTTTTTACGGAATTTATCGCGTATATTTAACTTTTTAATTACCCGACGTTTCGAGAGCTTTACAGCACCCATGGTCACGGGAAGGACTGAGATGTTCAACGTCCAGCTGTCATAGTTAACCGCGGTTACCATAGATTAAAATTTAACTTTTGTTCCGATCTACACAGTATGAACTTATGGTATCATGGAGTCTTGCAGTTGTATGCTTGGGTTGGGATTTAATTTTATTTATTATAGGATCCCAAGCAGATGGTAGCACCCAGCCATCTTCTCTATTGAAATTAGGATGTTTTTTGATTTCAATAGCCTCGCGAATCATCCTTGGAAGGAATCGGTGTTCTTTAGCGAGGATTTGTGGTCTATCAAATCTGATGTAGTGACGGGGGCGATCCTGTACATGTTCACAGACTGCAGACTTCCCGGAGCGTCGATTCTTCACATCAGCTATATGTTCTTTGACGCGGGTTTTAATGGATCTTTTAGTTTGTCCTATGTAGGAGAGACCACATTCACAATCAAGCTTGTACACTCCTGCATCTTGCAGAGGGACGTTACACTTGACTGATGGTAAAAACTGACCAATCTTCTTCGGCGGCTTAAAGTATGTTTTGATGGAAGCGCGCTTCAAGATGTAGCCAATCTTGTCAGTGACTCCTCTAACATATGGCAGTACAGCAGGTACACGCTCGACTGTGGCCGGCTTCACTCGTTCTCTGTGACGTAGGCGCGGGACCCGAAGCTTGTTGTCATGCAAAACTTGCTTGACATGTTGGAGCTCGGCAGCCAGGTGTTTACTGTCACAGATCCCTCGTGCTCTCTGAAACAAAGATTTACCCACGGTAGCTAACTGTGAAGGATGGTGGTGAGAATCACCGTTTAAATATCTATCTGTATGGGTCTTTTTTCTATACACAGTATGGCTCAAGGTGTTATCAGGATTCCTTATTACTAACACATCTAGAAAAGCTAAGGAATTGTTTGCCTCTAACTCCATTGTGAACTGAATTTTAGAATTTATAGAGTTAAGATGGTCTAAAAAATGCAGTTACTTTATCTAAAGGTAGAATTGTGAAAGTGTCGTCTACGTACCGCTTGTAGAAACTTGGATTTATGGGAGAAGTAAGCAGGGCTTTCTCCTCAAAGTCTTCCATGAATATGTCGGCGACAATGGGAGATACAGGTGAGCCCATCGCCACACCATCTACTTGCTTGTAGAACTCCTCCTTCCACAATAGGTAGCCAGATGTAAGGCAGTGTCTGAGTAATACTGCATATTCTACGGGCATGTTGTTTTCTTCCAGCCTTCTAGTTACAATTGAGATGCAGTCTTCAACAGGTAAGCATGTAAACAATGACTGCACATCAAAACTGACCATAGTTTCATTGTCTGCCAGACGTAGGTCTTTAATCTCGCTGACAAAATGGTAGGAATCCTTTATGTGTGCTCTTGTATGTCCCCTGAGCGGTGAGAGTATTTTCGCTAAGTGTTGAGCCAATCTGTAAGTTGGTGAATCAATTTGGCTCACTATGGGGCGTAATGGAGCATTGGGCTTGTGTATTTTTGGTAACCCATACAACTTTGGTGATTTGGCGCACGTAGGTATTATCCATTTTACGTCCAGATTTAATTTTTCGGAGTGTTTCTTTATGAGGTCACTAGTTGTTTTTAGTGTGCTATTTGTTGGGTCGTTTTTAACCTTTTTATAAGTACTTACATCCGACAAAAAGTTTGTATTTTAGAATTATAATCTGACGTATCCATGACTACCGTGGCGTTTCCCTTATCTGCGCGGAGAATCGTAAGTTCTGGTTTATTGCGTAGGTTCTTTAACGCTATAAATTCGTCTCTGGGAAGATTCGGTTTAGGCACTGAACATCGACGTAACATAGACGAAATGTCTTGACGTATCGCCTCCAAATCTTCTTTCCGCATATTGTTTTTAAATAAACAGTCCTCGACACTACAGATAATTTCTTCGTACGGTAATCTGCGTGGAGTTATAGCGTAATTTAGTCCTTTGGATAAAACCTAAAAAGGACATTCGAGGAAGCGCTAAGATCTTAAATCAGGCGAGTAAAAAAGTTGTTACGGGCGGTAATCCAACAAAAACGCTCCGATCTATATGACATCAATAAATCCATAGACACATCATCCAGTGAATTAAAGAAAGTTTTAACGACGTTTGATTATAATTTTTGCATGGAAACATTAAATAAACGCGAAATTAGTAAATATAACGAATGCAAAAACAAACATATAGAAAAATATCAAAAATTAACGGCCAAATCAAATGTCAAACATCCGAATCAATGCCAGAACCAAAAGCAACCATTGACAAACACAGATCATAGATTAATCGCGTTCTATAATCTGTCAAAACAAACACTGGATGATGCAACAATAAAGGTTAAAGAACCTACGCAATAAACCAGAACTTACGATTCTCCGCGCAGATAAGGGAAACGCCACGGTAGTCATGGATACGTCAGATTATAATTCTAAAATACAAGAACTTTTGTCGGATGTAAGTACTTATAAAAAAGGTTAAAAACGACCCAACAAATAGCACACTAAAAACAACTAGTGACCTCATAAAGAAACACTCCGAAAAATTAAATCTGGACGTAAAATGGATAATACCTACGTGCGCCAAATCACCAAAGTTGTATGGGTTACCAAAAATACACAAGCCCAATGCTCCATTACGCCCCATAGTGAGCCAAATTGATTCACCAACTTACAGATTGGCTCAACACTTAGCGAAAATACTCTCACCGCTCAGGGGACATACAAGAGCACACATAAAGGATTCCTACCATTTTGTCAGCGAGATTAAAGACCTACGTCTGGCAGACAATGAAACTATGGTCAGTTTTGATGTGCAGTCATTGTTTACATGCTTACCTGTTGAAGACTGCATCTCAATTGTAACTAGAAGGCTGGAAGAAAACAACATGCCCGTAGAATATGCAGTATTACTCAGACACTGCCTTACATCTGGCTACCTATTGTGGAAGGAGGAGTTCTACAAGCAAGTAGATGGTGTGGCGATGGGCTCACCTGTATCTCCCATTGTCGCCGACATATTCATGGAAGACTTTGAGGAGAAAGCCCTGCTTACTTCTCCCATAAATCCAAGTTTCTACAAGCGGTACGTAGACGACACTTTCACAATTCTACCTTTAGATAAAGTAACTGCATTTTTAGACCATCTTAACTCTATAAATTCTAAAATTCAGTTCACAATGGAGTTAGAGGCAAACAATTCCTTAGCTTTTCTAGATGTGTTAGTAATTCGGAATCCTGATAACACCTTGAGCCATACTGTGTATAGAAAAAAGACCCATACAGATAGATATTTAAACGGTGATTCTCACCACCATCCTTCACAGTTAGCTACCGTGGGTAAATCTTTGTTTCAGAGAGCACGAGGGATCTGTGACAGTAAACACCTGGCTGCCGAGCTCCAACATGTCAAGCAAGTTTTGCATGACAACAAGCTTCGGGTCCCGCGCCTACGTCACAGAGAACGAGTGAAGCCGGCCACAGTCGAGCGTGTACCTGCTGTACTGCCATATGTTAGAGGAGTCACTGACAAGATTGGCTACATCTTGAAGCGCGCTTCCATCAAAACATACTTTAAGCCGCCGAAGAAGATTGGTCAGTTTTTACCATCAGTCAAGTGTAACGTCCCTCTGCAAGATGCAGGAGTGTACAAGCTTGATTGTGAATGTGGTCTCTCCTACATAGGACAAACTAAAAGATCCATTAAAACCCGCGTCAAAGAACATATAGCTGATGTGAAGAATCGACGCTCCGGGAAGTCTGCAGTCTGTGAACATGTACAGGATCGCCCCCGTCACTACATCAGATTTGATAGACCACAAATCCTCGCTAAAGAACACCGATTCCTTCCAAGGATGATTCGCGAGGCTATTGAAATCAAAAAACATCCTAATTTCAATAGAGAAGATGGCTGGGTGCTACCATCTGCTTGGGATCCTATAATAAATAAAATTAAATCCCAACCCAAGCATACAACTGCAAGACTCCATGATACCATAAGTTCATACTGTGTAGATCGGAACAAAAGTTAAATTTTAATCTATGGTAACCGCGGTTAACTATGACAGCTGGACGTTGAACATCTCAGTCCTTCCCGTGACCATGGGTGCTGTAAAGCTCTCGAAACGTCGGGTAATTAAAAAGTTAAATATACGCGATAAATTCCGTAAAAAACTAGTATTATTTCAATGTGTAGTGTTCGCGTAAATATAAGAAATCATTATGTAAACCAGTACGGACTGGTAATTGCAAATAAAATACGCCGATTAGAAGATCTAAAGACTAAGCGCGCAAGATATCTAACAGCCTTAAATTTCTTGAAGAGATGCCGAGACCATAATCTCATTCCTACGTGTGTCAAAATATCCACCAAAAAGGACATTCGAGGAAGCGCTAAGATCTTAAATCAGGCGAGTAAAAAGTTGTTACGGGCGGTAATCCAACAAAAACGCTCCGATCTATATGACATCAATAAATCCATAGACACATCATCCAGTGAATTAAAGAAAGTTTTAACGACGTTTGATTATAATTTTTGCATGGAAACATTAAATAAACGCGAAATTAGTAAATATAACGAATGCAAAAACAAACATATAGAAAAATATCAAAAATTAACGGCCAAATCAAATGTCAAACATCCGAATCAATGCCAGAACCAAAAGCAACCATTGACAAACACAGATCATAGATTAATCGCGTTCTATAATCTGTCAAAACAAACACTGGATGATGCAACAATAAAGGTTTTATCCAAAGGACTAAATTACGCTATAACTCCACGCAGATTACCGTACGAAGAAATTATCTGTAGTGTCGAGGACTGTTTATTTAAAAACAATATGCGGAAAGAAGATTTGGAGGCGATACGTCAAGACATTTCGTCTATGTTACGTCGATGTTCAGTGCCCAAACCGAATCTTCCCAGAGACGAATTTATAGCGTTAAAGAACCTACGCAATAAACCAGAACTTACGATTCTCCGCGCAGATAAGGGAAACGCCACGGTAGTCATGGATACGTCAGATTATAATTCTAAAATACAAGAACTTTTGTCGGATGTAAGTACTTATAAAAAGGTTAAAAACGACCCAACAAATAGCACACTAAAAACAACTAGTGACCTCATAAAGAAACACTCCGAAAAATTAAATCTGGACGTAAAATGGATAATACCTACGTGCGCCAAATCACCAAAGTTGTATGGGTTACCAAAAATACACAAGCCCAATGCTCCATTACGCCCCATAGTGAGCCAAATCGATTCACCAACTTACAGATTGGCTCAACACTTAGCGAAAATACTCTCACCGCTCAGGGGACACACAAGAGCACACATAAAGGATTCCTACCATTTTGTCAGCGAGATTAAAGACCTGCGTCTGGCAGACAATGAAACTATGGTCAGTTTTGATGTGCAGTCATTGTTTACATGCTTACCTGTTGAAGACTGCATCTCAATTGTAACTAGAAGGCTGGAAGAAAACAACATGCCCGTAGAATATGCAGTATTACTCAGACACTGCCTTACATCTGGCTACCTATTGTGGAAGGAGGAGTTCTACAAGCAAGTAGATGGTGTGGCGATGGGCTCACCTGTATCTCCCATTGTCGCCGACATATTCATGGAAGACTTTGAGGAGAAAGCCCTGCTTACTTCTCCCATAAATCCAAGTTTCTACAAGCGGTACATAGACGACACTTTCACAATTCTACCTTTAGATAAAGTAACTGCATTTTTAGACCATCTTAACTCTATAAATTCTAAAATTCAGTTCACAATGGAGTTAGAGGCAAACAATTCCTTAGCTTTTCTAGATGTGTTAGTAATTCGGAATCCTGATAACACCTTGAGCCATACTGTGTATAGAAAAAAGACCCATACAGATAGATATTTAAACGGTGATTCTCACCACCATCCTTCACAGTTAGCTACCGTGGGTAAATCTTTGTTTCAGAGAGCACGAGGGATCTGTGACAGTAAACACCTGGCTGCCGAGCTCCAACATGTCAAGCAAGTTTTGCATGACAACAAGCTTCGGGTCCCGCGCCTACGTCACAGAGAACGAGTGAAGCCGGCCACAGTCGAGCGTGTACCTGCTGTACTGCCATATGTTAGAGGAGTCACTAACAAGATTGGCTACATCTTGAAGCGCGCTTCCATCAAAACATACTTTAAGCCGCCGAAGAAGATTGGTCAGTTTTTACCATCAGTCAAGTGTAACGTCCCTCTGCAAGATGCAGGAGTGTACAAGCTTGATTGTGAATGTGGTCTCTCCTACATAGGACAAACTAAAAGATCCATTAAAACCCGCGTCAAAGAACATATAGCTGATGTGAAGAATCGACGCTCCGGGAAGTCTGCAGTCTGTGAACATGTACAGGATCGCCCCCGTCACTACATCAGATTTGATAGACCACAAATCCTCGCTAAAGAACACCGATTCCTTCCAAGGATGATTCGCGAGGCTATTGAAATCAAAAAACATCCTAATTTCAATAGAGAAGATGGCTGGGTGCTACCATCTGCTTGGGATCCTATAATAAATAAAATTAAATCCCAACCCAAGCATACAACTGCAAGACTCCATGATACCATAAGTTCATACTGTGTAGATCGGAACAAAAGTTAAATTTTAATCTATGGTAACCGCGGTTAACTATGACAGCTGGACGTTGAACATCTCAGTCCTTCCCGTGACCATGGGTGCTGTAAAGCTCTCGAAACGTCGGGTAATTAAAAAGTTAAATATACGCGATAAATTCCGTAAAAAACTAGTATTATTTCAATGTGTAGTGTTCGCGTAAATATAAGAAATCATTATGTAAACCAGTACGGACTGGTAATTGCAAATAAAATACGCCGATTAGAAGATCTAAAGACTAAGCGCGCAAGATATCTAACAGCCTTAAATTTCTTGAAGAGATGCCGAGACCATAATCTCATTCCTACGTGTGTCAAAATATCCACCAAAAAGGACATTCGAGGAAGCGCTAAGATCTTAAATCAGGCGAGTAAAAAGTTGTTACGGGCGGTAATCCAACAAAAACGCTCCGATCTATATGACATCAATAAATCCATAGACACATCATCCAGTGAATTAAAGAAAGTTTTAACGACGTTTGATTATAATTTTTGCATGGAAACATTAAATAAACGCGAAATTAGTAAATATAACGAATGCAAAAACAAACATATAGAAAAATATCAAAAATTAACGGCCAAATCAAATGTCAAACATCCGAATCAATGCCAGAACCAAAAGCAACCATTGACAAACACAGATCATAGATTAATCGCGTTCTATAATCTGTCAAAACAAACACTGGATGATGCAACAATAAAGGTTTTATCCAAAGGACTAAATTACGCTATAACTCCACGCAGATTACCGTACGAAGAAATTATCTGTAGTGTCGAGGACTGTTTATTTAAAAACAATATGCGGAAAGAAGATTTGGAGGCGATACGTCAAGACATTTCGTCTATGTTACGTCGATGTTCAGTGCCCAAACCGAATCTTCCCAGAGACGAATTTATAGCGTTAAAGAACCTACGCAATAAACCAGAACTTACGATTCTCCGCGCAGATAAGGGAAACGCCACGGTAGACATGGATACGTCAGATTATAATTCTAAAATACAAGAACTTTTGTCGGATGTAAGTACTTATAAAAAAGGTTAAAAACGACCCAACAAATAGCACACTAAAAACAACTAGTGACCTCATAAAGAAACACTCCGAAAAATTAAATCTGGACGTAAAATGGATAATACCTACGTGCGCCAAATCACCAAAGTTGTATGGGTTACCAAAAATACACAAGCCCAATGCTCCATTACGCCCCATAGTGAGCCAAATTGATTCACCAACTTACAGATTGGCTCAACACTTAGCGAAAATACTCTCACCGCTCAGGGGACACACAAGAGCACACATAAAGGATTCCTACCATTTTGTCAGCGAGATTAAAGACCTGCGTCTGGCAGACAATGAAACTATGGTCAGTTTTGATGTGCAGTCATTGTTTACACGCTTACCTGTTGAAGACTGCATCTCAATTGTAACTAGAAGGCTGGAAGAAAACAACATGCCCGTAGAATATGCAGTATTACTCAGACACTGCCTTACATCTGGCTACCTATTGTGGAAGGAGGAGTTCTACAAGCAAGTAGATGGTGTGGCGATGGGCTCACCTGTATCTCCCATTGTCGCCGACATATTCATGGAAGACTTTGAGGAGAAAGCCCTGCTTACTTCTCCCATAAATCCAAGTTTCTACAAGCGGTACATAGACGACACTTTCACAATTCTACCTTTAGATAAAGTAACTGCATTTTTAGACCATCTTAACTCTATAAATTCTAAAATTCAGTTCACAATGGAGTTAGAGGCAAACAATTCCTTAGCTTTTCTAGATGTGTTAGTAATTCGGAATCCTGATAACACCTTGAGCCATACTGTGTATAGAAAAAAGACCCATACAGATAGATATTTAAACGGTGATTCTCACCACCATCCTTCACAGTTAGCTACCGTGGGTAAATCTTTGTTTCAGAGAGCACGAGGGATCTGTGACAGTAAACACCTGGCTGCCGAGCTCCAACATGTCAAGCAAGTTTTGCATGACAACAAGCTTCGGGTCCCGCGCCTACGTCACAGAGAACGAGTGAAGCCGGCCACAGTCGAGCGTGTACCTGCTGTACTGCCATATGTTAGAGGAGTCACTAACAAGATTGGCTACATCTTGAAGCGCGCTTCCATCAAAACATACTTTAAGCCGCCGAAGAAGATTGGTCAGTTTTTACCATCAGTCAAGTGTAACGTCCCTCTGCAAGATGCAGGAGTGTACAAGCTTGATTGTGAATGTGGTCTCTCCTACATAGGACAAACTAAAAGATCCATTAAAACCCGCGTCAAAGAACATATAGCTGATGTGAAGAATCGACGCTCCGGGAAGTCTGCAGTCTGTGAACATGTACAGGATCGCCCCCCGTCACTACATCAGATTTGATAGACCACAAATCCTCGCTAAAGAACACCGATTCCTTCCAAGGATGATTCGCGAGGCTATTGAAATCAAAAAACATCCTAATTTCAATAGAGAAGATGGCTGGGTGCTACCATCTGCTTGGGATCCTATAATAAATAAAATTAAATCCCAACCCAAGCATACAACTGCAAGACTCCATGATACCATAAGTTCATACTGTGTAGATCGGAACAAAAGTTAAATTTTAATCTATGGTAACCGCGGTTAACTATGACAGCTGGACGTTGAACATCTCAGTCCTTCCCGTGACCATGGGTGCTGTAAAGCTCTCGAAACGTCGGGTAATTAAAAAGTTAAATATACGCGATAAATTCCGTAAAAAACTAGTATTATTTCAAAGCTTTCATAATATTAAGGTATCACATTTTTTCTATTAATTTTATGATACCCTGCTTTTATGTCTCTGAAACTTTCAGTCTTAGTTTTTTTTTCAATGTGTGTACCCTTTTAAGGTTTTTATCCTCATAGGACATTTTGAATAAAAATTTATCTCTGTTGTCCTTGGTGATTTTCATAATTTTAATATCTGCACATTTCACTTTCTCTCCGTCTTCACTTGTCGTGGTTTCCCGTAGCTAACGGTTTTAAATTATGAAAATCTTCATATGTGAGTGAGTTGCTTTACATTGTACGGAGTGCCATTCTTTTTTGACGTCTTAATGAGTGTTATATACTGATCTGGTACATAGATAGGCGATGCTTTGGGTGTTCTTGATATATTTTTTTGGATATTTGAGTGTACAGAATCACCTTCATTTTTTTTTCGATGTACTGTTTGGAAAAGAAAATGAATCTATTTGTACTGAGAAACTGAGATCAGGCTGGCTGTCCGGAATAGAATTTGTGGAGACATCATTTAGATCCACTGCATCATTTTCTTAGATATATTTTCAAGCGGCATTGTGTTAGAATTATAGTTGAATGTGCATAGATCTCTTGGCGTTTTACCTGGACTGCCACTTTCATCGCAAACTCTATTTGAAACAAAGAAAACAAAAAAATGAGTATTGTAATAATAATACGAATTAATAATACTATCCAAGATTTCGCTCCCCGAGATCACCTTTATTATAATTGCAACAGCTTTTCGGACCCCAAAGTAAAGTAATGAAGAAGTTTAAGTATTAGACCATTAATTCCAGATATATCTTCATTCAACTTAACCTCTTTAAAGTTAGTAAAGATATGTTAATACTCGTCATCACTTATAGATGAACTTAATAAATGTTTAATTAAATATAATATGTACTTACTTTTTTTTAGGTGTTCGACGGGACTCCCAAGCTCTAACTAAATATCAAATAGCATTAATTAATCACTAACTAAGCTTTTACATTTTTATTACTAATTTTAAACGAAAAATGGGTACAAAAATGTTAAAAATCATAACATAATGCTAATAAACGAACGCATTATTCTCCTTTTGAGTATTCAGGTTACATAAAAGACGTTACAGAGCAATAAAATTTAAAAAAATCTATAATGCTATACATTCTAAAAACGGAGCCGATTAGTAAATACCACTTTTAAATGTAATATTTTATTTATTTTCAATATCGTTATGTATTAAAACAACATTATACCAAAACAGTGAGTTTCAGTTTAAAAATATTAAAAAAATTTTGACATGTGGTAGTTTGGTTCCAAGAAAACGTGCATTCACGCTGGCAGCCCGACAACAACTGACAATATGGCGGTTTTGAATTGAAGTTTGTCGCAAAAGGTCAACATTCAAAACAAATATTTCGTATCTTTTTGGTGTTTTAAGGTCGAAATCAACGGGTGTCTTCGATTCAGGTATAAATATAATACATTATAAAATGAATTATACAATAAAACAAATTTTCATCTTTTTTATTTATGGTAGTTTTGAATTTAAGCAGCGAGCTATCATTTAATGATTTCATATATTGACGGAACACAAGGAATATTTGAATATATATTAAGTAAATAAAAATATGCAATGTGCAACACTCACAAAACCACTTTTAGTGAGGACAGCTTCTATAATGCCAGCATTAAATGTAGCACAGTTGAGAGAGCCTTTGTCTTTGGGCACACTTATAAATTTGTTTACCTGTAAAAGATATTGATGTTTATGTAATAGACCTGGGTAAAACTATGACCTCAAGAATACAATTGTTCAGTATTAACACAAATTCCTTATACTAGTCGCCAATAGACTTTGAAATGTAGAGGACTCTTTTTCAACTCCCTGTATTGTCCAAAATGTACTTTTCTGAGTCCACTTTATACAAAATACACCGAGCTAGCCCAGAGCTGACTAAAAGATTTGTGAAATCATTTTTGGTATGCACTACAATGAACGCTTATTAGTAGGCATTATTAACATGTGGTTTTGTGATAAAATAGGCCTATTTAAAAATATTAAAAACTGTATTAAAGAGTATTAAATTATTGTAGTATTAGTGTATTTGTGTATTTAAGAGGATTACATGTATTCGTAGTATATGGATGTAAAGGAGGCGAGAGAGGTGTGTCAGGATTGTGGCAAATGGAAGTCCGTAGTCTCTGCCTACCCCTCTGGGTGACAAGCGTGAGTGTTTTATGTTATGTTTTATGTATTAAAAATCAGTATTTGCCTAACAGCTGGTTCAAACTCAAGGTGTTACAAATTCATTGATATTTGGCACAATTAAAATAGGCTGCACATGATTTGAATTTAATTACCTACTTTATTCTCTAAATGTTTTCAAAATTAAAATATATCCTCCTCCTAGGCCTCCCCCAAGGAATGTCACAAAGCACGGTTCTGAGCCACCTGCATCCATCGACTTCTTCATGTTTTACCAGGTCGTCACTTCATCAAGTGGGGGGAAGTCCTACACTTCGCCTGCTAGTACGAATCTGCTACTCAAGCAAAGTTCAAAAATTTTATTAAACTAAGTTTGTATAAAAAGGGTTATTATAATATTAAGGAATTTATGGATGATAATAACCCCTGGGAAGTGTGATCGCTACCACGCTATTTATAATTTGTCTTGTGTTGTTAATTGTAAACATGATTGTAAGCTATTATTTGAAAAAAAAAATTGTCCCGCTGGGTTTCTTGCTGGTTCTTCCCAGGACAGAGTTTTTTTTTGCGAACCAGTGGTAAATGAAAAAATTCACTTCCAATAAGTATTGTTTATAATCTACATTGAATAAAAAAATTTCTGTTTCAAGAACCTTTTTTCTTTATTGGTTATCGGTTCTTCGAGCTATATGGCTGGCCCAGTTTATCACGCAGAGAAATTCAGAGCATAGCCCTCTCCATAGCTCGCTGAGCCACCTTGAGCTTCCTCATACGGCCAGCAGTGAAGGTCCACGTCTCAAATCCATAGGTCATCACTGACAATTTTGTACCAATCTAGTTTTGAGGTATGCCTGACGAGAAGATGTGTCCTAATCTTCCAAACACTGCCCAGCCGAGTTGAATCTGTCGATTGAATTCTCGGTCGAAATTGGACTTACCTAGTCCAACTACTTGTCCCAGGTAAACATACTTGTCAACAACTTCGAACTTAGTGCTCCCAAAAACAACCGGGATAGGTGGTGACATGGACATTACACATGACTTTTGTTATGTCCATGTTCATCTTAATACCTATCCGTTGCTAGACACTATTGAGGTCATTGAGCATAGTGCTTAGGTCCTCCAGCGATTAGCCATAAGGACTTTATCGTCGGCAAATCGAAGGTGAGTGATGTACTCGCTATTGACGTTAATACATATCCTTTCCAGTCCAGTAGCTTGAAAACATCTTCCAATGCAGCGGTGAAGAATTTCGGGGATATTACGTCTCCCTGTCTTACATCTCTCTGTAGTTGGATAGGTTTCGTACACTGGTTCTGTATTCCGATAGCCATTGTAGCCGTACTGTACAAACACTTCAGCATTTCGATATACTGACAGTCAACTTGGCACTGCTAAAGGGACTGCAGCACCACCTATATTTCGATGGAATCAAAGGCTTTCTCATAGTCTACATAAGCAAGACAAAGTGGCAGATTTGAAGAAAGGGCTGTAATAAAGGAAAAAACAATGAAAAATAGGCCTTCTCCTCTGTTCCCCTATAACACCATATTTTTTCGTCATGGTATAAAGTCAACCAGTATATACTAGATCAAAACAAAAATACAACAGTAACTTACTAAAGCATCTTTCTCAATAATGTAGTAAGTTCTTTCATCATCATTAGCATGCTCCAGTTTATCAGCTTCTTTACCAAATAATACCTGTAAAGCAATAATATTTATATTATTTAAATTACAACTAAAATGATGAACCTTTTTAAGTCTACTATTAGACTGAGTCCAAGATTTTGTCTACGAGCATACACTTTTTGGAGGATTGCCCATATACACCATATTGGACAGGCAGGTCGGCAAATGCAAGTTGTGCCAAAACCCTTGCACAGGTGATGTTTTACACGATCAGTACGAAAATTTAGGTTCAGTGTTTAAGGTTTTCATAATTTATTCAAGTGATTATAGTTAACTAATGAATATTTTCTTTTAAAGCATCACATCCTGAACACATTGCAACTATCATTAAGAAGTAGGAGTATTACTGGAGCTCTCTTTATAAGTAAGGGTAAACACCATAAACCCAGTCAGTATTCTAGAGAGCTAACTATAGAAATATTATTGGTATTCTTTTCCTATTATATATAGGAGATCCTTTTTACTGATGATGAGGAATCCTATTCATCTTTGTAACGGAGGTGACAGTGTATCTACATTTAGATTCTTAATAAAGGATTGATGAAGATGTCTATGGGTTGCAGCAACCAATTACCATCAGGTGTGTGCTCAATTGACACCCTTATTTGATAAAATAATATTAAGAAGAAAGATAATAATAATAATAATAAGTAGTTCGATAGACTCTATAAATATTAAAAGGGGTATATTCCAGGGAGATAGTTTGAGCCCAACTTTGTTTTGTTTAGCCCTGAATCCTTTAAGCACTACTATTGAGGAATCCGGATTAGGGTTTCGGTTTCGAAAAGAAAACTCACCGATCTCACATCTACTTTATATGGATGATCTCAAACTATTCACATCAAAAGAGAGTAATCTACTATTATTGTTGAAATTAACACATAGTTTCAACAATGATATTAGAATGGAATTTGGAATAGATAAATGTGCTGTCATCAACGTAAATAGGGGCAAAATTAAAGATTGTAATAAATTTGCAATTACAAATGACTTACATTTCAGTTCTCCTTCTGAAACAGAAACCTATAAATACTTGGGCATGGCAGAAGCACTAGGAATTAATGACAAAAATATTAAAGAAAATTCAAAAGTAAAATTTATGTCAAGATTAAAAAAAGTTATCAAAAGTCATTTATCTGGCGGAAACAAAATTAGAGCATATAACTCCTGGGTAATACCTAGCCTTCTATATACTTTTGGTGTTACAAGGTGGTCTCAAACAGAATTGGATGACTTAGATAGACGAGTCCGTACATTAATGACTACACACAGAATGCACCACCCACGATCATCTGTCATGAGGTTGCATCTTCCAAGAAAAGATGGTGGACGGGGCTTATTAAACATTAAAAACCTGCACAACCGTGAAGTATACAACCTCAGAGACTATTTTATTAAAAAAAAGACACATCACACATTCATAATGACGTAGTGATTAATGACAAATCATTAACCCCGCTTAATATGTCGGCAAAGGACTGGCAGAGGCCTCATACTATGACTATGGATGAATGCAAAAAGGTTTGGAATGACAAACAACTGCATGGTCGATTTTTTAAAGCATTGACTAATCCTTGTGTAGACATGGTTGCATCAGTACATTGGTTACAATTTGGTGACCTTTTTGCAGAAACTGAAGGTTTTATCTGTGCAATACAAGATGAAGTAATTAAAACGAACAACTACCGGAGATATATTCTGAGGGACGGCACAGTTGACGTATGTCGCGCACATCACCACCCTGGAGAGTCCCTCAGACATGTTATTTCCGGTTATTCACAACTATCAAATGGTGAGTATTTGTACAGACATAACCAAGTAGCTAGAATAATACACCAACAGCTTGCCATTAAATTTGGCTTTACTCAACAGGACATTCCATAAGTATGAACCAAAGCCAGTCCTTGAAAATAGAAGTGTCACACTGTACTGGGATCAGTCAATTATCACAAACAGGTTTATAGTGGCAAATAAACCTGACATTGTGGTGATAGACCGAACTACACGCAAGGCAATAATAGTGGATATCAGTGTTCCTCATGACGAGAATCTCGTAAAAGCAGAGAATGATAAAAAAATTAAATATATCGACCTGGCTCATGAGATTGTCGCTATGTGGGACGTTGATTCTACTATTATGGTACCAATAATTGTTTCAGTCAACGGGCTTATTAGTAAAAATATGGACGATTATCTATCCAAGTTAGGTTTGGGCAAATGGCTGAAATCATTAATTCAAAAATTGGCCTTATTAAATATGGCTCGAATAGTAAGAAGGTTCCTATCTTTGGATGCCTAACTTCACCGATGGCTTAGAATTCCTCGCTGCGGTGGATAATAACCAAAATAATAATATTATTTATATAGATTGTATTTATATTTATAATATTATAGTTTTGTGATAATATATGTGATAAAAATAATAATAATGTTTGGATCAATGCCTTTACATGCTGCCTGAGGCATGGAGGGGGGACACCGCCAACTTTCTAACTTTGGGCTGCTACTGAGAACTTCTTTACTAAAACCCAATAAGTGATTTTGGCCTGACCCGGACCTCATGATCAATAATAATGTCCTCCAGACCAAATTTCGGTCACGGCAGCCTGCCCAACGGAGACTAGTTATCGGCGCAGGACAGGATTATAGTGCCCAAGTGTATGCGCAAGCACAAGTGCACTCTCTATTCCCTCACTCTCATAATCCGATGGGACGGTAAACCGACACGACCGGAGAGAGATCGGGCGCAAAACCAAAGGCTTTACGTGCTTTCCGAGGCACGGGGGTGGGACACCGCCAACTTCCTGACTCCGGGCAAGTACTGAGAATTTTTTGACAGAAAACTCAATAATTAAAATATAAAAATTTAATATAAATAACCCAGGATCTCATGATCAGCAGCCGCACTACTACAACCACTAGACCAACGAGGCAGTCGTCATCATGATCAATAATCGAGTTTACAACCACTAAACCAACAAGGAAGTCAAGAAGAAAGATAATAATGTGCCAATTATTTCACCTTCCAAAGTGTAGACTTAACAAAAAGCAGCATATTTAGTAGCTTGATTTCCCTTTTACTATTTCTCTCCCTGACAAAGTACAGATCTAATAATCGGGTGCCCACATCCTGTCCTATCTCTGATAATCTGAAAATGAATATTACAAATGTTTATGGGTATAGTATAAAATAACTTTCATTTAAGTACATAAAAGTTTCACAATGAGTGTTTCAATTTAAACTGGAATTGTTGAAAAAAATTAAAAATAGGTTTGTTTTTAGTAGATGTAAGAAATCAGTATTTTTATTTACGATTTAATGTTTCTTATAGCTTACAGCAGTGTGTTAAATTATTGACACTTCACTTACTTGTTTTGAAGCTCATTTACGGAATGTGATCGGTTTTGACAGTATTGAATAATTTCAGAAAAAAGGAGGGCGTATAAAGCTAGTGAAATTTCGCCTTTTCCTTTACTTAATGGTTTGTCTAGTATAGACGTCTTAGATCGACCAGACGACATAACTATTGCGTTAAATTATTATGAAGTACTTGGTAGAGCATCGATTACAAACATAAAATTGGAAGACAAGCCAATTTTAAGAAGAAAATAAGGCAGAATAAATCCAAGACGATTATTCTTGTTTTGACATGTCAAATGACAATCTAAATTGTCAGAGAGTGACAAACAAAACACAGTGCTGCCGTATGAAGAAGAAATATAAATATACATACATAAACACTCACGCCTGTCACCCAGAGGGGTAGGCAGAGACTACGGTCTTCCATTTGACACGATCCTGACATACCTCTTTCGCCTCCTTTACATCCATATATCTTCGCATACATGCTCATCGGTTAAGGGTACTTTTAACGTGGCCCATTTTCAAAATATCGCCAATTTGGTCGATAAACTTTTTACTAGGGCGTCCCTTCCCGACTCTGCCGTTCACATCTGCCATATAAATTTGCTTTGGCACTCTTTCCTCATTCATTCTTTCTACGTGATCAAACCTGTAAAAATGAAGAAGAAAAGGTGGACTAAAGCTAATCCCTTATCAAAATTGCTCTATATTTTACAAAAATTTGCTTTCTAAAATCCACCAAATTCCGCTAAGTTTTATCCTGTAAATGAAATAAGAAAATGCGATTTTTTTTTAAAGTTTTATCTTGTAAATGAAATAAGAAAAATGCGATTTTTTAAGACATCTTCATTTAATTAATTAATATTAGGTACTAAAATCCACTAAATTAGACAATTCCACTACGTTTTCATGATCATCATCACCTCCAGATGCCAATGATGAGCCTACACCTGCTTCTATTCTTTTTTTCACATTTTTAGTAATTTGTCGAGCACATTTTCACATAGAACTTTATGTGTGGCAGTTTTGCTTAAGAAATTTTTAAGTGATGACGTATCCTTACCTATATTTGAGATAACTGTTTCACCTGACATCCGCTTACATAGCTTACTTTTGATAATGTTCATAACGCCGAAAATCTGCTATACTTCGGCGTTTGAATGTTGAAGTGACAGCACGCTGATGGCTAACTCCACTTACTTACTTACTTACTTATCTTCACGCACAATCCCTAACGGGGTAGCCAGAGAGAACAGATCGCCAAGTGTCACGATCCTTACATACCTCTTTCGCTTCTTTCAGGTTCATTAACTTCTTCATACATGCACGTCTAGGTATCCGAGTACTCTTGACCCTCCCTTCTTCGAGCAATTTGCTCACATGGTCTTCGAAAGTTAGTCTCGGTCTACCTCGACACCTTTTAATATTTACTTTCGCTCTATATATTTTCTTCACCATTCGGTCTTCACTCATTCGTTCAACGTGCCCAAACCATTGGAGTACGCCCCTATCAATTTTTGTGATAAGGTCATCTTTCAATCCTGCCATATTGCGAATCTCTTCGTTTCGCTTTCGGTCGGCTAAGGTAACGCCACACATTTTACGAAGAGACCGCATCTCCACTGCATTCAACTTGCTTTTATGCTTCTTCTGGCATACCCAGGTTTCGCTGCACACATTACAGTCATAGTAAAGTGACTGCACACTCTTCACCACGCCTTGCCTTTTTACTAATGCATTCAGGGCACCATTGACTTTGTTTCCGGCAGCGACACGCCTATCCACATCTAAATCACATCTTCCATCCCGGCTGAAAGCACTCCCCAAGTATACAATTTCATTTACCTGTTCTAGACATTCCTGATTTACCCATATTTCACATTTCGTTCTCTCTTCGTCCTTTTCAAATACCAGAACCTTAGTTTTATTAGCATTCAAACGGAGACCTTTAATTTCACATTCCTCTTTCATACACGTGACTAATGCCTGCAGTTCTGCTTCTGATGGTGCAATAAGCACTGCATCATCAGCATACAGCAGACAATTAACTTTTATGTCACCCAATTTCACACCCAAACAGCTATTTTTCAGCTTCTGTAAACAGCTGTCGAGATACAGTATGAACAGCCAGGAAGACATGACACAACCCTGTTTTACGCCCGCTTGGACGCTAAACATGGGTGACAGGTCACGCCCTACCCGCACACAGGCTTTACAGTCATAGTAAAGTGACTGCACAGCCCTTAACAATCGACCATCCACACCATATCCCGGCAACAGTTCCCACATTTTCTTCCTTATAACCTTATCAAATGCTTTCTCCAGATCCACAAAAGCACAGAAAATCTTCTGGTTAACACTCAGAAGCTTCTCCGTGATCATGCGGAGAGAAAACATTTGATCCCTGCATCCTCTTCCAGGTCTAAATCCGCATTGTTTCTCCCATAAGAATCTTTCCGATTTCTCTTGCATCCTACGTGTCAAAACCTTCGAGTAAACTTTACTTGCTAAACTGGTCAAGCTGATCGCCCGATAGCACCCGCAGTCAAAATGTGAACCTTTACCTTTATATAAAGGCACAATGACCGCGGATCGCCAATCATCCGGGACATCTCCCGTCCGCCAGCACAAATTGCACAGCAGATGGAAGCTGTCCCAGACGCGAGGCCCACCGTACTTGACCATTTCAGCAGTAACTCTGTCTAGTCCCGCAGCCTTACCACATTTCAAACTTCGAATCGCACGTTCAATCTCTTTCATGCTGATGACCTCAGTGTCATCGAGGTCCGTGTCTGGCGTGCCAGTCACGGCGTCACCCCCGGATCCTTCACTAAGATCATGACACGCATACATTTCTCTATAAAATTCACTCCATCGCTGCATGACGTCCGATTTTTCTGAGAGGACGTCATTGGTTCTCGAAAGCACTTTGTTCATTCTTAAGGCTGTCGCACCACTCCGGGACCTTCCAACCTCTTTCCAGAAGAGTTTGGAGTTTTCCCTAAAGTTGTGCGACAACCTCTCGTCCGCTTCTATTCTACACCTTTCACGTACTTCCTCAATCAATGTTTTCGCATGAACTTTCTGCAGCTTATATCTTTCTTTCATCTTCTCTCTCATATGCTCATCGTTACTAGAGGCCAAGTAGTGTAACCATGCTTTTTCTTCTTTTTTTACAGCTTCTCTCACTTCATCATTCCACCATGCATCTCTTACTACTACCTCTTTTTGTCGTACCACATACTTCTTCCGCTGCACTTACCATTCCATCCCTAAGGTTCTGCCATGTTCTCTCTACACATTCTTTCCTGCCATCGATGGTGTCAAGCTTTTCGGCTACCCTCGTGTGATATTTGTCCCTAGTATCCGCTTCCTGAAGCTTCCAGCTTCGGATGCGACTAACTCCACTAATTTCCGTAAGGCATCTTAGCCGAATTTCTGTTTTTTTTTTCACTATATCATCGCATTCATCTTCTTATTTGACCAATTGAATTTCACGTCATTTGCTCCTACTCAGATCTATATTTCTGGCTATAATCCTTCTAAAGCCTTCTATCTCAGTGACACCTTAAAATTTTCACGAAACGAACAAAACTGAGCTAAAAGACTAACACGAAACTCGAAAGTGGGTAAAACCAGTTCTTCTCAGGTATTAAAGCTTAGAGGATTCATATAATACATACATACATAAACACTCACGCCTGTCACCCAGAGGGGTAGGCAGAGACTACGGACTTCCATTTGGCACGATCCTGACATACCTCTTTCGCCTCCTTTACATCCATATATCTACGCTCGTCTATACATGCTCGTCGGTTAAGGGTACTTCTAACGTGGCCCATTTTCAAAATATCGCCAATTTGGTCGATAAACTTTTTCTTAGGGCGTCCCTTCCCGACTCGGCCATTCACATCTGCCATATAAATTTGCTTTGTCACTCTTTCCTCATTCATTCTTTCTACGTGACCAAACCACCGAAGCATTCCTTTCTTAATCCTGGTCACAACATCATCTTGCATACCACATTTATCTCTTATCACGCAATTTCTCACCCTGTCATTCAGATTACACCCTAGCATATTCCTTAAAGACCGCATTTCTACAGCATTTATTCTACTTTTGTGCTTCTTCTGCCACACCCAGCTTTCACTACCATACATTAAAGTAGGGACTAACACAGCATTATGAATTACTATACGTGCCTGTTTTGACAAATTCTGGTTCTTCATAATAGAGTGTAGTGCCCCATTCACTCTATTCCCTGCATTTACTCGTCGTTCTATATCCCTATCATATCTACCATCCCTGCTAAATACACAACCCAAATACACAAACTCATCCACTTGCTCAATCAACTCTCCTTCTATTCTTATTTCACATACCGTTTTGCTTTCTTCTCTTTCAAAAACCATCACTTTCGTCTTACTTGCGTTCACTTTCATTCCCCTTTCTTTTAATTCCCAGTTCATTAATGTAACCATCATTTGCAACTCTGCCGCCGATGACGCAAGTATGACTTGATCATCGGCATACAAAAGGCATTTGACGGTTAACTCGCCCATTCTTAACCCACATTCTTCATCTTTCAAAGTTTGCAAACACCGGTCCATAAATAGGTTTAACAGCCAAGGGGAAGCCACACAGCCCTGTCTGACACCTTTTTGGATGCCAAACCAGTCCGAGTAGACCCCATTGATCCTGACACAAGCACTAGAGTCCCTATAAAGAGACCTTAATGCCTGTATCAAACCAGCGCTCAACCCAAGTTCAGTGTTTGCCATAACACATTCCTGTCCACTCTGTCATAAGCCTTTTCCAAGTCCATGAACGCACAAAAAACTTTCTGGTTTTTGGCCAAAAACTTCTCCGCAATCATGCGCATGGAAAAGACTTGATCTGTACACCCCATTCCCTTTCTAAAACCCGCTTGCACATCCCAAATTTTTCCATCAGTTTCTTTCATAACTCTTTCAATTAACACCTTAGCATACAGTTTACCCACAATACTAAGCAAGCTGATACCGCGGTAGTTTTTGCAGTCCTGCTGTGACCCTTTTCCTACGATTCATATAATGAAAAGCAATATCAATATCATAATGCGAAAGGGAGATAAAATAACGCATCAGCAACATTTTGGCCAGAGAATACCCGAACGATAGACTCGCTAGTGTTTTTATCACATCGTGCTGCCAACTAATATCAAATTTTCCACCAAATTCTACTATATATTTTTTAGAGCTTAAATATTTAAAAATAGCGCTATGGACTATAGAATCGCACTGGATCTAGCGCCAAATGCGCTTAATTGGCAACACTGAAATAACGCAGTGCAGGCTGAGAATTTACTATGGAGGATTTATTATAGAGCTTCCTCCCAGATAGACATCTGGGAAAACCCCCTGTCTGTAGTCTGTATACGTAGACAGAGAAACCTATAGACTAATGATTAGTGTGGCCTCGAGTGAGAAAGGACGATAACATAGTTTTGGTTATACAATAATCTTTATGACTTTTAAACATATTTAGATAAAATTTTTAATTATTCTAAGAACTAAACTGAACAATATTCAACAATCTTAAGTTTACAAAACACTTTTTTCTCACTTAAACCAACTTGTAAACTCCTTAGATCGCTACGAACTGTCAAAGTTGTTTAGCAAAGTGTAGTTTGCTAAACAAAAAAACCGGCACGCAGAAACGGACACACAACCACACCGCTCTGTCTCATTTCTATGCAAGACATATGCATAAATCTATCTTTTTATAGTACATTTTATTTGGTGGTGGAACTATATAAATATACGTTTAAATTTTATCTAAATATGTTTAAAAGTTTTTCTGCACGTACCAGAAATCAGTAAGCCTTTCAACATTGTGCAATTTTGAATCTTCTTCTTTTCTTATCTTTAAAAAACGTTTCCTCCACACTAGGATTTTCTCTTGTATCGTGGGGGCAGTTTACAACAAACATCCAGACCCAGAACAATTATATGTAGGTCATATAAATTATCGTTCCCTGCGGTATTCGAACCCGCAGCCCTTAGCGCTGCAACTCATTGCTAAGCCACTGCGCCACGAAGCCGTTAAATCTAACCGTTTCAATTCATTGGTTTTTACTTTAAAACTAGTGGATAAAAATTTAGTATCTGAATTTTTTTTAATATTTCCATTAATGCTATGGGTGTAGATAGTATTACTAAAGATATGGTTCTTTTAACATCGCCACGAACTTTGAATGCAATAACAACCACTATTAATACGTCTATACTATATCCAACAATATGGACAAAACGTAGACAGAGAAACCTATAGACTAATGATTAGCGTGGCCTCGAGTGAGAAAGGACGATGACGTAGACAGAGAAATTCTCCGCTGATGGTAAGTGACTACCGCCGCCTATGAACAATGCAACACTAAGGGAATTGCAGGTGCGTTGCCGACCTTTTAGAATGGAGTAAGCTATTTTCTTGAAGTTCCCTAAGTGGTATCGGTCCGGAAAAGTAGCCGGTGGTAAACAATTCTACAGAAAAGTTGTACGAGGAAGAAAACTCCTAGGAAAACGCACAGTGGCGGACCGCCAATCATCCAGATGGTGAGGAAGGTATCGGGAATTTTGACGCGATATGCGTTCGTGAAATTTGGCGACTGGAACTAATCCGAACAATTCCTCAAAACACTTCGCATGGTAGATACGATAGAAAATGCAAAGGGATGCAACATCCCTACGCGGCGCCAGTAAATTGAGCCGATCAGAAAGAACTTGGACGTCGACGATTCGAATCACTCTGCGGTGAATGCGGTCAAGTGGAAAAGCTGGCACTGAGGTACCCCGGTCCAGAGATGAGAACAGAATTCCATGTGAGGCTGAACTTGCGCTTTGTAAATTTGCAAGCGATGTGCCGGCATGAAATACTGTCTCGCTCTGCTGAGCACGCCAATCTTTTTAGAGGCCAATTTGGCCTTGCCTTCCAAGTGACCACGAAACTGCACTATGGAACAGACAGCAAGAGGAGTGCCTTCAAACTGGGGAGTTACGACAAAGGGGTTCTTTTTAGCGGTTAACGCGCAAACTTGTGCCTTCTGGGAATTGAATTGGACTAGATTTAGTCACCCCCAATCCGAGACTTTGTTAAGCAAAGACTCGACTTCAGACACAAGTTTGTCCCGGTACTCGGCGACGACTTCCCGAGAAATATTGGCGCCGGTGTATAAGGCATCACCAGTGCTGTCGTCTGCATAGCAATGAGTGGTACCAGTTTGCAACATATCATTGATATGCAGAAAAAACAGCGTTGGTGATAGCACGCAGCCTTTTGGAACACCAGCGTTAATAGGCTTGTAATCAGAGCATGCACCGTCTACTAGGACCTTGATGCTCCAATTAGCAAGAAAACGTGAACCCATAGGAAGGGAGCTTCGAAAAAAGCGCTAGGTGCCAGATCTGATCGAAGGCCTTCGCTATGTCCCGACTAACGGCCAATGCCGTCCCTTCAGACCCTATTGCCACCGCCCATCTATGAGTAAGGTACCTTACTAGATCAGAAGATCACCATTTGATTGACCACGACGGAAACCGTATTGGTGGTCACTGATTTGCTGGTGATCCTCAAGGTACCTCATGAGCTGGCAGTTTACAATAGGCTCCATTATTTTGGAGAACACGGAGGTGATGGCGATAGGCCTATAGTTGGACGGGTCTGAGCGCTCGCCATTTTAAGGATCGGGTGGACCAAAGCTGTTTTCCAATAATTCAGGAATACGCCTTGGGAGTAGGAGTGCTGGAAAAGACGTGTTAAAACCGGTTTTAACTCCGAAGCACGCGTCTTCAGCACAATAGGAGGGACTCCATCAGGCCCACTCGACTTGCCGATGTCTAAGGAGAAGAGTGCTTTGCGAAGCGAGCGCTGTGTAAGCCGCACATCCGGCATGGAGCACTTACACGGTGAGATGGCTTTCTCCTTTGCGACTGCAGATCAGCTTTCTCCTTTGCGGCATGGGCCAGTGAGTCGTCCTCCTTATGCAGAGATGGAAGAGATGACTGACAGAAATTGCCTTGGACAGCCTTGCCGAGAGATCAGAACGCCCCGTGCATTCCCGAAGGATGGCGAACTAGCTTCGCGCCAATTCTGCCGATGTGTTCAGATCTTGCCTTAGCAATGACTCTTTTGAAGGGCCTGGAGGCAGAATTATACTTCTTTTTAAGAGCGCTGGTGTTTGCATTCCAAGACGTTGCCGCGTCAGCCCAGGCCCGATAGCACTCCTGCTTATAGCGTGATGCTATTTTGCAGGAGCGACCAAAGCATGGCTTGGATCTGCCTCCGATGGGCACCATAGAGGACGGAATAAAAAGTTCTATATCCTGAAGTACAACATCAGCGACAGAATCAGCAACAACGGGTAGGATGCAAAAAAAGACCGCATCCATCCCAATCGGCTGACCTATAGTGCCAAACACGGCGACAGCCTGCAGAATGCAACCGCGACCTTTATGTGACTGGCACCACACTCCGGACAAGACGACGTCCGACGAGCCTAAAGAAGCGGTGACGGAAACCTGATATCCGTCCGGATGAGAGGTCAGCAGTAGTTCCAACAGGAAGGTGTGTGATCTTCCACATCTGGAATCCGCGTAGGCGCAGTAACCAGTTATGTCAGACCATATGCCAAAGCAAAGTCATAAATAGATCTCCCCGTATGATCGGTTAAACGTGAACCGAGCCATTCGGCGTGGCGGGCGTTAAAGTCGCCATTGATCACGATCTCTACGGATGGGATCTGCTGTAGCACGAAATTTGTAGCCATTTGGACGTGGTCGATGGGTTGGTCTGTTATAGAGGCACCTATAGACGCGGGGATAATCTTCGCCATCTATGCGCAGCCATAGGATGGTCAGGTTCGTGCCTTCAAGACTGCCGAGGCGTCAAAAACAGATATCCTCTCAGACGTATACGCAAACACAATTAGAATATTCCTCTGTGCCCCGGGTAGGAGAGATATGAAGCTGGGGAGGACACCTGAGTCTCGGTTAAAAAGAGCAAGGCCGGCTTCGCCATCTCCAGATAGTAGTGGACAGCTTTAAGGTTGGGCCTTCATTGGGCTTCCAGCCACCTGCACTCACCAAGCGAAACGCAGAGGTAAATCTCTACTTTACGCTGGTTTATTTTATTTTATATATTATAAATATAAGAAATCTTTATATATTTTAATTATAACACACCAACAATTAATTAAGGAAATTGTTGGTGTGATCCACGAATTACTATGGCCTTTTATGTAAGTACGTCTTACATAAACGGCCATAACTATCCGTATCAGTGCATGAATATCAAACAGATACAATATTTGTGCATTAAAGACCGTTACAAAACTGTTTATATCGTCGCAAAGCAACTCTTCCTAAGGTACAGCATCAATATCAGAATGAAATTTTGGTACGTATATATCCTTTATATAGGTCTATAAGTATTGAATGTTGAGAATTTATTTGGCTTCTTTACGTTCAACTCAAAGGATAAAAAAGCGTGATGGCTCAGATCTGGCACATGGTCAACCTGTATATATGATACATCACAGATAGTGCAAATCAAATCAAGTAGAGTTTTCGAGTGATTATAAAAATGAGTCGCTTGTGTGACGTACCTATTGGCTTAGACTCATTGAGTTTTTAGAATTAGGATCAGGAGGTGCAAGCAAATTAATATTGAAATCTCCTAACAATACAATGTAGTTATAAACTGTGAATGAGCTGACTGTATTGGAAAGATCATTTATAAAGTTATCAACATGAAACCAAGGAGGACGATACGCGGCACCTATTGCAAGTTTCAGACCATTAGCTTCACCAACTAACCATATCTGTTCAATAGAGGGCGTACTCGGATGCTCCAGGACGCGGGCGTGGATACCATTCTCATGTAAAAACCAACACCTCCGCGCGCTCGGACGCTTGTAGGACGTGTTTTGTGTCGCAGCTTGTATCCTGGAGGGGAAGATGCACACAGTTCCTCACCTGACTTCGACCACGTTTCATTTATGTCAATAATGTCGTTCGAAGGAAACGTTCACAAGCATGATGTTTAAAGGAAATCAAAAATTCACCATGTCGTGCACACAAAGAACCCGAATTCAGAAATCCAATAGATAATTTTTTATACTTATAAATTGTATGTTATAAGAGTATGTTATTTAATATACTTGCAATGAAATAAATATTTTCTCTAAGTCAGATTTTACATTTCTTTAGATTCTACGTGTCAGATTCTAGTGTCAGTGGTCAGATTTTACGTGTCTTTCGCAGTTTGAACATAACATTTTCAACATATAATTACAACAACAACATAATATTACATAACTGTAAACCTTGGTTTTAGACATGTCTTTATGTACGTAGGAACCGTCGATATTTCCATTTTACAGACACCACTTTTCTACAATTTTATTATATGTATAGATTTGTAGTCAATAGCTGTCAACATCGATTTTTGAGGGCCATAGACATAAGACTAGTAATATTTGTATCACTGACTTATAGTTATATCTCTATGATTTGTATAGAGATTACCACCCGTGCACTTTATGGACTAGGTGGAACAGGTATTTAGATCGAGTATTTATACGGAATTGGGCTAGGTGCACCCAGTACGAAATTTACCTAGTACGACTCATCTCTAATCGCTACCACAGACTAACTAGTGGATTCTACCGAATATCGCTACGTGCTAAAGCATAGCTCACCTGTCTCTGAGACTTTGTAGGATTTATAGCCGCGCTGCCGTCGGCAAGTAGTATCTGCGAAGTAATTTTTTAATTATTGACAAAATGAAACATTAAAAAATGATGAATTAATATAAAAAATAATAATAAACCAATAAAATTAATAATTTATATTTGTAATAATTTATAATATTTATAGTAATTAATATTATAAAAAAAACTTAATTTATAATTTATTTATTAATAAATAATTATAATTATTTTTTTCTTTTTTTCTTTGAATGATATTATAATCATTTCAAAATAGCGCACAACAGCCCGCTTTTATTGAGACAACTTAGCAATTGCAGCACCTTACTTATTTTGTCCATATTTCCGGGACACTATTATCTACAGCGATATGTTCTGTAACCTCCATGGTTTTAACAGTAACAAATGGTATTTGATGATTTATTTTTGGCCTAAGGCCTAGTAGTCAATGTCACAATAAATAAAAAAAAACTAAAACTAAATTTTCTGTAATTATTTCTTATATATACGCAAACACTACACATTGATTAAAACTACTTTTACGGATTTTATCGCGTGTATTTTACTTTTAATTACTTTTATTTTTAATCCCCGACGTATATAGTTGTTAGTTTATGGTATTTATCAATATGTTTATTTTTGCATTCATTGTATTATTTGCTTCGCGTTTATCTAAAGTTTCCATGCAATTTTTATAATCAAATGCCGATAAAACTGTCCTTAATTCACTGGACGAATTGTCTATGGTTTTGTTTATGAAATATAGATCGTCGATAGAGGTACGTTTTTGCTGAATCACCGTTATTAACAACTTTTTACTATAGTCCGTTCGCGTTAAGAAAATAGTGAGTCATCCGTAGACAGAGAAACCTATAGACTAATGATCGGCGTGGCCTCGAAAGAGAAAGGACGATAACGAATTTTTACGTTATACAACAATCTTTATGACTTTTAAACACATTTAGATAAAAATTTTAATTGTTCTAAGGACTGAACTGAACAAGATTCACCAATCTTAAGCTCACAAAACACTTTTTTCTCACTTAAACCAACTTGTAAACTCCTTAAATCGCTACACTGTTAAAGTTGTTTAGCAAACTGTAGAGTTTGCTAAACAAAAAAACCGGCACGGAGAAAGGGACAAACAATCACACCGCTCTATCTCATTTCTATGCAAGACGTATCCATAAATCTATCTTTTTCGTGTGCGAATGCGAAAGAAAGTTTCTCTGTCTACGGAGTCATCGTTGTCCGCCGGCCTGGCCACGCCCCCCAGCCAATTAAAATGCAAGAAATTAGAAAGTCGAGTTCACAGTGACCAGTTGAAGTCAGACCCTCGAACAAAACGGTTGTATTTTGCGTGTTACTCGTTCAACATTAAATTTTGAAAATGAATACCTCACCTATTCGAAAGAATAAAAGTGGATCAATAATCCATAGCGGGGAGAGACGCGTAATTTACAATGTTTATAAGTACTTTAAACTGTGTGATTTAAATGCGACTGTGGAGAGTACAGTAATAAAAACAGAAAGTGTAAGTGGTGTGTCCGAAAATACTGTTTATAAAATTATTAAAGAACGAAAGGATACTAACACATTAAAAATCCCTCGACTATCGACGGTCGATAAATTAGATGAACTAGACAAATGTGCAATTAGGAGAAAAGTTCACGCAATATATTATTTCTGATTACTGATAAATGATACTGATTAGTGATTTAAGTAATTTTAAGAAAATTTGTTTCCATTAAACTTAATTAAATGTTTGAAAAAAAAAAAGAATTTTTACTCCACTGTGAATACACCTTTACCCTATAGTTGCACTGATGACTCACTTTTTTCTTAACGCGAACGGACTATAGCCTGATTTAAGATCTTAGCGCTTCCTCGTGTGTCTTTTTTAGTGAATTTCTTGACATACGTAGGAATGAGATTATGATCTCTGCATCTCGTACTGGTTTATATAATGATTTCTTATATTTACGCGAACACTACACATTGATTAAAACTACTTTTACAGATTTTATCGCGTTTACTTTACTTTTAAATACTTTTATTTTTAATTCCCGACGTTTCGGCCGTTTTCCAGCACCCATGGTCACGGGGGACTGAAATAACTGACGTCCCAATGTCATTGTTAAACCCAGAGTACCTTCAGCTTTTTAAATTATTGTTTATGGTCCAATCTATGCAAAATGAACTGACTGTGTCCTGAGGTCTTGCAGTGGTATGCTTGGGTTTAGTTTTAATTTTATTGATTATAGGATCCCAAGCAGGTGGTAGTACCCAGCCTCCTTCTCTATTGAAATTAGGATGTTTTTTAATTTCAATAGTCTCACGTATCATCCTTGGTAGGAATCGGTGTTCTTTCGCGAGGATTTGTGGTCTATCTTACTTTTTACTTATTAACAACAAAACTAGTCTTCACAATAAATATCAGTTTAGCTTTAAGATCTAGGTACTTAAGCTATTAATAGATTAATTATCACAGTGAATATATTCTTAAATAACTTAGGTAATATTATAAAATTCTAAATAACAAATTATTTTGGTTGTTGCCCTTTGTTGACTTTCTTCATTTACTGCCTTCGATTAATTCATTAATAGGAACATATATTTAATTATTATTACTCAATTTAGAATTACCTAATTAACCAAATATAGGACCACTTAGTTAAAAAGTATTTCAATAAAGTATTGTGTGATTAGTTGAAATAATATAATACTCAAATAATGAAATTTAATTTTTTGTAAGTCAACACACTTGTAAGTATTTTGAACATCAATATTTTCAAATAACTAATCATAGCTTCTAAATCAACATATAAATAATTTTACGCAGTAGTATAATAAGTCTGTAATGTTAGTACGTGAAGTCGGTATTTTCAGCAAAATATAATATTCTAAAAGAACTAAAACTATCTTTTTGAAACTCAATAAAAATTATGTTAAATAAATAAAAAAATTATAAATAGTAAAGTGTAATCAGGACTTGTTGAAAAATCAAGAAGACAAACAATTATTGAATGCTATTGCTATCAATACTTTTAGGTGTTAGACGGTTTCTTCTATAATGGCACAAAATTCCAGCTTCTGAAAATAAGCAATATGACAGAACTGATGTTGCCGATTGTTGTTTTTAGTTGTGTTGTTGATGATCGGTAAACTTCGTATAATCACAGAATAAGTATTAAAGTATGTGCCAAACCGATTGAGAAAAACGGACAATGACCTTTCGGTCGTTTAACCAGGTGTTACAAACCTTCAATATATAGGCACATTTTATAAGTAGTACTTTCTTTATTTATAATTATTTTTTATAATGATTGTTATAATATATATATATATATATATATATATATATTTATATTTTTTTATATATATATATATATATATATATATATATATATATATATATATATATATATATATTGACTATTATTAAAAAGTTATGTGAAAGATCGCTGTAGAAGAAAAATCATTTATTATTATAAAGTACTTTATTCATTTAACAACATAACGCATTAATTTATAACACGTATAAAGATTCGAGTGATAATGACACCGAATAAGTACGAACTTATTCAAAAGATAAAACTTTATTTTTATTCGGTGCAATCATCACTCTTATCTTCACATGATGTGTATTCAGATGAACTGTCTGTAACATTAATTATAAAGCGATCTGCAGTTTGGTCAATTCTATCATCCATGCCACGCATTTTTTGTTCAACCTCAAGGACATGCTGAATACAGTTTTTCCATTTATCTGGCGTGATTTGAGTTAAACCATCTTTAAGTAAATTTTTAACGTGCTTAACAGCCTTTTGTCCGTTGTGAATAAGGCACACGCATATAACGGCTGGGTCATGCCTGTCCTCATGTATACCTTTGGCATACTCAGGTGGACTCAGACTGAACTTAACGCCCTGGATAGAAAAGTCCGCACTACCATGACGTCCCATAGGATGCATCATCATCATCATCTGTACTTGCCGCGAAAGCATGGTGGGCGTGGCTTATTGAGCGCGCTCACCATGCATAATCGCGAAGTGTGCAGCCTCCGTAATTACTTCCTGGCTAGATCGGATGATCCATTCTATAATGACGTCATTTCTAGTGATAAAGGGCTTACCTCTCTATTCTTAGCCAACGAGCAATGGCAGGACCCGGCAGTACAAAGCATTTCCGACCGGTAGACCGTATGGAAGGAGAAGGAGCTCCACGGGAGGTAACTACAGGGCTCTACATGAGCTCTTCGTAGATACAGTCGCCTCCCTCAACTGGCTACGTTTCGGTGACCTTTTCGGGGAAACCGAGGGTTCTGTCTGTGCAATATAGGATCAGGTTATTAAGACCAACAACTATCGGAGATACATCCTTAAGGATGGCACCGTCGACGTCTGTCGAGCTTGTCGCCATTCCGGTGAGTCGCTTAGGCATGTCATCTCCGGTTGTTCGTCGCTTTCTAACTCTGAGTACTTGCACAGACACAACGTAGTAGCCAGAATTCTACACCAGGAGCTCGCTCTGAAATACGGTCTCGTGGACCGGAAATTGCCGTATTACAAGTACTTGCCGGAAGCCGTGCTCGAAAATGACGCCAGGCTCTACTGGGACCGGGCCATCATCACAGACAGACAGACAGACTATTCTTGCGAATAAGCCTGATATTGTGCTGATGGACCGAGCACAGTCAAGGATATTTTTGGTCGACATTACCATTCCGTATGACGAGAACCTCGTGAAAACCGAAACAGATAAGCGAAAAGAATATCTTGACCTGGCTCACGAGGTGACTGACATGTGGGGTGGTCTGCCGGCCAAAATTATTCCTGTAGTCGTCTCTGCGAATGGGCTAATCCCAGTCAGCCTCTCGGTTCATCTGAGGCGACTGGGACTCCGTGACGGACCACTCCGGGCTCAAATGCAGAAGGCGGTACTCCTCGATACCGCCCGCATCGTCCGCCGGTTTCTTTCCCTTTCCTCCTAACACTCGGCCGTCTGGTCTCCCCTGCCGAAGGCTTCCATCTGGTTGGATCTTTATTTATTTATGTACTTTTTGTGTTTATTTTATTTTATTGATATTTATGTATATTTATCTTTTCATTTTAATTTATAATTATATATTTATAGAACCCGACCAGATGAGAAAACAATATATATATATATATATATATATATATATATATATATATATATATATATATATATACCCCAAAATAATAATAATAATAATCATTTATTGACATTGAATAAAACGCGTTCGCGTAAATTTAAGAAATCACTATTTATTATAATAAAAAATTTAAATAAATTAAAATAATACTGAAATACAAAAATAAACTTAAATTAAATAAATGCCATCAAATAAATTAAAACTTACATCCTAACATTCTAGACCAATATTTAAATACATACACAGTGTTTATAATTTAAAATAATTCGTTAACGTATAGTTGAGTGAAGCGAGCTCGCCAATGTACATGAGTCATCGTTGCTCTGCAGTGCCGCATTCAAACGTGCAAGTGAACTTGCTTCGTGCTACGTTTAATAACAAGTATAGTACAACTTATACCAAATAAAAAATATTATGTCGCAAACTAAATCTAAGTTTGGGTGTTGTGACCGACTGGGACCTGCACCGCACAGCTTAGTATGTAAATTATGCAAGTACAAATATCACTTGAGCTGCGTTAATATACAAAAATCATTCAAGGAGTTAACGGAAGAATATAAGTCAAATTGGCTGTGTCCATGATGTCATAGTAAGATCCCAAAAACTGATAATACTAACACCCCAATTAGAGCGGTTCACCAGCAAACGACAGTTAGTGAACAAGAAAAATTATCGCAAAACGTAAACACCAGGAGAGGAGGGCGAATAGAAAAAATATCTTCGTTGGAATCAGAATCGACAATATCTATACGTAGCATAGTGAGGGAAGAGTTAGAAAATATACTAGATAATTTTAAAATTCATATTTTAAATCAGTTTGATCTCAAGTTAAAGGAGTTAGTAGATAGTTTTAAACGAGTGTCTGATTCCTTGTCTGCAATTGAGAAACAGCAAGAAATTACTAAGCAAGAAGTGCAATCTAACACCTCACAAATAAAGCTCTTAGAGTCTGAGAACGCATCCTTACGATCTTCGATTGCAGAACTCAATTCCAGACTCACGCTAACAGAACAGCATTCTCGAGCTACTAATTTAGAAATACAAAACATTCCAGAGCATAAATCTGAGAATTTAATAACGATTGCTAAACAAATTGCTGCCACCGTGAACTACAAATTAAATGAGTCAGATATTCACGTATGCACAAGAGTCACCAAAGTAAATAGAGATAGACCACGCCCGCGGACAGTTATTGTGAAATTTAGCTCGCCCAGAATAAGGGATGAATTTCTAGCAGCTTCGTTAAGATTCAATAAAAGAGCTAATAGTGTTTCTGAAAAGTTAAACTCATCTCATCTTGGACTTGGTGGAGAAAGAAAACCAGTATACATTCTTGAACATCTCTCACCTACGCAAAAAGCAATACACGCAGCTGCACGTCTCAAGGGTAAGGAATTAGGATTCAAATTCGTCTGGGTAAAGGGAGGAAGAATTTTTATGCGTAAGACTGAAACATCCGATTATAAATTAATTAAGAGCATCCAGGAATTATCTCAACTACAATAATTTATTACCTTCGTTTTTAATATTTTATATATGTATATATATATATATATATATATATATATATATATATTTCTCTTTAGTTAATTTTGTATGTTAACAGATCACTTAAAAATCTACTATCAAAATGTAAGAGGATTAAATACGAATTTGATAGAGGTACGTCAACAAATACTTAATAACGATTACGATATCTACATATTTACAGAAACATGGCTTAGTAATGGATGCTTCGATTCCGAAATTTTTGTAAATGGCTATGCTGTGTATAGGCGGGATCGCGAGATGTGTTCGATTTCAAATGCAGGAAGAGGAGGGGGGTGTACTGATAGCCGTATCGAAACAGCTAATATCAAAGCGAATCACTGAATGGGAAAGTGATTGCGAAGATCTATGGGTAGTAATTACAGTGCCAGACCTTTCGGGTAAAAATAGGATCTCAATAAGATTGGGTGCCGTATATCTACCACCTCCAGTAACAGATAACACTATGAATATTTTTACTGAGAAGGTAAGTTCTATCCTAGAATCGAGTGATGAATTCAAATACACATTAATTGCAGGGGACTTTAATATGAGCGGCATATCATGGGAACCTTACGCCAGCAAAGACCAGGACAACTGTCTTGTGCCATCTGGGTATGGAAGCCGTGAACTCTTATGCAAATTTATAGATTTTATACTAAACTATCTAAGCGATATGAAACAATACAATTGTGTGAAAAACATTCAAAATAAATTACTTGATTTAATTCTTTGCAATGAAGGAATATTAAATATTTCTGAATGCTTACACCCGGTAAGAAACATAGATAAATATCATCCAGCTCTTGACATCACAATGAAAATGGTTAAAATAAATAAAAAAATATTGCTCCCCTCTGGACCTAATTTTCATAAAGGTGATTACGAGGCTATAAAAAAATACCTTAACTCGATTTCATGGGAAGATGAATTAAATTCCTGTAATGATATTAATAACATGATTACAAAATTTTACGCTATTTTATACAATGCAATTAGATTACATATTCCAATGACTAAAATAAAAAACAATTCATACCAAACTTGGTTATCTTCCCATTTACAATACTTACTAAACAAAAAAGCATATTTATCATAAAAAATTTAAAAAATATAAAAATCCGCTAGATTAAATGGAGTTTATTTACTTAAGAGATGATTGTAACAAACTTATTAAGGAGTGCTACAATAATTATATTATTAGAATTGAGACCGAACTAGTAAAAAATTCTAAGACATTTTGGACTTACATAAAAAGCCTTCGAAGCAACTGCACATCATTTCCAGATACTATGATTTTAAATAATACTGAGTCATCAGAAGTTGAAAATATTTCTAATATGTTTGCTACACATTTTTCATCAGTGTTTGAGAAAGATATAAATAATAGTAATAGTTATATCTGTAACCTGCCAGCTGGGATTGAAATATCCGATACAATTAACATCATCCAATTTGCTCAAGAGGAAGTAAAGAAAAAGCTAAAAAATTTAGATATTTATAAAAGTGTAGGGCCGGACGATATACATCCGTTGCTTCTAAAGAACTGTGCTGATATTTTAGCTGTACCAATTGCCACTTTATTTAACCATTCCCTTCATTCAGGCAAATTTCCTGATAAATGGAAAGAAGCTAGGGTTATACCGTTACATAAAGCTGGCAAAAAAGACTTAATTACGAATTATCGACCAATATCCATTTTATCAGTATTGTCTAAGCTATTGGAGTCCTTGGTGCACACTGTTTTGTACAGGCATCTACAGAAATATATTACTGTGGATCAACATGGGTTTATGGCTAAAAGATCAACTAACACAAACTTAGTCCTATTCACATCGGAACTTAAAGAGGCGGTCGATCATAATACTCAAGTAGATGTTATTTATACCGACTTCTCAAAGGCCTTTGACAAAGTCAACCATGCCATACTTATTAAAAAATTAGAAGCCTTTGGAATCTCCGGCAATCTGCTGCAGTGGTGTCGATCTTACCTTAATAGCCGCATTTCAAGAGTGGCAGTTTTAGGTAACCTTTCTAATGTATTTACTGCAACATCTGGCATTCCTCAGGGATCTACGCTCGGTCCCTTGTTCTTCAACGTTTTTATCAACGATATAACACATAAAATAAGACATAGTAAAATCTATCTTTTCGCTGATGACCTCAAACTTCTGAAATTAATTACTAATGCCAATGATATAAGATGCCTTCAAGATGATATAGATAGTGTTTATGATTGGTGCAAGGAAAACAAAATGTATCTTAATGTCTCTAAAAGTCAGCAAACACAGTTTACTAGAAAACGTCATAAATTGGAAACTAGTTATTCCATATCTAATTATATACACAAAATAGTTAATGGATCTATCGATTGTCCGCCTTTGCTTAATAGACTAACATACAATGTCCCCGCCAGAATCCCCAGATATCCATGCAAATTGTTTAAGTCCAGGCTATCCAGAACTAATTTGGGTCATTTTTCACCGTTGGTCCGCGCTACCCGCTTGTACAATGAATATGTTGGGAAGAATTCGGATATTGACATCCACTTCGATAGCATCGCTACTTTTATTGCAAAAATTAAAAATGTTGACTTACCTTTATCGTAACTATCGTGATTGACCTTTGTCTTGTTGTAACTTACACAATTTTTATAGTGTTTTCATTACAGTCACAGGATAAAACACATGATGTGGTTACCTATAAATGTGAGAACAGTTATCTATTGTACTATGTAACAAATAATTTGTATTTATCTGAGTTGGCTGTATCTTACCTTAGTAATCCAATAAATAAAATAAAATAAATAAATAAATCTGGCCACACGATGTCTTTTCAAAGCATCGAGCGTCGGTACGCATGCCTCAGCGAACATTGTAGATGCACTACAGTACCTCGGAAAACGAAATAATATTCTGAACGAATCGTTATACTGAACCTTAAAAATTCGATAGTTTTTCTGTTTTTAAATTTAGCAATAGGTTTTAAATAGTAATATTTTAGCATCTCGCTCGCATTTATTAAATTTCCTGCCAATCATATTAGCATGTACAGCAAGGGACCGCCTTTCTCTGTCCATGTCCTGATCATCCCTCAGGTCACTCGATACGATATGTCCTAAATATCGAAAGCTCGTCACAAACTTCAAATTTTTGCCGTTCGGGTATAATGGTAAACAAACATCTGTACTATGCGCTCCAAAAACCATTGCCACAGATTTGTCTGCATTATAAACTAAGTCGTGGCTTGCTGCGTATTTCTCACAAATAGAAATTACCTTCCTTAAGGCTCCGATTGAGGGGCTCAATAAATATCGTCTGCGTAACTAAGGTTGTTTACACATTTCCCACCTACATGATAGCCGATACCCGTTTCATTGAGCTCCTCAATTAGAGCGTTAACGTAAAGGTTAAACAGTAGAGGAGAAGTCAGCCCACCCTGCCTAACCCCATTAGTCAGTACAAACTCGTCCGAAAGTGAGCCGTCCCAGTTCACCACATTAACCTGCGTATTATACCAATTAATAAGGATTCTAATTATGTCGGGAGGAACACCCACCAATTTTAACTTATCCCACAGGATGCTATAGTTTACCCTATCGAAGGCGCGACTCAAGTCCAAAAAACAAGCGTATACTTTTGTTCTCCATGACACGTAATACGTTACTATTTGTTTTAAGGAAAAAATTGCCAACTCAGTAGAACTACCTTTTTTAAAACCACACTGAGCGTCACTTATAAAAATAAATTTCGATAAAATATTCAGAATAATAGACTCAAATGGTTTCGCACTGGTTGTAGCGATTGAGATAGGTCTATGATTGGAACTGATCGTATCGCTTACGGTTTTACTAGCCCTATTGTCGAAAACAATAAGGCTAACCACACATTTTATTAGGTCAGTAGGCAAAAATGAGTGTTTTAAACACGCGTTAATAAAAACCGAGAGAAACACTACAACCCAGGGTCCACCGCAACGTAAATGTTCTACCGAAATGTGGTCATGACCACACGCTTTACCAAGGTGCATCTTTTTAAGGGCGTTATACATCAATATGAGTATATGATAAAACCGGCACTACAAGTGTATCCATCGCAGAACGGCCACCACTTGAAGAGCAGTCATTCAACAAAAAATTCTGCTTAAAAATTATCTACTATCTCTGGGCGATCTATTAGACCATTTTTTCTGTTTCTCTTTATACATTTGAATTTTAAATGGCGCAACACACGTCGCAGGGAAGTTTTGCTCAGATTTGGCAATTGGTCATCTTGATTTATACTGAGCAAAATTTTGTCTGAAGTCGGTAACTCTCTTGCAAGAAAGAACTGAAGCACTTTCGCTCTTATAGCCGATTACCAAAATCGTCCAGCTTGTCAATTACAGACTTCTTTCTTTTATTTATTATTCCCTTTTCTGATATTTTATGGGAATCTATATACACGCTTAATACGCAATATATAGTACTCTTGCTGACTCCTGAGATCTCCGAAGCCTTTTCTACCATTTCAAAGTTTGAAGGATACACGTCTTCGGGCCAGGTGTTTTTGACATATTTGTATACATTAATGATAATCTCTTGTTTCCCGACCGATAAAGTGGTAGGTTTTCTCTTTTTTACTGGTGACGTTAAAGGTGCTCCAGAAGATGGGCCTGTAAATAAATGACAAAAATATACTACCATGGTACGAGTACTACACAACATAAATGAATATTGTTTTAGAAAACAAATACCACATGATCACATAAAAAGAGTGCTTTAAGAAATGGAAAGGCTACGCCGTCGCATTTTTACCTATTTGTACGTACTTGCTACGTTTGTTACGGGTCGGTGACGTCTCTTTCCACTTAACGTCGAAGGACCGGGCCCTTCACCAGATCCTCCTGAACTCATGTTGATTTAGTAACGACCGTCACAAATTTAACAGTAAAAACTCAACTAAAACAATGCAGTGAATGCTATGAATTACCCGAGACGTACACACGCAAGCGTTATCCGAACACGAATGAAAACAAAATGGCGGACGGCCCAAAAAAGGTGACGCATCTCTGGCTGCCATTGTTACGTTTCTTTTAGAACGAACTGACGTAACGCGCATTTTGTTTATTTTAAAGGCATGAATTTGCAAAAGCTCAATATGGTGATTATATTGCTTCAAATATTTTTTTTAATATGAAACTGTTATTAAATGAATTGCTGCGTTCCTTACCATAAATTGAAATATAAAATATAACACGTTTTCGCGATGTTTTACGATGTTTATAGGAACCACAGACAATATTATTTAAGAAACAAAAAAAACACATGTGCTGACCTAGAAGTGTGAATAATATCAACATTTAAATATTGTTATCACATCTAAATTGAGATTTTGTAGGATACGTCTTTTGACACTCGTTGTCCGTTTTTCTCAACCGATTTGGCACATACTATAGTTAGTATAACAAGTATAATCGTGGGTGTGATTTATTCGATTTACTATGGCGTGAATACAAAGCGCGCACACTTGTTCTCTTTCACTGGCTCACTTGATTCGTTCATGTACATCCAGTCCGAACTCGAGTTAGGAAGATCCAACTCGAGTTAAGCGCAACTCGAGTTGACTCGAATTAGTAACTCGAGTTGACCCATCGCTAACTCTACTCTATGAACTAAATGGACAACGACGCACTGAGGAGTTTTGGCGGGAACTTGGCCGTAGACGGATTTTCGCTCCTGTTTTGTTGCTTGAAGTGGATTTTCATTCGTAAAAGTGGTGCGATTTTGTGAATTAAGTGTCCGCGCGTGTGAAATATTAGAGAAAACGACGAAACAAGTGCTTTGATGTCGATATAAACCTCAAGTTATTTTGATCGCTAGGGCGCCTTATGAACTTGAGTGGCTGTCGTCATCAACTGTCCGCTGGGTTGAGCTGTCTCCAAAATCTCCCAATGGCTCCGCAATGTGATGTATCTATTTATTTATTTATTTGTCACACCAACAAGATATACACTACAAGCTTTCTAAGAGTAGACAATAAATAATTTAATGCTCAGTGATACCTCTTTTATAGGTGTAAACTAAATGAATATTGAGCGTCATACTCACATTGCTTTTTGCTTTATAAATAGTTATCTTAAAGGGAACACTACAATAAAAAACACTACGAATCAGATTTACAAATACACAGTTCTTAAACATTACGTTTTGCTTACGAAAATATAAAACAATACCAAAATTTCAATGTCAAAGAATTGAAATGTTATTGTATAAGAAAAAAATGTTTATGAATAAATAATGAAATAAAAACATTGTCAGTTTAATGTCAATGATAATTTCAATTCGAATTACTAATTAAAAAAATTAAAATACAATTAAGAAAGAAACATTAAAAAGTAACACAATAAATATTTTAAAAATCGTTTATCAGTTGGGAGACTACCCTTTTAAAGCGACATAGAGGGTCTGAGAAAATATCCAAAGTCTAAAAGTATCTTTGAATATAATTTGTTCACTCCCGGTATTACTAATATCTTTGTTATGTATCTCGTTGTAACTCCTCATTAATCTGTTTAGAGGAGCATAATAGCCTAGATACGACCGTGCTAACTTTGTGACGAATGGAGCGTATTTCTTGTACCTGGGCGATCTTCTGGGAATAGCAAAATTAATATGAGATATAACGTCTGGAGCGTCGATGTAACCATTTATCATTTTGTAGAGGAACAAGATGTCCGACATCGCTCTGCGCTCGACGAGAGGTGTCATATAAAAGTATTTCAAACGATCATTATAGCTAGGCAAGAGTTTTGCTAAATTACAACTGTAAGTCAAGTGCCAGAGGAATCTTTTTTGTACACCTTCTATACGCTTTTTGTATACGTCATAGTGCGGGTTCCACACCGCGCTGCAGTATTCTAAGCTACTACGCACAAGTGACATATAGATTGCGATTTTTGTGCTCAGATTTTTAAACTTCCAACAGATACGTAAGACAAACCCCAAGGTCTTGAAGGCTTTTTAGTAATGCTAACTATATGTAAATTAAATCGCAATTTGTTATCGAGAATTACACCCAAATCTCTAATATGATCAACCTCTTTTGATGGTACATCGTCAATACAATAATATCTAGTCTCTGAGAGCTTTTTTCTAGTGAAGCGTACCACGTGGCATTTGTCAATATTCAAGCTCATACCATTCGATTTGCACCACAATACTAGATTATCCAAGTCATTTTGAAGCAACAATACATCCTCTAATGAATTTACTGATCTAAAAAACTTCAAATCATCGGCGAACATGTAAAACTTAGAATTTTGGAAACACTTATCGATATCATTATTAAAAACGTTGAACAGCATGGGACCCAGATGGGATCCTTGAGGAACTCCGGAAAGGGCAGTAAAAAAGCCAGATTTGAATCCCCCTGATACCACCACAGACAATCTATTCGTTAGGTAAGATTTGAACCAGAGCAAGAGATTACCGCCTATACCGACACATGATAATTTGTGCAATAACATATCGTGATTGATTTTATCAAAAGCCTTACTAAAGTCAGTGTATATGACATCGAAAGACTGCGCATCATCAACACCTTCGGCCAGGCCTTCAACGAAGGATATCAGATTAGTCGTGGTAGAGCGGGCTTTCATAAAATCGTGCTGTTCCGATGCAGTTAAGTGTCTTAGATGCCAAGACATTATAAGGCACAGTAGTTTTTCAAAGACTTTAAACACCGTAATAATTGATATTGGCATATAGTTTTTCACTGAGTTTATTTCACCTCCTTTGTGTATCGGTATAACAAGATAAGTTTTCCAAGCACTGGGAAAGATTCCAGAACAAAGACATTTATTAATTATCAAGGACAGAGGTAAAGCTATAGCACCAGCACATCTTACAGCAAAGATAGATGGTATTCCATCTGAGCCAGCGCCTTTAGTGGAGTCAAGTCTCTTTAAGACCCTAAATGCTTGGTCTTTAGTCACTGAAATACTAGTAATAAAGTTAGAGGCGGGGGATTTATCTGAATAGTGCTCGTCTGGAATGGATAGTTTATCAATATTGTAGACTGAGGAGAACTGTGAAGCAAAGAGTTTGCAGATATCCGGGCCAGTAGTGGCAAGAGTAGTTCCAGAAGACATTTGGGTGGGGTAGGTACTACTACTGTCTCTTTTGTGTTTAATGAAACTCTATAGTAGTTTAGGATTTGATTTCAAAGATGTCTCTCGTCGTAGCAAATAAGTTTTATAATTCTGGCTAAGTAATTTCGTACATCTATCTCTAAGTAGTTCAAAGGTCAATAAATCCCGAGGGTTGTTAAACTTACGGTGTTTAGATCTGTATTTATATTTTTCCTTGATTACCTTAATTAACGTGTCTGAAAACCATATGGGGTATTTCTTATTATTACGAGGTTTGGACTTGGGTACATGTTTAACTATGATGGATTGAAGTACTTTATAGAAATGTGCTACCATGTCATCTACGTTTTCATAACGCGACAATTCGTCTTCCCATGATATACTATTCAATTCATTTACAATTTTAATAAAATCTGCTTTATTTGGGTTCGTGCTTGGTTAGGAGATAATTGTCACATTTAAGTCCCACACAGAATTCGATAGGAGAATGCAACGGGTCAATCACCGATAATGGGTCGGTACTTACGTAGAGGCGGGTGATATCCAATGTGCTCATTATCAGATCCAAAAGATGTCTTTATTGTTAAAACAGGAATTGTGCTGAACTAGATTATTAAGAGACATGAAGTAAACGAGCATGTTATTAAGTAGACTATTGGATGTTGCAGGTTTGAGTGTGTAACTAACAGTCTTAGTCCAACATAAGCTACTCAAATTGAAGTCACCAAGTATAATAGTGTTTCCATTGTGGTTTTCTAATATGCGATTGGCATTGAAGTCACCAAGTATAATAGTGTTTCCATTGTGGTTTTCTAATATGCGATTGGCATTACTAATAATGCTTAAGTATATGCATTTTTACTGGAGGAGGGATATATACGCCACAGATGTACGGGTGTCTGTCTTTATTAAAGCTATCATATATTTCCACTTTAACCCATAAATCTTCACAATCTGACTCCTGCACACATAAACGGCACGATTTAAAGCTTTTAGAGACAGCAATGAGAACACCACCTCCCATTTTTTCACCATGGAACCAGCTGTTTTCGCGATCGCGTCTGTAGACCGTGTAACAGTCATCAAATAATTCATTATCAAAAATTTTGCCATTCAACCATGTCTCTGTGAAAACAATAATGTCAAAATTACAACAAACTACATTATTAAACAGTTCAATAGTTTTTGTCCTCAGACCCCTAACATTTTGGTAGTAACAAGTAAAAGTGCCTTTTAGTACAAATATAGCAGATATAGCGTAATCATGACAAACGATTCAATAGGTAGAGGTTCTTTACATGGACGTAGTTTGATTCTTCATTTTTGCGCATGTATATCCTACCATCACGCACCTATAAAAATTTGTATTTCAGTTCGCGAGCTTTGGTTCGCGCAGCAGCGTGCAAGCTCTTATTTTCCGGGGAGAGATGCTCCATGACGTAGATAGCAGTTTTTTATCTCCTCCGATGCCTAAGTAGCTCAAATTGAGTTTGTCGTCCCGATTGGTTTTATTGAAACGTGCGGTCGCAGCGAGAAAATCGTCGCACAGGCGCGGACTGCCGAATTTCACTAAGATGGATTGAGGGCTTGGATTTGAGCTATTCATTTTGGCTAGTCGAGAGCAGTAATGAATGTGTGACTCAGTGATGGGGCATTTTATAACTTTGCCCAGTTGCACTACAGTGTTGATAAGATTCTCCTGCCTATTTTCAGGTACACATTGGATTTTAATATTTGAGCAGCGTGATTGTTGGTCTATTTGGGCTATTCGTGACGATAAGGATAGATTATTTGCCCGCAAAGATTCTGTCTCAGATCTTAGTTTCTCAATCATGCTAACGTGTGCGGCATTGCTAGCCTTGATTTTTTCAAGTTCCTCGTTAAAATGAGCCATAGATGCTTCGAGGGGGGCACTGCGTTTTGGAATTCTAAAAGATGCGGGTGAATCTGGTGGTTGAATAACTATTGCAACTCTTCGCGGATGATCTCGAATGCTACTAGCCGACAGACAAGAACAGTTTGTAGCGGTGGTGCGTGCCTTGCCGCGCTTTCTAACGTAATGAGGCTTCGGCGATGGGGGCGGGTTACTACGAACTGGAGTGTTTGTGTTGTCGCCTTTACGTTCCTTGCAGCGGCACTGTACGCAAATCCAGTTTGATTTGTCTTCCTGCAACATCTTGTTGTAATCCTTCGAACTAATGTTCATGCACAAGAGACGATAATTTGTAGCACAGCGTGAACAGAGCAGGACAGGAACATCCTTTGAGTTGCTCAAACAAGCCGCACATTCTTTGACGGATTCCATATTTGAAAATAATCCTAATAAATTGTGTTTGGATAATCTTATTCCCTTTCTTGGTCAAATTAAATTCAAAACATCTAAAATAAATTTATTGAAAACTAGACAAATTTTTTGTCGATTGGGATTCGATCCGGGGGTCGTAGGCGCGCGACGCAGTACCAGAGACAGCTACACCACGGCAGTCGACGCCTGAGACGGCGAAATATGTTAACTGATTGTTACAGTGTGTTTACGCACAATGCGAGCATAGCACTTGCATGATCATATAAGGTAATGTTTCGTCCAAGCGCAGCGAAGGATGAGTCACCACAGAGAATACGCACGGCACTACAAAACTACATAACATCAACTTTATCACTACAAAACACTATTAAATCTTTGAATATTTAGTCACTGGCGACTATATTGGATAATTTGATTAATGTAAATTAACACTTATACTTTAAAGGTAGGACTACAAAGATAGGAGTTTGACGCAAAAATAAGCTCTTTATAAGGAGCAAGAACCAAAAATATACGGAGCTCTGTAAAGTACGTGCGCTCGGCCCGAGAGCAAAGAACAATATGAATCACCATATTGTAAGGAAAAATAATATAAAAATAAAGATTCCGAAAGAAAGGATAGGCTCAGAAGAGCTAGAACGCAGAGCCATAAAGCCAGTTAATAAAACAAAAAAACGTAGACAGAGAAGAAAAAAATCTGTGGATTTTATAATTTTGGAACGCTTGTTTTATTGGAAATTGGAGTTATCTATGATTGGAGTTTTGGCGGGAACTTGGCCCTGAACGGGTTGTCGCTCCTGTTTTGTTGCTTGAATAATGGTTTGAAGTGGATTTTGATTCGTAAAAGTGATGCGATTTTGTGAATTAAGTGTCCACGCGTGTGAACTATTAGAGAAAACGACGAAATAAGTGCTTTGATGTCGATATAAACCTCAAGTTATTTTGATCGCTTGGGCGCCTTATGAACTTGAGTGGCTGTCGTCATCAACTGTCCGCTTAGGTTGAGCTACCGTCAAAATCTCCCAAGGGCTTCGCAATGTGACGCATCAGCATATTGTGAAGAAAAAGAACATAAAATGAAGATTCCTAAAGAAAGGGTAGGCTCAGAAGGTCTAGAAACCAAGCCGTAAAGCCGGTTAATAAAGAAGACAGAAAGGCTTTGTTTTATTTAGTTGAAATTCCATTACAATTTATTGCTTACGCTAATTATGAACTGAAATGTATTTAATGGTGGAATAATGTAATCCTCGAAATGTTTTCAACTTTTAAAGTTAAAATTGCGTTTATTTGACTTATTTATCAACATATTAGGTTAACCTGTTTAAAGTTTATCTGTAAGTCTCGGTGTTGAGGAAGAATTAGTCGTAAAATGGAAGTTATAGAAGAAACACCTGAATTAAATGCATCTATTGATCAAATTAAAAAACAATGTTGTCATTGAAGAAACTGTAGAGTACATAGCAGCGGATGTGTGTCACAAATCGAACGGTGTCGTCAATATTTGTAAAGCTGGACCGGCTAAAGAGAACTATGTTATAACAGAAATGGTAATTACAAAAGAAAGCGTCGAATTGATAGAAGAAAATAATGAAGTAACTGTTGAAACAAATGAGACAGTAGCTATAAATGAAAACATTTCTAGCCAATCTAATCATAATAGAGAAAAAGGGACGGATCAAACAAATGAACCGAATATGGAAATCATAGTCAAAAACTTGGATAAAAAAATCTACTATGAAATTGAAATTCAGTCAACTGAATTTGTTATAGAAGTTTCTAATACAGAATCATCATCAGTTGAAGTTAATAAAGAAGAAACATCGGCATTACAATTAAGTAACAAAATAGTTAAAAGTTCAAGTAAATCATACAGATTCATCCAATAAAGTCAGATTTAAGACTGAAATACTAGTTGAAAAAATTGATCATGATATTAATGAAAAAGACTTAAATGAGACAAACTCTGATGAACATGCTACTAATAATATTTTGTGAGTGAATTGGGGCAAAGTATAGAACTAAATGAAGCCTTAAGATCATCTGATGTCAATGATCATGTGGAAAGTAACAATTGTACTGGGTGGTAAGAAGTCTTTAACAAAGAGGAACTGCTAGATATTTTTCAAGGAAAAGATGTAGAATCTTCAGACAAAGAAGTAGTTGAATATATGGAAATGAATACTATTAATTCTAAATCTTTAGAAGCACAGTTAGCTTTATAACAACTCACACGACTGAAAAATAGTAAAAAGAAAAGGAGCACAGAAAAAATATCAAAAAAATTGAAAAGAAAGAAGAAAGTAAATCTGATAGCATTATTAATGTTTTAGTAAAGGATTGGGATGATTTCCTCTGATGTCCCTTTTGAAGTCCTCTGATGAACTTAAAGAAGTCCAAATAGCAGTAACAGCTAAGGAAGAATTTATAAGAACTTCCATTCCAACAAGTGAAGATCACAGCCAAATATCTAATAAGAGTGGAGATGAAGGTCAACCACAAAGAAGACTAGGGAGGATCATTAAGAAAAAAGTAATTTTTGATCCAGATAATCCTGACATATTTACAGAAAGTACAGCTGTCAATAAGAATAAGGAAATAAACACTGAAAAAGAGTCTCCACCATATAAGAAAGGAAAGACTGATTTAACCATAGTGAGATCGAAGTCAAAGTCTCCCATATCTAAGTTGCAATGGAAGAAGCCATCACCAAAAATGTAAAGCAAAATAAAAGGTAATCAGAGGTTGATAGTCTTCTGATGGATGAAGGTGCTGTCATTATGATATACCAGCTAACTCCAGAAGCACCAAAGGGTAAGAAAAATGTAAGAACCAAAGCAGAATTTATTAAAAAGATTCAAAGCTCTACTTCTGAAAGCAAAGAAATGAAGTTCCGGGTACAAAAGAAAGATTCATCTAAATATGAAGATGGTGAGGCAAAAAAGATTTTAAGTGAAAAGCACAGAACATCTTTAAGCAGTTCTGTAAAGTCTCCATTTGTTTGTGAGGATTTTGAGACTCATAGTGCAGATGATTCAATTATATATCGACGACATTCATCTAGTTCGTATTCCAGCACTTGTATGAGTCCTAGGCGGCTTAGTGATGTAGATTCAGGTGGCACACAATACACTGCAAGGACTGCACTAATAGTAGAAAAGGGAAACAAAATTTCAGATGATAATAACAAACAAACATCAGACACATTTATGGCTGATCCTATAAATATAACTAACAGTGAAATTATTAATAGGGATGATTGCTTATCTATTAAGGAAAAGCTTAACTCAAAATTATCCCTTGCCTTGAATAAACGAAAACGAGAAAATAGCAACAATGATAAGCCACCAAAGCAAAAGAAGGTCAAAGAATCATTCACGTCAAAAAAGATGTTGATATAAATTTTAAGTATTTAACAATAAATATTGATCAAAGATTAGCTGAAATCACTATTCAGAAAGGACCTAGATATAACATTGAGGTTTGTTTGAATATTATCCTTCACTAGTGTAAGTGAAATAATATTAGTTTTAGTAAACCATATAATATATAATAAGCAAAAATACTCTTGAGAACATAATGTATAAAATAAACAAGGTTATAATATAGAATGTGGAAGGATGTGGGTTGCATGTGATGGGAATATATCAACTTTTGCTCTAAATATTAGCCTTACCTACATTAGAGCAGTCTCTGCTTATTAATAAACATAACTATTGGAACCAACTTATGGTGGAAAATATTCAGAATTGTAGGGATATGTTGTGTTATTTCTCTTCTGAAAACTTTCTGTCTGGTATTTTGCGAGTATTTAAGCAAATCCTCCAATAAAAGTGTCAATTGACACTTTCAGAAATGCCTACATCATCATCTACATCTAATAATAGAAAACAGAGAGGACCTGAGATTTTTTTAAATGTTTGAACTAGCATGATTAGTTCAAATCTTAGACTATTCAGACACAAATTGTTAGATTTTTAAACTTCTATTGTTTGTAACCTCATGTTTTTTAACATCATCCTAAGCTATCCTCAAACTTTAAAACAAAACTGCAAAGATGCTAAACTCTTATGTGGTAGAACCAAGCTGCAGCTATATTATGGTTCCAGCACTAATGTGTCGGCTCGATCAGGGTAGGACCATGCTCTCAAAGAATAGCAGTGTAAAATAGCAGCTTATTGCTGCTGTGTTTCATGTATTGAGTATAGAGACCTGGAGCCTTTTGTGTACACATGTTATAATATTAAATAAGTCAAAAGCAGTAAAATTATTTATTATTATAAAATATATTATTACTTGATAATTGATATATTTGACGTTTCTAAATAATTTGTATTATAATATTTTATATAATAATAGTTACAAAAATTGTATTTATAGGTTCTTAAGGAATTTGAACAAGCTCTAATATGTGTTGATGGAAGAAAAGACATTTCAGTAACATTGGTTACATCCCAATGTGGCATGTTGTGCTCGTCATTAGACTTTAGACCACTATTGGAAGATGATGAGAAAAAGAGGGCTACAAATGCATGTGAAATTGCTGATTCAGTAAGGTATATCCATATCAGTTTTTGTAATTATTTTATTACAACTTGGCCTAAACAATTAGGCACATGACAGGAATGCGGTTTCGGTGCTCGCACTCTGCCTTTTTCTCCCTGCACTTCTCCTAGTGACCAATCACCATTCCAATGTTCCCTCTAGCCATAGGTCCATGACGACCTAATTGTTTTGGTCACATAGTACCTCATAATATTTACTTTAGGTGACAACAAAATATTTGGTGTTTTTGGATGACTGATTGGATATTGGTAAGAAAAAACATGTTGATGTCCTATGAAATGAAAAATATGAGTTTGCATTTTTCATGTTGTCATCATGAGTCTGTTTACAGCTCAGTGCTTGTCGATGAGAACTTGGTTTAGAAGAATTTCTTGTATATAACATTTATACAATAAACAAATGATGATAGCAATGTCTTGTTCCATAGACATTAATCAGGATATAAACTCTGTAATAAATTTGCCATCTGCTTAATCGATTCTACAAGATTTATCTAGCAAGCCAACATAATATAACTAGACTTTTACATGATGCAGCCAAGCTGCAGCTATACCATAATGTTGCAGCACAAATGCGTTGGCTAGAATGGAGTAGGACCATCGAAGTCTCTCTTCTTCTCTCGTTCTCAAAGAATAGGATGTGTTAATTTTAATTATTTATCTAGCAATTCTGCATTCTTGTAACATATCTCCAACTGCAATTTCCTGGTTTCATAGTTATTTGTATGGGCGTATTTGTGTCCAAGATAGACTTTCTTTGTGGCTTGATACCGTAGCTGGCGTTCCACAAGGTGGTGTCCTATCTCCTTTTTTATTTGCAATCTTTGTTAATATGATTACATCCCAAATATCTTCTCTCTACCACTTGTATGCAGATGACCTTCAAATATATTTACAAACAACCATCGAAGATCTTCCCATAGCTGTTGAATGTATCAACAAGGATCTGGCTTGTATTCTCGACTGGACATCATCTTATGGGTTGACGGTGAACCCTTTAAAATCCAGAGCTATAATTATTGGGAGTTCCAGAATGATTTCCAAAATTAAAAAATGTCAACTTCAACCCGTTATATTTAATGGCATCCTTATCCCATATAATGAAGTAGTTAAAAATTTAGGTATCCTTTTGGATTCCAGTCTTTCTTGGAATCCCCAAATTAATGCAGTGACCTGAAAAATGTTTGCAGCATATGCTTCACTCCGGAGGCTTAACTACTTTTAACCCATTTCCACCAAATTTACGCTTACACAATCTTTACTACTCCCTATCCTTGACTATGCTGACATTTGTTACCTTGATATCACCGAGGAGCAACTTAACAAACTTGAGCAATTCTAAAATCTCTGTATACAGTTCATATTTGGGCTTCGTAAATATGACCATGTCTCGGAATACTCATATACTTTCTGCGCTCTACTGCGTCTTATTTAATTTATCAAGTCCTCCCTATCTAAAAGAATGTTTTAAATCTCTTAGCTTTTGTCACAACTTTTCCTTATGGTCCAAAGAAAATCTTTCGCTCCAATGTCCTGTACACTCCTCCACATTTTATGATAAAATTTTTGCTGTTCTTGGAGTAAGACTCTGGAAATCCTTACCCCAGTCAATTAAAAGTGCTCAATCATTAAATGTGTTCAAGAATCAGATTAAGGAACACTATTTGTCTCTTTAACTCCTCTCTCTTCCTCCTCTTAGTTATGGTCATTAATCGACCTAAAGTATGTTGTAATTTTAGTATATAATTATGAATTTTATTTTTACGTGGTTGAGCCATGCTGCAATTATATTAGAAGTATAGTTGTAGTACGAATGGGTCGGCTCGACCGGGGAAGTACCACGCTCTCACAGAATACCAGTGTGAAATAGTAGCTTAATGCTGCTGTATTTCGTATGGTGAGTGTAGAGAACCGGAGACCCTTTTTAATGGAAATGAGGCATGTCATCTTAGTCCTCACGGGTGACAACGCATCTGCATTTTGATTCATAATCGAAGATAGATGTAGATGTCTATGGGCCACAGCAACAACTTACTATCAGGTGGACTGTGTGCTCGTTTGGCACCCTATCCTATATAAAAAAAATTTTTTTTGTAGTGCACCCTACCCGTTATTGTAATCTTATTTTTATTTTTATTAATTTCCTCTTCTGGGTTGTCTGGAAGAGATTGCTATGTGCAATAAGACCGCATTTTGTCTTTCCCTCATTGTTTGTTCATTATTTGTTATATTTATGTTTCGTTGGTGTACAATAAAGAGTATTGTATTGTATAAATTAATACTAAAATTATTCTCATGATTGCAAGGATCTCAATCAGTTAACTTATTCAGTTTTTATAAAACCACCTGTTACAGTTTGGCTGACGAGAAGATGTGTCATAATCTCCCATAAACTCCCTTAATATGCTCATATTATCAAGAAGGACTCTCCTAAATTCACATATTGTGGCGGGCAACTATGGAATCCTACCTCTACATTGTGCATGATCCGACATATTTTTGGCCAGTTTTATTTATTTTATTGAATACTAGTACTGGTTATATCACTAATACTAATTATATTTATATTATAACTATCTATTATGATTACTATAATTACTAACAATATATTACTGACACTCCAAGTAACCTTAAGATGGTGAGACTGGGAGTGGTTCACCACAGTAATTGAATGCCTGATTCGAACAAGACTACTGTCGCTTTTATTCGCTTTGCCTTCATACCTTAGATCTAACAGTTGTTCACGATTATTCTGAATGTTTCTCATCTTCTGGTCTTGTGTAAGCGAGGGCCAACTGTAGCAAGGCCCCCTCCCCTGCTACAGTTTCAAGGAGGGGCAGCTGTCAGCCAAGACTCAAAAAAAATGAGGTGCTAGGAACCAGCCCTATTTATTGTACAATCAAGAGTTCGTGGAGTTTTACACATTGGCGACGCTTTTGAACTGTAGGATACATATTTAACCATTTCATTGACCCGTGAGTCAGTCGTATATAGACATTTCGGTTGTTAAACTATTTTTTTTTCGCAGCCAGGCAAACTGTTGATTTAAGTTTTAAATAATTGTATTTGAAACTTAAATCAACAGTACACACACAATATTTATAAAACAGAAAATGTTTCAATAACTTGTACATATTCTTACAGGTTGTCCGTCTATATAAACATCTGCACTGCATGGTTCGATATAAAAACACAAAACGACGCAATAGGTTTAGTGGGCCTCCATGATTTGGATACTCTTTATGCTTTCATGATAAAAAATCAACTGCAGAATGTTCAATTAGTACTCAGGAACTGTCAAGACAATTTCACTATTTCAAATGTTAATATGGATACAAAAGAAGTTGAACAAGTTATTGTAAAATGTACGAAAACTATACAACAGTGCTACTTCTTGTTGGAAATTTGCAGCTTTTGAAGAAACATATTTCTTATCAATTGAACACCAGTTGTAAATTCGATTCAGCACATTTGGAGGCCTCTTTGAGGACGATGAATGAGTAAGTAATTACATGTTCGTTGTAAGTGCTATTTGACTGATACTTATAGTATACATACATGTAAAACTCAGCTAGCGGGGAGTACTTTACACTTCGCTTTAAAAGAAATATTTTTGAAGTAAATTCCTATTTATTAGTTATAGTAAATAGTAACCACTGACATCATAATGTTATATATTCTATGATAGTAGCAAAAGTGATTGCAATGCAAGTTATTATTATTGAAAAAAGGTCTTACCGAGTATTGTGGTGTAAGAATATCTACTACCCTAAATTATCCCATGGGTGTCGTAAGAAGTGACGAAGGGAAGCAAATCAGGAGATGGGCAGCAGCGTCTTCCTAACGAGTAAAAAAAAATTGCGGTTGCCAATTTGCCAAGTGTGGCAACTGTAGCAAATATCTGTCCTATGAGACAATCTATGAGGGAGGACTTTTTTCAGCAGCGAGCTCTTATAGGCTAACGGTAACGGTGAATAAATCTGCTCGAAACAGTATAATAAACTTTTAACATAAGCATCTTATTTAAGACGACACATCGAAAATGTGGCTCAAGGCTATCCGAGTGAATACATAATTTCTATAAAAACTTGGAAAAACGCCGTCATATGGTCTGAAATTGCGTAGCGCCCGTGACGAATAAAACCGCTTAGAAATTGTCAGAATCTTAAAATATTTTTTAAAAATTATTGATTTAAGTAATCAAAATAATGAACAAGTAAATTATGAATATTGATGTTAGGAATATATTTGGGTGATTCTCAAACATATAGATTAAGTAATATTGTTGTAATTTCAACTATAGTGATTTTTTTACAGGTGTTTTCGCAAATAATTATGATCGAGTCAAAATTATACAATCGTGTTTTTGAACAATCAAATTCAAGATAAAGTCATGAATTTACCTATATCAAAATTACACTTTCGTTAGTGGTGTCATAGTCCTATACTATTCGATGAAAGGAGGTGCATATTTTCGCGGTGTCGCCTTAAGAGCATTGATAAACGAATTAAAAACGAGAAAATCGGACGGGACATCGATACCAGTAACGCTGATTCGTGACCTAGATGAATAATTAGTCTGATGTGGAATTAATGAACCGTTTGAAAAGGTTTACTTAAAACATGCGCAAGATTTTTTAAACGCAGATTTGGGCCGTATTTTGGCAGTTGTTCTTATTGCACAGTTATCTAAACTTCATTTATGCTACTCTACAGGTATTCAAAGAACTTTTTTTTCTTACAATATATTTTTAATATTGCACTCTTTAATTTTCACACTTTCTAATTTCAAAATCAATAAAATTTTTTAGGAGATTTAATAAGTAAAAAAGCAGGCGATAATATTGATGGTTTTCCCCTTTTGGTGGGCATTTATACATTGTTACGACAAGGCAAAATGGAGTTTATAGAAGAATTCGTTAATACCCTATGCAAGTACGCAAAAGTAGCAACTCTAAGTACTTACAATCTTGTACGTAACTTGTAACAATATCATCATTACAACTTATCACAAGCCGCAAAGCAGGCGTTAAAACTTCAGCTTACTGATCCGTTGCGCTATGTCTTCTGATTTTACTGCGAATATCCTCATTACGTACGGAACCTGGCACGCACAGAAACTCCAAGCATAACCCTCAACATAGGTCGCTGCGTGACCTTAAGTTTCCTCATAGACCAACAGTAAAGGATGTCTCTGATCTATTTTTTAGTTTTAAATACCAGGGAACCATCATACTTGTTCCAAAAGCTTATTTTCTCGCAGCGTGCGGTTAGGACAGCATCACGACTCACATACCCTAAGCATCACACAGCTTCTTTCCGTGGTAGTTTCTATTTTGCTGCCATAAAGTACTGGAATAATATACCACCACCGATCAGAATTGTAAAAGAGTTGCCACTTTTAAAACTTTATTAAAAAAGTTTCTGATTTACAAAAATCCAGCAAATAGGCATAAATGGTATGGTTCATACAACCTCGATGCTAGCACCGTACATGCACATACGAACACACTCAAACACGCATACACACATCCATATACACATACACAATTTATTTTATTTTTTCTGTATGCATACCACCGTTTGTTCATCTCTTCACTATCAATGTTGCACTGACATGTGGAATTTTGACAGTTTTTTTTTTTCATTTTGTTTTATATTTTTGTTTAGTTTTTTTGCTCTTCTGTTATTCGTCATCTGCCTCACACTCCTGGCTCCACTGAAAATCAGTGTTACGAATTGATGTATTTATATCTTCAATTCGTGACTTAAAGCTGAGTGTTACTCCTTTTTTAAATATTTTTGATAAGATATAAAAAAATGTTTTTCTTAATTTATTCTTTTTGTTATAATGTATGTACCTACCAAATAAACTTTTTCTTTCTTTCTTTTTGTTTCAAGTTTTAAGGTATATGTGATGAGATGATATGTCATAATCTTCCGAATGTTGCCCAATCGAGTTGAATTCGTAGATCCTAGACCTATCATTCAAGGTTGGACTTATATAGTCAAACAATTTGTCATAGTACATACGCGTAAACAACTCCGAGTATGGTGCTTCCAATATCTATCAGAATGTGTGTGACAAGTTCCACACGATGTACCGCCCAAATTTCGACGGAATCAGAAGCTTGTCGCCTTTCTTGAAGAAAACCCTGCACCGAACGACCAAACTACAGCGCATTTCTACTCCATGTCTCTGGAGGTGTTTCACTATGGAGAACGGAATTAAAGATCTTCTGAACGAATTTAAGTTTCGATCTTTGGCCCGAAGTTCGCTGTAATTCCATCTTCGTATCAGTCTTTGTCATTTTAAAGTACTGGAATAGTCATTATAATCTCGCTCAGACTGAAGTTCGGATTAGCATAATCGGACTAGTGAACAATGATGTGTACAGTTGTCCTTAGAACCTCTCATTTTCACTTAAAATATCAGGTATTTCGATAATGATGCTACCACAGACGGTCTTCTACTTTGACAGTTGAATCACAACACACAATCTCAACAGATCCTTCTGGAGACAGATTTCAGGCATAGAATTTAGAGCCTTGGTTCCGCTTAATTCCTCTTGAACCCTTATATAGTTTTCAAATTGGATCATTTATTGCAAATTTTGTCGCCTGGCAACTATTTTTTCATTTTCTAAATAAATACTAATCGCTAAGGGATAATGGGATTGAGTGTAGTTTGTTAGTTTAGATACGGTTGCCTTTGTGTCGAGCTGCCTCGGCACGTGCCGCATCTTGTCAAAGACGCCGCCACAACATCACAAATCGTGGCATTAGACATGTGTCAATCATTCATTTCTCGTGAATCATTCTAGTATATTTCGTCACGCGTACCGGTACATTCGGATCGATCATTCAAATGAATCATTCGGGCTCCAGTACCCTACACTAAAAACAATTCATTCAGGATTCGGTCGATTTTTGACTCATTTACAATTCACACTAATCACGAGTTAAAAAGGTACCGTCAATTGTTTGTGATTGGTTGTACCAGAAATTCAAAAACAGATGAATGAACCATTAACACTCTTTTAAGTGTACCAGCTCAAACGAACGAAGCATTCATGATTGACACATGTCTACGTGGCATTTTAAAACCAAACGCCGTAGTGAAAGGTTGTTTTTGTAGACCCTGTTACGCATACAAAAAATTTTTTCGTTCTTGGGAGGACAGTGAAGTGTACCACGTCAAGATGAAATTTTGGTTGAACCAATAACAAAAATATGTACTATTTTAGTATGGATTCAGAACGTGATGACGTTAAATGCCTTATTATAAATACAGGTGGCAATGGCTCCGACACTTCGAGTGATAAAGAATAGTGTCTATTTTACTTTCGTTTATGATTACCTCATAATTTTCATTTAAATTCTTTTGCTACCTAACTTGTATTTATTATTTATATTATTATTTTATTGCAATAACTATTAAAATAAAATAGTATTCTACATTATTAGATTAAAAAAGCGCTTATTTAACAAACCCGGTAAAAATTACAAAATAAAAGCAAAATAATACGTGTTCCCCGGGTGTACCGACACTATGTTAGTCAACAGACTGTAGTGGCGGTGAAGAATATCCACTACCCCATATCCTCCCGTGGGCGTTGCCAAAGGCGACAGACTGCAACAAATCAGGAGATGGGCAGCAGCGTCTTCCTAATAACGTCTAAAATAAAAAAAATCTGTGGTTGTCAACCCGCTTGCCAAGCGTGGCAACTATGGCAAATATCCTCCTAAAAGTTTATCTTTGGGGACGCCTATGCTCATCAGTGGACTTTAATAGGCTGTAACGGTAAGGGATAATTTTGTGGACAATTAGTCATAAAAGTTTCAAATTATTATCCTTCAAAACATATTATTTGAAGAGCAACCATTGCAACATACGACTTGTGCACAGGCGCATTGTTGTGCGTATGTCTTGTTTCGATTATTCACGGTTTTTTTTCCTTTATAGCGTCTTTTAACGTTTTAATTATTCCAACGTAGTATACTCCGGTTATATAATCACCTTTGTCTATGTAATCAATCAAAATATTTCCTTCTGGATTCCAAAAGATTGTGACCATGAGTTTTCGTGGCCGATTGGGACACCTCAACTTCTTGGGTGTCCTTATTTGTGTCACTGTATCGATTTTAGTTAGACCCAGGCTAATAATGTTCCATAATATCCTATGTATTGTTCATCTCCAGTAACAATTCAGCCTAAAACTTTTCCTCGTTCTCGCTACAAAAATCCTATAACTCGCGGCAACACATTACGTGTCGCTGCTTTTAATGCATTGTGAGTATTCTCATCATGCTGAATATTAAAAATATTTGTATCAGACACTGCAACTATCTTTGCAATGTCTTTAGGAAAAAGTCTATAATCTATATACAGAATATTTTAACATAAGTAGATATTTAAAAAAAAATGTCACCTGGATTGAGGAATTTTATCCAAATGTGGGTCTTGTACGGATTTTGTTCTAATAAAAATGTTTTCTAAACAATTTAAGATGTGTATCATTAAGACGTAGATTTTTATCATATTTACGAATATTTTGAACCATACTGAACCATTCATATTAATTTTTTAACATCAATTAATAATCGTAATTACTATTTCAGATTAAAGTCGTCGGAATTATCGAATGAAAGTGTATTTACTTTGAGAATATTACAAACGTTCTGTGAAACATTCAATTACAAGTTTCAAAAAATAGAAGATAAATTACCACTGTCTTTACTTACCAGCATTCCACATAAATGAAGAATCGTATAACTACCTTTTTAATACCCATTATGATTGCTTTTGAGACTGTACCAAATAAAAAATTAAATTAAAACTTTTTGTTTTACTTCAGATTTTAAAACTATTTTATACGACTTACTGAGAAGTATAATTATGCCTTTCGACAAATATTTAAGTTTATATACTGGATAATCTTTTTTACCGTCAGGAAAAAAATAGGGTGTAACATATTGCATTACATGTGAATAGAGAGAACATATAACATGTGAATAGAGTAGAAGCCTATGGCACTGATATTTGACAAAATATGAAAACAAAAATTATGAATGAAATAAATTAAAATCTATTGAAATTCAAATCATATCCACCTTACTTACTTTACGAACGGTAATAAAAAAATATGTAGTGGGCATTTTTGACCTTGTCACTTCGTAGCGTCACAGGCTCAAGGGCCAAGGGCAAAGTAATTCAAATTTTTTTTCGAACGCTTAATTCAACGTTTTTGATTTTATTTTTTTGTAAAATATCAGTGCCATAGGCTTCTACTCCGTTCAAATGTCACACCCTATTTTTTCCAGACGGTAAAAATTATCCTCATCAGGTCTATATTACATCATTTATATACATATATGATGTCGCAACGGCATTCTAGGGCTTAGGAGTGGGGATAACCCTTAATTGCTTCCTTAGTTCTGATGTGTGTGTGCAAGCAGAGACAATATCCTAAGTCGGCCCTGCGTCAAGGTTTTATAAGTGGTAGAGCCACGCTGCAGCTATATTATGATTGTAGCACGAATGGGTCGGTTCGATCGGGGAAGGACCACGCTCTCACAGAATACCACCGTAAAATAGCAGCTTAATACTGCTGTGTTTCGTGTGGTGAGTGTAAAGATCCGGAGATCGTTTTTTACTGGAAACGAGGCATTCCATTGTAGTCTTCAGGGGTGACAACGCGTCTACGTTTTGATTCTTAATCGAGGTTAAATGTAGATGTCTATGGGCCACAGCATCCACTTACTATGAGGTGGACTGTGTGCTCGTTTGTCACCAATATTCTACAAAAAAGACGGGAGTGGCGTAAGACCTTCCTTGCTCCCTAAATCATAGCTGCCGCACCGTGTGTGTAGCACAATTGTGGCAATTTCAATCTGTTCGTTGTTGACTCGCGCGGAGCACACGTGTGAGTACAAGTCACAGTGGATACCAAATAAGAGTGCGAAATTTGGACAAAAGAAGTCAGTAGCGAAACTAGGGCAAGCCCAAGATATGGTTTTGTTGTTTTTAGCAGTTCTATAAAATACGCCAATCATGATCTGTCTCCATTCTTCAGTTTCATATTCAGTGCTGTCGAGAACGTGTTTAACAAAGCACAGAAGGCATACTACTGCTAGATAGATTGTATGACATATCAGCAATTGCATACCTTCGGTGGGTTTGAAAAAAGCCGTTTGGTTTTGCTTGAGCAAAAGAAAAAGATATACATAGGTACAATACAATACGTGTACAAAAGAAAATCATGAACAAAGTACAAACTATGTACAAAATTAAAAAAAAAACAAATTATTTATATTCTAAATCGAATCGTCTCTCTTTCTCAAGGAAAGATTTGATTACATCCATGTAAAATGTTGGTAAACGCTTTAATTGTACCAATAACTGTTTTTCAATTGCGATAATTCTTAACAAAGTTTCAAGATTTTACTTTTTCCTCGCCGGTAAGCACTTTAACACACTTCAATTTATCACAAGGTACACTATTATCCTCCATTGTCACTAAAAATCTTTAAAAAGGCATAAATTTTCAACTCGCAATATTCATCCGCTCAAGCTAAACACACAGAGTAAACATTGAAATGTGAAGCTAACTTGCAAATGTATCGCCTGCGCGCCCCGGCTAACTTCATATTGAAAGCCTGCCTTTTTCGCTCTATACTGATTGCTATATAAACAATCGTAGTTATATTTCATTATAGAACATTTTGACATAGGTTAGAAAGGGAGCGATCGTCTTCTTGAAAGCTCAGTAAAAACCCCACGCGTGCGAGAGAGAACAAAGGAGCGCGTGGAAAATTTGAAATAGTTTGAAACAGTTAACGAGTTATTTTATTAGTTGATATTATTGATTGAGCAGTTTTATAGGGCAAGCCCGGCTTCTCGCCACTGAAAGAAGTGTGTTAAGAGCGCCTTCTTCAAAAAGGAAATACTGGGTATTCCTTTTTTCTCTTTTTGCGGTAGGTAGTACCGCAGAAAGAACTTTATATGAACGTGGTAACGTTCTTAAACGTGATAACGTACTTTAAAAGTGGTAAAGCCACGCTGCAACTTATAAGTACTATTTTATAGTAGTAATTATTAATTAGTTGTTTTATAGGTAAACGTAGGTGTCTATGGGCCACAGTAATTAACTTACCATCAGGTGGACTGTGTGCTCGTTGGTAATCGAGCGTTGAGACCGAGTTGTAGTTATCAGAAAGAAGCTGCTGCCCATCCATGCATGCCTGTTTCCCTCTTTCGCCTCTTACGACACCCACGGGAAAATATGGGTAGTGGATAATCTTAGGCGCCACTAAACGGCAATAGTTTTAATGGGAGACTTAAACGCAAAGCTAGGCACAAGACAGAACGGTGAGCTGAAGGTGAAGAAATTTGGGATAGGGCAACGGAACCCAAGGGGCCAGCAGATGGCCGACTTCATAGAGAAAGAGGGACTCTTTATGATGAACTCTTTCTTCCAGAAGCAGCCTCACAGAAAGTGGACCTGTTAGAGCCCCGACGGTTCGACCAAAAATTTGATTGACTTTTACTTGATTATGACGACTAGACGGCAACTGTTCAGTGATGTTTCAGTGATCGCAAGGGTGAAAACTGGCAGCGATCACCGTATGGTTAGAGGCACACTTAAAAAAAAGAATTTTAACTGCTATAAACATTACTAATATTCCCCTTAACCACTCGTGGTAAGCTTAAATTGCTTGTGTTACGAGTGGTTCACGCCGGTAGTCGAATGGTGGATTCGAACCCACGACGTTTTATTTCTGAGTTCGCGGTCCGCGTCCTGCCATTAGGCTACTGTTGCTTATGCACTGAACCTAAACTTTAAGTTGGAGAGGTCTCGTCGAATGAAGTCAACGCTCCGTCCCCCACGTGCTCTAATCCAGAGTCCCGAAACCTTTCAGCTGGAGTTACAAAACTATTTTCAGTGCCTAGAAGATGGGAATGCAGTGCACGATATGAATGACAAGCTCTTGGAAACCGTCCATGCGGTCGGAGCTGAGTTCTGCAAGACCCACCGCAGAATAACACAAAAATTCCGATCACTCTTAATCTCATGGCTGTTAGACGGAAAATGAAGCTGCAGTCTTCAACAGATTTGACAGCATACAGGCAACTGAACAGACAAATCTCCAAATACATGCGGCGGGACTTGCGCATCTTCAATACAGCTCGTATTGAAGAAGCGATGGAGCAGAACTAGGGCTCCCAAATCTGACAGAGATCTGTCTGTCAGAAAGAGCCAATTGTCAAAGCTGAAGAGCGAGTGTGGCAGCATCGTTTCCGGGAACCTGAAATTTTGAATGAGATTGAGAGGTTCTATGGGCAGCCGCACACATCATCGTTGGAGCCACACGCAAGTCTTATCCGACACTATTTCGGTGATATCCCGGACGTCAGTCTGAGCGAGATTAGAATGGCTCTCCAGCACCTTAAAAACGGCATGGCCCCAGGCTAGGATGGCATTACAATCGAGCTTCTGAAAGCGGGTGGAAAACCGATACTTAAAGTCCTTCAGAAGCTGTTCAACTCCGTCCTCCATGGTGGCACTAATCCAGAGGCGTGGAGCAGAAGTGCGGTTGTGCGGATGTGCAGACCGCACATCCGCACAACCGCACTTCTGCTTTCTTCTTCAAGAGATCGTTGTCGCCTTTCTTAACAGACCGATTTCCCTTCTAAGCCGCATCTACGTGTTGTTTTCGAGAGTCGTTTCGAATAGTCTCGCACACAGGCTCGACTACATCCAGCCTCCCGAACAAGCCGGTTTCCGAAAACGCTTGAGTACCATATACCACATACATACACTGCGGCAGATTATACAGTCCGCCACTTTGCCTTGCGCATGTGGTCTATGAGAAAGCCTTTCAATCCGTCGAAGTTTGGGCGGTGCTACAGTCCCTTCAGCAGTTCCAAGTTGACTTTCGGTATATCGTAGTGCTGAAGTGTTTGAACAGTAGGGCTTCGATGGCTATCCGAGTACAGAACCAAAGTAAGAAAGCTATTCAATTTCAGAGAGGTGTAAGACAGGGTGACGTTATATCCTCGAAACTCTGCATAGTTGCATTAGAAGACGTTTTCAAGCTACTGAACTAGTAAGGATAAGGTATTAACATGAATGGCGAGTACATCACTCTCCTTCGATTTGCCGACGATGTAGTACTTATGGCAGAATCGCTGGGGAACCTAAGCACTATGTTCAATAACCTCAACAGTGTCTCCCAACGGAATGATCTTATAATGAACATCGACTAAACAAAGTTCATGTGTAATGTCCATGTCACACCCGTGCCAGTAGTTGTTGGGAGCTTTAAGCTCGAAGCTATTGACGTGTACGTTTACCTGACTTCAGTACCATAGACCACATACGTACCTTCCGGCAGATTATACAGAAAACCTAAGAGTACAGTTTGCCACTTTGCCTGGTGTATGTGGACTATGAGAAAGCCTTTGATTCCGTCGAAATTTGGGCGGTGCTACAGTCTCTTTAGCGGTGCCAAGGTGATTGTCGGTATATCGAAGTGCTGAAGTGCTTGTACAGTAGGACTACGATGGCTATCCGAGTAGAGAACCAGAGTACGAAACCTATCCATTGCAGAGAGTTGTAAGACAGGGTGACGTTATATCTCCGAAACTCTTCACCGCTGCATTGGAAGACGTTTTCAAGCTACTGGGCTGGAAAGGACACGGTATTAACATCAATAATTCATCAAACAAATTCCATCTGGCAATTGTTGAATTGTCTATGTCAGACCATAAGCAGATCTTTTTTGAAATAACAGAATACAAATCAGAACCTAAAGAAAGAATAGAATGTGAAGCATTGGATTACAAAAAACTATATGAAACGCTAGAAAAATCAAACGTAGAATGTACCGAAAACAAACAATACACAAGATTTGAAGAAAAACTTATGAAAAGTATAGAGAATTGTAAGGTTAAGAAAGTCAAAATTAAAAATCCACCGAAACAGGAATGGATTAACAAGGGAATAATTAAGGATATTACTTATAAAAACATACTCTGGCAACAATACAAACGCCATCCAGAGAATAAACTCGCCAAGGACAACTTTCTAAAACAAAGGAGCCTAGTTGTTCATAAAATTCAAAGAATGAAACAAGAGTACTACTACAAGAAATTTACAGATTATAAATGCAATCCAGCCAAGTAGTGGAAATTAATAAATAACCTCAGCAATAACAAATTTAGAGAAATATCGATACCACCCAAATTACTAATAGAAGAAACTTTGGTAATCGATACAAAAGAGATGTGCGAATGTTTCAACCACTTCTTTTCATTTACTGGAGCAGAACTAGCACAAAAAATTCCCCTTCAGTACCATGATAACAGAATACAAAAGTTTACAAATGCAAAAGTTAACAACAACGACAAAAGACTAACGGCAATGGCACCGGCTTCAGTTGAGGAGGTAATTAAAATAATAAACAACTTAGAACCAAACACTAGCTCGGGCATTGATAACGTCAATACAAAGTCCATAAAATGCGTAAAAAACTTTATAGCTCCAGAACTAACTCGATGCTTAAATAGTTGTTTAGAACAAGGTTCATTTCCCAGTAGTCTCAAAATCGCCAAAGATACACCTATTCACAAATCTGGCAGCAAAACCTATTCTTCCCGTTGTCTCTAAAATTTTCGAGAAAATTATTTATAACCGACTTGAGACTTATTTAAACTCTATAAATTTTCTTTATCACAAACAATATGGTTTCAGACCCAAATCTAGCACACTATCAGTGACTGTAGACCTTGTTAGCAAAATAAAAAACAATATAGATGGAAAAAATGTTGCTCTTGGTATCTTCATTGTTCTAAAAAAGGCGTTCGATACAGTCTCACATAAAAAACTTTTGGATAAGTTACACGATATAGGTATAACAGCAAAGCCTCTTGAACTTCTTAATTCATACCTCTCCGACCGTTATCGGATACTTAAACTTGCAGAACACAAAAGCAGCCTAAAACAAATAACGTACGGTGTCCCTCAAGGCTCCATTTTAGGACCATTGCTTTTCCTTATTTACATAAATAACGTAAGCACATTAGAACTAAAAGGAGACCTATCACTATATGCGGACGATACCAGCTTATTTTACTTCGGTAACATTATTGAATCAATTAATCAAGACGCGCAAAATGATCTGAACATACTAAATAAGTGGTTTTGCTCTTATCTATTTGAGCAAAACTCAAATCTCTATATGGTAGAAATCTGGGGATCAGCTGCCAAAACTAATCTCAATTCTGTTCAAATCGCGCAAAACAAGTTGATCAAAATTCTTTTCGGTTATGATTTCCTGACATCTACAACGAAAATATACAAATACTAAAACACTTAATATAGAACAATCATATAAATACTTTTCCTGCGTACTAATACGATTTTTTTTAAATAAAAACATACACACTAACTTAACCTCTTTTACTTTACTTACTTTACTTTAGGGCCTATATACGTCCCACTGCTGGGCTCAGGCCTCCCCTCATTTCTGAGAGGGTTTAGGGCAAGGAAGTGTCCGCCGCGCTGCCCAAATGCGTGTTGACGAACTTCACATGTCTTCGAAAATATTTTTTTTTATTATGCATGTCTGAGGAATAAGAAAAAAAAATATTTCTTAACCTCTACAAAAAAGAAAAATGTGCAAACTAAAATGTTAAGAAGTGCTAATAATTTAATACTGCGACTAATAAAAGAACCAACTACGGAAAAAAGAATATCACTTATGAAAGCGCACAACTATACAATAAATTGCCTGTAGATATCGATATTGCCGAGTTATAGTGTTCGCCTGCGTTGGATTGAGTATACAAGCGGTTCCAAAAATAAGAACTTGTCTAAATAATATTGCACTTATTAAATCACTTAGTAAAATGGAATGGAAAAAATCGAGGGAATTATCTTGTCCTTATAGTATTTACAATTTCATACACGAAAATTTTAATAAGTGTTATACGTAATGTAGGAAAGAATCTAAAAGTATCCTTAAACCAAAACGTATTGGTAATGAACGGATGAACAAAAAAATTCTGAAAATATGCCAATACATGGACAAATTATTTAATCAATGGACAAAAGACTTTAGAAATAGCATTTTAAAGCAAGCTTACAATAAGGCACGACATTATGCAAACACAGTGATTCAAAAAAGTAAAAATAAGTGGCTTAAATTAGAAATTAATAAGAACATACATAATCCTAGAAACCTATGGCAGATATTAAATAAATTAACGGGGTGAATTACAAAACCGATTGATGATGTATTGCTCGACAACTTTGGTAACAGTAATTATCCTCCATATAAGATTGCATGTTCATTTGCTGAATCTTTCGACGTAAACGTCAAAAAATCAATCCCTAAATGTGATCTGCCTTTATTATATAAGTCATTGTATAGTGAAAACGCGAATGTCTCCTTACGCTTTGTACCTGCTAATGCTAATGCAGTTGAAAAAATAGTACGCAGCCTAAACTGTAATAAAGCGCCAGGTATTGACGGGATACGATCTATAGACATAAAAAAATATGCAACTTAGTCAGTGACGTAATTGCGTACCTTATTAATGCCTGTATAAAAAGTGGAAAGTATCCCCATATTTTAAAAAACTGGCATAGTTAGACCTATCTATAAGAAAGGTAGCACTATGGTGCATGACAACTATAGGCCAATTACTATTTTACCCGTTATAGATAAAATTGCTGAAAAATACATCTGCAGACAGGTTTATGACTTCTACGCTAAAAACAATATAATAACGGAAAAACAGTATGGCTTTCAACCAAAGAAAAATACCACTCAACTGTTATCGACCTTCAGTAACAGCGTTTACAAACATTTAGATAATAAAAGACACGTCTTGGTAGTCTTTGTAGACTATACTAAAGCGTTTGATACACTTAATCATAACAAGCTAATAGACAGTCTTAATGATAGTGGTATCAGAGGACCTTTATTGTCATGGTGCAGAGATTACCTTAATGACAGAAAATATGCGGTAAAAGTGGGTGATGCCATTAGTTATTATGTTAACTTTTCGGTAGGCACTGCACAAGGCTCTGTAATTGGACCATTGCATTACATCACTAATGTTAATAGTCTGGCAAACATCATCAGACGTTGCGAAATATACCAGTATGCCGATGATACGTGCCTCGTTGCAGCAGGCGAAAATATTAACGAAACTGGCCGCATTCTGCAAGAAGAACTTAATATATTAACACAATGGTCTCACGATAAAGGATTAGTTATCAATGCTAACAAGACCAAGCTAATGTATATAAGTTCAAGTCACAATAGGAGTAAAGTAATACCTAGCATTATCATGCATGCCCACCTATGCCTTCACAAAGGACAATTGACTCTCAATTTTCATTGTGCAGAGTTAGAGCCGGTAGAAACTCAAACTTACTTAGGACTTATAATAGATAGTCGACTCAACTGGAAACATATTGAGGATGTGTGTAATAGACTTCGAAGCATATTAGCAAAATTCTCCGTAATTAAGTATAAAGTCCCCTATAGAATTCTGTTACATTTATCACTGGCCGAATCTAAAATTTCATACGGCTTGTCTAGTTATGGGCGAACTTACAAATCACATTTAGATAACATTTATTCATTGCAACTACGCATCTTAAAAACTATAGTCCCAGACCAAATTAAAAACTTACACAGGGATTCTGATTACCATAACCTATTCGATTACTGCAAAATTATACCGGTGCATAAAAAAGTAGAATATACTCTCTTAAATGAAGAATTTTTTAATGAAGATTTTAAAAAAAATATGGCATTTCTAACTATTCTAAAACCCGCAGTGCGGCCAAACCAAATTTAGATAAACCTAATTATAACAATTTATACGGAAAACATACTTTAGAATACATGGTTCCGAATTTAATTAATCATTTACCAATATCTTTTTTAAATGAAATTAATCATAAAAATATTAAACACAAATTAAAAAAAACTATTATACGAACTGTATATATCAGACTTCAGACTTAAAAAATAATAAAATTAAATACTATAATCCCCACTAACTATATTTCCTATATTTACCTATATGATATACAACCTAAGAATAATCATTATATTCGTTTACTATTAAATATTAAGTAACTAACTAATTGATACCCCCTGTATACGCAACGCAGGAACGACCGGTTTTTGACACAGTGAAGCGGGCGGTGGCAAGACTCACACCTTTCTTGTTCACTATGAGGTAACTACGTATGTATTGCCGATTTACCGCGTGTTGACCGGGCCAATTGCTGTTTAGTGTTTAATAGTGTTGCGTTAAACATATTTTTGTAAATTAAGGTGTAGCTCATATTTAAAAAAAATTTATGTCGGCGATTTGTGGTACACGGTAAAGTATTTCATTAAGCTTATGTTGTACCATATTATATGCTAACATTTAAAAGACCGTTAAAAATAGCCTACAAAATCACAATTTATAATAACACCCTAACTACTTCTAAACAAAAAAAAACTATTAAACAAATAAATATATAATAAACGAATAAATATTAAAAACCATCACTACGGTTACTAAATATCATTAAACATTCATATAAATAATTAATATAAATAAAATAAAATAAAAAAGCCTTTTATTCCATGCTAATATAAGTTTTACAATATAACTTTTTTAGAATGTAATTTGCATTTTATAAAAGAAATTAAAAATATAAATTTAGATTTTAATACATTAATTTATTTCTATATTGTTGAATGAATTTGATTGAGTTAAGGCCGAATACGAAGAGAACTGGCGAAAATTAATGTATTTCTCTTGACTAGAACTTCGACCTGAAGTAATTTTAAGCTTTCAAACATTTTTGTAGGTTTGTTCGGGTCCTTCACAAGGTCACCGTCATTTTAAAATTTTAAAATAAATGAATATACGAACAAATAAAAAAATGTTAGGAAATGATATATAAAATTATTGTTCTTCCAAAACTCTGTGAATTTTAATTTAGGAAAAATTCTTTTACGTAAAAATGTTTGTATTGTAATTCCGAAGGTACCTGCTATCTTTATTTTCGATACAAAATATTATTTATTAACATAATTCGTTTTAATTAAAAACACCTAATAATAATATCGTATATTGCCAGACAAAAGTTTGCCGTAATAAATTACCAGGCGCTTCGACGTGTGACGTAAGGTAACAACAGTCGATGTGTCTGTAGCGAAAATCGTTAATTTATTGTTTTATAGTGTCTATAAATGTAAATATGGGTAGGAAAAGAAATAAATGTTACCTAAGTGGTAAAACAAAGAGAATTTATCGCATGAACGCTGCTCGAATGTTGTATTTTGAGGTTAATAATAATAATACTTTTATTTTTGTAAGGTAATTTTTTGTTTGAGGCTGCCTAATAGGTTGCATTTTTACTCATTTACATTAGCCAAACAGATCATTTATACTTTTCTAGTTTCAAGTGAGAAACACTAAAAATGTAAAATATCAAGACACTGGGTCTTCGAAAAAGAATGTACAGAGTAGTAGTGCAAGCACAGAGACCGCAAATAATGTCAGTCAATGTATTGTCCGAAAGCATGGGGTAAAAGTACATAATTAAGAAAAACCGAAATACTTCGGATGTGAAGTGATTGACCAGTCGGAGTAGTCTTGTGAGAATTTACATACACAGTACCTATCCCCACTATGGGGCAATCACGGACTTTTTAGTTTTTTCTTTATTATTTATGCAATTTGCATTACGGCATCTTGTAAGACTCACAAGAACAAACATTTTCAGTTATATGAGGTTCTTTACGTACGATGCACCAATTAAGAAAAAAAATCGTTATCAATTCAATAACTTTTCGAATAATATTTTATAACGAATAAAGTACAAAATTTATAATCTATAGGAACTAATATTATAAATAAGAAAAATTTATTTAAGAAGTAAGCAATGCTCTCTGTGTTGTTCATTACTCTGCATCTGAGCTAGCTCCGTCAAATATAATCAAAGCCCGTACGGCTTTGATTATAGGTATTATACATGTTTATATAAACAAAGCGTAGGTACTGGCGGCGCGTGGTTTGCTGCGAAACGAGCAAGGTCATTCGGCCTTAATTAATGTCGTACAGACCGTGCCACGAAAGATGAGACTTGGCGAGCGTCAGTAGTGGGGAGCTTGCGCAGGTACTGTCGTGTACGAAATATTATCCATAATTTGTATATCTATTCAGGGATTTTTCGACGACATTTGAAATTAACACAACGTAACAAAATTCTGAAAAATATTTATTACGAAATAATAAATTTAAAGATAAAAATGGCTGATTATCCTAGTCACTGTCACTGTCAATAAATGATACACCAGCGGGAAGATTATCGTTTGTAACGCGGCTGCAACTAGGTACATTAACTCTAGAAAATACACTACTTGTTCCAGGAGTTAACAGATTATCGTTTTCGTCAGATGACGATGAGGAACTACCTGAGTCCCCTGAGTCGCTGTCTGACGAATCTTCTCCTAGTCTGATAATTATCTCCGTATCCGTCAAATTGTCTATTATGTGATCACTTTCTATTAAAAGTCTTCAATTTTTTTGTTTTATCACATAGAGCTTTCCATTCATTTGGTCCCTGGCTTGCCTTTTCTGTTACTAACTCTATCACACGTTTGAGGTTCCATTGCACATTCTTACTACTCACATAACCTTTTATTGAAGCCCAAGCCATTTCGATTGGATTTAAATCTGGGTGGTATGGAGGTAATCGCAGTACGTCATGACCGTGTTCAGATAGTATTTTGTCAATGCTGAATGTCTTATATTGTTCTTTATGTATTTTTATCAATTTGTACAATTGTGGTTTAAGCATATCTGGAGTGTAGGGAATTCCTTTTTGGGTTAGCCAAGATTGCATATCAGCTTTCTTGGTATTTGAGCTTGGTGCAGATTCATACTCCTTATTGTGATACGGGGCATTATCAACTACCACGACGGCATTTGGTGGATGATTGGGTATTAGCTGGGTTCGAAGCCATTTCTGATAATTTTCGTAATTCATGTCGTCGTCGTCGTCGTCGTTTTTGACCCCGATTTAAAAGTCAGTAAAGCGTTTGGTATGAAACCACTTTCAGATCCAGCATGTACAATAACTACGCGCTGACCTTTAGATATTGGTTTTTTGAGCCCTTTATCTGAATTATCAGACCAAGATTTGGAGGTACTATGCGTGGAATGCACGTAAGACTCGTCAGTATATACAATAGGACGGCCTTCTTGGCGATATTTTCTGACTTTTTTTAAATATTCAATTCTTTTCAGTCTGATATTGGATTTTTCTATAAGAATTTTGCGATTATTTTCGGTCCTCCTCCATCGAAAACCAAGGTCTTTCAAAATGCGGCGTAGACTTGTTTTAGAACCTCGAAAGGCAATATCATCACGCAACTTTGCTAACATTTTATTAAGGATCGGCAGTTCCTTGTTCGTAACATGGAAGTTGTGAACACATCTTTTTATCACTCCTTTGTCAAAGTCATCTGGTTGCGCGGAAAACCATTCGCGTTTTTATTTTTGACGGTAGGAACTTGCTGAATCATTATTCCCTTTCCCAAACGATATCATTCGTACCCTCCTATCGACACATCGGGGTGATGGGGTGGGAGGGGAAAGAAGACGATTCTAGAACATCGCGTAATCACCGGAGCCGAGGATATATAAGACACGCGCGACCGACGCGCTCTCCTCTTCCCGCCGCAGCCGTCGTTGAACTACAACCTTCTCTTCCCGCGCGCTCGTTTGGAAACACATCACTAGTAGAAACCGCTTTGGCCTGGAAGCAGTCGAGCTCCAGGAACCCGCCTCACCTCGTGTGAGATATCGTCGCGCACCGCCTCTCTCCGGAGTGTTCCAGAAGTCGCCGCTATAGTGCTCTAAAGGATAGAAGAACCCCGGTGTGTCCATATTCCTTAATTTACTGCCTGATTAATATTTAATAATTGTTTTAACCGCTCCAATTCTGTGTTCTCCTCATCAGGCAGGATTCCTTTCATCGATTTGGCAAGTAATAGTTTTAGTTTAGGGAAGAGCGAGTGCATTGTACCGCATGCTATAGTAGTCGCTTTTACGTAAACGTAGAAGCAATCGCAAATACAGTCCACTTTAGTTAATATCTCGCGTAATAGGTTTGAGGTTTGACCGGGGAACTAGATTTTCGGCAGCCTTAAACACGTGGCTCCACCATCATCTATGTCGGTTAAAAGTTTGGGTCTTGACCTTTTTTTTCCGGGAGTGCGAAAAATTGGTAGTAACTCGGAACTGTTTCCTTCCTTCACAATTCTTTTTACTGTAATTAATGATGTTCTAGTTGCAGCCGCTGTACGCATTTGTACCTGCTTCAAATTTTGTACACCTTCCTTTGCTTCTTTTGACATATAGGTGTACACGTCGTAAACCATCTTCCTACTTTGTCGTCTTAATGTTTTACCTCGAGGCATAATCAAGATTTCACAAAGTTTCACTCGTATAAAACAACACAACTATAAACAAAGTAGAAATTTATAAACACAAGTTGCACTTGTCTGTACTTGCGGAGTCAAGCGGTAAGTGCACGGGGCGCGGAGAGCGGGAAGCAACTAATATGAATGAGCGGCGCCGATGACGCCCGGTCCCTTCCCGCCTCAGACTTCATACCGCTAAAGAGACCGATAAATCGACTAATGCGCAACTCAAACCACGTGATGTGTCAAGTCTCATCTTTCGTGGCACGGTTTGTAATTTTGAGTATGATAATTATTTTTTATAATATTTGGTTAAAAGTCAAATAGGTATGCATTATATTAGTAACATTAATATTTTCAATCAATGTAATTGATTTATAAATTTTAAGTGATTATTTTAAAAGGATTTGGGTTTTTTAAAATTATAAATAGGATAAAATTAATTTATATTAGTTGCAAATTGACGATTTTTTTAATTTATAAGTTATTAAGGATTTATATACTCATTTGTGTTTGTCTCTTCCAAAGATTTCCCTTAGTCTCTGTTTTTTCGACGATTTAAGGTGTCTTCCTTTGGAGGGTGGTGGCCATAATCTCCCACGGTGACCAGCCGGGTTGGAGAATATTTTATATTGCTTAATTGGACTTGTTTTTTTATAAAACCTGTAGTAGAGTGGGGTGCTAGTTGCTATGTATTTTTATCTGATTTTTGTCTGATTTTGTGTTGGTATTATTATTAACTAAATAGTTCATCATGCCAGGTTTCAAAACTCCTTCAGAAATACTATTGGACCTTGGAGCTGATGAGTGCAATTTCAAAGTTTTGTTTTTCTTACTGGCTTGCATGTTTTTGTGTCCTTGTGAATGGAGAAAGTTTTCAGGTGAGGTAGATAATGTTCTTTTATTGTTGTTTTTTAATATAATTAGTTTTATGATTGCATTATTTCCCTTTTCTCTCTCTACTTTTCGTTGTTGTAATTCTTTTCTTTTTTGTAAAACATATGCCGGGTAATCTTCTTTCATATAATATTGAGTGTCATTTAGTGCCCCTTTTTGTTTAAAAATTTTATCTTCGGGCCAAGAGTTGTAAATGTTACTACTATTGGGCGAGGTCTGTCTCTTTTTTTCCTATTCTCTTCATTTCTTGGATATCTCTACTATCTAATTTAATAGAGAAATGTTCCTCTATTATCTTGGTAAAGTTGTTCACTAAGTTTTCATACGATGATTCTTTCTCTAAGATACCAAAAAATACGATGTTTCTTTGTCTTGCCTGCTTTTCCAAGAAGTACAGTCTTTTCTTTTGGTTTACAACTCTTTTTTCCAATTTTTTATGTTTTTCTTTCCATACACAAAATTTTTCTTCCACTATTTTATTTATACTCTGTGTTACTTGTTCTGTTACATTTTCTCCGCTTTTACGAATCATATTTTTTTGCTCGTCTAATTCTTTTTATATGTTTTTAAGTGCATTCATAATTTCTTCCATGGTTTATTACTATTTCTCTACCTGAGGCGCCCTCTTGTAAACAGACTTTGTACTATTAGATTGATGGTAAACACTCAATAAGAGCTCAATTGTTTAGCGTTGCAATATGGTCTGTTTATAACAGATGGCGTTGAGCGTTTTTGAGTGTTGTTGAACGGTTATAGTTAGTAATTTTGAACAGTCATTTAATTTTGAGTTTGTGTTTTTTTAATGTTTTTAACAAAATGGTAAAACTGCACTTGATTTTTGCCCACATAACACTTCAGCACAGGTGAACATTACTTTAATTAGTGTTTAGCATGTATTTGCGAGAAAAAGTCCACAAACAGAAATCACTGACAATTTTTGCACTATAGATATAGATGATTTTCAATTGTTTGTTTATAGTTATGTTACTTAACTCCAATATATAATATTTATGCCAAGGTTTTGTAACACTGATTAATAATTAATATAATATAACAATAATTCTCGTTATGATGGCTAGTCAATTCTAGCAAAGAATCTTTAAATCCACGTATCTGTGTTTGCTTGCACCGTTTGTTTTTGTTTGCACGGGCGATCTTCAATCCTGTTATGATGGTAAAATTTCTACTCGCACTATTTATATAATTTTGTAACATAAAATATTTGTGTACTTTGCCTGGCACGCTCGGTGACCAATTACTACCTAACACTCATTATGTATTTTGTTTTTAATGTATTTCTCATTTAAGTGAATTTTTGTAAATTCTTATGAGAATAAATGTCTTTGATCCCATAATAAATATCCTTCTTGATATATCCTTTTGACAGAATCGCTGGAGGACTTAAGTACTATGCTCAATGACCTCAATAGTGTCTCCCAACGGATACCTAGGTCTTAAGATGAACATGAACGAAACAAAGATCATGTTTAATGTCCATATCACACCTATGTCGGTAGTTGTTGGGAGCACTATGCTCGAAGTTGTTGACGAGTACGTTTACCTATGACAAATAGTCCAACTAGGTAAGTACAACTTGGACTGAGAGGTCAATCGACGGATTCAACTCGGCTGGGCAGCGTTCGGGAAATTACGACACATTTTCTCGTCAGGTATACCTCAAAACCTGAAAACTAGATTGTGCAACCAGAGCGTGTTGCCAGTGATGACTATGAATCTGAGACGTGGTCCTTCACTACTAGCCTTATGAGGATGCTCACGGTAGCTCAGCGAGGTATGGAGAGGGCTATACTCTGGGTTTCTCTGTGTGATATACTTAGAAATGAGGATATCCACAGTAGAACCAGTGTAACCGACATAGCCCAACGGATTAGTAAGCTGAAGTGGCAATGGGCCGGCCATCGTACCGGTGGGCGTAGTGTAGGGCAACCCTCCACTAGATGGAGTGACGACCTGGTAAGACATGCAGGAAATGTCTAGCGTTGTGAAAATTAAGGTGACAAGCGAGCATGCAGCGCACCTGATGGTAAGTGGATGCTGTGGCCCATAAACTCCGTCTCCGGTTCTCTACACACACCAAACGAAATTCAGTAGCATTGAAATGCTATTTTACCTTGCTAATCTGTGAGAGCGTGGTCCTTCCTCGGTCGAGACGACCCATTTATACTACAAACATACGATTTACGAGTTACGGCATAGCTATACGACGTATATAATCGAGTGAGTAAAAATAGCGTAAAAAATCGACCTTATCTTTTGCGGCATGGGTGAGAGCGTGTCGTTCTCGCTGTGCAGAGATGGAACATTAATAAAATTAGAGGTATAGAAGATATCTTCAGCTTAAAATGTTTGAACGGCCAGTAAGTCAACGGAAGGCGAAAGTACCAAATAATTCAGTGTTATTTTTACGATCTAATGATGGCTGACCAAAGTTCCCTTGGACAGCCTTGGCAAAACACCTTAATTAAATTAGGGGTAGAGAAGAGAGCTTGAGTTGCATAAAATCTTTTATCATGTCCAGTCAGTCAACGAGAGGCGAAAGTTACCAAATGATTTAACATCTTATTTTTACAATCAATTTATTTGTTTCGTATCAAAAATAATGAAAGAGCAAAAACAAAATACTTGCGGTATTTATTCTATTATACAGGTTTTGTAATTAATGCTCCCGATAACGAAGATAGACTATAGTACTAACGATACCGTTGACGATGGGACCAGGTTAAAATCGATCCCAATGAAAAAAAATCATCTTTTCACAATGTTTTATTAGCTTTATTCACGCTCCATCATGTTAGTACAGCTAAATGAAACAATAATTTCAAAAAAAAAAAACATGAAAATACTGAAAAATAAAACCATCAGTGAAAATTAAAATGGTATCAGCTGATTATAGGGTCAATAAACGCGCGAACGCTGAACTCTTTTATTTAGCTTGGTACGAATACAAACCGAATGAATACACACGCGCTGCTAACCCGTGTTGCCTCGCAATTTACAAGGCCAATATGTGGAAAATTCCCGCTTGGCCGCCCGCCGCGACTACCGTAAGGACCAAGGACACACAAACTACCCTGTTGATTATTAATTTTAGCTTTTGAGACAGTTCTGTGTCGACGTACGCGTGAGCCTCCTGTTTATACTAGCTTATCTATTCCGTGAGTAGTTCAGTTGTTTTGTGTATTAAATTCTTGTTATTACTATCATTGTTACGTTTAGTGTTTGTTGTTTTGCTTTAAAAGTGCCTAACGGGTACGTTTATAGTGCTCGTGAATACGGATACATGTTAATGTGCCTGGGAGAAGCCTGCGGGGATGCTGCGGGTGCGTTACAAATTTACCGAGAAAAATTTCCGACCGCTCGACACCTAACTGACTCTCGTCTGATAACAGCAGCATTTCAGCGAGTGTTGGAAAATCGGCCCATTACTCCGGTAGCGGCAGGAGGTGGAAGTCAAGTGACTGTTCACTCTGAGGAGCGCATTTTAGATGTCGTTCGCCGGAATTCGAACTTAGGTACACGAAGTATTGCTAAATTGTTAAGGCGTCGGGATGGAACAAGTGTGTCATACTGTACAGTTCACAAAGTGTTAAAGCGTAACCGAATGCGATCATACAAAGTGCACAAAGTGCAAGCTTTAGTTCCTGGCGATCACGACCGCCGACGAGTTTTTTGCCGTTGGCTATTAGACCAGCAACAACGTGTACTTGGTTTCACTGAGCACGTCATCTGGACGAACGATTCCACATTAACCAGAAACGGCCTGTGGAACCGAAAAAATACTCTTATTGCGGGGTTAACCCGCACGCTATTCGAAAAACCGGGCACCAAACCCGATGGTCAGTTAACGTATGGGCAGGTTTATTTAAGGATTGCATACTAGGACCAGTGTTTCTGCCACAGCGATTTAAAGGACAGCGATACCTAAACTTTATAAATGAACAGTTGATTGACATTTTGGACGACCTATCGTTAACTGAATATGTTTCCACTAAATAATTCTTATAACACACACACACACACAAACACACACACACACACAAAGACACACACACACACACACACACACACACACACACACACACACACACACACACACACACACAAACACACACACAAACACATATGCACAAACAGCTTTTATTTACTTTATACCCTTTGCTATAATAGTTTGTCACATTACAACTATGTGTCACTGAAACGGGGAAGATGCTGTAGCCTGTAACACAGTTTTCAACTACCACGGGTTTCAATATGATTTGTTGGTATAAGTTGTGTGAGAAACAATAAATATTATTATTATAACTATTTTTTATTTTTTCTCTGCTACGAGCTGGTAAATAAATGGCGATTAATAAAAAAGGTATAGATGGTAAACAGCTCACTGTGTTGGTATTATCAGATTTTAGCGATGCCTTCAATACCGTTGATTTTGATATCTTGTTAAGTATGTTACGTTCTATTAACATATCTTAATCAGTGCTTGGCTGGTTTCAGTTATTTTAGAGGCCGCCGGCAGCGCAATCGCATTACAGGTAAATTTTCATCTTGGTGTGAACTGCGAGCTGAAGTGCCCCACGGTGGTGTCTTGTCTCCTTTACTCTTTGCTATCTTCACTAATTCAATCTCCCAAAAAATCTTCGTACTCTTGAGGACTTGCCTACCGCTGTTTCTACTCAGCTCAGTGCTGACTTGGTGGACTTTACTTTTTCTTCGTCTCATCAATTGAAGGAAGTTAGTAGAAAAACTTTTGCTGCTATGGGTTTACTCAAGCGTTTACGTTCTTTTCTTCCTATTCCTACTAAGATTATGTTAGCACAATCTTTACTCCACTCTATTATCGATTATGTGGGCGCAAGCTATCTTGATGTATTCAAAATTTGGCTATTAGGTTTATATTTGGTTTGCGCAAACATGAACGTGTCTAAAATTTCGTTTAAAGCTCAAATGGTTACCCATCCGCCTTCGCCGGAATTTAAAATCGTTTCTCTTCTGTACTGTGTATTATTCAATCCAATGACTCCTAGCTAGGCATGGGCGTTTTTGGATTTGAACGCAAACCGATATTTATCCGATTTCAGATTTCAAAATCGATTACAAAATCCGTTTTTAAAAATCCGATTTCAGTATCGCTTAGCCACGCCAATTCGTTTACGTACTTAGATTTCGTTTTATAAGTTAACAAAACGATAAACGCAAATCTAACTACGCTATATAAATTGAAGCATGAGATCGTTTTAAATGAGCTCCTAATTTACCCGTTGTTGATATATACGATATGTTTTGACTGCAATATCTACACACTGCAACTCCAAGAGCGCTTTCTTTTTTGTTTAAATGAGTCCATACCTCACTGGGTTTACGCGAAATCTTGAAAATCAATACAGTTCTCGTCTAATCAATTAAAAAGTCTAAACAAAAAAAAACTTAATAACTTAATAACTTACTCACTTAAAACATACACTCACACACAATTCACTCCTAATTTTTAAATATTTTCATAAACTTTTTTCATATATTTACTAAACAAAAAGGTATTAAGGCAATAAATATCAGTAAATAATATAATACAATACACTGTTACGACTGACTGGCATGGGAGCAGTTGTCAGTTGTCACCAGGATTATTTTAAGTAAGCAAACACTTAAATAAAAACAAAAATATATCATCACACAATCTCGCAAATATAGCCTTAAACGACTTAACAATAAGACAGATATTGATCGCACACTGAACCAAAAATTCATCAACGCATAATCTCGCAAAGCCAATATAGACTTTACGTACTAAGCAGTAAGGACAATATTGATCCCATATCTCAATGTGTAATAGATTTCGATATTCCAAAGCCGACAAACCGAAATCTGAATCTTAAACTTCACGTCATCGAGAGCCACTGAAAAAACGGATTTGGATTTCTACGCAACAGTTTGCGTTTAAGTTTGGATATTGTCGATTTTGTTTTCGATTTGAATTGGTTTGGTTGTAAAGATCGTAAGAGTTTAACTAGTTAGGTCGATTTTTGAATCGGATTTTTGGTCGGATTTTCTAGTTTGAGCAATCTATACGAATCGATTTGTGTTTGAAATCGGATTTTAGATTCGTTTTGATATATCCGACTCATGCCTACTCCTAGTTATCTGAAGGAAAACTTTAAGTTTCTTGGTCACGACAGACCGAATAGAGTTCTACGGTCAGCCGAAGAACTTATACTCGCGCCGCATTAATATTGTACTAAATACTTTAAGAATTCCTTTACAGTTAAGGCCATCTGCTTATGGAGTGATCTTCCTCCGCAAATTAGTCGAGCGAATACACTAGATAAGTTTAGACAAGGTCTTAGCACGATTTCAAATACGTTTTCACCCGCGCCTCCCACAGTGAGCGGAGCGCAACCGGTAGTCGGAGAGCGCAGCGTGAACACAGTATGCGCAAAACAATCAGACAATTCACCTCCAAACAAAAACTTTTCCGTGTCCTGTTCGCAACACTACTAGGTATTATAGCAATGATATTTTGAGTACCTACTCACTACTGTTTACGAGGTTTGGAGTTTGGACATCATACTATAGTCCGTTCGCGTTAAGAAAATAGTGAGTCATCGTTGTCCGCCGGCCTGGCCACGCCCCCCAGCCAATTAAAATGCAAGAAATTAGAAAGTAGAGTTCACAGTGACCAGTTGAAGTCAGGCCTTCGAACAAAACGGTTGTGTATTTTGCGTGTTACTCGTTCAACATTAAATTTTGAAAATGAATACCTCACCTATTCGAACCGCCTTACCATTGCAAACTTAATCCAATTGAATTGGTTTGGGCCCAAATAAAAAATTATGTTGGTGCCAATAACTCCACATACAAAATGAGTGACATAAAAATTATTAGATGACGCAATAGCGTTAATAGACGCTAATCGTTGGAAGAAGTGCTGCGACCACGTGATACGCGAAGAAAATACCATGTGGAATTTGGATGACATCATGGAACTCGCAGAACAAAACTCTTTCATAATTAATGTAACTGGAGAATCTAGCAACACTGATTAGTGATTTCAGTAATTTGAAGAAAGTTTGTTTCCATTAACTTAATTAAATGTTTGAAAAAAAAAGAATTTTTACTCCACTGTGAATACACCTTTACCCTGTAGTTGCACTGATGACTCACTATTTTCTTAACGCGAACGGACTATACATTTTAATTATCAATATTTTTTAAAGTCAGTTTTATAATATGAGCAGGTACTTAGTCAACTATTTACATACATATACATTTAAAACGCCAACTCACAAATTCTAAAAAAACCCAAGTTTCGTTGGCAAAATAGCTAAAATAAGAGAAAAAGAGTAGTTTCAAATAAAACCATTAGAAAATTCAAATTATTTTACTGTTTTGTATTACCCTACCTCCGGACTCGATGGTGTGACCTGAAAGTGTACTTTGGTAATCGCTATTGGAACTGGTCGCCGAGTACCACTAGGTGTACCGAGTTTGGGCTCGTTTTGTTAGTTATGATGAGTCCTTACCTCCGGACTTGACGGAGTGACCTGAAGGTGTACTTTGGAAATCGCTATTGGAACTGATCGCCGAGTACTACTAGGTCTGCCGAGTTTGGGCTCGTTTTGTTAGGTATGATAAGTAATTACCTCCGGACTTGGCAGAGTGACCTGAACGTGTACTTTGGTAATTGCTATTGAAATTGGTCGCCGAGTACTACTAGGGTTGCCGTGTTCGGGCTCGTTTTGTTGGGTATGATGAGTCCTTACCTCCGGACTTGACGGAGTGACCTGAAGGTGTACTTTGGTAATCGCTATTGGAACTAGCGAGTACTCATCGACCCGTTTTCAATTATCAAATATTAATTTATTTGACTACGATTCTCGCAGCCAACCGTGCGTACACTTGTGTGCGTGACGCGTGTCAATGTAATTATTCGATTCTATACCTACATCAATTTTGTAAACGCGTCCTTAAAAATCATAACGTAAATACTGCGGCAAAAAGTGCGATACGTCTGTACAGCAGCAGGCCTCGGCCGACAGTGACTCTGCACAGGCGTTTACGTAAACATCCGTACGTATTATTTCAGAAATAAGAATATGCGATTTAAAAAAATCTATTAGTGGAATAAAAAATTAAAACACTATAACGTTAATATGTTGAATGTATAAAAATCTGCCAAAAAATCAGGATGATTGCACGTATACTAGTATGGTTTTTACTTGTTAAAAGAAATTTTTAGAGGTTTATTTGTGATTTTTTCTGTCGTATTAAACTAGTAGTATCATGTTTTCAACGCACAATCTAACTAGTATATATCCAGAAAAATATCATATATTTTTCTGGGTTTATTTACTGCAGTGGATCATATACTTTGAGGCATTATAAAACTTGCGTTTAGCTGCATGCCTCTTCTTAAGACTGACGTTAAAAATCATTACCTAACTCTACAGTAATCACTAGTCATCATTTGTGACATTTAATTTTTTATCCTGTCTGTATTTATTTATGTAAGTTTTATGTATTGTTACGTGCTTGAGGTTCGTGACAAAAAAATTGCCGATAGAATTACCAAAATTAACTCTTTAATTCACTTTACACAAATTAAAACTTAAAACACCAATAATTAATCACACTGATTCACTTTATTTCGCTCCGAAGCTTCGCTTGTCTCGCCAAATTCAATACGTCCCCGATCGCATCTTGCAGCGCCTATAAATACAAATTAGCACCGAAACATCCAGAATATTCAAGTAATTACGCGCAACGCGCAAGGCAACGAGAGTTCGAGTGTCAGCTTCTAGAAGCTTAGTTCTTCGTTTCGAGACTAGATGGCGCTGTCGGTGGAAAGATTAGTGATGTCATTTTCTGGAAAGCTCCCCTCGCTCTCGTCCCTGACACTAGATGGCGCTAGTGCCGGGTACATGACGTCGACTTAGGCACGCAAAAGTATGTTTGCCTATTTATTATTATGTAAGTATATCATGTTTTTATTGTATATATTAGTGTATAAAATATTTTGTTATTATGTATCGGTTTACTTTATTTATGTATTTATGTAAGTTTATTATAATATACACCACCCCCCACTGCCCAATAGTACAATTTTCTCCTAATCTTAAGGTTGTCTGGAGAGATCGCTTTTTAGCGATAAGACCGCCTTATTGTACCTACCTCTTAAATATTACTTTCTGTAATCTATTTTTTTTATAGTTTTGTGGTGTACAATAAAGTATAACTATAATAATGATATAATATATAATAATAAAATCCAGTAATTTTGATATTACAGGCGGTGCTTTATCAATTTTTGAGTGACTAACGAACTTTCCTGATAGTAAGGGGCTTCTGCATGGTATGGACAACTGCAATCAACTTAAAAACAAAGAAGGCTATAGATGCGTTGTCAGTTGTCACCTCCGCGGACCAGATTGTAATAACACTGGCTTTCTATACAATTTTAGACCGAACCAGGCCTCTGTCACTCCTGCTGTCTGCGTGAAATAATTCCCAAAAATCGCGAGTCACCGACGGTGTAATACGCAGGCGGGGCTAGCGCGTTGTAGACGATTGAATGTTAAAGTTTTTTCTTAAAATTCTGTTTACGTAAATAGTTTTATGTAAATTCTTGTTGCAATAGTTTTTGTTTAGTGTTTAGTATATTTATTTGTAGGATAAAATAGTTGTAAAAGTTTTAATGTAATTTAAAAATTATGTATTACGTATATTACCTATTTGATAAAATTTAATGGCAAAACGTCGTTCATATACCATAGGTAACTGTTGCGTGGATGGATACTAAATGACCATAAAATGTTTCATATCATTCTTTAGGTTACCGAAGGATTTTAGAAGGAAGTTATGAAAGGTTAATTTATTTGGTGAATTTTTTTTTGTTAGATAGGTACTTAAGTCCGCCCTTCTATTCTTATATATTAATAAGGAATGCAATAAAGAATAAACAAATACAAAAAGAACTTACAGCAAAAAAGAATTAGTACTAATTTGATCTACAGAAGAAATACCCAAGTACTTTATTACAAAAATTAGTTAAAATTTACATTTTTCAGTTACATACCTATACTTGCCTTTTTTAATTCAAATATTTTAAGTTATCCGTAACGACCGTGTGTGGCGTCCATTATAGTTATTGTGGCACGAACGAGTCAGTTCGACCGGGGTAGGACCATGCTCTCACAGAATACCAGCGTAAAATAGCGGCTCAATGCCGCTGTGTTTCGTTTAGTGAGTGTGGAGAACCGGACTCTTTTTTTTTACTCGAAACGAGGCATTCCGCTTACCATCAGGCGGGCTGTGCTCGCTTGTCAACCTATTCAATAAAAATAAATAAAGAAAAAACAAAGTAATTTAGATACAAATGTTGGCCAAGGAATATCCTTGACCTACATTTGTATCTAAATTAGTTTAAGTTCAATAAATATCGCAATTTGAACTCGTTGCTTGCGTATCTGCTGCCAAAGATTCAGTAAAATAATAATCTCACCTTTGTCTTAATTGTAAATAGAGCAGACGCAATAAATCAAAAATGGGTCACCGACTTGACTCTAAAGGTTAATGTAAAGAGGACAGAATTGAAACATGATAATAAATAACAAAAACTTTACTGCGTTTAAGCATTATAATAACAGAGTCTTACCTAATTATGACAAAGTACAATTATAAATAAAACTGCGACATAAATTATATCAATATAAAATGTTTTACAATTTTGAGCGCGAATCTTCCTTTGTTATGTCGTTATAAACAGATTCGTAATAATATGCCTTTATGGTTTTTTACTTATGCAAAAAGGCAAAGGCATCCTGCTTGTTGCTCCGCAAGTACAAAAAGGGCAATAGGATACACCTTGAGTGTTTGCTTTAAATCATTTAGGTCTATTTTTGTATGTCAACTGTTGCACTCAGCAGCTGTAGTGAAATAATCTGGTCAGGGACAGTGAATAATAATTATACTATACTTTAAACAGATAAGCTTTTATTAAAGTCCATTATGAGTCACACGCCCGCATGATTTTAGTGGACGGATATTTTTGTTTCCTTTAGTAGTTTGAGAAATACATATTTTTTATTTTAGAAACAATTTTAATGTAATATACTGTCCTTTTTATAGCGATAATATAATGATAAAAATTCGATTATTGCATCAGGCGTTTGGCGCCATTGTTCACTACTCTTAGTTATATGAATATGAACAAAATGTTGTAAATAATTACATAATTTCTATTAAATTTGAAATTATAAAAATAATTATTAGGGTTGATTAAATTAAAATTACGGATTTCCAGGTACTTAAACATTGACTATAAACTATGATAGAAAAAACAATAACTATTAAAAAGTATAAACTAATTATTTGTAGAGTACATTTTTATGCAAATAAACATTTCTTTGGTTGGGATTACCTATGGAGATTATAAAATTGTTATAATAAACTGGTTCCTTGTAACATGATCTTCTATTTGAACAGCTTTTTGCGTGATATGATACAACTTTAAACAAATTAATGTCAAATTTAGTGAAAAAATGTTTAATTAATAATTTGTTGTGCTGTGTTAACATAACTGAACATTATTTTAATGTGTTTTAGGTGTTCTACAATTGTGTAAAAAATGTGATGCATATTTTTTCTATTAGATTACCGATAAATATTTAAAAATAATTCATATTGCTTTTGCAATTACTGAAATGCATAAATATATAACATTACTAAACAATTTTCACAAGATGCTTGATGTAATATTTAATAATAACCACAGATGAAAGCTTTTGTAACAGGCATACTAAAGAATAGACAAAACTATTATAAAAACAAAGCAATTCTTTTCCTGTATTCAACTGTGAATTGTTGAATAAATAAACATTAAACAAATACAAAAAATTTTGAATAATAAGACAATATATTTTTTTTGCAGACTATTTTATGCCAAAACATATCTTAATTACGAATAATTAACTTACACTTACGTAATATTACACCATACCTATACTAATTACACAAGTCAATATGTACAACAAAACATTATTATAATTTTCCTAACAGCAGGTGGATTGAACAGTTTCAGCCTCAAGGAGGTTAAAGTCCATGCCGTTTGGTCTATTAAATCCTGTCTTAATTCCATCCCAACCGTCTTCTACTTTATATTCACCTGTTTGGATACGGTTGTAAACTTCCTGTGCTACCAGAACAAAAGCCTCTTCTACATTTAAGCCTGTTTTGGCAGAGGTTTCTACATGGTGTAGGCCTGTAACAAGTGATAAAATTAAAAATGTTGTACAACACACTTCAATATAAATAAAATGAGAACATCATCAATATATTTGAAGCCAATTAAATACGCATTATTAGGGATAACTCAAAAACTACCGGTCACATCTTGATCAAGTTTATATGGGACCCACAAGAAGCACCACCTTTCGAAAATCATCAAAATCGGTTCACCTAGAGAAAAGTTCTGAGGTAAAAAACGAAAAAAAAACATACAGTTCAATTGAATACCTCCTCCTTTCTGAAGTCAGTTAAAAAAAATTATTAAATTAACATTGATTTTTTCTAAAAATAATTAAGTTCATTGAAAGGCAATTTAAATCTGACATGAATTTTGAATTTGTTTTGCAACATTTTTTTACAAAAAAAATTTGTAACTTGAAATTAAAATGTATGATGACAAGTGCCAGATGCCTAAAGCAGAGGTTCCCATACTTTTTCAGTTTGCAGTGCACTTACAGTTTTAGTATTTCAACTCAGCGACCTAGCTACTCTAATAGGGTACAATGATAGTAGGTAGATAAGCACAAAAATTAAAAATGTGAATATATTTATTATTTAACAAATATAGGAAATAAAATACAATGGAAACTTAGTAAATGAGACATGTGAGCTTAGTAATCTCCACACACTTTTGCAAAACATGCAATAAGGCTTGACACTGCTACTCTCATTTCTTGCTCTTCATATTGATCATTGAACAATATTTGCTGTTTACTACAACTGAAAATCTGGTTTATTTTGTATGCACAAATACAAAATTTTAGTTTTTGGAGAATAGAAAACAGCAGCACCTCACAGCGCCGTCTTTAGTTTCTGCAACACACTAGGATGCCACAGCTCACACTTTGGGAACCCCTGACTAATGGTTAAAAGTAAGAGGGTAAGAAATTAAAAAGTTGCCAGTATCTGGCATTTAATATTGTTGTGAATAACTCCTAGTACAAGTGGCCTTTGAACCTTTGAACTCGTATCATACATATTATGCAAAATCTAACATTCTCTATGGCAAATATTTACTAATATTTACGAAAATGATGCAGAAAGTTTTAACTTGATATAAAAAGATAACTATCATATGATAATGCTGTGTTATTTCTTGATGAATTCAATGTGATTTATCATCTAATACCACTATAATTTCTGGTCAAATATTATATATGCTATAGATCACTAATCACAAGTAACAAAAAGAACATTTCTGTCTCTGCTTATTATCTGTACAACCCCTATATGTTCAGAGTGAAACAGAAAAGCTAACGTGAACTTTTATAATGGTGTTGTGTGTGCATATTGAGTCATATCGGTCATAAGCATGGCTAGTACTTAAATACGGTTAAGCAATTACTTGTTACATAGATCTTCAGCAAAACATTAAAATTATAATAAAATGTAAAGGCTACAATTCACAACATCATTTAAATATACAATTAGGTTGTAAAATATTACTTAATAATGTATTCAAACTTGCAACTTCAAGTAAATAGTTGACCTTGAATTATATTATATCAATTGACATGTTTATTTGCAATATTCAGGCATTTAAGTTATTGATAAAAACATTTTCTTACCATTTTCTTCTGCGAATAACCTAGCCTCCTCACACGAAACTTCTCTTCTGGCACCAATTTTGTTATCTGTACCAACTAAATCAACTTTGCATCCCACCAAAGCAAAAACTGGTCTATGTGGCTCTATATGCCTTTTAGCTTCCATCATCCATAAAGGAATATGCTCAAAACTCGATCTGTTGCATACGTCATATACCAATAAAGCACCAACAGAATTTCGATAATAAGACTTCGTTATAGACCTGAATCTTTCTTGGCCTGCTGTGTCCCAAAGTTGTAATTTGATTCTTGTACCATCTTGTACTTCAATAATTCTAGCAAAGAAATCAACACCCACGGTGGGATCAGAAAGCTAAAATTTTAATGCGCAATTTACTTTATATTTAAAATAAAACATAATCACCAACACAAAAACATCGTATGGTCACTCACCTCAGCGAATTTTCCATCAGTAAAGTATTTTAGAAGCGAACTTTTTCCTACCGTACTATCGCCGATTAGGATAAGCCTAAATTGGTAATCGAATATTGGGTCAACCATTTTCTGAGCATATATTTGTTAACAACAATATCTAATCAAAAATTTACGCACATATATTAATTTCAATATGACATTGGCATTTTCAATTTCTACCGTAGATAATACACTAATTTCTACTACATGGTACATACCATAGATCCAGTATAACCTCCATAGATTGGCAACTACAACCACAGAATAAATAATAGTACTACGTACACTTAGAGCATACATTACATGGAGGGAGCACTGTGTGAGCAGAAAGCGTGATCGGCGTAGAGAGAGAGAGACTGAGTTTAGGTAGAGTGAATGAAATGAAACAGCCAATGACAGTGACTGTGCGAGAGAGACAGACCTAAACTCCTAAACTCAGTCAGGTAGAGTCTGTCTCTCTCGCACAGTCACTGTCATTGGCTGTTTCATTTCATTCACTCTACCTAAACTCAGTCTCTCTCTCTCACGCCGATCACGCTTTCTGCTCACACAGTGCTCCCTCCATGTAATGTATGCTCTAAGTACGTACAGAAGTTTCACTCTTTTATAATAACGTAATATAATAATTATAATGTTGACTGCTTGCCGACGTTTAATAGCCTACATAATTATTATTAATAAGATAAATTGCGCACGCAAGCTAAATAAACCTTTATCACTGCGCGCGAGTGTCCGTATTACTTTACATCTTTCCCCATTACCACATCACGGCTGTTTTTTCGTGGTTGGTTAGGGCTGTCAAGAATATATTAAAATTATATTAAAACGCATGTAAGTAGGTACTTATTAAGCTTATAATATGTATTAATATATGCTCATTTATCTACTATTTATGCACACTTATATTTACGGATATTTACTATATTTACATCAAGGCATAGAATAAATAATATGTAGTTGCTACTCGTACGTTACCAAGGTTTGCCTGGAAGAGATCACTGTTAAGCGATGAGGCCACCTAATTGTGCATAATAAAGTAATAATAAAGTAGTATTTATTTTCTCCCACATATTATCAGTGCATTACAATAAACTAAGTAATAGTAAACTTACACAGCTAAATAACAGCTATAAATACTAACTAAATAAGATCTAGGTGGGAGACTGGTGCCCAAACTAGGTTGCTCTGTGCTATGGGAGCACCAGGCCCCGCTGTCAACAGAAGTGATATTGCTGTAACTCTTAATAAAGATTATAACTACTTGTAAACAAAAGTACATTAAAATAGACTTGTTCGAACGTTGTTGGAGAAGCTGTTTAAAAATTATTAAAATATTAACGTTTACTAAAAAAGAAAAAACTTTTATAAATACTAATAAAGGTAGGTAGGTCTATTAAGTGATATTACTGTGTCGGTTGTGTGTATGTGTGTAGTGTGTAAGTCTGTAATATATATTTAAACAATACGTTCAAATAGTTTTTCTGTCTGTTCGTAGTCTAATGATTTAAGCCATTTAGTAGAATTTTTGTCTCTCTCTTATTTAACGGATATATATTTAATAATTTGTTTGCTAGATTATACAGGACTGGATCTCTGTTATCGAAAAATCTTCGAACAAATAATAAATTGATAATCGGTACAGTGCATATATGATGCGGAAATCTTTTAATATAGGATTGGATTTATTATATTACGTTTTTGAGTGATTTAATAATATTGTCGCAAGAATATAGAGCTGACGTACGGTGAGCAAGTTACATAATTTGTAGAGTTTGTTTGTTGAAAATAATCTGTGTTTTTTATAAGATATTTTAAGTGTAAGTCTTTGTGCACATACTAACCTAACCATATGGGTTTTGCTGTACCCCCCCCCCCCAAGACGTTATGCTATAGTTAATAATAGACTGACATAAGGTATAAACGAATTTTATGATACTGGCATCAGCAAGATGACGAAGCTGCTTAAAAATATACGTTAGTTTACGGACTAGAAAATGTGTATATAGCCATTACTGTATTGTATTTAGGCCAGTTTGTGCAACAGAATAAACTTCTTTCCAAGATTGACCGTGAAATATAAGTGCGGTGTAATCAGCATAGCACATAACCTTGCAATTAGAATATTAATTTGACAGAGGTTATTAATATAGCAAAAAGAGGGTAGGGCCCAGAACCCTGCCTTGAGGAATTCCACGTGTAATACTACAATCGTCACTCAAAATATCATTTCAACTTTGGTGCACTGAGTGCGATTTTGTAAGTAGTTGCTAAGCAATTGGAGTTGGGTACCTCTGATGCGTGATTTCTCTACAATTGCTAAAAGTTCGGGGAAAGAGACTGTATCAAACGCTTTCGCATGATCCAAAAATATAGTTAAGATTTACACATAGATTTATATGTTGTGTACAATAAAGAGTATAAATATATAAATTAATTAAACGTTGCGAAATGATAAGTAAAATAGGTAAGGTATCTATTCTGACTGATCGAATAAACATATTTTTGTTACTATGCGAATTCTGTGCCTAACGCATGCAACGTGCAAGGTCACTCGTCGCGAATCGCGATTTAATAAATCGCTCGGAAGAAATAGGTAGGTAGTGTAAACAACTAGTGTAAAAAACAAATGAACCTGAAATACGATTCCTAAATGAAATATGATTGTATTCTAATTAGTTAAAAATCTTGTAAACAGTTATAATTTAAGTGCTTTGTGATAACTTAAAATATTTTAATTACAAAAAAGTACAAAAAATTACCTACTTCAATTTACCTACGTAAATTTCAACTAAGTTTTGTAATATAGTACATAGGTTGGTATTACTTCTGTATTTAAATTATTATGTAATTCTTTTTTGCTATAAGTATTTATGGCAAATATTTCCAATATGGACCATCGATTTCAAAGCTCATATTTTTTTGTAGATAGTACTCACTAAAAGAGAGCGTTTTGCAAAGTTTTAGTTTGCAGAAACTTACGGCTCATGAGATATATTTTTTTAAACTTTTCATACAAATTGGCGAATAACACGCAATTACAAAATAAATTTGACAAATGATTGATGTCAAACGTCAATTAGTGTAGGTTCCGAAAATTTTGAAAGTATCGATACCTACTTGATACCAAGTATCGCATCAAAAGTATCAATACTACTTGGTATCGAGTACATTTCGTTAATTTTGGAGACGAAAAATTATGACAAACCATTTAGATGCATATGAAGAGCTGATAAGTGCAATTAAATATGTATATAAAATAGAATAAAGTTTACTCTATTTTAGTTCCACCTTAGTACTAGTATTTCATCGTTTGCAACTTGTTTGTATTTCTTAATTAGTACAGCTTTTGTATTTGTATTTTATTGTTTGCAACATTCTCTATTATCTAATTCTTACTACAATAAAGTGTGTTCTTGCTTATTTAATATCCAAAAAGCACCCAAAACCGAATCAGAGCACCCCACTATCCATCTGCTCTTGTCTGCCCTACCTCGAAAGTGTATATAAGAGCCCGGAGGCGCGGAGGGAGAGCAGTGCCCGCCCGCCGTAGGGAAGGGTAGGCACCGAGAACGCCGTAGCGGCTGAGGCTGGTCGCCCAAGGCGACCAAAAAGCCGAAGCTGCGAAGGCGAGCTCAGGTGCCTGTGCTTCCCTACGCTAGGGCGGAGGTACTGCTCATCCCGCAGCGCCGGAGCTGCCACGGAGCGCCGGAACACGACTTCCCTGCTTCTAACCCGCCCACCTCACTTCCCCGCTACTAACCCACCACACCACTTCCCCGCTACTAACCACACCACACTTCTCCTCATCTCATAAGCCCCACCTTTTTCTTCATTTAATCTAGTTCATTTTACCCCTCCTCCCCATATCCCCCCTCCATTTCATCAGTCATACGGAAACGAGAATAATAATAAATAATATATTAACCATGAATATCTCCGAAACCATGGGGTTCCGCAAGGTGGGGATGGCACAGGGGGGTGGCCATCCCCCCTCCCGCCCCTAAAACCTCATATATCGATGGTCCATATTGGAATGTTGAAGTCTCCAAAATTAACGAAATGTACTCGATAACAAGTAGTATTGATACTTTTGATGCGATACTTGGTATCGAGTAGGTATCGATATTTTCAAAATTTTCGGAACCCTCTACACTAATTGAATAGTGAAGTGATTGACGTTTGACATCAATTATTTGTCTTTAAAAATAACTTTAAGTGTTAGTTTTTCTATATTTTATAGTTTCGTTTTTTTTACATATTGTGTGTAATTAGTATTAATTTGTAAATATTATGATTTAATTTCATTCATTAGAAAAAATGTTGGCCATTATTTGTCAAATTTATTTTGTAATTGCGTGTTATTTGCCAATTAGTATGAAAAGTAAAAAAATATATATCTCATAAACCGTAAGTGTCCGCAACCTAAAACTTTGCAAAACGCTTTCTTTTAGTGAGTACTATCCACAAAAAAAAAATGGGCATTTAAATCGATGGTCCATATTGGAAATTTTAACCGTATTTATTTAACAAAAAAAATGAAATAAATTTACCTTTCATTATCCTTAGGTAATTTAAAAATAATATATATGAATCCTTTTGTTTGCTCATTATGCATCCATCCGCGCAACCATTATAGTACATTCGAAGTTTTGCCATTATAATTTATCAAATAGATAGGTTATATATATACACGTATATTATTTTTAAATCACATTATTTTTTTTTTCAACTATTTTATCCTACAATTAAATACTAAACACTAAACAAAAATTACAAAAAATTACAGCGTTAAAATAGATCAATCGCCTAGAACGCGCTAGCCCCGACCGCGTATTACACCCCGGGTGAATCGCGATTTTAGGTAGTTATTTCACGCAGGTAGCAAGAGTAACAGGGGCCTGCTACAACCAACCAACCAACAAACAAGACTAAAAATTAGTTGTCTTTGTTTGTGTAGGTTGTCAATGTGCGCATTAATATTGTTGTACCGTAATAGTTTATCGATATCGATCAAAATGAACGTTAAATAAAATGTGACAATATTTTATATTGTACATATATCATACATCATCCTTTCCTATTTTATATATACGTTTTCAGATTGGAAACGTACAAGATTTATAGAAAATGTATTAGACCGGGTTTGTTTTATAGGTACATATTTTTTGTTGAATATCATCACGGCCTATTCATATTCCACTTCTGGTACACTTATACGCCTATCTTACTATAAGCCAGATGGGTTGGTGAGGCAGAGGGATTCATTTGTGTTTTCGGATTGATTTATACAATACTAGCGTAGAAATCATCGGTACGAAATGATATTTTTATCTCATAGATTATTATAAATACTGTTACGCGCTCAAGTCGACGATACACTAGCGCCATCTAGTGTCAGGAACGAGAGCGAGGGGAGCATTGAGAAAATGACATCACAAATCACTCAACCGACAGCGCCTAGTCGAAACTCGAACGCTCGGTACCTTGCGCGTGTTTACTTGAACATTCTGGATATTTCTTTGCTAATTTAAATAAGTAGGAGCTGCAAGATGCGATCGGGGGGGTTGAGTTGAACTCGGCGACACAAGCGAAGCTTCGGAGCGGAATTAAGTGAATTAGTGTGTTTAATTATTAGTGTTTTAAGTTTTAATTTGTGTACAGTAAATTAAAGTGTAATTTAGGTAATTTTATCGGCAATTTTTATTGTCACGAACCTCAAGCTCGTAACAATTGGTGTCAGAAGTGGGATAAAATCATGACGATTTTACCTAAGGAGGAAACGGAGGGTGTCCGTACCCGAAGTCAACGCCAGCAGGAGACGGACCAACGAAGATTTGGTGGTGCAACGCCGCAGACTTCGGAGGGCCAGCCACCGGCTGCAGGCCCGTCGGTAGCTCCTACATCTGCAGCACCTGACTTAGGTGCTCTGATGGTGATGCTGCAGGAGCTGAAGCGCGGACAGGAGGAACAGGCCAGTCAGTTGAAAGAGCAGCAGGAGGAACAGGCCCGCCGATTGGAAAAGCAGCTGCGGGGCGGACAGGAGGAACAGGCCCGCCGATTGGAAGAGCAGCTGCGGGGCGGACAGGAGGAACAGGCCCATCGGTTGGAAGAGCAGATGCTCCTCATGAAGGACCTTCACGCTACCTTCGGGAAGGAGATAAAGGAGGTGAAGGATAGGGTTGCTCAGCATGACAACCGCCTGTCGGAAGCTGAAACCCAAATCGCGAAAGCTGAAAACCGAATCGAGAAAGCTGAAACCCGAATTGACCAAGTAAACAATCGGGTTGACAACGTAATGGCCGACATGAAGAAATCACTGGACGAACTCAAACTTGGAGATGGAACAACAGCTCCCGTAGTAGCTACAACACCTTCGCTACGTGGATTCAAAGTGCCGCCGTTCGACGGGACCTCTTCCTGGTCAGCCTACAAAATCCAGTTCGAAGCTGTTATGAAGGCGAACGGCTGGAATAAAAATCAGGCCATGACTGCTCTCCCACTAGGCCTGCGCGACCAGACCTTAACAGTTCTGGAAGCTCTCGGTGAGGAAGTGACTTATGAGCAACTCCTTGAGGCATTGGAGGTGAGATATGGCGACGCTCACCTGGAACACGTCTTTCGTGCGCAGCTTAAAGATCGCGTGCAGCGCATCAACGAAAACCTGCAGCAGTGGGCTCTAGAGGTGGAGAAGCTGGTGCGAAAAGCATACCGGTCTGTACCTGCGCTCATTGAAGGGAACCTGGTGCAGACATTCATCGACGGCATCCGTGACCTGGAAGTCAGAGCTGCTGTGAGGCTCGGGCACCACGAGACACTTAAGAATGCCTTGGCCCATGCACTGGAGGTGGAAGCCGTGCGGCAGGATCATCGTTCCCATCGCGTCAGGGAGGTTGCAGCAGCTACAGTCCGTGACCGCAGCAAAGGATACAGCCCTAGGTGCTATGGCTGTGGGGAGAAGGGCCATCTTCGATCCAGCTGCCCTAAACTAACCGTGGAAAGGAGAGTTGATCGATCTCGAGAGGGTAGTACAGCTAATGGCACTGCCTGGCGGCGACAGGATCATCGTTCACCTCACGCTAGGGAGGTTACAGCAGTTACGGTTCGCGACCACAATAAAAGATACAGCCCTAGGTGCTATGGCTGTGGGGAAAGGGGCCATCTTCGGTCCAGCTGCCCTAAGCACACCCTAGGAAGGGAAGGTGAACGGTCTCAGAAAGGACGTGCGGCTAACAGCACCGCCCAGCAGCAGCAGGAATACGACTTTACTATCAGGCACTGCAGCGGGAAATCTCACGGCAACGCAGATGCATTGACAAGAAGACCTTGTCCTGAAGATTGCAACCATTGTCGTAGGCAAGAGAGTAAGGAAGTGGTATCCGTGAGGATGCTCAGGACAGACCACCTCAGCAACGGGTGGAAGGACAGCCTACGACATGCACAGCAGGAAGATCCGGACATCAAGCCGATTCTGGGATGGATGAAGGCCCGTGCTACCAAGCCTAAGTGGAGGGACGTCTCAGCGATGAGTTCAACCACGAAAAGCTATTGGGTCCAATGGGACAGCTTGCTTATTCAGGATGGAGTCCTGTGCCGTAAATGGGACAATGGTCGAAGGGACAGCTGTCGTTTGCAAATGGTTGTCCCTAAAGCTAAAGTGCCGAATGTTCTACAGCTGTGCCATAATGGTCGTTCAAGAGTCCATCTGGGAGTTAAACGAACTCTACTGAAGGTCCGAGAACAGTTTTACTGGGTCCATTATCGTGACGATGTCGAGGATTGGTGTCGTACATGTACAAGTTGTGCGGCCGTGCGGGGACCTCAGACACGTAGTAGAGGAGCACCGAAATTGTACAATGTTGGTGCACCACGGGATAGAACAGCCCTTGACATTGCGGAGCCGTTACAGAAAGGCGCAAGAGGGACTCCTAAGATCGTCCATGTGAATCGCTTCGCGCGTTATTATGGGGCCGATAATGCTCGGGACGAGCATGTCTTAGGAGGGGGCAGTGTTACGCGCTCAAGTCGACGATACACTAGCGCCATCTAGTGTCAGGAACGAGAGCGAGGGGAGCATTGAGAAAATGACATCACAAATCACTCAACCGACAGCGCCTAGTCGAAACTCGAACGCTCGGTACCTTGCGCGTGTTTACTTGAACATTCTGGATATTTCTTTGCTAATTTAAATAAGTAGGAGCTGCAAGATGCGATCGGGGGCAGAGTTGAACTCGGCGACACAAGCGAAGCTTCGGAGCGGAATTAAGTGAATTAGTGTGTTTAATTATTAGTGTTTTTAGTTTTAATTTGTGTAAAGTAAATTAAAGTGTTAATTTAGGTAATTTTATCGGCAATTTTTATTGTCACGAACCTCAAGTTCGTAACAATACATAGATTGCCGAAAATTAAAAAAAATCCAGGCGATAAGCAAGGCGACTGTACAGCCTGACACAAACTTTTAGATGGCGGCCGGCAATGTGTGGCCTGTCACTGCTCAGGGTTGCTAGAAAGTCACTAACAACGCCCTCATTTACTCTATATTTATGTTATGTTTTTCTAAAATAGAAAATGGATTGTATACCGTAAATGTAACAGTTGTAAAAGCACGTGGCAGCTTTTGCTGTCACACGGATGGGCCGGCACAAACCGGAGTGGTACCATGACCTCACAGAATACCAGCGTAAAGCAGAGAATTATTTCTGTGTTTCGCTTGGTGAGTGCAGGTGGCCGGAGGCCCAATTCCAAAAAAAAGCCCCCCCCCTCCTTAATATGGTAGCGGAATTAAGAGAAGATCTACCCCAGGAGGGTACCAGCACCCCTGGTGACGAAGTATCTTGACTCATGCCAATGTCTAAAGTTGCCTGAATTTCGCGGTATGTCACATATCGATCTTCCTCAATCAGCTTACGCACAGCATCAACGTTTTCTTGGGAGTGGTAGTCTACTCAGTGTCCTCTCAAAGCCAAAGAACTCTTAGCTCCAAAATTATGCTTCTTTGCGAATTTCATTTTCAAGATCCTTGGCGATAGTATTAGTATAATTTTTTCCAAAATTCATACACAACACATACTTCCGTATGGCCACTCGAACAACTGTGTTGTTTAATTGTTTCTGATAAATGCTTCCAATCCCGAATTCCCGTACACCAAACATTATTCCTTTGTGAAGCAAATAACCAGCAAGGTTGAGAACAGGCAGCGTCTAGTATTTTGAAATAGCACAACCAAAACGATTAACTGGTCCATATTTAGAACTTGAAACTTAGTACGATTTTGAAAAACACTATTGTTCTGGTTGATGTCTGTTGGAAGAAGTCCTGAAGGCTGTAAAGGCCCTATATCAAGAATTTGACGTTTTTCGTTATCACTTAATATTTTGTTCGTGAAGTTTCCCAATTCATAAGAAGATTTATCATACATATTTTCGAAAAATGTAGAGGTCTGTGGTTCCTCCAAATCCTCTGCTCTTATATGTGCCATGCAAACATCATCCACGTTCACATGATCGGCGGCGGAGGTATCTCCTGCTGCAATAACTGTCGAATCTTCTTCTGTAGGCTTCTCAACCAACACTACAGTTACCACATTATTTGAGTACTAGAAATATTTTGTCCAGAAGTACTTGCAAAAGGCTGACTAAAAAATTTGTCAATTTTGAGCAATTTTTGTTTACTATCTTCTTTTTCTTGGCGTTGTTTGTGTTAAAATGCACCACTGGGTTACTTCTTTTCGTCTATAATTTTAGTTTTCTAATTGATTTATGCAATCTTTATATTAGATTGTACTCGAGTAGGTACTCACTGTTCACTGACGACGTTAAAAGTAAAAGAAAAGAGAAACTTAATGATACGTTACAAGACGTTGTTGAATCCCCGGCTAAAATTTTATCACTGCTAGTGTTAGCTGATTTAACCGTGGAGACCAGGAACTATCTCCTCGCACGTGGGCCTGAATTAATGCACCTACTGGAGGTGATCTGCATTTTTTTCACGTTATTTAGCGTTATACAATGAGTAGCCGAAATCTATAGATTTAACATGATTTATTGACGTAACGGACATCAATATCAGTGTACTAAAATCAAATAAAATTCAACCACTATATTGACCAGTACTAAAAAGTTTATCGATATTAGCTTACTTACTCCTGACACAGCATAAATTTTTTTACCGTTCTCGAAAAAAAATCTTGACTAGAATTCGCAATAAAACGCACATCAATGAATAAAAAAACGCACATATCACTATCCGTCAAATTGACAGCACTACCAACCCACAGAAAGAATTTAGGGGAATTCCCTGTATAACTTTGGAATTTCTCTTAACTGAATTGTCATGATTAGAGTCGGGTTGCAACCTGTAATATTTATTTTGAAAATGGGAGAAATTTTTAAAATTTCAGTTCGATCGCAATTTTCTGGTAAGAATGGGACCCCCTGAGATTGAGGGCCCCGGGGCGCTGCCCCGCCTAGCCCCTGGGTAGCTACGCCACTGTTAACAGTACTAGGTACAGAAACAGAAACCTTTTATTCAATTTAGATTATAATTAATACTTACTGAAAGTAGTTTTTTTTAATTTACCACTGGTTCGGAAAAAACCTCTGTCTTGAAGAGAACCAGCAAAATACCCAGTGGATCTTTATAAAAAAAGTAACAGCTTACAATCATGTATGTTATAATTAACAACACAGAACAAATTAGAAATAGCTTGGTAGCGATCACTTTACCCACGGGTGATGTCATCCATAAATTCCTTTATACTATAATAATCCTTTTTATACAAACTTGTTTATTATATTTTATATAATTTTTTAAACTTTGATGATTGACTGAGATAGACAGACAGGAGCGGTGTCAAGACTTTGTATTAATATGTTTTGGTTGATTAGTAAGTAGTCTAATCATAATAAAATGACTGGCATTAACATGCTTATCTATGTTATTACACAATGATAAATAGTGAGGAAGTAAGATTTTTTAAACTGTTTGTGTAAGGATTACAAAACACAGGCATAATTTAAATGTATTTATTACTAGCGATGCGCCACAGCTTTGCACCGGCGATTTATGGATCTCGATAACAGTGCCATCTACCGGGTCCAAATGCAAATATAAACCATCTAGGGTTCCATCCAAACACATACAAACATTTTCATTGAAATTGGTTGGATGGTTTCTTATGTTTTGTCTATAACGCACATAGGTAGAAACATTTTAGTGTTAGATATATTTCTGAAGGTTTTTGAAAACAACTTGACGGTAACATGTACATTTATGATATTGTAAGTTTGTAAGCAATCAGAAGGGCATTTTCAATGATAAGAGATATGATATAAGACTGTTGTCTTCAATATCCATACATTTTTTGTCTCTGAAAGCTTTCAGCCTGCAAGACATACAGATTTGTTCTAAGTGATCTTGCATTTGCCATGTTGTAAAAAATTCTGAACTTAGTTTGATTTATGATATTGATTTATAATTTTAATTTCATGTTGCCACATATTACTTATTTATAAAGGTACATATTATTTAAAAATGGTATAACTAAAGTAATCGCTACTCTCAACTCGATAAACTTTTTTCAAACTCGATGCAAAGTCTGTAAATTGTCGATTTACTCGAAAACTAGTGTACCTACAACTAGAATGACATACATACATAAATTAACCCGAGTAGCTCGAGTCACAAAATTCTACTGGCCGTAAGATAAAGATGCGACATCTTTATCTTACGGCCAATGCAGTGTTTGTTTATAATTTAGTGATGAAATCGACTTACTAATTCGAGCAATTTATTGATACAGGTAATATGTTTATAATGTAATATCAATTTATGTTATATATAACATAAATTGATTAAATATACTTTGTGATAGTCAAATTATTAACCTTTTGAGTGCCACGCCGAAAACGCATTACCGTGTCCTGTACGCCTTACGTTTATATATCGATAACACAAAAAAACTTGTTTTTGTTGTTTTTTTATGCAATAAATGACTCTTTATAATCTGTTGTGTTTTATTTAGTCTTGCACTCTTTTTATATATGTACTTTGTACATAAATAAAAAACAAACAATAACAATAAAATGGTAGTAAACCACATCACTACTCTCCATCGTGATGACGTCAATGTCATGACTGGACGACAATGGCGTAGCTGACCTTCCTTTTTGAAACTTTTTTAGAGATATAGCCGTGTCGCACATTGTGTATTGATTTTGAATCGATCTAACCAAAATATAGACATCGATTCAAAATATTTTGTATCGGGGGAGGCGTAGGCCAAGTGAAGCACTTCTGTGCTGAAAGGTCTTACGCTCTTATGACAATGGGGATTGATATGAAGATGATGCAGCCAGATGATTTTGAGACAGAAAGAAAATCGCACAACACAAAATGAAAAATTGCTCTTCACCTTTACCTTAAGTAAAAAAAACACATTATTTGTAATTTTATATTATTAAAATAAAAAAGTACATAATTATTTACTAATCAACAATTGTATATAATAATTCGCACTAGGTAAATCAGTCTTATAATATTAAAATCTTGCTTATGGAAAAAAAATCAGTACATATTTTAGAAATCAACAAATGGTAAATAATTATTCACCAATCAATCAAAAATTCAGTTCATCAATCAAAATTCATCATCATCGACGTTTTCCGAAATTGCGAATGAGTTATGTGGAATCGTTCGTGTTGCACTGCACTACTTTTCCTGCTAATCACTTATGACGTCATCAGGGTGTCTATCCTTAACCACGGCGCCCAGTGAACTGATTTTCGATGACGCGCTAATGATGCGCCAGAGTTGAAATATTAGATTTATTATACGAAGTTGATTTGATGAAATTTTCTTTTATTTATGTAGCTGGTGATAGTTTTATGTTTCTTACCTTTTGTTTTATTCAAATATCAATAATAATGTAAAAAATAACACATTTGCGTTTAGTTTTAAATAGCTTTCAATAAATCTACGCCTAACGCATTACAATACTAGCGGTCGAACATAGATGACTTTGGCGTGCTGGACATAGTATTTGCTTAGATAAAAATCCATTTTTTTAGTTCAATGTTTCTTAGTACTTGTGGCTCCAAGAGACTTGTTTTTTATACTCACATGTTGCTGGGTTATTCATTTTTGAGGAGTGTAGAATTAAAATACTAGTAATAATTTTCCAATATCTATATTTCATATTTTTGTAGGCCGGGTTTATTGTCAACTATAGACGTCGTTGGCGCTCAGGGCCCGCAGGTGCTGGTCAAGTATAGGCGACTTTGGCGCTCAAAAGGTTAAACAAGCGCATTTAGCTGCGCACCTAATAATTGTAGCCGGCACTTGTCCGCACTTTAGTCGGTTTGGCAACCGCGGTTTTATATTTTTATATTTTAGTTTTAAGGCTGACCTGCATGGCAACTATGGCAAATATCCCTTTTGGAGACAATGCATGGGGGAAGCCTATGTTCACAGCAGTGGACTTTTATACATTGTAACGGTAACGATAAACGTCAAAATGAAAAAATTAAAACATTTTAAATTTCAAAGTGAAAGTCTGGTCTGTTTCCACTAACCTCCCATTTGGTTCATATTTTAAGTTTCGTTTTTTTTTGGGTTTTTGAATTAGCTTCTTTCGAATAAATGCATTTTCAATTAGAACATACGACATGGAAAAGTTTTTTGCCACTTTAATAAAATGTTCATAAATGAATTTTTAACTAGTATACTTTAATATTTTTATAAAGAACGTTTACGTAATGTACATATTATACCAGATATTTCACGAAAAAGGTTTTTCTGCGGTATGTATTTTCATAAGTGTTTGCAAATTACTTTTTTGAATACTTTTATATTAACAGATATGAAACGAAGAAGGTTTTTCTCCGGTGTGTATTTTTAAGTGTCTTCTCAAAGAAGTATTTCATATACATTTATAGTCACAGATATAACACGAAAAAGGTTTCTCTGCGGTATGTATTTTCATATGTGTTTGCAAATTACTTTTTTGAATACATTTATATTCACAGATATTACACGAAAATGGTTTTCTCCGGTATGTTTTTTCATGTGTTTGCAAATTACCTTTTTGAATACATTTATATTGTTACGCGCTCAAATCGACGATACACTAGCGCCATCTAGTGTCAGGAACGAGAGCGAGGGGAGCATTGAAAAAATGACATCACAAATCACTCAACCGACAGCGCCTAGTCGAAACTCGAACGCTCGGTACCTTGCGCGTGTTTACTTGAACATTCTGGATATTTCTTTGCTAATTTAAATATATAGGCGCTGCAAGATGCGATGGTAGGTAGTGTTGATTTGGCGAAACAAGCGAAGCTTTGGAGCGGAATAAAGTGAATTAGTGTGTTTAATTATTAGTGTTTTTAACTTTAATTTGTATAAAGTAAATTAAAGTGTTAATTTAGGTAATTTTATCGGCAATTTTAATTGTCACGAACCTCAAGCTCGTAACAATTGGTGTCAGAAGTGGGATAAAATCATGCCGATTTTACCTAAGGAGGAAACGGAGGGTGTCCGTACCCGAAGTCAACGCCAGCAGGAGACGGACCAACGAAGATTTGGTGGTGCAACGCCGCAGACGTCGGAGGGCCAGCCACCGGCTGCAGGCCCGTCGGTAGCTCCTACATCTGTAGCACCTGACTTAGGTGCTCTGATGGTGATGCTGCAGGAGCAGGCTCGCCGACAGGAGGAACAGGCTCGCCGACAGGAGGAACAGGTCCGTCAGTTGAAAGAGCAGCTGCAGAGCGGACAGGAGGAACAGGCCCGCCGATTGGAAGAGCAGCTGCGGGGCGGACAAGAGGAGCAGGCCCGCCGACAGGAGGAACAGGCCCGTCGGTCGGAAGAGCAGATGCTCCTCATTAAGGACCTTCATGCTACCTTTGGGAAAGAGATAAAGGAGGTGAAGGATAGGGTTGCTCAACATGACAACCGCCTGTCGGAAGCTGAAACCCAAATCAAGGAAGCTAAAACCCAAATCGACCAAGTGAACAATCGGGTTGATTACGTGGTGGCTGACGTGAAGAAAACGCTGGACGACCTCAAACTGGGTGATGGAACTACAGCTCCCGTAGTAGCTACTACACCTTCGCTACGTGGGTTCAAAGTGCCACCGTTCGATGAGACTTCTTCCTGGTCAGCCTACAAAATCCAGTTCGAGGCTGTTATGAAGGCGAACGGCTGGAATAAAAGTCAGGCAATGACTGCTCTCACACTAGGCCTGCGCGACCAGGCCTTAACAGTTCTGGAAGCTCTCGGGGAGGAAGTGACTTATGAGCAACTCCTTGAGGCATTGGAGGCGAGATATGGCGACGCTCACCTGGAACATGTCTTTCGTGCGCAGCTTAAAGGTCGCGTGCAGCGCATCAACGAAAACCTGCAGCAGTGGGCTCTAGAGGTGGAGAAGCTCGTGCGGAAAGCATACCGGTCTGTACCTGCGCTCATTGAAGGGAACCTGGTGCAGATATTCATCGACGGCATCCGCGACCTGGAAGTCAGAGCTGCTGTGAGGCTCGGGCACCACGAGACGCTTAAGAACGCCTTGGCCCATGCACTGGAGGTGGAAGCCGTGCGGTAGGATCATCGATCTGCGGTCTATCAAATCTGATGTAGTGACGGGGGCGATCCTGTACGTGTTCACAGACTGCAGACTTCCCGGAGCGTCGATTCTTCACATCAGCTATATGTTCTTTAACGCGGGTTTTTAATGATCTTTTAGTTTGTCCTATGTAGGAGAGACCACATTCACAATCAAGCTTGTACACTCCTGCATCTTGCAGAGGGACATTACACTTGACCGATGGTAAAAACTGACCAATCTTCTTCAGCGGCTTGAAGTATGTTTTGATGGACTTTTTTACATGCTTACCTGTTGAAGACTGCATCTCAATTGTAACTAGAAGGCTGGAAGAAAACAACATGCCCGTAGAATATGCAGTATTACTCAGACACTGCCTTACATCTGGCTACCTATTGTGGAAGGAGGAGTTCTACAAGCAAGTAGATGGTGTGGCGATGGGCTCACCTGTATCTCCCATTGTCGCCGACATATTCATGGAAGACTTTGAGGAGAAAGCCCTGCTCAGTTCTCCCATAAATCCAAGGTTCTACAAGCGGTACGTAGACGACACTTTCACAATTCTACCTTTAGATAAAGTAACTGCATTTTTAGACAATCTTAACTCTATAAATTCTAAAATTCAGTTCACAATGGAGTTAGAGGCAAACAATTCCTTAGCTTTTCTAGATGTGTTAGTAATTCGGAATCCTGATAACACCTTGAGCCATACTGTGTATAGAAAAAAGACCCATACAGATAGATATTTAAACGGTGATTCTCACCACCATCCTTCACAGTTAGCTACCGTGGGTAAATCTTTGTTTCAGAGAGCACGAGGGATCTGTGACAGTAAACACCTGGCTGCAGAGCTCTGTAATGTAGGGTAGTAGGTAAAGACTGATTATATAGGTGGCGGGTAAATTAAGATAATACAGGGAATTCATTATGGAATAAACTGTTATAGATTGCGTTACGTTCTTTGTGTTCTCTCCGGCTTTTATATACATCACATTGGCGACGAGGATAAAAACGTAGTTTTATTGTGTTTTTAATCGTTGTGAGTAAAAGTTTACAAGTTAATTCGAGGACAATGTCGATTGGAAAAGTGAACGAGTTCGATGTAAAAACCGGGGTGTGGTCGTCGTATGTCGATAGACTTGAGATGTATTTTACGGCAAATAAAATAAGTAGTGATCTCAAGTTGCCCACGCTAATAGCGGTCATGGGCGATGAGGCCTACGAGTTGCTAGTGAACCTGGCTAGCCCCGTGAATCCGTCGGAATTAAAATACGACGCCGCCATTAGTCTATTGCGCAACCACTTACAGCCGGCACCATCCGCGTTAGCGGAAAGGTATCGTTTTAGACAAAGGAGGCAAGCAGCGGATGAGAATATAGCAGAGTACGTAGCAGAGTTAAAAAAATTAACACGTCACTGCAAACTGGGCGACGGTCTTAGTGAAAGTCTACGGGATCAATTTGTCTGCGGATTAAGGAGCGATGTTATTCGGCAGAGGCTGTTTGCGGAGGATGACACATTAAGTTTCACCAATGCGATAAAGATTGCCAGCTCGTTAGAGGCCGCGGAGCGGAACGCTGCGGCGGTAGATGCAACCGAGTCAGCAACATCAGGAAGAGATATGGCGGGGGTGCACTCGCTGGTGATTGGGAAAAATGGATCGCGGAGAACGTTGGGGGGAGGCGGGCGCGGAATGCGCGGAGACCGCCAGCCACAACACAATCGGCCGGGATCGTATACAGCTGTAAGGAGGCCCGATGCAATTAGCAGTCAAAATTGCAGCGGATGCGGAGGGACAGGCCACGGTTATGAGGATTGTCGGTTCCGGGAATACGTGTGCAGCAGGTGCAAGCGCACGGGTCACCTACGACGCGTGTGTCCGGGACAGGGCGCGTCATGTGTTCGCACAACCAGGCATACCGCTTGTCATCAGGCAGACGTGGCACGGCATGATGAAGACGGGGGTCAATTAGAGGAGTTTCATCACCTATGTTTAGGTGACTATAAGGCGGTGAGTTTGCCAGTGACTGTAAATAATAAAGTCATCAATATGGAGGTTGATACGGGAACGGCAGTGTCATGCATTAGCGAACAAACTTATAAGCTATATTTTAGTACCATTAAGTTAGATAACACAAGTGTTAGTTTGAAGTTCTATGACGGTTCGTCACTTAGACCTTTAGGGTTAATCACACCGGAAGTTTGTTACGGTGGAGAGAAAAAAAGATTAGAATTGTTTGTTGTCAAAGGAGGAACCACGTCCTTGTTGGGCAGGCAGTGGTTATCTGAATTAAAAATAAAATTACCATTATTTACCAACTGCCATAACTTGCAGAGTAACCGAGGTAAATTAGATGATCCATTGAAAAATTTGTTTTCCAGATATAAAGAATTGTTTAATGGAGGGCTGGGACGGTACACGGGCGGCAAGGCGACGTTAAGAATCCGCGAGGGGGCAGCGCCGGTGTTTCACCGCGCGCGGCCAATACCGTATGCGCTGCGCGAGCGCGTCGACGCCGAGCTGGACGCGATGCTGCGCGACGGCGTCATCGAGCCCGTCGACTGCTCCGACTGGGCCTCGCCGCTGGTACCGGTAAACAAAGCTGACGGTTCGTTGAGAATTTGTGCTGACTATAAGGCGACGATAAACCCTGTTTTGTTAGTTGATCGATATCCCTTACCTAGAGTTGAGGATTTAATTGTTAGGTTGAGTGGGTCGAAATATTTTTCAAAAATTGATCTGTCTCAAGCCTATAATCAGATAGAGCTAGACGATACTAAAAAGTTAACCGTAGTTAATACGCACCGCGGCTTATTTCAGTATAATAGGTTAGTGTACGGGCTAGCATCGAGTGCTGGAATATTTCAACGTATTATGTATAATTTGTTAAAGGACATCCCCAATGTCGAAGTATTTTTAGACGACGTCATAATCGGCGGGAAAAATGAGTTCGACCACCTTCAAGCCGTAGAAGCTGTCTTTAGCAGGTTACATAAGAACGGATTGAAATTAAAAAATCATAAATGTATATTTTTTGTAAACGAAGTGCAGTTTTTAGGGTATGTACTAAGTAAAGACGGAGTAAAAACAGACCCGAAAAAGATAGAAGCAATTGCTAAGCTACCTAGGCCTAGTAACGTGACCGAGGTACGGTCTTTTTTGGGTTTAGTAAATTTCTACGCAAAATTTATTAAAAACATGAGTAGTAGGCTCGTACCATTATACCAATTACTGAAAAACGGTCAAAATTGGTTTTGGTCGAAGGAATGTGAGCGCGCGTTTGTTGAAGTCAAAAATGTATTAATCAGCGCGGAAGTATTAGCTCACTACGACCCCCAGCGGCCGGTTATAGTAACGTGCGACGCGAGCGCCAGAGGGATAGGGGCCGTGTTGTCGCAGCCGAGCGACGACGGCAGTCGCGAGCGCCCCGTGGCTTATGCGTCACGCACGCTTAACGACGCCGAGAAAAACTACTCGCAGATACATCGCGAGGCATTAGCGATTATATTTGCCGTAAATAAATTCCATCAATATTTGTACGGTCGGCATTTTACTCTGCGCACCGATCACAAGCCGCTAGTGTCCATTTTTGGACCGAACACAGGTATACCAACTATGGTAGCGAGTCGGATGCAACGGTGGGCAATTATTTTATCCGCTTATTCGTTTGATATTGAGTACATACGTACCGATGTGAATGGAGCGGACGGCCTGTCGCGTCTGCCGCTGTCGTCTAGTAAGATGACTCATGCGGCGCCCGAGCAAACGTATTTGCATTTCGTTCAGCAATCATTGTTGTTAGATTATAATAAAGTTAAAAATGAAACCGCTCGGGATCCAATTCTCTCGAAGGTTATTAGCTATATTCGGGATGGTTGGCCAGGGGAATGTAATATTAAGGGTTTACAACCGTTTTTTAATCGAAAGAATGAATTATATGAGGAACTAGGCTGTGTGATGTGGGGGCATAGACTAGTTGTTCCGGAGGCCTGTAAGGAAAAAGTTTTATGTATGATTCACGAACCTCATATGGGCATTGTCAAATCCAAGGCTATAGCTCGAAGCTATGTTTGGTGGGCCGGGGTGGACGAGGCGGTGGAGCGGATATGCCGGGAGTGCGAGATATGCGCGGCGCAAGCGGATGCTCCGCCAAAACAGACGCCTCGTATGTGGCAATGGCCCAATCGTCCTTGGTCAAGGATACATTTAGATTTTATGGGGCCCGTTTTTGGAAAAACGTACTTGGTAGGGGTCGATGCGATGTCAAAATGGCTAGAAATCTATCAAGTAGCGAGTACGGCAGCCACGGGGGTAATAGATAAGTTAAGGGAACTTTTCAGTCGTTGGGGACTACCCAAACAAATCGTGACGGACAACGGTCCCCCGTTCTCAAGTATAGAATTCAATAACTTCATGTGCAGTCACGGTATCGATCATATTTTCACGGCTCCGTATCACCCTGCTTCGAACGGTTTAGCTGAAAACGCGGTAAAAACCTTGAAGCGGGTTATAAAGAAAGCGGCGCAGGAAAAACAAAACGTAGACAGGGCACTACAAACTTTTTTTGCTATATTATAGGAATACGGAGCATTCAACCACCGGCGAGAGTCCCGCTATGTTATTGTTAGGTAGACGACTGCGCACTAAGTTAGATATTTTAAAACCAGACAGGGAAAACAGGATTTATAAGGTGCAACGACACCAGAAAGACTTAGCCAAAGGAGGAGACAGGAAACTGAATCCTTCGGAAGATGTTTGGTATAGACAATACTTGAAAGGGGAAAAGTGGGGCAGTGGTCAAGTAGTAGACGTTAGGGGTCCTAATAGCTATACAATTAAGGGAAAAGGTGGCGAAATAATTCACAGACATATAGACCAATTAAAAAGGAGATCTTTAAGGGCATCTATGACATGTCCTTACAATGATCCTCAGTCAGGTTGCAGCACAAATTCAACCAACGAGCCGACGGTGACACCAGAGGTGGGAAAGGCTCAGCCGGGTCCGTCGGCGGATCGGGATGACCGGGGGGTGGTAGAAACCTCAGAGGCTGAAATCGGTTTAAAGGAGTCGGCAAGGGAGACGACCAGTGAGAACCCGGGTTCACAGGCGTATCAGGATACCTTGCCAAACGTTGTACCGCCCACAAAGCCTCGGAGTCGCCCTATAAGGCAATGTAGACTCAAAAACCTTAATATTGATTAAGCGCTGATACAATAATGTTAAGTAATTAAGTTATATTTAAGATTAGCATAATAATAAATAAGTGTAGAGGAGTGTAATGTAGGGTAGTAGGTTAAGACTGATTATATAGGTGGCGGGTAAATTAAGATAATACAGGGAATTCATTATGGAATAAACTGTTATAGATTGCGTTACGTTCTTTGTGTTCTCTCCGGCTTTTATATACATCACAAGCTCCACCATGTCAAGCAAGTTTTGCATGACAACAAGCTTCGAGTCCCGCGCCTACGTCACAGTGAACGAGTGAAGCCGGCCACAGTCGAGCGTGTACCTGCTGTACTGCCATATGTTAGAGGAGTCACTGACAAGATTGGCTACATCTTGAAGCGCGCTTCCATCAAAACATACTTCAAGCCGCTGAAGAAGATTGGTCAGTTTTTACCATCGGTCAAGTGTAATGTCCCTCTGCAAGATGCAGGAGTGTACAAGCTTGATTGTGAATGTGGTCTCTCCTACATAGGACAAACTAAAAGATCAATAAAAACCCGCGTTAAAGAACATATAGCTGATGTGAAGAATCGACGCTCCGGGAAGTCTGCAGTCTGTGAACACGTACAGGATCGCCCCCGTCACTACATCAGATTTGATAGACCGCAGATCCTCGCTAAAGAACACCGATTCCTTCCAAGGATGATTCGCGAGGCTATTGAAATCAAAAAAACATCCTAATTTCAATAGAGAAGATGGCTGGGTGCTACCATCTGCTTGGGATCCTATAATAAATAAAATTAAATCCCAACCCAAGCATACAACTGCAAGACTTCAAGATACCATAAGTTCATACTGCATAGATCGGAACAAAAGTTAAATTTTAATCTATGGTTACCGCGTTAACTACGACATATGGACGTTGAACATCTCAGTCCTGCCCGTGATCATGAGTGCTGTAAAGCGTTCGAAACGTCGGGTATTTAAAAAGTTAAAATATACGCGATAAATTCCGTAAAAACTAGTATTATTTCAATACATTTATATTCACAAATATTACACAAAAAAGGTTTTTCTCCGGTGTGTATTTTTATGTGTGTTCTCAAATCAATTATTTGTACACATTTATATTCACAGACATGACACGAATAAGGCTTTTCTCCGGTATGTGATTTCATATGTGTTTGCAATTGACCTTTTCGAATACATTTATATTCACAGATATTACACGAAAAAGGTTTCTCTCGGGTATGTGATTTCATATGTTTTTGCAAATTACTTTTTTGAATACATTTATAGTCACAGATATTACACGAAAATGGTTTTTCTCCGGTATGTATTTTAATATGTGTTTTCACACAGTGCGGATCTGTCCGTCCGCACCAGGGTAAACAGCTTCCACCCTCCCTCGTGACCAGGTGTTACGAGGTAACTGGCCGTCAGCTATGAGGACTGGATCGCCCACCTGGCGATTGGGACCTCGCCCATGGGCCTCCCGCCGGTTTTGAAGTTCCGGTAAATACTCTCGGACCCAACGCTGCCAGAACATGTCAGCGAGTATCTGGGAGCGTCGCCAGTGTCTTTTGCTATTCATATCCTTTTCATCAAATACTCCAGGTGTCGGCAGTCTCGCAGATCCTCCTAAAAGGAAGTGATTTGGAGTGATGGATTCGTCGTCGTCGCTGTCTACAGAGATGTGAGTCAATGGTCTGCTATTTACTGTGTACTCCACCTCGCAGAGCAGCGTGGCTAATACTTCCTCATGCGGGTGTCTCTCATGAAGGACGGTGTATAGTGCCGTCTTCACGCATCGTATGAGACGTTCTCTCTTGGTTGGTGTTTTATGCAGCAAATTGATTGGAAGTCGAGCGAGCTTTAGGTTGAAGCTCAGCTGATCGGTACCCGGTCTCCAGATTAATCCGAGTATCTTTTCCTCGGTTCCTTTGTTTCCCAGATCGTCTGACTCAGATGCTTCATGGTCAGGTTCTAATTCTTTTACAACTTCTGGTGCGTTGGAAACCCATTTTCTTAAGGTGAAGTGCGCGTTTTTGTGTATGTCGCGTACTTCCTTCGATATTCGCAATGCCTCTTTCAGAGACTGGAAACTGTCGAGATAGTCATCCATATAGTAGTTTTAAATGATAGCTTCTACGGCTTCTGGATACTTGTCTTTGTGTTTTTTAGCGTTCCAGTTCTTCGCGAATATGGTTGTGCAGGGTGAACTGGCTGCACCGAAAATGATCGACGTCATTCTATATTCTTTTGGAGCTTCATTACGTCGATCCCCTCTCCAGAGATATCTTAAGGCATCTCTGTCTTCGGGTCTGACTTTAACCTGCATGAACATTTCGGCTATGTCCGCGGAGACAGCGATATTATGTCGGCGAAAACGCATCATGACCCCTGGTAGTGATTGCAGTAGGTCTGGACCCGTGAGCAGGAAGTCGTTCAACGACACCCCCTTTGTTTTGGCTGCGGCATCGTGTACTATTCGAAACTTCTCTGGCTTCATTGGGTTATGGACATCGAAATGGGGTAGGTACCATGTTCTTCCCGGTGTGCAAGATTTCGGTGCTATCTCGGCGTATCCTTTTTGTACTAGGGAATTCATTTGTTCATCATACTTCCTTTTTAGACCTTCGTCTCGATCTAATTTTCTTTCAATGGAAACAAGCCGTTTTATTGCTGTTTCGTAATTACCAGGCATCTCGATATCCTTTTTCTTCCAGAGAAGCGCTGTTTCTATGTGCCCGTCTTGTAACTGACGGGTGCTGCTATTTAGTATATCTTCAGCTTTCTTCTCTGGATCGGAGTCTGGTCTTCTCGGATTGATAATGAGAGATTCCAGCGCGAAATATTCGCGTAGTTGGTCATCTATAGTTCCCTCGCTCTTGTGCAGCTCATTGGCCGCGTGGACGCGCTGATACGGGGCTTTAGTGTGTGCCCCGTGTAGCACCCATCCTAATTCTGTGAGCGAGGCGATTGGCTGGTGCGGCGGACCTCTTCGGATTTGAGTGGCTATCAGAAGTCTCCAATTGTCCTGTCCTATTAGGATCCTTGGGTTGCCGGAGTCATATATTAGCTGCTCCTTTAGGTCTTTCAAGTGGTTGCACTTGGCTATGTCTACTGCACGCACAGTCTGTGGCCCTAAGTTTAGGCTTGCAACCGTGCGTGCTCTGAATGGCACCCTTTTGCTGTGGAGACTCTTCAGCGATACTTTGATTCTTCGGGATTCCGGTGAATCGAGGGTAGTGTTCCCGATAGCGGTGATCTTAAACGGGTCGAACCGCCCTTTACCTCCAATTTGTTTGGCGATCTCTTCATCCATTAGTGAAACTGTTGACCCATCATCCAGCAAGGCGTGTGTGTTTACAGCTCCCGCCGGTCCAATTACTCGCACCGGAATTATTTTTAAATAGGCTTGATGCTTTGACACACCGAATGAGTTAGCAACAGTTTCTTGAAGTTCTTTTTGTTTGACCTCAGTCTTCTCCTTTGAATTGTTATGGAGAAGTCGATTGTGTGTCGCGGTGCATCCTTCTATTCCACACTTATTGGTTTTGCATTTGTGTGTCTGATTTCTATAACGTAAACAGCGGAAACATAAATTACTTTGCTTTGCGAGTTGCCATCTTTTGTTGATATCTGCTTCCTTAAATTTTTTACATTCGGATCCGTAGTGACCCTCTTTTTTGCACACTCTGCATTTCGGAGACGGCTTAGTAGTAGCCGCGTGTGCTCTATGTACTGAACGATTGCTTTGTGCTTCGTTTATAATTTCTGGAGGCGCAAATGCACTGCAGAAGCGAGCTTGCTCGGTAATAAAATCGCTGAAGCAGCCGAGGTCTGGTCTAGAGTCATATTTTTCAGTGTAGATTCTATACCACTGGGCACGTATAGAGTTTGGCAGTTTGTCGGTGAGGTGTCGTAGCAGCTCTGCGTTTACGAGGTAATGATCTCGCTTTAGGGCTCGAAGAGTGACGACGCTTCCCCTCACTTTGCTCGCGAATGTGCAAATGTCTCTGGGCGCTTCTGTACAGCGTGCTAATCCTCGTAACTTCTCGGTTTCTGCTTGCGCGATTGAATCTGGACGCCCAAATTGTAGCTCCAGTTCTCGCATAATCTCATTTGGCTTAGCATGCCCGATGAGTTCTGAACTCACTGTTTCCAAGGCTCTTCCTTGTAGACTTCGTCTTAGTCTAGCAGTGTTTTCAATGTCATTGAAGTAGCCTCGGGTTGTTTCGTAAATGGCACGGAATGAAAGCCACTCGGTATGTGCTCCGCTAAAGCTTGGCAGTGTCATTATAGCTTTCGACGCTGCGAAAGTATGCGACGATAGTGGCGCACTCTCTAACTTCGATTTGTCAGTGAGCGCGGCTATAGCGGATGTGAGCTCCGATATAAATGGACGGATCCCCCCTGTCTTCACTTATGACAGGTTCCTGGCTAGGTTTCTTTGGCATGAGATCCTTGGGTACATCTGCTGGATAGGAATCCTGGTATGTGAGCTCTGATACAATCGGTAGGAGCCCCCTGTCTTCATCAACGGTGGGTTCCTGGCTGGGCTTCTGTGGCATGGGATCCTTTTGTACGTCTTTTTTGGAGTGACCATCTTCATCATTGTCGTCTGATTCGTCTTCTTCTTCAGCCATCTGTAAGGAGATCTGCGCAAGTTCTAGTTTGATCTTCAATACTTCTTCACGAGCCTTCAAAATTCTTCTATTGGGCCGAACAGTCTTCTTTGACTTCGTGCTGCAATCGGTGTGGCCCCTCGGTGGCTCTTCGGTGTGGGTGTCTTCCCGGGCTGTTGGCAATGATGCACGGCTAAAGTCACCGTTGCCTTCTATATGTTCCCTCTGCTTCGTTGTGCGGGCCGTAGTAGCCGGCGCGGGCAGGGGTATCCCCCCCTCGAGGGGGCAGCATGGCGCCTCAGCACCCTCTACCGTTGACGGTGAGGGTGGTGGCATCTGATGGTGGACGGCGGCGTTACTGGCCGACGAACCTCCTTCCAGACCGACGGTCCACGCCTTGGCTTCCCTTCCTTGCGAACGGGTGATCGGCATCTTGAATCTGAAAATTCAGCGGTTTTAATACGGTGGTGACTATTTATCCGGTTCCGAAATACAAACGGATATATCCGGCTCGAAGGACCAACGAATGTGCCGGACGGGCGAAACTCCGGAGTAAATGTTGTCGAAGATACTTCGCGAGTCGCCCACGTCCTACACCTATAGGTTCCGGTGGGTACTTTCACCGCCGTCTTTGTGGGTGCCGCTGAAATATTGTGGACTGTGGTTAAATCAAAATGCACGATTAATAATACAAATAGCAAGGTAGTGGCAAGCGGTTCGACTTATTGATTAATCGCGAAATTTTATAACTATTTATCACTGTTATAAAACTACGGTTGTTCACTATTGGTTGGTCACTATATATTTCAAAAGATTTCTTTAAATTGTATGGTGGTATCAAATATCTATTGGTAGTAGCTGGTTTTCTAACACTACTGACTAGCAGCTATTATCAACTTAACTAGCTGAATTTATCACATGTGTAACTGCGGATATCAGTTACCACTTTCACTATATGTAACTGCGAATATCAGTTACGACCTTTTTAGGCTAGCTAACACTTTCACTATGTGTAACTGCGAATATCAGTTACGACCTTTTTAGGCTAGCTAACACTATCACTATATGTAACTGCGAATATCAGTTACGACCTTTTTCGGCTAGCTAACACTTTCACTATGTGTAACTGCGATGTCAGTTACGACCTTTTTCGGCTAGCTAACACTTTCACTATTCACTATATACTGCTACTAGTCACTTCAGCTACCACCGGATACCACTCACTTCACTTCACTTGTCACTGGTAGTTCTTCACACTACTACGGGTACTGGGTCCCGAGCCCCTAAGGTAGACTTTGGCAATACTTTACAGTGAGCCGCTTGCCATTTTCCGTTTTGCCTCTTTATTGCATAAACTTTTCACTATGTAAATGGCATAAATTACAATATTTTCTATACAAAACTAATTGCTACACTAACATGCTATACATCATTAAATCGGTAGTCTGGTACTTTATTAGTATATCATAAAGGTTACTCAAAATATTAACATTGTAAAAAGTTATTAAACGAAATGTTCAAAATTTTCATATTTGGGTACATTAATTCTTTTATTTTTCTATAACTATCAAATGCGTTTAATTATACAAAATATTCCTACACTTCTTTAATCTATAAGCCATATGCTAATTCAATGTCATGTTTATAACTCTTTTAGAACATAAAATTATTTTCCTTATTTTTAGTATGAACTATTACGCAGTTAATTAAAAACTTTCCACGATAAGACGAGCTGTGATTGGTCGATTTTTTGGTATATAATAAAAGTTGTTTATATTAATTGTTATCAAAACGACATTCTATACAAATATACTAAGAGTTATAAATATGTTAAACAACTATATTAATACACGTTTTCACTCAGTTTTCTCGGTAATTTCACTATTAACACAAAAAACAATATTCTTTATCACTTTGTTTCTTAATGTTGTTAGGCCGTCGCGAACAAAATTACTTTTTTTAATACATTTATATTTACAGATATTACACAAAAAATAATTTTCTCCGGTGTGTCTTTTTATGTGTGTTCTCAAATCAATTTTTCGTACACATTTATAATCACAGACATGACACGAATAAGGTTTTTCTCCGTAGTGTGATTTTATATGTGTTTGCAATTGACATTTTCGAATACATTTATATTCACAGATATTACACGAAAAAGGTTTCTCTGCGGTATTTATTTTAACATGTGTTTGCAAATTACTTTTTAGAATACATTTATATTCACAGATATTACACGAAAATGGTTTTTCTCCGGTATGTATTTTCATATGTGTTTGCAAATTACTTTTTTGAATACATTTATATTCACATATATTACACATAAAAGGTTTTTCTCCGGTGTGTAATTTTATGTGTGTTCTCAAATCAATTTTTTGTACACATTTATATTCACAGACAAGACACGAATAAAGTTTTTCTTCGGTATGTGATTTCATATGTGTTTGCAAATTATTTTTTTGACTACATTTATATTTACAGATATTACACGAAAATGGTTTTTCTCCGGTATGTATTTTCATACGTGTTTGCAAATTACTTTTTTGAATACATTTATATTCACAGATACTACAAAAGAACACTTGTTTAGCGGCTTGCGCTTTAAGATGTGCCAATATGCAACGTTTTTGAGATGTTTTAAATTCGCAAATATCACAGTTAAATATATCCGTTATTTGTCGTACTGGAGTTTGTTCAACTTGTGTCCGAACTGCAGCAGTGTCTGAGTACTTTTGAGTCTTATGACTGTGTGAAATGCGTTTGGCGAGAATGTCTTTTGTTGAAAATTTTCTGCTACAACCATCACATTCAAAAATGTATTTTGTTGATGCCCCTGATGTTTTTTTCTTAAGTCTATTTACACTCTTTTGTTTCAAAGTTTTCTTTTTCAGAATCTTTGCACGATTTTTATTGATTGGTTGACTATCTTTTTTCACTTCAGGTTTTGATTTGATAGTAGGGCTTTCAAAATCGAGGTTTTCTTTATGTACACCATTTATTTTACTATCAGTAGAAGTTGATTTATTCTTTTTCTCAAACGGTTCTGAAAAATTATTTGTCGGTTTGATGCATTGTTCTGAAATACACACGAATTAAACATTTTATTTATTGTTAAGACACCATAAACAGTTTACAATGGGCTGTGTTTAAGCCTTATGACATTCTCTATCAGTTAAACCAGGAAGAAATAGAGAAATTATAATATTTTACAAAATATACTGAAAAATATTGTTAAATATAAAGTATTTTATCTAATTACTCTAAATAATGTCTCTCATATTCATTTTTGGAGGAAAGAATGGTAGAGAAACTAAATTCATATCATAATGATGACGTTTATTTGGCCATGTTATAATTATAATTATAGCTGTTCCGAATTCCACACAAAACTAGTGTTATACATACATACATACATTTTGATTATTTATTATTTTTTGCAGATAATAAGTATATATAGTGGAAGTTGCCGTGCAAGTGCGGCGTAAAATAATTCATCATTACTTTATGTCTCGTTGGTTTCGTAAGAGGCGACTATGGGTTTGCCAGAAAATCTTTATGGCTTTCGACGGATGGCAATATAACCACCTCGTTAACTTCAGATGTAAAATATCGAGAACAGCGACGTTCAGCAGCTAAAAGGTTCCGCGATCGTCGATCCTATGCTGAGCGTGACGATTGAGCAAAATCTAGCATTCATCGGAAGAAGTACATCCACGTGCAGCATTGAAAGTTTACGGGCCGATCACGGTAGGGGAATTAGTTGTGGGCCATACAAATACTTAAGAAATACCCTGGTAGATCAGGCTCTAAGAGTTTGTCGAAAATTTCACAGTACGCGAGCAACCCAGGTTTGTTCTCCATCGGCATCCACAAAATTGTTTATTTTGTCAAAATCTGTTATAAAGACATCGAAGTGACTACTCACATTTGGTCGTAAAAACCGATTAACGTAACAACCGGTGATATTTTTTTAGTTAGAATACAAAAGTATTTTTCATTGACAGTATTATTTAATGTGTAGGTATATGTAGATTTCATATAAAACGTGAAATTATTGTTACGAGCTTACGGTTCGTGACAATAAAAACTGCCGATTGAATTACCAAAATTAACACTTTAATTATCGAACACCACTTAAAACTTTAAATACACTAATAATTAATCACACTGATTCACATTGTTTCGCTCCGAAGCTTCGCCTGTCTAGCCAAATTCAATACTGCCCCGATCGCGGGTTGCAGCGGCTTTAAATACATATTTTCTACCGAAACATCTAAAATATTCCAGTAAATACGGGCGCCGAACGACCAGGCGCAGAAAGTTCGAGTGTGGGGCTTCTAGAAAGCTTAATTCTTCTGTTCGAAACTAGATGGCGCTGTTGGTTGAAAGATTAGTCATGGCATTTTCTGGAAAGCTCTCCTCGCTCTGATACGACACTAGATGGCGCTAGTGCCAGGTACCAGCTGTCAACTTAGGCGCGCAACATTATGTTATATATAAACGTATAATTACACCTCATGTCATTATGAATTTATATTTACTAGAATTAGGAAAAAATAATTAAAACGTAAGAAAGCACTAAGGGTGAGTAATTATATACAGCACGGTAGGTTTGTAAACAGAGGAGGCGTCAACTTCGTATAATTCTGATCGAAGGACACTTACAGGTAAGTTACTTTGATCAAATAATTATATTCTTTGACGCCTCCTCTGTGTTTGTATACTATGTTGATGTTTAAAGATTTGATTGCTTCATATTAATTATTTACTGTCGTAAATTATAATTAACAAATTACTACAAAACACACAATAAACATAAATAAATTTAGATAATATAATTTCCCATTATAGATTATTGTTTATTTATTTTATACTACATATTTCAAATGCGAACGCTAATATTACTCTTAATTAATAATGGCCTATTATACAAAAATGGAAATAAGTTTTGGATGTAAGTATTTTGTCTTTCTAACATTTTCAATCAATACCACTTCTTCTAGAACGAGAAGGGGATGAATGCCCGTACTTGTACAATAAAAATTAATATATTTTCTTATTAAAATACTTTACCTACCTAGCTGTCTGACTTATTGCAGTGATATTATAAGCAGTTTTGAAAATAAACTACTAATTAATTAATTTTATAGTTTTATTGACATACATGTGATATTGTGAGGTAACTGATACAAGTGATAAAATTAAAAATTTTGTACAACAAACTTCAATAAAAATAAAATTTGAACATCATCAATGTATTCAATTAAATACGCATTATTAGGGATAACTCAAAGACGACTAGTCAGAACTTGATCAAATTTATATGGGACCACACGAGAAGCAACACCTTGTAAATAAAAGAATGATAATTAAAACTGGTTTACCCTGAGAAACGTGATGAGGTAAGACACATAAAAAACATACAGTCGAACTGAATACCTCCTCCTTTTTAAAGTCTGTCAAAATACTCATATTTTATATATATATATATAATTGTTTTTCTTTTTTGATAAAATTCAGTTATGTAGAATGTGTTAGACTTCAGCTTTGATCGTATTAAAAAAAATTCCATCCTGTAAACAACAGAAAAGAACCGTTAATCGCATTTTTTTCATTCTATAAATACCGGAAAAGAACCGTTTAACTTCACTACACAATATGAGCACAAACCATAATAGAAGGATTGATAAGTAAATTTCTTACTTTACCTACCACGATTTAACAAAATTTGTCATAAAAAAAAAGTTTCAATGTTTTATTAAAGAAAAATTGTAAAAAAATGGGTTACTATAATACAAATGAATACATAAATGAAAATAACCCCTTGGAATGAGGTGATCGCCACCATGCTAGTTCTATAAAATATCATACAAATTTTTTTATTCTAAATTGAAATATGTTTAAAAAAAGTCCTGCTGGGTTTTATGCGAACTAGTGGTAATTAAAAAATGACTTTCAATAAGTATTATGCAATAATCTATATTGAATAAAAAATCATTCATTACATTTCATTCACTGTATAATATATCCAAGAGAACTTGAAAAGCAATTTTTCCCTTAATAAAAGATTGACTGATTAGTTTTTGGGGTTGAGATTGCTGTGTGAAACAGAATATTTATCTTCTTCATCACTTGAGCAAATAATTTGTCTCCTCTTTTGTCACGAAAGTGAGTAAGATCAGTTGTGAAAATAGCCTCGTGTATCCGCCAGTAGTACCGCGAGTATAATAACCCTTGCATACATTTTTGTAGCAAAATAATTTATGAATATTCGTGTGAAATAGAATCCAATGCCTCATGTACCCCCTCGTGACACCGCAAGGCAGATGTGTAACGTATAGACTCTCGTTCTATCTTAAGCATAGATTTTATATTGCGATTTTATTACACTGTGTGCAATGATATTATATACATTTTGATAGTAGATATGAACCTACAAATATTCATATAAAATAGAATTCAATGTCTCGTATCTCTCTCTCTCTCTCTTCACCCTCTCGTGGCACCGCAAGACAGGTACGTAACGTACAGACTCTCGTTCTGTATCATACGTAGATATTATATTGATTTTTTATACCATGTAAGCAATTAAATATAATTGTATATATTTAATTAATTATAAATTAAATATCATATTTACTACCAAAATATATATAATAATATATATTTTGGTAGTAAATATGATCATATAAATATTTATATAAAATAGAATTCAATGTCTCGTATGCATCTCGTGGCATCGCAAGATAGATATTATGTAATGTACAGACTCTTGTTCTGTAGCACACATAGATTTTTATTGCGGTTTTATTAGGCTGTTATTTTCTATTTATTTTTAATATCATTGGCTGTAAGTGATAAGATACTAATAAATTACTTTACTAATAAATTAATTTAAAGTCAATATACATATTAACTTGTTTAAAAAAGTATGTACAGACCCTCTTTCTATTTCATGCATAGATTTCATATTTTGCGTTTTATAAATCTACCCAACAGGTTATTTAAATACATATACAATATACGTATTAAACATATAAATACAATATACATATGAAGTTTATTGAAAAATTATAGACTTACAGATGCTCGTTCTGTACCATATATAGATTTCACATTCCCCGTTAAATTAATCTACCCTACAAGTTATTTAAATGCGTAAATTACGTACATTGCAACCTTACAAAACCTTAATGAGTGTTTCAATAAGTTTTCACTCTTTGATAATAATAAAATTCAGGACTTTCATTTAAAAAACCAATTTTAAAAATTCACAATGACATGAGTTGTATACCAGTTGTATGCCAGTGGGAGGGAGCTCATATAGCTTGGGATACCAGTAAAATCTTATTTTTCAATTGGAAGGTTAAAACTCGTGTGGTTCGGTCCGTCAATTCATTACTAAATAGTATACAAACACAGAGGAGGCGTTAACGAATATAATATGAAAGAACATTATAATTTTTCAGTAGTCATAAAATCTATAATTCGAGTCTGTTTGGAACACTGAACACTGTCGTGCGTACATACGAATTTTGTAGTTTACATTGGTTTTTAATTAGTGTATCGTCATAATTTCTCTAGATGTGCAACTGTTCATTAAAAAGAACAATCTTTCGTAATACACCAACAGCCGACTAAGAGCCGTGGTAGCTCAGATGGTTAGCGCTCGCTGTAATTTCACAGTACGCGATCAACTGGGGTTCGATCCTCGCCGGCACCAATGAAATTGTTACTTGCAATATTTGATTATATTCTTGTATTTAATCAAAGATTGCAATTTTAGTGCTAATTCACCAAGTGCTCGGCGGTGAAGGAAAACATCGCGCGGAAACCGTTATGTCTGAGAAATAAGAAAAAAAAATTCGACGACATGTGAACTTCGCCAATGATATGAGAGAAGGTCCGTGCCGAGCAGTGGGATCCGCATATAGGCTGTAACTTTAACACTAACAGCATTGAAACCATTGTAACGTGTAAATGTTTAATCTTAATATATATCAATTACGTGTCACGTTGTTTGTCCGCGATGGACTCCTAAACTACTTAACCGATTTTAACCAAATTTGCACACCGTGTGCAGATTGGTCCAACTTGAGAGATAGGATAGTTTTTTTTTCCCATAAATGACCTACATTTTTTGCGAATTTAAGGATTTTTAATAGGACATGATAAAGGGTCGTCGAAAAGGGCAGAACAACGTATACCTAGCAAGCTAGTATTTTATAAAATATTATCAGTATAAAATATTTGCGCGCAGTCGCCTACGCCTTTTGTTCGATCGGTGCGTGGGACCATTTAGGCAACGCGGGCAAAGGGTGAAGGGGAGGAGACGAGCACGACGCTTGCAGTGTTATGGTTAATTGGTATCTCTGTAGATTCGTTAAGACCCAAGAGTAAGTAAAGTTAGTAAAGTTATAGCTTATATACGTCCCACTGCTGGGCACAGGCTTCCCGTCATTTCTGAGAGGGTTTTAGGGCAAGGAAGTGTCCGCCGCGCTGCCCCAATGCGTGTTGGCGAACTTCACATGTCTTCGAAATATTTTTTTTCTTATTCCTCAGACATGCAGGTTTTCTCACGATGTTTTCCTTCACCGCCGAGCACGTGGTAAAATCAGCACTTAAAATTGCAATTAACAATTTCATTGGTGCCGGCGGGGATCGAACCCGGGTTACTCGCGTTCAGTTATATTTACAGCGAGCGTTAACCGTCTGAGCTACCACGGCTCTAGGACCCAAGACTAACAATACAATACAACAATAGTAAATTGCAGGAGTCTTATTAGTGTGTTATTTTTTTACTTTGCAATAGAGTTAATACTAAGCTTCTGTTATTTTACTAAATCTGCTGAGATCGTGTGTATCAATATCGGAAAAAATGGCGCACCTTGAAGACGAATGGCAAGAAGATGACTTTATACTACCGGTAAATAGGACTCAAAGTTCCAATTCGCAATCTTACCATCGTAGATCGTACGGGGTGCCCAGTAGTTATCCGCGCGATGAAACGAATTGGAGACGGAGAGAATACGGCAATAATCGTAATCCTCCTCAAGATAACGATAATAAAAAAGTTCTCTCAGTTCCTTCTCAGAAAGTTGGGCGCATTATTGGAAAGGGAGGATCGAAAATACGCGAACTTAAACTTGAATCCAAAGCCGACATTAAAGTTGGGGATTCAAGTGGTATCGAAACAAATATTACTCTAAGTGGCGCTCACCTTAATAGGTTATTTATTGATTTTGATATAATTACCTTAGCATTTTCTTGTTTTCTGGTGATAGTAATATGTTTTTATTTTTGTAAAACGACTGTGGTTTTCTTCCTTTCAATCTATGTGCTGACTATTTTTTCTCTCTATCTGTATCAGATATTGGAATATAAATAATTTTACTGTAAAGCACACAGTCTGAAATCCGTAATTTTTTTAGTAGTTATTTTTAATGGTTATTTTTTAATACTTTTTTAAGCTTTTTTTTAGTGTAACTTTGTCTTTCACTACATCGTTCTTAATCAAGTTGATTACCTGTCGTGACAGAACGAACTTAACTGTGTTGGCTGTTTATTTTTTATTTTTTTGCCGTTTATATATTACTATAGGATATAGAATCAGGCGTTACTTTGCGGAAACCCATTATAATAAAGATATTAATTAATTTGCAACCATCCGCTAATTAAATAAAATGATGTATCTTACCTGGATTGAGAGCACCTCCCGCCCTCCCTCAATTCCATGCACCAATCGCGTCACCACTAATCCCAGCACCACTACTCCCAACACTACTACTCCCAACACCACTATTCCAGGAAAGACACACCATCGACGATAATACGACAAGTGTTTCGCCTCGACACGAGACATCCTCAGGTGATGTAGACTCTACGGCGGCTGACCGCTAAGTGAGCGGGGCAGGCGCTAAGTGATAAATAGCAGGTGTGTTGGTCCAACCCAGGAACTTAAGCGGTTGTGCTTACAACCACTCTCTCAGACATTTTAATAGCCCTAACAATAATTCAGTGAATACCTTTCCTGTTTTATTTTAATAACACCTTGGGTCACCACTGTCGAAATCAGTTCCTGCATGAAACAATATAATTGTATGGCCTACAAATAATCGTTTTGGTTCTAATGTTTGCTCACGGGTAATTAAAGAACAAAATGTTGTATTTACAGTAAATTTCCTATTATATGCTCCACGAAAAATTACTCACGTGGTGTTTTTATTTTATTTTTATACAAATTAAACAAATTCTTTTACCTACGTCATCGCCATCTTTTTTATTATTGCTGCGCTTCTTTTTTAATTTTACAATCTTAGATTTCTCTTTACTTTTTGAACCAAATGCAATCAGTGGCAAATCATTCTCTGAAACCGTATATCTATCTCCAAAAGCATCAACCTGCAAGTCTTCTGCTTTTCCAGATGTCTCTAGAATGAAACAGATTCTGACTCAATACATAAAATAAAAACTGATATTTTTCCAAGCAACTAGATCATCACAGTCCATCACATAGCTTATGGGCTTGAGCCACCCACTTTCATTATAATACTGCATGTTTCATAAGCTAAGTGTAATAAGCTGAAGTGGTAATCGACTGGCCAATAGCTTGAACCACTGACAACCCCATGGGATGGATACATCAAGGGGGCTCGGGCTCTTGCTTGGTTTATTCTTTAGGGGAGGCTTTCGTTCAGCAGTGGTATTGTGAAGGGCTGTAATGATAGTAATGATTCATTCACCTCATTCAATGAGTGTTCTGCCACAACTTGTTTTAAATAGGCAAGTGCTTGGCAGTACAAGGATGTCCTGACCATCTTTTCTCCATATTTGTGTTTATATGAAATGGCAAACAAAATAATAGTCCACCCTATGGTATGTAGCTAATCCACCTGATGGTAAGTGAGTACTGCAGCCCATGGTCTGCCTGCAGCTCACTTCAGAGATAAAAAACTACAATGCGCTGTCACCTCTGACAACTAAGATTAAATATAATTACTCTATACACTTTAAACAGAATCAAAGCAGTACACGCGCTGCTATTCGACGGCAGAAATAGGTTAGGGGAGGAGGAAGGTACACCTAGATCGACTCCTAGGCACAGAATAAATAATAGTACTAGGTACAGAATTGCTCTCATTTGATATTGACTACTTGCCGCCGTTTTAACAGCCTTCACTTGCAATTAAACTGTATTGCTGCGCGCGTATATTGCGTGGTTACTCACGGTTATCAACAAAGAATAAAAATACAGTATGTATATTGTACCTTTGGATTATTTATTTAATTTGCAACTGTTTTACTTTGATATAATATCTTATAATTTTTTACTGTCTCTATAAAAACGTTTATTAAATTCAACAGTGGAAAAAGCTCTTAATCTGACATAAAATTTTAAGTAAATACTGGGAGGGAAGACATGGACATGGAGTGAAGTTTAAGTAAATTATTAGCAGTTTTTTTTTCATGATTATGTTTTTAAAATTGTTAATGAATGTATTCCCAATAATAATCATAATATAGACATACACATAAATTGCACTAAAACTTATACAATTATTTTATCTTACAACTAAACATACTAAACAATAAACAAAACTATTTATACGAGTATTTAAAAGAAATCAATTAAAATTAATACATCTTAGTGACATATACATACTGGCTGCACTTATAAAGGGGTCAACATATTTTTTAAATATATTAATAAGTAAATATATGACGAATGAAGCTCATTATGATGTCCATACATGCTTATCCTTTGAATAATTATTTAAATTGTAATTTTCTTTCTCCGTAAGAGCGTTTTTAACATGCACTTTGAATTTAGGCAAAGTTAAATCAGTAAATCAGTACATTGCACATGAAGCCCCCTTTATTTTGTGTCCATGGAACCACCTGTCATTAGGTAAATTGTACTTAATTTTAATAATATCTCAAAATGTGTATATCTTACCTGTTTGATGGTTCCAATTTTCTTCAAATTTAAAATTCTCAGTTTCGAAATTCTCTTCCTCAACTTTAATAGATTCGAGACTAACAGCTTCGTCTTTACAATCATTTTCCTTATCACACTCTACTGGCCTGATATCTATGTGACAAATTGGTGTGAATTGAATGTCATCTCTAGCCTTATGCGGTTTTTGTAATGACTGTAACCAAATTATTTTTTTTAAATAAGAGAAAAAAAGCTAGTGTAGTGGTGGCGTAGGAGAATCCATACTACCCATGGCATTCCGCAGATGTCGTAAAAAGGGAAACAGAAAGAGGAGATGGACAGCATCATCTTTCTGACAACTCCAAATAATAATAAAAACCGGACAAAAGTGAGGGTTTTGAATAAAGTTAAATAAGAATGTAGATAGTTCATACATCCCACGAATCGAGTCTTAACAATTTTTCGAATCAAATTCACGAAATTTACAAAGATCTATCTTTGTTTATTGAGGAATATTACCTATAGGTAATATTTCGTTTATATACAACGGGGTGATAATATAACTATAACAGTAAAAACAGTTGCATAATTATTTTTGTGAAAATAATTTTTTATGAGAGGGGCCAAACAAGCATGTGGCTCACCTGAGGGTAAGTGACTGCCATCGCCCATAAACATCTGCAACACCAGTGAAAATTCAGATGCGTTGCTGGCTTTTTAAAAAAGAGCAGGCTCTTGTTCTCGTGAATGTTACCGGTTTGCAGCATATCATTGATATGCAGAAGAAACAGCTTTGGTGACAGCATGCAGCCTTGTGGAACACCAGCGTTAATAGGCTTGTAATCGGAGCATGCACCGTCTGCGACAATCTTGATGCTCATCAGCCAGAAAACTCCACTGATCAAATTGCACAATTTCTCAGGAAGGAAGGAAGCTTTGAGAGAAGCGCTTTGTGCCAAATCCTATTGAAGGCCTTCGCTATGTCCAAATTAGCCACCAAAGCCTCCCCCTTGCACTCGATCGCCTGCGCCCATCAATGTGTTAGATAACCAAGAAGATCACCAACTGAGCGACCCCGATAGAAACCGTACTGACACTAATTAGCAGGTTAATAATGAACTCTATTGGTTCGGTAGAACAAGGAGGTAATGGCGCTAGCGATAGGCCTGTAGTTGAACGGATCAGAGCGGTTACCTTTTTTAGGGATCGGGTGCACGAAAGCGGTCTTACGTGATTTCGCACAGCAGCACAATTGAGGGGATTCCGCCAGGCCCACTCGACTTGTGGATGTCCAGGGAGAGGAGTGCTTTACGTACTGAGCACTGGTGGATCGCAGATCAGGCGTCACACCGCGAGATAGTAGGTGATATTAGAAATTATGTTTATTTTCTCATCACAAACAGGTACAGTATTATTGATGACAAACATGTTAAACTATAAACGTATTGAACCCTGGTTTGTGAGAGACTGGTGCCTAATAAAGGTATTAAACAATACCTGTTCTATAGGTCACCAGGTCCCTCCTCACGGATTGTACATCTTAATTTACCCGTTTTTATAACATATTGAAGACATCATTATTTTCATTTTATTGGTTATGAGAAAATCGACATTTCGTATATTGAAGGATAATATAACAAAGCCAATTAATTAAATTATACAGATACATATTTTAGATTACAGTACATAAATAATGTTATAATTATATATAATGTGCGTGATATTAAAGTTGAGGATGTAAGAAACTTTCAGTGGATTCGTATGTTAAAGATTTGAGCCAGTTTATGGTATTTTTTCTACCCTCATGTTCAGGAAGAGGATATATAGATAGCAGCCTATTTATGTTGTTGTATAAATAATTACTGAGATAGGTATAGTGTCTCTTGGCTAAGCTGGATTTAACCGTCGTTGAAGGACATACTTTGTCCTTTCTTCTTTTTGTGGTGTTGAGATTCGGATCGTAATCCACTTGGGAATGCTTTCTGGTTATTATTTTTAGAATAAATATTTGCCTAATGGTGAGGACATCCCATAACCTATACAGCTCCGATGTAGCATGTCTATAAGGGAGTTTAGCTGCAGTTTTGAGGATTACTCGTTGAGCTTTCTCAGCTTCTATAAGGTGAGTTTTGGCTGCACCACCCCATACTGTGATGCAATAGCTGATTATTGATTGACTAAGAGCGTAATAAATAGATTTTATAATAGAACGATCAGCTAAGTGTCTATAATTTTTCTCAGTCTAGATACCAGGGAATCGATGTGCAATTTGAAAGTGAGAGTAGAATCAACAATGACTCCTAGGTATTTAATGGATTCAACTCTTTCCAGCGTGGGACACAAGCTAGAGGTGTAATTTAGAGAGTCGCAAAAGTGAGCAAAGATAGAGCCAGAAGTAGGTAGACTCGTCTTGTTTAGGGCAAAGGTCATGTATTTTGTTTTTGTGACATTAAGAGTAAAATGTTGCCCCAGTCATCGAGAGTCGAGTTGGACGCAAAAGAGAGCCTAAAAGATCGGTTTTATCTTTTGCGGCGTGGTCCAGTGCGTCGTCCTGGCTGTGCAGAGACCATCACATCATCATTGAAGGCTCAGAGAAATTACCTTGGACAGCTTTAACGAGAGACACCTATCTTTATTGTCATAAGAATCTATATCATTATATTTTTCTGGGACATTACCATTAGAACAAGATAAAAATGATGCCATTAATATATCACCTAAATCTGAATCATCAAAGACGAAATCTTGTAAATATTTTGGTTTAGTTTGCTTTCTTTTCTCCCAGTAATGTCCCAGAAAAATATAATGATATAGATTCTTATGACGATAAAGATAGGTGGTATGAAGCGGTAAATGAAGAAATTAAATCTTTAGAGGATAACAAGACTCGGGAAGTTGTAGAAAGACCAAACAATGCTAAGTTAATTGATTGTAGATGGATTTTTACAAAAAAGGCGGGTAATGTATATAAAGCTAGATTAGTTGCAAGGGGGTTTCAACAGGAAGGTAGTTTTACCGAAATTTACTCTCCCGTTTTGAAATTACAAACTCTCAGAGTTCTTTTATCATTAGCTGACGTATCCCTTCCCTCAGGTTGTAATGACTCTAAATTATTATCAGAAGTTAAAATTTTCACAGTACCATGGGTTTGGGTTTTATCAGAAATTAAAGGGGTTTTGGTTTTCTCAGGAATACTACCACCATCCTTCTCCTTTCCATCCGAGATAGATTCCATGTCAATACTAATCGTTTCAGGGGACTCTGAACATGTTTCTTCCCTAAACAATATATTTCGTTCTATGCGTATCCTCCTTTAATTAGCATCCCATAATCTGTATCCCCCCGGAGCATACCCAACCATTTTCAATTTCACACCACGAGGGTCCAACTTCATTCGGAGTTATTGGGGAATATGGGCATATGCAGATGACCCAAATATTCTAAAATTAGACACATTAGGACGTCTTCCCTCCCACATTTCAAATGGTGTAACATTAAGGGAAGCAGTGGGACTATGATTAGTGACATATACCGCATATCGCAGGGCCTCACCCCAAAGCTCTTTAGGAAGCTGTGAATCTAACAATAATGCACGCGCCTTTTCAGTCAGAGTACGATTCATTCTTTCAGCTACTCCGTTCATTTCAGGATTATATGCAGCAGTATACTGCAATACTATGGTAGATGGCGCTACTAGCCACGTAAACAAGTGCTCCACGCATTAAAATAATTATAAATAGTTTTATTTCGTAATAACTCGTAGTTTATAGTAAAATAGGAAGTTGAAGTGCCAATTCGGGTGTACAAGTGTTGTCTAAGCTAAATATCAAGAAGAAGTGACTTTAAAACGTTTCATTAACTCGGCGCCTAAAGACATAAACAAAACTAAAAATAACTTAAAATTTGAGTGATCAATATCAAATACGTCTTTAAAATAGTGAATGTAAGCATCAGAACTAAGCAATGTATAAATTATTGCTAGAATAGTGACGTTTTGTGAAAATAATCGTGAATGTTAAATTGTCAACAAAATTTCAAATTGAAGTTAATTAACGGTCATTAAAGAAAACGTAGGATCTATTTCTTAATTTCAACAAGTTACATAATAACACCGTGGCGTAGAGGCATCGCTTGTTTACTACAAATTATCGCAGACGGGTAACCTCAAGTTCAAACCCGATACGGTATAGTTCTTTTGGTACATGTTTCCTTCAATTTAGCAATACCCATGTAGAGAAAAAACACATAGTAGTGATTTGACTAAAATACTTTACATACAAATTGTTGACAGTTAACGATAGGGGGCGTTAGTATCTTGCCATTGCCGAATCTTCGAATATTATATCAATAATACGTTATCAAGGAATTAGAATGGCAGATGAAAATGTTACAATACGTCGTCAAAAAACATTGTTGAACGAATCATTTGATCTCTCATTTGAATCTACAAATTCAGAAATTAGAAGACATAGTTTACCGGACCTATCTACTGGATATGATAGTGACAAAGAAGACCTTAAGAAAGAATTATTACTACTTGGAAACGAACTCGAAAGCACATTTAGAAATAGTAAAACTAAGCGAAGAGAACTTGTCGTTAAAAGACGCTCTAAATAAACAAAAATTACAAATATATCATAGAATTTGTCCAGAACCGAGGACGAGACGGTAACGTCAAGGAAGAGGATGTCAAGAAACTTGAGGCTGACATTAGATGACAAAAACAACACGAGTTTGATTGATCTTGGGCAGAATACGTTAACCAGCGACCCGCCAATAGATGGCGCCACCAGTCCATTAAACGATACTCTACGGGAGAATGTAAATTGTGGCACATCTTCATATATAAAGCCCAAAGTGGTAAACAACATACTACAACCAGAGGTACCCACACACTCCCCATTTAATCCCGGTCAGATAGCAGTCAATCGTCTAAGTCAAAAACTTTGTATTATTAGTAGTAACAAAGTAAATAATATTCTCACCTTGGCGCTGAATACGTTTCCTAATTATGATGTATGCCATTATATTTCGACAAACTGTGGAATTAAACAGCTACTCGATAATATTAACACCAAGCTTGTCAACTTCAATAAACAGGACTACTGTTTGATTTTTATAGGAGAACATGACTTTGAGACAACTGCAAATTATTATGATCTAGTTATAAGTATACGCGAAATATTAATGTCAATTAGCTACACTAACCTAGTACTGTGTTTGCCTACCTATAAATTCAATGGTTATAACAACATTTTTAACTCAAGAGTTGAGACTTTTAATACCTTATTATACCAAGATATATGTAAATATAATTATGCAATATTCTTTGATTCCAATTTAAATCTAAAATACGACAACACAATGTTTTATAAGCAAAGTGGAGTACTAAATAGACATGGCATGAAAAACATCTTTAATACTTTAAAGCAATATATTTTCCAAGACTCCAAAAGTCTTTCCGCAACGATCTTGCCATCTAAGCTTAAACCTCGTAAAGGCACAATACCCTTTTATTTCGCAGCAGTCACAAATAATAATCATTCTGTAAATATTTCATCGGTATTAACTAATAAGGACAAAGAGCAGTTTTTTCGTAAGTAAGCGCACAAATAACTCATTGTGCAGTATTATGCACCAAAAATATCGCAGGTGCACTAAGTAAAATGGACGATCTAAAATTAGCCCTCAACGAACTACATGAATCAAATAGACGTGTTATCACCGTATGTCTCACTGAACATTTTATAATTAAAGGTGAGGAGCAATTTTTAGCACTAAGTAATTTTCATGTGTCAACCATTTTTTTCTAGGCAGTTGCAGCGGAGAGGGGGTTCTTGTATTTTATTACGAAATGACTTCAAAGGCGTGCAATTGCATGAGATTAAAGAACTATGTATTGAAAAAACATTTTGAAATTTGTGGCCTAGAAATTCCACAAATAAAACTAATTATTATATGTATTTATAGAACTCCTAATTCCAATATAAATGTATTTTTTCACAAAATGAATGAAGCGCTATCTAAACTACGCCACAAACACAAACAACGTAAATTAATTGTTTGCGGCGATTTTAATATTGATATACTGGTTCAAAATAGCGTAAGTACTCAGTTCCTAGAACTTATATCCAATTTCGGACTCCAGTGTCATATTCAGGAACCAACACGAATTGATAAATGTATCGACAACATCCTTAGTAATATTTCAACTGCGGTAGGTAGGACGCACAACTTCTGTCTCTCAGATCACGACACAGCTCAAACAATTGAATTTGAAACCAAACAATTAGAAAAAATATCTAAACATTACTTCACAACTACGCGTGACTACAGCAAAAATAACCTATAAATTTGTAGAGTGCATTAGCTGTATAACTTTTTCTGAAATATTCAATAGATTAAATACCAATGAGGCTTTTAATGAATTTCACGAAGAATTAACATTATTCTTTAAACTTTGCTTTCCCATAATAAGACGGAAAAATAGTTTTAGAGCCGGCGGAATATCTTGGATAACGAAAGGTCTTAAAATTAGTTGCAGAACCAAAAGAACACTAAGATACAACTACTACTTAAATAGAAGCAATAATAATAAATTAGCGTATATAAATTATTCCAAATTGTTAAGGAAATGTATAAAAAGCACGCAATCGCTTTGTAACCAAAGGTACATAACCAACTCTCGTAATAAAGGTAAAGCAACTTTGGGACGTAGTCAAACGATATGTTGACGGTACTGTTCCTAGGACTGGACCATTCGTAGATCATATTGTCGACAATGGAAGTACATTTACATGTGGATCTGACATAGCAAACATATTTAATAATTTTTTCATTGATGTAGTTCAAAACTCTACTAGTTCTGCTTCTGCCAATAATGAAGTTAAGTATCCTACATCAAATTTTAAAAGAAACGATTTCAGTATTTTTATAAAACCTACGGATCCTAATGAAGTTTTTTACACAATAATCTCATTGAAAAATTCAAAGTCGGCAGGGTATGACGAAATTAATTCCGACTTATTGAAACGTATTGCTCTATTTATATCGGAACCTTTGGCTCACATTATAAATCTATCTTTCGAACAAGGATGTTTTCCAGACAAAGTTAAGTTGTCGATAATAAAGCCGCTACATAAGAAAAGGTCAAAATCTGACAAAAATAATTATAGGCCTATTGCTTTAACTCCAGTCCTATCTAAAATCTTTGAAAAATTATGCTCAAAAGAATAGTAAGCTTCCTAGATAAATATGACATTTTGGCACAGGAACAATTTGGTTTTAGGAAATACCGATCAACGCAATTAACTACCTTCACCCTAATAAACAGCATCGTTAATAATATCAACCATAAAATCCCAACATTAGCTCTACTTTTAGACCTCAGCAAAGCATTCGATTTTGTTGATCATTCAATACTCATCTCGAAACTTGAGAAATGTGGAATAAGGGGATCTTCATTGTTATGGTTTCAGTCATATTTAAAAAACAGGAAACAATTCGCTAGGATTACAAAATTTGATACTAAAACAAATAATATAGTTAAGTTTGACTCGAAACAAAGGATTAATTGTACCGGGGTGCCACAAGGTAGCATCTTAGGGCCCCTTTTCTTCCTTATTTACGTGAATGACCTTCCACGTGCACTCACACATGATTGTGTCTTGTTTGCAGACGATACGACTATCATTATGGGCTGTAAAAATATAGATACTTATGAGACGGAAATATATAAAACGTTAGAAGATGTTATCCAATGGTTAAATACAAACAAATTAAAAATAAACATTGATAAAACGAAAATAATTAACTTCAAAACTTATAAGAGTAAAAACATAGAATTGAATATCATCATCATCATTACAGCCCTTCACAAGTCCACTGCTGAACATAGGCCTCCCCCAAGTAATGCCACAAAGCACGGTCCTGAGCCACCTGCATCCATCGACTTCCTGCATGTCTTACCAGGTCGTCACTCCATCTAGTGGGGGGTCGCCCTACACTACGCCTACCGGTACGAGGCTGCCACTCGAGAACCTTTCTTCCCCATCGGTTATCGGTTCTTCGAGCTATATGGCCGACCCATTGCCACTTCAGCTTACTAATCCGTTGGGCTATGTCGGTCACTCTGGTTTTACTGCGGATATCCTCATTTCTGAGTCTATCACGCAGAGAAACTCCGAGCATAGCCCTCTCCATAGCTCGCTGAGCGACCTTAAGCGTCCTCATACGGCCAGCAGTGAAGGACCACGTCTCAGATCCGTAAGTCATCACTGGCAACACGCACTGGTTGTACAATCTAGTTTTTAGAGATTGAGGTATACCTGACGAAAAGATATGCCGTAATTTCCCGAACGCTGCCCAGCCGAGTTGAATCCGTCGATTGACCTCTCGGTCGAAGTTGGACTTACCTAGTCGGACTATTTGTCCCAGGTAAACGTATTCGTCAACAACTTCGAGCATAGTGCTCCCAACAACTACCGGCATAGGTGTGACATGGACATTGAACATGATCTTTG